>CM055266.1:33320425-33937706 GCA_029237695.1 Conchocele bisecta
GTGTAAGTCATATAAAACATCGCATTTATGTTGTTGGCAATCATTAGTGTAAACTTTAAATATTATACCGTTCGTTTCAGTTTCAGACATTGTATTCACGCTTGTATCACGACTACTGGCACTATACGGATATTGGTTGTACATCTACTCTACACATTATGCAATATTTACCGTTGTTTTCCGAAGTTTTTGTCCGATTTATAACTGGAATATGACGTTGTTGTGTCTTTTTCCAGTTCACTCATGGCTTGCCTAGCTTCTTCGAAAGAACTGACGAAACCTTTCAGCCTCATGCCGACATCAACAGCAGCACTGTCGATGTCCATCGTTGCTTTGAGAGCGCGCTTTTTGTCATTCATGAATATTCATGCCTCATTAATATTCATGCCGCTGTAGGATATTGCCTCTATATGGTGGCAATCCTCTACAGCGGGACACCTTACATGACTTACACAACACACAGCTATATAATATTGCCTACATATGGTGGCAATCCTCTACAGGTGTACACCGTATATGGCTTACACAACACACAGCTGTAGAATATTGGCAACATATGGTGGCAATCCTCTATTGCTGTACACCATATATGGCTTGCACAACACACAGCTGTAGGATATTGGCAACATATGGTGGCAATCCTCTACAGCGGTACACCGTATATGGCTTGCACATCCCACCGCTGTAGGATATTGTCTCTATATGGTGGCAATCCTCTACAGCGGGACACCTTACATGACTTACACAACACACAGCTATATAATATTGCCTACATATGGTGGCAATCCTCTACAGGTGTACACCGTATATGGCTTACACAACACACAGCTGTAGAATATTGGCAACATATGGTGGCAATCCTCTATTGCTGTACACCATATATGGCTTGCACAACACACAGCTGTAGGATATTGGCAACATATGGTGGCAATCCTCTACAGCGGTACACCGTATATGGCTTGCACATCCCACCGCTGTAGGATATTGTCTCTATATGGTGGCAATCCTCTACAGCGGGACACCTTACATGACTTACACAACACACAGCTATATAATATTGCCTACATATGGTGGCAATCCTTTACAGCTGTACACCGTATATGGCTTACACAACACACAGCTGTAGAATATTGGCAACATATGGTGACAATCCTCTACAGCGGTACACCGTATATGGCTTACACAACAGACAGCTGTAGAATATTGGCAACATATGGTGGCAATCCTCTACAGCGGTACACTGTATATGACTTACACAACCCACAGCTGTAGGATATTGCCTGCATATGGTGGCAATCCTCTACAGCGGGGCACTTCATATGACTTACACAACCCACAGCTGTAGGATATTGCCCGAATATAGTGGCAATCCTATAGAGTGGTGCACTTTATATGACTTACACAACACACAGCTGTAGGATATTGCCTGCATATGGTGGCAATCCTCTACAGCTGTACACTGTATATGGCTTACACAACCCACAGCTGTAGGATATTGCCTGCATATGGTGGCAATCCTCTGCAGCTGTACACCGTACATGTATATGGCTTACACAACCCACAGTTGTAGAACATTGCCTGCATATGGTGGCAATCCTCTGCAGCTGTACACCGTACATGTATATGGCTTACACAACCCACAGCTGCAGGATATTGGCAACATACGGTGGCAATCCTCTACAGCGGGACACCTTATATGACTTACACAACCCACATCTGTAGGATATTGCCTACATATGGTGGCAATCCTCTACATCGAAACACTATACGACTTACAAAACCCACAGCTGTAGGATATTGCTTGCATATGGTGGCAATCCTCTACAGCAGAACACCTTATATGACATACACACCACAGCTGTAGGATATTGCCTGCATATGGTGGCAATCCTCTACAGCGGGGCACTTCATGACTTACACAACCGACAGCTGTAGGATATTGCCTACATATGGTGGCAATCCTCTACAGCGGGACACTTCGTATGAATTACACAACCCACAGCTGTAGGATATTGCCTACATATGGTGGCAATCCTCTACAGCGGGACACATCGTATGACTTTCACAACCCACAGCTGTAGGATATTACCTACATATGGTGGCAATTCTCTACAGCAGGGAACCTTATGTGGCTTACACAACCCACAGCTGTAGGATATTGCTTTGCATTACTCCACATCTTCATGATCACGATAAACAAACATTTTCAAGGACGTGAACAAATAACACAAATAGTTTACAATTGATATTTTTACTCAATATTATGGTGCAAGGAAGTTTTAATTTAATTTAATATTATATAATTAAACAGGACACATTTTAACAGATTGAGAGAGGTGGCCACAGAGGGAGGAGAGAGAGAGTTTGTTTATTTATTGATGTTTAACGGCCAATCAACAGCCTGACCTAAAATAGGATTACGAATAATCGCAATACAAGTCGATGCGACTTAGTACTGCAGAGATAGAAGGTATTTAAAAACTTTAACGCAGATTTCGGCCGGCCGGACGCACGGACGGACGTCATTGTGATCACTATGTCTCGCTTTCCGCAAGCGGGCTCGACAAACTAGATGGCCGCGGCCTGCATGTCGCGCCTTGTGGCGAGGCATGGACACTAAAAATATATAGTATAACGAAAAACATTAACCAAAAAACTTAACCAAAAACTTTAACCGGACACACGTACATACGTACGTATGCCAAAGTGCTGACTATATCGCGCTTTCCGCAAGCGGGCGCGAAAAAAACTTTAACCAAAAACTTCAAAGTAATTTGACCTTGACATTGGGCACAGGGGCCGCACGGGAGGGGGGTAGAATGAAAATATAGATGATGATCAACACCCATGTGAAGTTTCAAGGTAATGGGCAAAGAAGTTGCAGAGATATAGTATAACGAAAAAACTTTAAAAACCTTTAACCAAAAACTCAAGCAAAAAACTTTAACCAAAAAACTTAACCAAAAACTTCAAAGTAATTTGACCTTGACATTGGGCACAGGGGCCGCACGGGAGGGGGGTAGAATGAGTGAGAGTGAGTGAGTGAGTGAATAGGGTTTAACGTCCGCTTTTCTGACATAGAGGTACAAGCCTCAGGGAGTCTACACGCAGACGGGTCAACGGGGTCGTGTCCCGTATCCACCTGTCCGAGGGGGTAAATCCAACTTCAGAACTCAATATTTACAATCAAAATATATATTCAGTCCTGAAATTAGAACAACCTGATCTGGTGCCAGGCCCTCGACACACCAGCATCATTTATCCCATCCCCTAAAAGTAATAGGATTAGCGCTAATCTTACTTTTATATATGGGGCATAGCCTGACTCAACTCTCACATACAAGAAAGCCAAAAATGTACATGAGGGCCAAATCCGGTATAGTGGGTTCCGGAAAGTATGAACCCAATCGTTAAGCCAGTTTAGTCGCCTTTTACGACAAGCAATGGCTACTGCAGCACTATTTTCAGGATCAGTTGATCCCGCCCCGGGGGGTAGAATGAAAATATAGATGATGATAAACACCCATGTGAAGTTTCAAGGTAATGGGCAAAGCAGTTGCAGAGATATAGTATAACGTAAAACTTTAACGAAAAACTTTAACGAAAAACTTTAACCAAAGAACTTAACCAAACACTTTAACCAAAAAACTTAACCAAACAACTTAACCAAAAACTTTAACCGGACACACGTACGTACGTACGCCTAAGTGCCGACTATATCGCGCCGTCCGCAAGCGGGCGCGACAAAAACTATATATTCAGCCCTGAAATTAGAATAATCCTGATCTGGTGCCAGGTCCTCGCCACACCAGAATCGCTTGGCCCCTCCCAAAAGCAGTAGGATCATTAATAATCTTACTACTTTTATAATGGGCAATAACCCAATTCAACCCCCAGGTAACAAACGAGTCAAAGATAATAACGTATCTGAGGGCCAAATCGGGATTCCTATAAGGAGGAACCCTATCGTTAATTTACGCCGTTGCGTTCGCCCGACCACCACTCACAGGAGATGGAGAGACAGAGAGTGTTTGTTTGTTTATTGGTGTTTAACGGCCTATCAACAGCTAAGGTCATGTAAGGCCGGGCAAACGGGTTCGATCCCGTTTGAACCTGCTGCATTGGGGGGAAAATTCCTAAATCAGAACTGAATATTTATATCGAGAAACAATATATTCAGCCCTGAAATTAGAATAACCTGACCTGGTGGCAGGTCCATACCACACCAAAGTCACTTGGCCCCTTCCCCTAAAATATGATTACAAATAATCGTAATACTCACATAAGGGGTATATATAACCAGATTCAACTGTCACATACAAAATGCCAAAGACGTATGTGAGGGCCAAACCAGGTCTCCAGTCGGGATTCCGGCAAAGATGAACCCGATCGTTAAATTATCCATCGCGTGCTCCCACCTGCCACCACCGGTGACAGAGAGAAAGAGTGGAGACGGAGAGAGAAATGGAGAGAGGTCGAGACAAAGGGAGGGGAGACGGAGAGCCACATTAGCAAATTAACATATATTGTGACACACCACCAAGCTTATCAAAATTGTGATCAGCGTAGATCTTTATTAAAATGTGGACTTGTGCAGTCAGAAAAGGAGTTAAAACTGTTTGCTATTGCTACATGTAAAGAGGCTTCTCCTACTGAATGGCTAACAGTGAAGACCTGACCAAACTTCACAGACGAGAAGGCTGATCTGGATCTACACTACGCATAGGCCATAAAATCCCATTTGTCATGATGCATCACAAGTATATTCTGCTCTGAAATTGGAATAATCTGATCTGGTGCCATGTCCGTACTACAAAAAACTCACTTAGCCCCATTCCCTAAAAGTAATAAGACTAATGTTACTACTCTAAATATTTTTTAAACAAAACAATGTAATAAATAGATAACCACCTGCATTTTTGAGTACATAATATATTTCACTCGACAGGAAGGCCACATAATCCGACTAACTTGTGTTGCACACTCGTTAGTCGACCAAATTAGATGTCATGGCTGGCTCGTGAAAAATATTCCTTATATCTAACAAATGCTGGTGGTTATTCCCTATTCCTTACATTTCAGCCGGCAGTTTTCTCAAATTTCACAGTGAATTACACCACTCGGTTGTGTCGAGCTGCAATTGTTTATACCACTCTTGTGTTTCCTATATATGAAGAAATGATGTCGGTAAAGTCACAATGACATGTTTCCTTCAACTAATCAAATCATGTTCTACGACACATTCTGAATCGCACGACAGTTGCCTTCAATATGACCCGCCTTCAGAAATTAATTTGCACAACTCTTGTCCATATTTTACGCTTCAATCACTTTGTTTTTGCAAATTATCATGTGTGAAATGTTCATTTAACCAGATGAGCTGATTATCTTGAAATACCTTCGTGATTGGATCCTACCGCTACGAACTCGGTTCACTTATCACTCACTCATTTGTTGAGTGCAAGGACCCAACCACTTGTGCATTATTTCACGATAACCAGCTCAACATGTTAAATAAACAATTACATGCATATAGCTAGTTCCTTGTACAATCTATACTGCAACTATTGAACATATTAGATTGTATAAAACAGCATATGTCCAGGATGAAGATCTAACTTTGCAACAAAATACATATAGAGGATCTTAAATGAGTTTCCATCAGGTATGAGATTTATGAAACAAGTCGCGCACAGTTTATGCACCGAGCCTCAGGCGAGGTGCATAAAATTGCCGACGAGTTTCATAAATCTCATTATCAAATGGAAACGAGTTTGAGATTCTGTTTATCACATGACTTCCCTCCAAAGAGCATCCAACGTGGAGATTTCCAATATGTTTCAATGAGCAGACGCCATTGACTATTTTCGCATCTAGTTAAAAATCTCCGCAGAGAAAAATATTTTTAATCCCTGCAAGAAAAATTATTATAAATATGCCATGTAATAGGCTCCTGTTCTTTGTAAACACTTCATATTACCAAACGAAAGCATATTCTAACAATTTCAGTAATTTTAATGAGTCACCGACGCTTCTAATGACATTTCAAACATGATGACGTCAACGTCAAAACATTATTGCTGTCTCGCGCCATTACGGATGTCATTTGGACCGTCTCCATTTTATTAATTTCACATAACGTTGGCACAAAATACATAATTAGGGCGATGCGGCCAGTCAATCAAATTCTCTACAGGTGTTATTACACGTGTGCCATATAACATTTATGAACTGGGTTACAGCATGGAATAACACTGTTTTCATGTGATAAATGTAGATATGTAATAGTCAAAGGAAGTTTTGAACCACTGCATTTGACCATATATATACTTTTGTTACTAAGAATATACATGCTGTAGGTACACATTTTTTCACATTTTCAAGGGAAGAAAGCTTGTGTAGGGTATTTTGTGTTTGCAGTGTTTCACAACAGGCATCGCGGACAATCCATTTTTCAGGGGAATACTGTAGTTGTTGCTGTAGTCAATGTGGCAACATCGGCACCAAATATGTGACGTTCTGGATCTCCCTAAACAGTTCGCGACATTGTCTCTGTGCAGCTGGAATTTGTGTTTCCACAGATGAATGTACACAATCTGGTTCAGTCTTCTGTACAGGAAAGTTAACACTTTCATCACATTCAATGTATGGTCTGAATGGCACAGACAGGTTGACAGGAAAAACATTTCCAACAATACCGACATACCATGTAAGAAATTGTCAGTTTGTGTAAGTTGACGAAATTAAACGCATTGATATTTCCGACAGTGTGTAATAATTGTATGTTCTACAACAGTCCAGATATTGATATGATGGTGGGGTTAATTTCTGTCGTATCCAAGGTGTACAGTGAACTCGCCCTCTTCACCAGCACTTCATTGTGAAGGTTCCATCATTTATTATCTGTATGGCCGACCTAAACAAATTAGATGTTTGTAAGCATGGGATTACGGAATACTTGCATGTGAACCATGATCAAGAGAGGAAAAGGTGAACACATTTAATTGATTAAAAGGCTTTAAATATATCTAACAAGGTCTATTACAGACTGGCTAGCAGGGTAACTGATGATGAAATAGTATTATACTGTTCAGAAACTTGTAATTAAAGTCATTTCAGAGACGGGAATAGACTAGTATTAGGTCAAACCCTATCTGTGTAGTGTATAGACTCGCCTGTCTGTGTAGTGTAGATACTCACCTGTCTGTGTAGTGTAGGGACTCGCCTGTCTATGTAGTGTAGGGACTCACCTGTCTCTGTATTGTAAAGACCCACCTATCTGTGTAGTGTAGGGACTCACCTATCTGTGTAGTGTAGGGATTCACCTGTTTGTGTTGTGTAGGGACTCACCTGTATGTGTAGTGTAGGGATTCACCTGTCTGTGTAGTGTAGGGACTCACATGTCTGTGTAGTGTAAGGACTCACCTGTTTGGTCTGTGTAGTGTAGGGATTCACCTGTCTATGTAGTGTAGGTACTCACCTGTCTGTGTAGTGTAGGGACCCACCTGTTTGTGTAGTGTAGGGACTCACCTGTCATTGTAGTGTAGGGATTGACCTGTCGGTGTAGTGTAGGGACTCACATGTCTGTGTAGTGTAGGGACTCACCTGTATGTGTAGTGTAGGGATTCTCCTGTCTGTGTAGTGTAGGGACTCACCTGTCTGTGTAGTGTAGGGATTCACCTGTCTGTGTAGTGTAGGGATTCACCTGTCTGTGTAGTGTAGGGATCCACCTGTCTGTGTAGTGTAGGAACTCACCTGTCTGTGTAGTGATTCACCTGTCTGTGTGGTGTAGGGATCCACCTGTCTGTGTAGTGTAGGGATTCACCTATCTGGGTAGTGTAGGGACTCACCTGTGTATGTAGTGTAGTGACCCACCTGTCTGTGCAGTGTAGGGACCCACCTGTCTTGGTAGTGTAGTGACTCGCCTGTCTGTGTAGTGTAAAGATCCACCTGTCTGGGTAATGTAGAGACTCACCTGTCTGGGTAGTGTAGGGACTCACCTGTGTGTGTAGTCTAGGGACTCACCTGTCTGTGTAGTGTAGGGACTCACCTGTTTGGGTACTGTAGAATCACGACAATACTAAGATGAAGTGTATGTAAGTATTTTTCATCAGTTAGTACTTACATAATGTTCTGCGTTGTCTTGGCCCATACTGGACATCCAATTCTGAACTTCTATGATAACATCTCAAATCGGTGAGGAATGGCATGTCTGTTCGGAAATGTGCTTTATCGGGCATGGATCCAGGGGCTGTGATATATCTGTATAGTTAGAAATAAACAGAGCCTGTTTCATTGATGATTGTAACTCACCCACTACCACTGGGCTATGGTCAATCAAATGACCCAGAATAGCTATCAATGTCAGGAAGCCACTAATGAACTTTAGCCAACATCTGACTAATGTAGCAGGATGTATGAAAAATTTGGACGTACATCCAAGTTTTGAAGGATGGTACATATATTATAAGAAAATATGTGAAGGTCACCTGAATGATACAGGATGGTTAGGTATCAATGTAAACAAGCTACTTACTAATGAAGTTTGTCGAACATCCGACTAATGTATGAGGAGATACGCGAAATTTGGAAGTACAACCAAAGTTTTGACGGTCGTACATTACATTATTTTGAGTAAAGTAGGTCACGGTCATCAAATGACCCAGGGTGGTTAGCTATTAATGTCAGGAACTACTGATAATGTTTTGTGACAGTCCCACTAACTTATGACGGACATGGCCTACATTTAGAGAAAAGTAGTCAGGATCACACAGGGAGGGGGTTAGGTATCAAAGTCTAGGAAGCTGTTGAGATCGTCAATCTGTTTTGGACGTTAAACCATATTATGGCCAACAGCAATCAACAATATGCATTAGAAGAAAACAAGAACTGGCATTGTTAAACGAAGCTAATCCCCTTACCGGCAGCTTTGATAATACAAAAATAAAACAAGACACAAATGCAAGTCCTTGACCTTGGGCGGTTGGACGTGGGTCATATGCAAAACAAAGCACCACCCCGAGACACACATTGTGGCCAAATATCATTAAAATCGGTGAAGATGTTTATTATTCAACTAGATGACCGCGGCCTGCATGTCGCGCCGCCGAGGCTTTGATAGCATACCGAAAAACTTTAACCCGGACGCACGTATGTATGTACACCAATGTGGCGACTATAATTATCACGCTGTCCGCATGCGGGCGCGACAAAAATTAAAGGTGTTACTAACGCCACAGACAAGCACATACACATGTATGTACGCACATGGACGAACGCTACATCTCTCTTAAAAAAGAATCGAATGCTTTCCAACTCACTTTATATAATGCTTCATAACTGACAGTCTGCCGTCTTCTGTCGTTCTTTCCTCCTTCTATGCCGGTCTTTTCCATGCTGGTAGTCGTACACCATCGTGGCCAGCATCACAAATGGAATCCCATCGTTTTCTCTTCTTTCTGGACAACTTGTCTTGCCAGAGAATTTTTAATTTGTCCCAACAAACACATCTGAAAGTGAAGACAAATCACGAGTTGTGTATGCAATATTATACCATTACGGTGTCCTGCCTCTACAGGATTGTCTTCATATGTTGGCAATATCCTACAGCTGTGCCTGTGGGTTGTGTATTATGTTTGTTTATTAGTGTTTAACGGCCTATCAACAGCTAAGGTCATGTAAGGCCGGGCAAACGGGTTCGATCCCATTTTAACCTGCTGCATTGGGGGGAAAATCCCAAAATCAGAACTGAATATTTACATCGAGAACAAATATATTCAGCCTTGAAATTAGAATAACCTGACCTAGTGCCAGGTCCATACCACACTAAGTGTGTATTATGCCCTATAAGGTGATCCACTGTAGAAGATTGCATTCATATGCAGGAAATATCCTACAGATGTGGGTTGTATAAGTCATACACGGTGTACAAGTCATATACGGTGTACCGCTGTAGAGGATTGCCACCATATGTAGGCAATATCCTACAGCTGTGGGTTGTGTAAGTCATACACGGTGTACAAGTCATATATGGTGTACCGCTGTAGAGGATTGCCACCATATGTAGGCAATATCCTACAGCTGTGGGTTGTTTAAGTCATACACGGTGTACCGCTGTAGAGTATTGCCACCGCTGTAGAGGATTGTCATCATATGTAGACAATATCCTACAGCTGTGGGTTGTGTAAGTCATATACGGTGTACCGCTGTAGAGGAATGCCACAATATGTAGGCAAAATCCTGTAGAGGATTGCCACCATATGTAGGCAATATCCTACAGCGGTGGGATGTGTCAGTCATACACCGTGTACAAGTCATATACGGTGTACCGCTGTAGAGGATTGCCACCATATGAGTCATACACGGTGTCCCGCTGTAGAGGATTGCCACCATATGTAGGCAATATCCTACAGCCGTGGGCTGTGTATGTCATATATTCCGCTGTAGAGGATTGCCACCATATGTAGGCAATATCCTACAGCCGTGGGCTGTGTATGTCATATATTCCGCTGTAGAGGATTGCCGCCATATGTAGGCAATATGCTACAGCCGTGGTCTGTGTATGTCATATATTCCGCTGTAGAGGATTGCCACCATATGTAGGCAATATCCAACAGCCGTGGGCTGTGTATGTCATATATTCCGCTGTAGAGGATTGCCATCATACGTAGGCAATATCCTACAGCCGTGGGCTGTGTATGTCATATATTCCGCTGTAGAGGATTGCCACCATATGTGTAGGCAATATCCTACAGCCGTGGGCTGTGTATGTCATATATTCCGCTGTAGAGGATTGCCACCATACGTAGGCAATATCCTACAACCGTGGGCTGTGTATGTCATATATTCCGCTGTAGATGATTGCCACCATATGTGTAGGCAATATCCTACAGCCGTGGGCTGTGTATGTCATATATTCCGCTGTAGAGGATTGCCACCATACGTAGGCAATATCCTACAGCCGTGGGCTGTGTATGTCATATATTCCGCTGTAGAGGATTGCCACCATACGTAGGCAATATCATAGAGCCGTGGGCTGTGTATGTCATATATTCCGCTGTAGAGGATTGCCACCATATGTAGGCAATATCCTACAGCGGTGGGATGTGTCAGTCATACACGGTGTACAAGTCATATACGGTGTACCGCTGTAGAGGATTGCCACCATATGAGTCATACACGGTGTCCCGCTGTAGAGGATTGCCATCATATGTAGGCAATATCCTACAGCCGTGGGCTGTGTATGTCATATATTCCGCTGTAGAGGATTGCCACCATACGTAGGCAATATCCTAGAGCCGTGGGCTGTGTATGTCATATATTCCGCTGTAGAGGATTGCCACCATATGTAGGCAATATCCTACAGCCGTGGGCTGTGTATGTCATATATTCCGCTGTAGAGGATTGCCACCATATGTGTAGGCAATATCCTACAGCCGTGGGCTGTGTATGTCATATATTCCGCTGTAGAGGATTGCCACCATACATAGGCAATATCCTACAGCAGTGGGCTGTGTATGTCATATATTCCGCTGTAGAGGATTGCCACCATATGTGTAGGCAATATCCTACAGCCGTGGGCTGTGTATGTCATATATTCCGCTGTAGAGGATTGCCACCATATGTGTAGGCAATATCCTACAGCCGTGGGCTGTGTATGTCATATTCCGCTGTAGAGGATTGCCACCATATGTGTAGGCAATATCCTACAGCCGTGGGCTGTGTATGTCATATATTCCGCTGTAGAGGATTGCCACCATATGTGTAGGCAATATCCTACAGCCGTGGGCCGCGTATGTCATATATTCCGCTTTAGAGGATTGCCACCATATGTAGGCAATATCCTACAGCCGTGGGCTGTGTATGTCATATATTCCGCTGTAGAGGATTGCCACCATATGTAGGCAATATCCTACAGCCTTGGGCTGTGTACGTCATATATTCCGCTGTAGAGGATTGCCACCATATGTAGGCAATATCCTACTGCTGTGTGTTGTGTAAGTGATATAAAACATCGCATTTATGTGTTGGCAATCATTAGTGTAAACTTTAAATATTATACCGTTCGTTTCAGTTTCAGACATTGTATTCACTCTTGTATCACGACTACTGGCACTATACGGATATTGGTTGTACATCTACTCTACACATTATGCAATATTTACCGTTGTTTCCGAAGTTTTTGTCCGATTTATAACTGGAATATGACGTTGTTGTGTCTTTTTCCAGTTCACTCATGGCTTGCCTAGCTTCTTCGAAAGAACTGACGAAACCTTTCAGCCTCATGCCGACATCAACAGCAGCACTGTCGATGTCCATCGTTGCTTTGAGCGCGCGCTTTTTGTCATTCATGAATATTCATGCCTCATTAATATTCATGCCGCTGTAGGATATTGCCTCTAGCGTCTACCGTGCGTGATCCACATCTGTAGGAGATTGCCTGCATATGGTGGCAATCCTCTACAGCGGGACACCTTATATGACTTACAAAACACACAGCTGTAGGATATTGCCTGCATATGGTGGCAATCCTCTACAGCGGTACACCGTATATGACTTGCACAACCCACAGCTGTAGGATATTGCCAACAACCCAAAGCTGTAGGATATTGCCTGCATATGGTGGCAATCCTCTACAGCGGGGCACTTTATATGACTTACACAACCCACAGCTGTAGGATATTGCCTACGTATGGTGGCAATCCTCTACAGCGGTACACAGTGTATGACTTACATGACCCACAGTTGTAGGATATTGCCTACATATGGTGGAAATCCTCTACAGCGGTACACCATATATGGCTTACACAATACACAGCTGTAGGATATTGCCTACGTTTGGTGGCAGTCCTCTACAGCGGTGCACTTTATATGGCTTGCACAACACACAACTGTATGATATTGCCTGCATATGGTGGCAATCCTCTACAGTGTGGCACATTATATGACTTATACAACCCACAGCTGTAGGATATTTCCTGCATATGGATGCAATCTTCTACAGTGGACCACCTTATAGGACATAATACACAACCCACATGTACAGCTGTAGGATATTGCCAACATATGAAGGCAATCATGTAGAGGCAAGACACCTTAATGGTATAATATTGCATACCCAACTCATGATTTGTCTTTACTTTCAGATGTGTTTGCTGGGACAAATTAAAAATTCTCTGGCAAGACAAGTTGTCCAGAATGAAGAGAAAACGATGGGATTCCATTTGTGGTGCTGGCGATGATGGCGTACGACTACCAGCATGGAAAAGACCGGCATAGAAGGAGGAAAGAACGACAGAAGACAGCAGACAGTGTCAGTTAAGAAGCATCATATAAAGTGAGTTGGGAAGCACTCGATTCTTTTTTAACTTAGATGTAGCATTCGTCCATGTACGTACGTGTCTATGTGCTTGTCTGCGTTAGTAACACCTTTCATTTTTGTCGCGCCTGCTTGCGGACAGCGTGATAATTATAGTCGGCACATTGGTGTACGTACATACATACGTGCGTCCGGGTTAAAGTTTTTCGGTACACTATCAAATCCTCGGCGGCGCGACATGCAGAAGGCGGCTATCTAGTTCAATAATGAACCGCTTCACCGATTTTAATGATATTTGGCCACAATGTGTGTCTAGGGATGTTGATTTGTTTTGCATATGACCCACGTCCGACCGCCCAAGGTCCAGGACTTACATTTGTTTTTTTTTTGTTTTTTTTTCTGCCAGTGAGGGTATTGGCTTCGTTTAACGATGCCAGTTTTTGTTTTCTTCTAATGCATATTGTTGATTGCTGTTGGCCATAATATGGTTTAATGTTCAAAACAGATTGACGATCCCAACAGCTTCCTTAGACTTTGATACCTAACACCCTCCCTGGTGATCTGACCTACTTTTCTCGAAATGTAGGCCATGTCCGTCATAAGTTAGTTGGGCTGTCACAAAACATTAGCAGTAGTTCCTTACATTAATAGCTAACCACCCTGGGTCATTTGATGACCTTGACCTACTTTACTGAAAATAATTAATGTCCGTCCGTCAAAACTTTGGTTGTACTTCCAAATTTCGCGTATCTCCTCAGTCGGATGTTCACAAACTTCATTAGTAAGTAGCTTGCTTACATTGATACCTAACCATCCTGGATCATTCAGGTGACCTTCACCTACTTTCTTATAATGTATGTCACATCCTTCAAAACTTGGATGTACGTCCAAATTGTTCATACATCCTGTTACATTAGTCAGATGTTGGCTAAAGTTCATTAGTCGCTTCCTCACATTGATAGCTATTCTGGGTCATTCGAGTAACCATAACCCCGTAGTAGTGGGTGAGTTACAATCATCAATGAAACAGGCTCTGTTTATTTCTAACTCTACAGGTATATCACAGCCCCTGGATCCATGCCTTATAAAGCACATTTTCGAACTGGCGAGTCCCTACACTACACAGATAGGTGAGTCTCTACACTACATAAACAGGTGAGTCCCTACACTACACAGACAGGTGGGTCCCTACACTACCTAGACAGGTGGGTCGTTACACTACACAGACAGGTGGGTCTCTACACTACACAAACAGGTGAGTCCATACACTACCCAGACAGGTGAGTCTCTACACTACACAGACAGGTGAGTCCCTACAGTACCCAGACAGGTGAGTCTCTACACTACACAGACAGGTGGGTCTCTACACTACACAAACAGGTGAGTCCCTACACTACCCAGACAGGTGAGTCTCTACGCTACACAGACAGGTGAGTCCCTACACTACACAGATAGGTGAGTCTCTACACTACACATATAGGGGAGTCCCTACACTACACAGACAGGTGGGTCCCTACACTACACAGACAGGAGTCCCTACACCACCCAGACAGGTGAGTCCCTACACTACACAGACAGGTGGGTCCCTACACTACCCATACAGGTGGGTCTTTACACTACACGCGACAGGTGGGTCTCTACACTACACAGACAGGTGAGTCCCTACACTACACAGACAGGTGGGTCCCTACACTACACAGACAGGTGGGTCTCTACACTACACAGCCAGGTGAGTCCCTACACTACCCCAGACAGGTGAGTCCCTACACTACACAGACAGGTGGGTCCCTACACTACCCAGACAGGTGGGTCTTTACACTACACAGACAGGTGGTTCTCTACACTACACAGACAGGTGAGTCCCTACACTACACATATAGGTGAGTCTCTACACTACACATATAGGGGAGTCCCTACACTACACATACAGGTGGATCCCTACACTACACAGACAGGTGGGTCACTACACTACCCAGACAGGTGGGTCGTTACACTACACAGACAAGTGGGTCTCTACACTACACAGACAGGTGGGTCTCTACACTACACAGACAGGTGAGTCCCTACACTACCCCAGACAGGTGAGTCCCTACACTACCCAGACAGGTGGGTCTTTACACTACACAGACAGGTGGGTCTTTACACTACACAGACAGGTGAGTCCCTACACTACACACATAGGTGAGTATCTACACTACACATATAGGGGAATCCCTACACTACACATACAGGTGGATCCCTACACTACACAGACAGGTGGGTCACTACACTACCCAGACAGGTGGGTCGTTACATTAAACAGACAGGTGGGTCTCTACACTACACAGACAGGTGAGTCCATACACTACCCAGACAGGTGAGTCCCTACACTACACAGATAGGTGAGTCTATACACTGCACAGATAGGGGAGTCCCTACACTACACATACAGGTGGGTCCCTACACTACCCCAGATAGGTAAACAGGTGAGTAGAGTATCTAGACTACACATATAGGTGAGTCTACACTACACATATATGGGGAGTATCTACACTACACAGACAGGGGAGTCCCTACACTGCACAGATGGGTGAGTCTCTACACTACACATATAGGGGAGTCCCTACACTACACAAACCGGTGAGTCTACACTACACAGATATGTGGGTCTCTATACTACACAGATAGGTGAGTCCCTCCACTACACAGATAGGTGAGTCTCTACACTACACAGATAGGCGGGTCTCTACACTACACATATATGCGAGTCTCTACACTACACAGATAGGTGAGTATCTAGACTACACAGACAGGTGAGTCTCTATACTACACAAATAGGGTTTGATCTAATACTAGTATATTCCCGTCTCTAAAATTACTTTAATTACAAGTTTCTGAACAGTGAAATACTATTTCATCATCGGCTACCCTGCTAGCATGTCTGTAATAGACCTTGTTAAATATATGTAAAGCCTTTCAATCAATGAAATATGTTCAACTTTTCCTCTCTTGATCATGGTTCACATGCAAGTATTCCGTAATCCCATGCTTACAAACATATAATTTGTTTAGGTCGGCTATACAGATAATAAAGGATGGAACCTTCACAATGAAACGTTGGTGAAGATGGCGAGTTCACTGTACAACTTGGAGACGACAGAAGTTAAACCCCATCATCATGTCAATGTCTGGACTGTTGTAGAACATGCAATTATTACACACTGTCGGAAACACCAATGTGTTTCAATTTCGTCAACTTACACAAACTCACCATTTCTTACATTGGATGTCGGTATTGTTGGAAATGTTTTTCCTGTCAACCTGTCTGTGCCATTCAGACCATACATTGAATCTGATGAAAGTGTTAACTTTCCTGTACAGAAGACTGAACCAGATTGTGTACACTCATTTGTGGAAACACAAATTCCAGCTGCGCAGAGACGATGTCGCAAACTGTTGAAGGAGATCCAGAACGTCACATATTTGGTGCCGATGTTGCCATATTAACTACAGCAACAAAACCCTTTAGGCATGTACATCGCTACAGTATTGCCTGTTGTGTAACACAGAAAACACAAAATACCCTACACAAAGCTCTCTTCCCTTGAAAATGCGAAAAAAAAGTTTACCTACAGCATGTATATTCTTAGGAACAAAAGTATATATATATGGTCAAATGCAGTGGTTCAAAACTTCCTATTACGTAGATCTACAGTTATCACATGAAAACAATGTTATTCTATGTTGTAACCCACTTCATGAATGTTATGCGGCACACATGTAATAACACATGGAGAGAAATGTATTAGCTGGCCGCATCGTTGACGTCGTCATGTTTGAAACGTCAGAAGTGTCGGTGACTTAAAATTACTGAAAATGTTTGAAATGCTTTTATTTGGCAATATGAAATGTTTACAAAGAACAGGAGCCTATTACATGGCATATTTATAATATTTTTTATTGCAGGGATTAAAACTAATTTTCTCTGCAGAGATTTTTAACTAGATGCGAAAATAGTCAATGGCATCTGCTCACTGAAACATATTGGATATCTCCACGTTGGTTGCTCTTTGGAGGGTGAAGTCATGTCATAAACAGAATCTCAAACTCGTTTCTATTTGATATGAGATTTATGAAACTCATCGGCAATTTTATGCACCTCGTCTGAGGCTCGGTGCATAAACTGTGCTCGACTCGCTTCATAAATCTCATATATAATGGAAACTCGTTTAAGATCCTCTATATGTATTTTGTTACAAAGTTAGATCTTCATCCTGGACACATGCTGTTTTATACAATCTAATATATTCGCTAGTTGCAGTATAGATTGTACAAGGAACTAGCTAAGTGCATAATTATAATCGTTTATTTAACATGTTGAGCTGGTTATCGTGAAATAATGCACAAGTGGTTGGGTTCTTACGCTAAACAAACGAGTGAGTGTAGTGAACCGAGTTCGTTTAGCGGTAGGAAACAATCACTAAGGTATTTCAAGACAATCAGCTTACCTGGTTAAATAAACATTCACACATGATAATTTACAAAAACAAAGTGATTGCAGCGTCAAATATGGACAAGAGTTGTGCAAATTAATTTCTGAAGGCGGGTCATAGTGAAGGCAACTGTCGTGCGATTCAGAATGTGTCCTAGAACATGATTTGATTGGTTGAAGGAAACATGTCGTTGCGACTGTGAAGGCAACTGTCGTGCGATTCAGAATGTGTCCTAGAACATGATTTGATTAGTTGAAGGAAACATGTCGTTGCGACTTTACTGACATCATTTCTTCATATATATGAAACACAAGAGTGGTGTAAACTATTGCAGCTCGACACAACCGAGTGGTGTAATTCACTGTGAAATTTAGGTAAACTGCCGGCTGAAATGTAAGAAATAGAGAATAACCACCAGCATTTGTGAGATAAAGAATATTTTTCACGAGCCAGCCATGACATGTAATTTGGTCGACTAACGAGTGTGCAACACAAGTTAGTCAGACGAATTATGTGGCCTGCCTGTGGAGTGAAATATATTATGTACTCAAAAATGCTGGTGGTTATCTAGTTATTACATTGTTTTGTTTAAACAATATTTAGAGTAGTAACATTACTTTTAGGGAATGGGGCTAAGTGAGTTTTGTGTAGTATGGACATGGAACCAAATCAGATTATTCCAATTTCAGAGCTGTATATACTTGTGATGCATCATGACAAATGGGATTGTATGGCGTATGCGACCAATGTAGATCCATATCAGCCTACTCGTCTGTGAAGTTTGATCAGGTTCTTCACTGTTCGCCATTCAGTCGGAGAAGCCTCTTTACATATAGCAATGCCAATAGCAAACAATTTTTAACTCCTTTTCTGACTGCACAAGTCCACATTTTGATCAAGATCTAAACTGATCACAATTTTGATGGTGTCACATATTTCTTCCATAATGTTCTGTGTCTACATATGTCGCAAATGCCAAGTCATTATTCAACATATTTGTAATTGCAGATCATTAAGAGTATAAATATTTACACAAACATGACACAATATATGTTATTTGCTAATGTGGCTCTGTGTCTCCCCTCCCGTTGTCTCCACCTCTCTCCATCTCCACTATTTCTCTCTCTGTCACCGCCACTTCTCTCTGTCTCCCCTCACTGTATAAATCTCTCCGTCTCCTGTGGATGGTGGTCGGGCGAACGCGACGGCGTAAATTAACGATAGAGGTTCCTCCTTGTAGGAATCCTGATTTGGCCCTCAGGTACGGTTGTATCTTTTGCTCTTTTGTTACCTGGGGGTTGAATTCGGTTATTGCCCATTATACAAAAGTAGTAAGATTATTAATGATCCTACTGCTTTTGGGAGGGGGCCAAGCGATTCTGGTGTGGCGAGGACCTGGCACCAGATCAGGATTATTCTGATTTCAGGGCTGAATATATAGTTTTTATATAGTATATAGTGTATCCGTGCGTCTGTCCGGCCGTCCGTCCGGGTTTTCTCATGGGTTCATGTGTCTCCTTTTGGGTATATTGTATCTATTTTTAATAACATACCACGAACACATATAATGAGATCATATGAAATGTGTACTACCTGTGACGGACGACGTTAGTGAATGAAAGTAAATTTACCAATTGATAGCTTTACCATGATGATGGTATGCTATAAACGGTACCGTAGTATATTGTAGTATTGCATAGCTACTTCCCGCAACTACCACGGTGTTACAGGTTCTCTATTATAAGTAAATGGTGTCATTGGTGCACCTCTCTTATTTGAAGCAGTGGTACCATTTAGATATTTCCTTTTCATTTATAATACATTAATAGCCTAGGCATTATAGAAACTGTATTAGTACATTTACGATCATTTTAAGAAACAATAACAAGGCTAAGCATCTTCAGTGATATTATTCCAAATTTTCGCAATCTCAGTCGTCATTGAGCACGACTGTCACTTCGAGAGTTATAAAAAATGTGTCCATTGTTGGTATCAATTGTGTTTAAATTTACTTTTGATTAACCCAGTGCTGTGTCAGATGTGTTTGTATCATGGACTACAGCAACAGGTGCACTAGACGCACACTTGTAATGTATATAATTTGTTCTGGTAGTCGTGTTCCGCAATTATCCCGGATCGCTTGATTATGTCTTGTATTTTTATCCAAGCATATTTGCTTGGATATAGTCCTTATACAGTTTTTGAGACCTCACATGATTTATGCAAATGAGTAATCGTCGACCAACGAACGTACTTCATGCTTCATGATTCTAGCTACGCCACGTGAGAGAGTTCCAAAGCGAGCGGTGCATTATGAACGTGTCACTCACATTTTTGGCCAGCTACATTTTTTTTCAGCTACAGTTATATTTTTAAAAACAGTTTGTGATTTTATAAAATATTAACTGTCGTGTTTCATAATAAATATTTTGTTAGGAAGGTTATATTTTTAGCGCAATGATCGACCGCTCCACATGTAATTTATACGTAGTTATACGCCATGAAAAATAGTTCTGATAGTGAGCTAACATTATATTGTGTAGTGTAATACAGTGTTTGTTAATTTTTCTGTACGACATTTATATTACAAAATGTTTATCTGATTTAATATAATATAAACTGACATGTATTAATTTGAGTATATTATTTTTCACGCGCACTGATACAATTAACCTCGTGTCTCATGAAAAGTAGTTTCCGCAATTTTATGCCGACAAATTACAGAATCGTTTACATAGTCATAGGTCAATGGCTCGATAAAATCCAACATTGGACAGCGAAATGATGATGATTTAAAACAGAAACATTGTTTTTTGACAGTTACATACCGCATGCTTTAAATAATCATCTTGAGCCATCGATATTATTAATGAGTGTCCATTTTACTTAAAACATCAACTAATCTATAATGACGTTACACAGAAAATGCAGTACGATACACTTCACAAAGGAAACATTGTCTTAGAGTTTGAATAATTTTAGGTTCCGCCGAACGAACGAGTACGCCGAAATATATTTCCGTATAAATCCAAAAACCTATTTATTATATACCCGTTCAACAAAACATGCATCATAATCATTAAATAATCCGATAGTGTGATGAAATGCGACTCTATTATTTTTGTTGAACAATCCGAGCGCCTGTGATGGCTTCAGTTTATGCAAATTGACAAGGTCATTTCGCGCACCTGAATCGATACAATAATCAGGGGTTGAAATTTCACTCGCCCAGCTCGCCATGGCGAGTGCTTTTTGTGGCGGTCGAGTACTTTCTACAGGCACTCGCCCAGTTTGGCGAGTGAAAGATTAGGTCAGAATTTTTTTTTGGAAGAAATTGCCAATTAATTCCATCGATAACGGCCAACAAATGGTATTAATTCAGCGACCATTTGTTGTTTACAGTTTACGTCAATTTGCGGGAAGTAAGATCAAGCAGTGTCTATGTACACGGTTACGGGTAGAATCTCTAGCGATTTTGAACACGGTCCATATCGGGCAAGTTTAATTCACGGATTATTTGTCGGCTTTACGCGGCCGGGCTAACAAATAATAGGACTGCGAGTATAGACTAGTGTATACGCGGCCACATATATCGTCTCGTATACAGTTGGGTTAACGCGCATTTCAGACGCCGAACATAACGGCTTGGGACGAAACGGTCGGCGCCGGGTCCGAAACCATTGAATTTAGTAATTAAGGCAGCACGCAGCGCATGCAAACATAGCCACTATAAATTAAACTAAATCTATGTCACTCAACGCTTATAGAAAATAAGAAGTGCGCAAGCCTCTGAGCAAATTCGCTGCTATTTGTTTGTTTATGTTCATTTAATACTTAAAATATAAATAACAATAATAGTGAATATGTCTCATACGTTTTGGTAATGATCATATGTAAAAGCTTTTTTTTATAAATAAGATGCAACATTACAAAAACTGGAAATAGCAATTTATTTTTAAAAAAAAATGGGCGAGTAACTTTTTGACCTGGGCAAGTACTTTTTTTTTTATTTTCTACCTACCTTGGTTCAACCTTGGTTGAATGCCGTTTCTTGTAAGCTAGGCTTGTACTGGCCTATTTTAGCGACGTCAAATTGGATAATTGTCTTTGAAACTGCGGGGAGAGCGCAACTAAATCATGGTTAAAATGTCTGTACAATATGTTCACGTGTTGAATTTGCTGGGTCTCTTCTGCCAGGCGGAGTTGAGTGAACTTTTGAAACTATTTAGTGTGTTCGAATTTACACAATCACTAGGGAGTGCATTCCAGTCTGTGACGACTCTTTGAGAGAATACTTTTTGTCGCAACTGCGAAGGATTTCAGGACTTTCAGTCCTTTGATTAACATCAGCGAAGTTAAGTGCAGCGTGGCGGCTATAGAAATTCTCCAGGTGCGTCCTTCCAGTGAAGCTATTATTTTCTAGATCCCTGGTGGTCTTTGAACACATTTTGACTATTTTTCGTATTAGTTGTGTACTTTTTACATACAGCTTCACTTCAGTTGTTGGTAAGAGGTACTTGTGTCACGTACTGTGAATACAGCACAGGCCGTGACACAACCGAACAGGCGCAATAAAACAGCAGTTGCAACGAATACTTGTTTCTGTTAGTCATGTCCACAGAGTATCATGGATCACTTGAAGATGTCTTGTAAACAAAATCAGGTGCAGTATTCTATCTAATGATGTTGAGAGTGATATATTGTCCTTCTATATAATGATGTTGAAAGATAGTGAAATAAATATTATGACAGACATGCAGACATGCGACAGACAGACAGACAGACAGACAGACAGAGACAGGCAAGCAGGCAGGCAGGCAGGCAGGCAGGCAGGCAGGCAGGCAGGCAGGCAGGCAGGCAGGCAGGCAGGCAGGCAGGCAGGCAGGCAGGCAGGCAGGCAGACAGACAGACAGACAGACAGACAGAGACAGGCAGGCAGGCAGGCAGGCAGGCAGGCAGGCAGGCAGAACAGACAGACAGACAGACAGACAGGCAGGCAGGCAGGCAGGCAGGCAGGCAGGCAGGCAGGCAGACAGGCAGGCAGGCAGACAGACAGACAGACTACAGGCAGGCAGGCAGGCATGCAGGCAGGCAGGCATGGCCTGCCAGGCAGGCAGGCAGGCAGGCAGGCAGGCAGACAGACAGACAGACAGACAGACAGACATATATACGGACGGACGGACGGACAGACGGACAGACGGACAAGTGGTTATCTTATAGTCAGAATATTGTGGACAGTGTAGGTAGAACCGACCTAATGTTATATCCAGATATTCAATACCCACGGGCCACAAAGCAAGCAATAAAAATAACCCTTACAGATGAATACTTACAAAAATGGACAGACTCACTTCAGATCTCATCTAAAGGTAAAACATACAGTTTATTTAAAACATCTATACATTTTGAAGAGTATCTCATAAATTTACCTACTTCCCAACATTTGGCATTGATAAAATTCCGAACAAGCAACCATAAATTATCTATAGAGTAGGGCGTTGGAACAATATTGATATTGCGGATAGAAAATGCACCTTATGTACCTCAAATGATACAGGTGATGAATTTCAGGTGATGAACTACCTGTTCAATCGCTCTGTTTTTAAGGATCCAAGAAAAAACATATTGATAGGAAATTTCATATCAGACCCAACATACTGACATTTCAAAATTTAATGCAATGTAAAATAAAATTGTAATATCAAACCTAAGTAATTTTGCAAATATTGTAATAGATAAATTTAAGTAATCCACATAACAGCGGTATTCTTCTCCGCAGTAAATAAATTTACAACTTAGAAGAAAAAAACTGAAATGATATAATTAGCAATAAAGAATATATATGCCAATTGTGTAACCGACAAATTTTTTTTTTTGATTATGACACACTAGTAGGGTTTGAACCGGTAACCATGTTGATGCTTTACATGCAGGACACTGATTTCAGATACAATATTTAGATTTATCATTCATTACCAAGGCCTGTTGTCTTTGTTTCTCGCTGGGTGTGTTTGTTGTTGCGGCCAAATTGAACCGTCTCGACGAGATGGTTCAAGTGGGTCGTGGCGGCATGCTCCTCCATTGCGAAACAAAGGAAACACTCCAGCATGAACTGGGCCTGTGGTGGTGCTTGCTGGTTCAGTTACAGTGGCTATAAGGCTGTCTGAGCATGTGCTCTATTCTCGTGCTCGGAGGCGGGTGGCTCGGTTACTCGAGGCTGAGTGGTGCTCAGTCTCGGGTGAACGAGCTGCGCGGTTCCGAGTTCGATTTTGGGGGGCATGCTCAGAGGGTTTTGTAGGCAGCGGCATGGTTCATACCATTTAAAGTATTTAGTTTAGTAGTAAAGTGTGATGTACCTTGAGGAAATGGGAATTGCTCACCTTTATTTCTTGTGGAATCCTGATATATCACTTTTGTGATATATATGGTTAGCCTGCTATAAATAGATGATTATTTATTAAGAGAAATGTGCTGACACAGATCTGACGGCCTATTTCTTGCATCCTATCTGTGTCAACTCTGATTATTGACATGACCCTTGTAGACTCTGACCAGCAGGCAGTATCTGCCATCTGGTCAGTCATAGGCAAATAATAGTAATGATTTTTAAAATCTGCCAGTGGTATCTGAAAGCATGTCTCTTTTTATCACGGTGCATCACATTCCCAAATGGGTCTACAGGCGGAATGAACACTGTTTGTGCGGACCCGTGTCCACCCTGACTGTAGGCGGCATTTGACCACTTATACACATTGGTAAATACCGTTACCCCATTTACAAATTACACACACGTTTTGCATACTTACTAAATTAGCAAATTTATAGTCGTCACTCCTAACATTTCAATTAATGCTCTTTTTAGTCTCACATGCCACCTGCGTGTGGCCAGAAACACTATTACTAAATAAATGACATGTTCTGTTCTGGTGTTATGGTATACGCTAGTGGTCAGTCAAATACCAGCTGGCGCAGTGGTTTAATTACCTGTGGCATGGGTCTGTAACTGTTTTCACGCTTATTGCGCCACGGGAAGTAGATTAATACTAAGTAGAGTGATACTCTTGGGTAACAGATTAAGATTAATGAACTGATAAATGCACGATGCTGCCTAATAGATTGAAGAATAATTGTTTGATCCATTCACGGGAAATTGGATATGTGTGGGCCATGTTTTTGCAAAGCCGACCTCTCGCTGACCTCTACAGATTCTGCAGACAGACGCTTGTAACTAATTACGAGCTCATAAGCTCATTAATTCAGAGCTCCTATATGTTCACACTGTCTGTCCGTCCTGCGGTATGCATGTTTTGCGAGTATATGATACACACATCACAACTAAATTAATTTACCCTGCATTACTATTTACGTACAGTATACATTGTAATGTCACTCACCACTCCAGGGAATTTTGTTCTCTCTACCATTACATTTTCGGATTATGTGAGCTATACCACGCAACAAGATAGGACATCCGATATTCATGTACCTACAATGTATATGGGTGAAAATAGAAACAACCCGTATCGTCATATATCTTCAATTAAACCACTTTACCCAGGGCCATGATGAAAACACGTTTTTATTTTTATAGTATTATTCAAAAGCTCTGGCTGTACACATGATGATCAGGCGCTACACTGGCCAATAATGTAAATTGTCACTTTATTACCGCCAGTGACCCAAATATAAAACGGACATTGCTTACCTCTTTCATCCCCTACATGGGCTGGTCCATGATGATTTCACATCAAGTTATTCATCAGTAGGCTAGCGGATATTTGGATAAGTCCATTTATAGTTTACAATTGTTCAAATTACAAAAACAACTACACACTGTACCTGCAAATAGTGCATAAACTGATGAGACGGCTCGTGCTGAGCCGACTCACTGCACTGCTATATCACATATATGAGACGCGCCATGCGATTTTGCACCTTCGGACATCTGCGTAATTTCATGAAATACGTTTACAAAATTTACGATATTTTCCGTAAACGGCGTTAAACGTTGACAACATTTTCAGGGTACAAGCGGAATATACTTCCGCATGTACACTTGGTCAACTTTTGACTTTATTTATGAAACATATTGTAAAGTTATTAAACGTATTTAATGAAATTACGCAGATGTCCGAAGGTATAAAATCGCATTATAAAGGTACATTTGTATGTAGTGTTGCAATATTTAATCCTTATGGTAAAACATATATAATTTTTCAAGTGTTTAAACAATGTTTAACAACACACAAGAACCATCTCCTGTGGAGAATAGTCCAATGTACTGCCAAAACATGTTTATGGACAGAAATAAGATAACATTTAGAAAAGATTGCAGACAACATACATTGTTTCCTATTTTGTTAGTGTTGTTGCTGTATTTTGCCATTTCACTATTTTCTAACATTTTATAACATCAACTGTGTCATGTGCAACGATTTTGACCCGAGAAAAACAATGTGTGCATCTCAGATATTGATAAATGTGTTTGCGCAACATTGTTCTTAGAATTAGACGAGTTTGTTTTTTCAATATTCTCAAACAACATGCAATTCGAGAAATCGCCCTAGATCTTAATGGTCTTCAGTAATTAGTTGTATTACCCCTATGGGTATACATTATATCTGACCACGCCACGTTGACGGGGATTTATTATAGAGTCATGCTGAGTTTCTTAGGTTTTCAGTTCACTGTTTTGTTTTATTTTATGTTGTTTTAAAACCACGCATCCGTGCCGTCTGATCTGGGTATCAACTGTTCGCCATTCCATCAAAGAACAATGATTATTAATCCAGCGAACAATTATTTTACTATCAAGCTGCAACAATACATTTGCTAATCAGAATATACGCGGGTCATGAATGAAATACGCACGGCTGTCAGAATGCAGCCCAAAGTATAGATCTAGGAACAAACTATTTTTACGTCCTTATATATGTTTGGGGAAATAACATCGGAAATACCGAACTCCTTCAAGAGACATTAACGTTAAAGGAATTCGATGACAGATTAATATACATTGTATTGCTAATAACCTTTGCAGAAAAAACCCACATTATATCGGGAGATATTTACACAGAATGGGATTGGAAGCGTTTTCTTCCCGATTCCGCCTCATTGTATCAAATGAGTATTATTGAAGAATACACACTATCATATTGTTTTCGTATTTTGCAACAATAAGCAACATCGGATTGTAAGCGCTATTGTCAAACGATACGCAGCATCTGATTCCCTAACAATACGGCATATCCGGATTGATGTCATATGTTCTGGCAATACCGATACGCGTATTGACTCGCATAGGTTCTCACATACGGATTTTGGTAAATACACGTATTTTGACTATATGTACCGTGTCATTCATTCATTCGGCTTATATTTAAGGGTGGGAATTGGCTCGAACACCTTCCATACCCGGTACACCCTTCAACATTTAACATATATTAACGACTCTCTAATCCTTAACAGCTGTATGAATATTTCCCAACTCATATAGATTCTTTATACCAGATACACCTCACCTCCGAAATCATATATATAGAATAGAAAAAATGTATTGACTTAAACTAAATAGTTACTCGTCGACAAGGAATATATACAACATACATGCAAGAAACAATACACATGGATCAACAATGAATACTGAATTGTACTGAATTACAGTGGGGTCAGCGTGTAAGTGCACACACGAACGAACACGACAGGTTGGAACCAACCTGTCGTGTTCGTTCGTGTGTGCACTTACACCGCTGACCCCACAGTATACAGAAGTTTTCACACAGGATATTCACACAAGCGTATTATACATTGCATGAATACGACAAAACCCCGCATACATCAAGTTATAAGAGAATAGTAGATTAGAGCCGTGAATGGGAAAACAATATCTGGCAAGGCTCAGGAAACGGAATGAGCGAGGCTCTGCCGCGCCAGATATAATTGATTGTCTAATTGCACATTTCCATACATTATATGCGTATGTCAAGGAACACACATTTCAGCACTGCGAATGTCTTGGGAACTTGTATATTCGTGATTTGGAAGGCTGGGAAAATGAAAATTGATCAAAAACGGGCATGTCCGGTAGTTTTCTCGAAATATCTGGAAAACTAGGCAATCTCGCAACAAGTATGAATATCCTGCTGAAATAGGAATAATTGGCGGTCCGGATAAGCATATTGTCATGTTCATTGGAGGTATCTAGAACAAATATACAAGAGATGAAACAAGGTACCTACCTGTGTTTTTCCCCTTTGAAATCGCATTGAACAACCGGAAGTATTTATCGAGTAAAATTCTCACTTAAAATACCGCAGCAAGCAGTCCTATAGTTGGGTTTATACAGGAGGGCACGGAAGATATATAATGCAATATGGCCGAGTTTAATTTAGCATGGAATTACCTCGACTTCCCTCGACTTGCTGTTTACGACATCGAACGCTGGCGTGCAAAGTTGACAAAAGCATGGTTATGACCATGGGAAAGGCGAGACTGTTCATTGCTATATCTCAACTGTTTGTGTGAGATCATTTTCGGAGGTACCATCTGAGACTCGGTCACTTTAAGGCTCGCTTCTACCTTCATTTTCCTACATACCGTAGCAACAGCTCAATCAAATTGTGATGGAAAAGAAACGCTCATAACTCGAGGAAATTGCACGTTATCAATGCCCTCATTGCATATCTGTGTTACACATGTGTACGTTTTTTCGAAATAGCTCTGAAACGGCCAGATACCTGTATGCAAGCGGTGTTGTCGGCCGGAAATATATAGTTCCCGGCGTATATGCGCTTTTTATCCCGTCAACACAGTGCGCATGTGCCGCGAAACACGGTGCCGTGAAACAGTTTTGATATCCTGTCAATACGACATAATCACTGCGTATGAATATGTGCGGTGACTGGTGTTATTTCTTTTGCATTTTAAAGCCATTTGT
This sequence comes from Conchocele bisecta, assembly GCA_029237695.1. NCBI lineage: Eukaryota > Metazoa > Mollusca > Bivalvia > Lucinida > Thyasiridae > Conchocele > Conchocele bisecta. The sequence continues at coordinate 33,349,152 of CM055266.1, forward strand.
AGGTGTTGACGGGATAAACAGAATAGTAGGTTAGTGAATGGGAAAAATATCTGGCGCGGCTCGGAAACGGGATGTGCTCGGCAGAGCCTCGCCCATCCCGTTTCCTAAGCCTTGCCAGATATGTTTTCCCATTCACGGCACTAACCTACTATTCTCTATATTGCACCAACATTGCTCAGGAAAACAAGGCTCGAGGCTCGTAAATAAACAATACACTACCGCCTGCGCTACTCTTTCCAATATTTGTTAATTTCTTTATTTCAGGCGGATGTGTAGATGCCTCTGACGTATATAACCCGCCACTCACACAAATGCATTATCTGTATGAAATGACCGAGGCAGTGCCCAGGTAGCGTCTGTATGAGGAATACTAGGATATCGGGAGAACTAAATGCGGAATAATCGGCAACATTAGCGGTTCAGGTAATACATCTACTTTGATAGGTTCTATTGCTTGTATATTCATAAGCGTCACTTGTTCCTATTGGGATTTTCTTTTACTAAACTGTACACCAAGAAAACACCTGTGATCTTATTTGTTATGAGTTTCTTGGTCTTTTATCTCAGGTGATACCGTTCGTCGTCGCATAGCACACACAAGGTGTATGGTCACGTGGTACTAACAACAACAACAAGTACTGAAACTTCCAGAATCCACCTGATTCAAAGTACGTATTCTTTTATATTATCCTTATTATGTGACGAGTTTTGATGAAATATGGCGCATCAAACGCGTCTTGTTAAGCTGAATTTGGTGGTCTTTGTATTTTCGCCCAAACTTCTGTCGTTTTTGCGAAGAATCGATTTCCGTATCTACCGACACGGATATCGATTCTTCGCAAAAACGACATAAGTCTGTGCCGAACTCAATGGACCACCAAATGCAGCTCATGAAGACGCGTTTGCTGCGCCATATTTCATTCATTGCATATTAAGGAAAATATCAAATAATACTTACTTTGGAGTGGGCGACGTTGTTGTTGTTGTAACCACGTGATCATGCACATTGACACAGCTATGGCTCAGAAATATCAAATGTGTGATTTACAGTGAAAGGTCTCCATGGTGTCCGGTTTAGAAATGTTCCACTGTAAATTAGACATGCCACTATGCCAATGTATGCGGCTGTGCTTTGCGAACTTGAACAGGCATTATCATCATAAATATATACCATTTAAACCCATACTATTAATGATACACAGACTGCATGCGTGTCCGTGTTAGAGAGGTTCTATTGTACGACAGTAAGCGCAACATACCATGGTTTTATTATTCCTTCTCCGATAGGCAAGAGGGGATATAGCGTTAGTCCATGTACGTACGTACGTGCGTTCGTTAGTAACACCTTTCATTTTTCAATAACCCCTGTACCACTTAACCGATTTTGTTAATATTTGGCCAAAATGTGTGACTCTGGATGATGCTCTGTTTTGCACACGACCTACGTCATACCGCCCAAGGTCACTGAGGACGTATGTTCACCTTGTTTGTAAGGCAAATGCTTTTTTGTTTTTGTTTTTTATTATCAAGGATGTCATCGAGGGGATAAGCTTAGTGATAACGATGCCTTTGTTATTTGTATGTTCATTGCATATTCTGATATTAAAATGTACGTAAATATGGCGTTAGATTAGGAATCATCGCCATTTTGTCGCAATTCTGGAGCAGCGACGTTGCCGGTCATTTGCGTGCCGTTATTGACAACGTCGTCAAATAAACTTTAGCGAATTAAAAACGTCACGCTACGTCACGTGGTGCTAATGTAATGTATTTGGGATATATGGAATGAGCGTTTCCGTTATGAATTTATGAAAGGTGTAACTATTCTGGTTTATACCGCAACCATTGCTCCATGTAGCATAATAAAGGGTGTTGAATACATGTTGTTTATACCTGAAGTAGCCTAATATACATAAAGTGCCGATTTTGCCTTTATTTTGTTACCTTTGACCCCGAATCGCGGCCTCTGATTGGTCATTCTCAACAGCAAATTCAAGATGGCGTCGGATTTTAAAATCAAAATCGATGTCGATTCAGCCGAATTTTGTCCATTTTTACAGTATATGCGATATAACCAAGGACACGGACATGTCCGTCATGATTTTAATACTTATTATGACAACTGTGGAGTCTAAAACCAGTCAATATTGAAGCTCATCGTAATAAATTTAAGATTTAATCGGACACAATATCGAATCTACCTAGCGTGGACGTCGCCATTTTGCTTTGAATAACGTCGCTAGATTTGTGACGTATGGCGAGATGGAATGACGTCAAAAACATGACGTCACACACGTTCAACAAATAAGTTCAATATGTGGTATAAATTAAATATATGATATAGTGCCGTCGAATATAAAATATGTTCGGTTTCGCCACGACAACTTTATTGGGGCTCGCTAAAGCTCGCCCCAATAAAGCTGTCTAAGGCTCAACCGAATATATTTTATATTCGACGGCACTAACCATATATTTACTATTTATACCGCAAGCATTGCTCCATGTAGCATAATAAAGGGGGTTGAATAAATGTTGTTTATATCTGAAGTAACCTAATATACCTAAAGTAGCATAATATACATGAAGTGCCGTTTTTGCCTTTATTTGTTTCGCCTTTGACTCCTTATCGCGGTCTCTGATTGGTCAGTCTCAACAGTAAATTCAAAATGGCGGCACATTTTAAAATCTAAATCGCTGTCGGTTCAGTTGAATTTTGTCCATTTTTACAGTATATGCGACGTAAGCAACTACATGGATATGTCCATTATGATTGCAATATGTATTATGACAACTGTGTTGTCTAAAACCAGCCAATAGTGCAGGCGCGGATACAGAAATAATTGCAGGGGTGGTGGGGGGGGGGGGGGGGGTCTGTAATTACAAGTCGGCATAGCCAACCTCCGCGAGCGCGAAATCGTAAAGTCGGGGGGTCTGGGGGTCCTCCCCTAGGAAATTTTTAAATGCCAGATCGCCGCAGATGCGATTTCCTGACACCTAGGCCACGAAAAAAGTCATCCAACTATTCGAGTATTGTAGCATGGGGGGGGGTCCGGCCCGTGGACCCCCCCCCCTGTATCCGCGCCTGTAGTGAAGCTCATTGTAAATAAATCTGAGATTCAATCAGATACAATACTGAATGTACCTAGCGTGACGCCGCCATATTGGTCTGAATGCCGTCGCTAGATGTGTGACGTATGGCGAGAGAATGACGTCAAAACATGACGTCACGAACGTTCAAACCGTTAAGTTTAATATGCAGCATAAATTAAATACATGATTAGTGCCGTCGAATATAAAATATATTCGGTTGAGCCGTATACAGCTTTATTGGGGCGAGCTTTAGCTATTATTACGATTATGATCTGTTTGGTTGTAAAATATATAGGGGGGGGGGGGGGGGGTCCTGCCCGTGGACCCTCCCCCCCCCTGTATCCGCGCCTGTAGTGAAGCTCATTGTAAATAAATCGGAGATTTAATCAGATACAATACTGAATGTACCTAGCGTGACGCCGCCATTTTGGTCTGAATGCCGTCGCTAGATGTGTGACGTATGGCGAGAGAATGACGTCAAAACATGACGTCACGAACGTTCAAACCATTAAGTTTAATATGCAGTATAAATTAAATACATGATTAGTGCCGTCGAATATAAAATATATTCGGTTGAGCCTTATACAGCTTTATTGGGGCGAGCTTTAGCTATTATTACGATTATGAATTGTTTGGTTGTAAAATATATAGGCACTGTGTCTTAGACGATGTTTCAGGTCACAGGTGCGTCAATTTTGTCTGTGTATACACGAAACACATTTCTAAACAATGCACACAACAATTTAGATGCGTCCGCGGTATTAACAATACAGATTTTTGTTGATTATATTCAGCACACCCGGAAGCATTTTAATTAAATTTAATGTATATACAAATACCTATTGACAAGCAAAGCAACGCTAAAATCACCTGTGTTTCAGGTATTCTATATGTATTTTCAAACAATGTTGGACTTCACATGACAAATATCAATCTAACACGCCTTTTTTGTTTAGAATACTTGTCTAAGGTATGCCGATGTGTACTGCAGCAGACTATTGTTCATTTTTACTGTTGTTATTGCTTTAGGAGCCCCGCAGGGGACATGGATTTTCTTTTTATTAATTCGTTCCCACGAAATGACAATTCGTTCCCTCAATTTAACAATTCGTTCCCACGATATAACAATTCGTTCCCGTGGGGACCGAATTGTTATTTCATGGGAACGAATTGTTATTTCGTGGGAACGAATTAATAAAAAAAAATCTACGTCCCCTGCGGTGCTCCGTACATTTATATATTATAGCAATACAAACTGCTGGCGCCAATCAAGTTTCGCCTACTAGGGTATTGTGGGTATGACTGTCACTGTTATACTTGCTATTTTATGCTGTCAGCACGTACGCACGACGCACACACTATAAAACATTAACAATTAGACCGCTACACACAACAATTGTCGTCTGTTGTTGCACTTTTTATCTTACCTTATTTATCAATAAAACATGGTTTAACAGCACTTCAGAATCATTTCCAATGGAAATGATTCTGAAGTGCTGTCAAAGCATGTTGTAAATTATTATAAAATGTAGCCAAAGCATGTTTTTTATGATAAAAATGGAAAATAGAAAATAAACAGCAGACGATTAAAATTAAGATAGCGGTGTAAGGGTTAAAACTATTGGTATGACTTTTTGTTTCCATTTCAGAATACTTCCCTTGACTTCCCTCGTCGTCTCGTTTCCGGTCTCTTGGCAAGTATGAAGATGAAGAAATACGTATTCGGTGTGCTTCTGCTGTGCACCATACAGTTACTGTACATACTGGTGAACAGAACCCCGGCCAGTGACGGCTTGCAACACAGTTTGAAACATATCGTCGCATATGACTTACAACTTGCCCCGAGACGACAAGGCGACTTGCAACATTCCATAGGACATCAGAACGGCACGAAATTGTCTACTGGTCGCCGAAACGTCTCGCATACCGGTATGTCAACGACACATGGGACCATGAAGACGATCCAGTGGTACGACTCCTATCCTCGTGGTAGCGGCTTACGCACTAGAGGAAAACGTACTAATTTCAGCGAATGTAAGGTGAAGAACTGTGTCTTTCTGCGTGATTACATTATGGAGGAGAATTACAATCGGTCTGAACATTCACTGGAGGCCGATGCTGTATTGCTGCAGTCTATTCACTGTAAATATATAGTAGCCCCCCCTGTGCGCAGGGACGGCCAGGTTTTTGTGATGGGTGAAAGAGAACCAGGACGGATAAGAGCGTGCCCAGTCTTGGATCACGTGTTTAACTGGACAATGACGTATCGTCACGACTCGGACATACTACTGCCGTACGGACAAATTCGTAGGCGGCACACCGCTCCTGTAAAGAACTTCACGAATATATTCAGAAAAAAATCAAAAGATGTTGTCTGGTTGGTGAGTCACTGTGACACGTACAGCAAACGCGAACAATATGTTGAGGAACTGAGAAAGTTCATTGATGTTGACATTTACGGTGATTGTGGCACTTTCCAATGCGAACCGTTCCGACAAGGAGAGAGAATTCTTACCGTCGAGTGCATACAACAACTCGTTAAAGACTACAAGTTTCATTTGTCCTTCGAAAATAACTTTCATAAGGATTACGTGACTGAGAAGTTGTTCGACTGGATGCGTTTAGATATTGTTTCCATTACGATGGGTGCCGCCAACTACAGCGATATAGCGCCTCTTGGCTCCTACATCGATGTTGCAGACTTCAAGACCCCTCGCCACCTTGCTAAGTATCTCAACACGCTTAAACATGACGAGAGTCGATACATCGAATATTTAAGCACAAAGAACAAGTACTACGTCGAGTCAACAGACACGGTGCAACAAGCAGCATACTGTCAACTATGTGAGATGTTGAACAATGTGGAGCAATATCGGAAGACGTACGAGAGCATACATACGTGGTGGGCGAACAATTCAACGGTTAATGCTAGAAAGTACTTGGAGAATACAACACAACATACACAGAACGATTAATGGACACTTGTTTTAGGAAACTTACCATCTTTTCAACCGAACGAAGTACATGTATGGGGCGTCGTTTTGGATTTTAATAGCGCTTTGTGATATCACCCCTTCAACTAGGTGATACCACCCATTCGAATAGGTGATATCACCCATTAAATGGGTGATATCACCAATTAGAATGGGTGATATCACCTATTCAGATCCGAATGCATGATGTCACCAGTCAAAAGGGTGAAATTACCTATTCGCATTTGCTATGAAACGTTCGTCAACTTAGGGCATCATTTACGGAAAATAGTGTAAATGTTGTAAATATTTTTCATGAGATATCGCATGGGAAGACACAATATTTTTGTTCATTCTTTATATACGATATTTTTGGCCAAATACACACTCGTTTACCATTACCCCGGGCCAATATTATACTCTTTTTTTTATCAAACCTGAATTTTCTTAAATATATTCCGACTTGATTATTCTAGGGCCTATATCGACTTCAAATCTGTAGTTGCCGTTGAGATAATACGCATGGTTTTTATCAGATGGTGGTTGACATTAACGAAACAATCAAATAGTGGTCAATCAGTAGAGCAAATGACCAGCGGCAACCTTGTCCAACATGGTGTAGGTCAGCCAGGCACAAACAGTAGTTACAGGGCACACTTCGACAAAACCAGGCTTATTTTGACAACTGTAACCCCGGACTAGCCTGTACATCTGAAGCCTATTTCACCAAAATGACAAAGTATACTTATCTAGCTAAGTATACTTTGAGGGAGTAATCATCTATTTCCCCCCAAAATGCATTATTTCATATAGAACTAACGACTGCATATATTTGATGATTAAAAGTATGCAGAATTATTATACTGCATGTATTACATTATGACAGCCAAAATGGCTGAGATAATGTAATAAATTCAGTACAATAAAAAATAATAAATTTATCCTTAATTTGAAAATTTCTCCCTCAAGGTATACTGTGCAATTTTGGTGAAATAGGCTACAGTTCACAGAACGACATGGTCGACATTTATGTCTGTGACTGGAGAAATGGGGCTTATGGGATTTATGACCAGTGTAGCTCCTGATCAAATAGTATACTCTTGTAGCCTGATAACGGTCTATATTTGCTTGTATTGATTTGATTTATTGGAGTTTATTGGTTTGTTTATTGATGTTTAACGGCCTATCAACAGCTAAGGTCATTTAAGGCCGGGCCAACAGGTGCATTTGGGGGGGGGGGGGGGGGGGGGGGGGGGGGGGGGGGGGGGGGGGGGGGGGGGGGGGGGGGGGGGTTTGGGGGGGGGGGGGGGGGGGTGGGGGGGGGGGGGATCCCAAAATCAGAACGGAATATTTACATCGAGAACAAATATATTCAGCACTGAAATTAGAATAACCTGACCTGGTGCCAGGTCCATACCACACCAGTCACTTGGCCCCTTCCCCTAAAATAGGATTACGAATAATCATAATCATAATCATAATGGCATAAGGGGTATAACCAGATTCAACTGTCACATACACAAGGTGCATGATCACGTGGTTACAACAACAACAACAGCGTCGCCCACTCCAAAGTAAGTATTATTTGATATTGTCCTTAATATGCAACGGAATTTGATGAAATATGGCGCAGCAAACGCGTCTTCATGAGCTGCATTTGGTGGTCTCGGGAGTTTGGCACAGAATTATGTCGTTTTTGCGAAAAATCGATTTCCGTATCAGAGAAACGGAAATCGATTCTTCGCAAAAACGACAGAAATCCGTTACGTAATAAGGACACTATAAAAGAATACGTACTTTGAATCGGTACTTGTTGTTGTTGTTAGTACCACGTGATCATACACCTTGATACACGAATGCCAACGAACGTACGTGAGGGCCAAACCATGTCTCCTGTCGGGATTCCGGTAAGGAGGGGTGGAACACCGATCGTTAAATTACCCTTTACCGTATGCACCCACCTTCCACCCATTTATTGGTGTTTAACTGCCTATCAACATCGAGGGTCATTTAAGGCCGGGCCAACACGGTCGATCCAGTATTTCACCTGCTGCATTTACATCGAAAGAACTATATATTCAGCCCTAAAATTCGAATAACCCGACCTGGTGCCTGATTCATACCACACCAGCCACTTGGTCCCTTCCCCTAAAATAAATAGGTTTAGGAATAATTCATTGGCGGAATGGCGAACAGTGCAAATCCTGACCAGACTGTGCGGATGCATAGGCTGATCTGGATCTACACCGATTTCAAACCCCATAAGCCCCACTTATTCAGTGACAGTCACAAAGATATGTACAGCCGAACCTCACCGAACGGCCACCTCTCTGCAACAACACCCTCTCTATAACAGCCGCTATTTTATATCCCAAATGGATGATTTCATCTGTATCTCTGAGCACGAAAATTGTCGTCTGCTGTTGCTTTGCCTTCTTTCTCAATAAACACATGGTGTGACAGCATTTTAGAATCATTTCCATTGGAAATGATTCTAAAATGTTGACAAAGCATGTTTTTGATGAGAATTATTGAAGAAAATAAATAAACAGCGGACGACAAAATGTAATTCAGCATTAACCTCCCTACAACAGCCACCTCTCTACAACAGCCAGTTTTGCGTCTTCCCATGGGTGGCTGTTGTAGAGAGGTTGCACTGTACTATATTTTAAAGCTGTCATGAACAATATTTATTTCAACAGTTAATCGATTGATTGAAGTTTTAACCCTGTTTAACAATAATGAACATACAGTGCAACCTCTCTACAACAGCCACCCATGGGAAGACGTCAAACTGGCTGTTGTAGAGAGGTTAATGCTGAATAAAATTGTATCGTCTGATGTTGATATATTTTCTTCGATAATTCTTATCAAATACATGCTTTGACAGCATTTTAGAATCGTTTCCAATGGAAATGATTCTAAAGTGCTATCAAAACATGCTTTTATTAAGACAGAATGCAAAAGCAACATCAGACGACAATGTTCATGCTCAGCAGTCTAAGGGTTAGATATAGAGGAAATCATCCATTTGGGATATAAAATATCGGCTGTTACAGAGATGGTGTTGTTGTAGAGAGGTGGCCGTTCGGGGAGGTCCGACTGTACAATACCATGTTGGCCAGAAGAGTGGAAGTGTAGCTATAGCCGAGAAGTTATGAGGTTCGAGCCTCAATCCCACACTGGAATTTGTATAATACAATTAGCAAGGTGTATGCTCACGTATTCTTTTATAATTATTTTATTATTCAAAGGATTTTGATGAAATATGGCGCATCAAACACGTCTTGTTAAGCTAGCTTAGCATTTGGTGGTCTCGGTACTTTTGTCCAAACTTCTGTCGTTTTTGCGAAGAATCTATTTCCGTGTCTACTGACACCAGAAACGGAAATCGATTCTTCGCAAACACGACATACGTATGTGCCGAACTCCCGGGACCACCAAATGCAGCTCATGAAGACGCATTTGCTGCGCCATATTTCATCAAAATCCATTGCCTATTAAGGAAAATATAAAATAATACTTTCTTTGGAGTGTGCGCGCTTTCAAAACTTTCAGCCATTGTTGTTGTTGTTGTTGTAATCAAGTGATCATGCACCTTGATTATTATTACCCACTCTACCAGCTGGTTCAACCCAGGTGTGCAATATAGCAGCTGATCCGTTGGTATTCAAGGCATGAGAGTCAATTTGGAGCATTAACCCTTGCAACATGACAGGCCTGTATAGTGGTACTGGCAAAACGTGTGCGGCTCGTGACGAGACGTCTCATCAGGATCTGTACTTTTTGCAAGTAATTGTCATATTTTTTATGAAAAAAACACCCCCTTTTCATAAATGAACTAGTCTGAAAATTATTTTGTGACGGTTGGATTGGTTGCATATTAGTATATCAAAATCCATTCTAGTTACTTAGGGGTGAAAGGGTTTAATCGAGCAACAACATATGTTGGTCAAATTGTAGAGCGAATGACTACCGGCAACGTCGTCCAACATTGTGTTGGTCAGCAAGGTACATGTACATACAGGGCATATTTTTACAACTAGATGGCCGCGGCCAGCATATCGTGCCCGCCGAGGTAGTTAACCCATAGCCTGCTGAGCACTAACAGTGTTGTCTGCTGTTGCTTTATATTTTGCCTTGTTTCTCAATAAAAACATGGTTTGACAGCACTTCAGAATCATTTCCTTGGAAATGATTCTAAAATGCTGTCAAACCATGTTTTTGATGAGAAAAAATCGAAAGTAAAACATAAACAGCAGACGACAAAATTTAATCAGCATGGTGTGGGTTAATGGTCCCAGTTTATGTATGTGGGTACAGTTGATCGTCGGACATAGGGTTGGTGAGATATTTGGTACTTAAAGCCATTAACAGACTTTAAAAAAAAACACACACATTTCCCAAGTAATTTGGTAATGACCTTGGGCAACGGAGGTCACATGGATGTGGTTTAGAATAAAGATATGGATGGTGCTAAGGAAGTCTGAAAGTAATGAAATATGTTATAACCACAAAAACTGATCACTTGCGGAACTAGAGACTGAAAGTTTCATATTTTCTCAATCGTCATCCAGAGGCAAATGTACAGTGCTGGTGCAAACCCATTCCCATCCGTGGGCACGTTTTCTCTAGAATAAATTACTGTTTGTAATTCCCAGAAAAAATTGTACTAAATTGGCGGCTAGCTGGTCACTGCTACCTAACTGTAAGAACGAAAGATAATAGCTGCTGTAATCATACGCACGAAATGTCTTGATTCGTATTTTCCAAAATTTAACTGATAATCTGAGCTCAAAACTGTGAAAACTATAGAGAATAGTATATGTATAGATTTAGATACCAAGCAAGACAGGCCAAAACGGCAGAGGATAAGTTGCACAGGGCACTATTTTCTTGGTCGAACTCACCGTTTAGGCAATATGGCTGCCCCCATAGTAATTTGCATGACTTAATATGCTATTTCAAAGGAGATAACATATACAAATACAACAATTTAACAAGAGTATCGTAAGTCACAAAATACGCCCGTCGAATATGGGCTATACAGCGAAGATGATATTTCCAGACGAGCCTAAATTTGCACTTAAGAACATTTTAGTCGTACGAAGTTTAGTGAAACGGCCCCCTGGATCTCAAATATGCATAGAAAGTGATGAAACAGAATAGGAAAACATATTATCCCGTCAACACAGTGCGTATGTGCCGTGAAACACGGTGCCGTGAAACATTTTGATATCCTGTCAATACGACCTAATCATTGCGTATGAATATGTGCGGTGACTGGGGCAGAGCCTCGCCCAACCCCTTTCCTAAACCTTGCCAGATATTTTTTTCCCATTCACGGCACTAACCTACTATTCTCCATGTTTGCATCTATTTCTGAACCAGCCGCCATGCCATTTGATTTCAGGGGGTGGTCTATTTGACCAGTTTCTTGGTTTTCTTACTTCAACTGACCACCATATTTGTAAATGGGATTCAGGCCCAACGGTGCCGACATATACTCGGGACATAGCCTTACACCTCAGTATATGTCTACATTGGGCAACTTGGCTTGTTTGACTAGCCGTCATGCCATTTTCGGGGTTGTAGATTAGCCATTTCTGGCAGCCTTGTTGTACGTCATTTCCGGCGGATGTGTAGGGCAGATTCTTTACGGCATGAACTTCCGGCACATTAACACAACCGACTTATCTTTTGTTGTTGTTGTTGTTGTTAAATAGGATATATCGTACGACTTTCCCGCGCTTACTTTTAGAATCTCTCTTCGCTTTTGTCGAGCCTGATGCATACAGGAGGCAGTGACCAGTTAATTTCTTTACATGGGTTCATGTGTCTCCTTTTGGGTATATTGTATCTATTTTTAATAACATACCACGAAGACAGATAATGAGATAATATGAAATATGTACTACCTATGACGGGCGACGTTAGTGAATGAAAGTAAATTTACCAATTGATAGCTTTACCATGATGTTGGTATGCTATAAACGGTACCGTAGTATATTGTAGTATTGCAGAGCTACTTCCCGCAACTACCACGGTGTTACAGGTTCTCTATTATAAGTAAATGGTGTCATTGGTGCACCTCTCTTATTTGAAGCAGTGGTACCATTTAGATATTTCCTTTTCATTTATAGTACATTAATAGTCTCGGCATTATAGAAACTGTATTAGTACATTTACGATCATTTTAAGAAAAAATAACAAGGCTAAGCATCTTCAGTGATATTATTCCAAATTTTCGCAATCTCAGTCGTCATTGAGCACGACTGTCACTTCGAGAGTTATACAAATTTTGTCCATTGTTGGTATCAATTGTGTTTACATTTACTTTGATTAACCCAGTGCTGTGTCAGATGTGTTTGTATCATGGACTACAGCAACAGGTGCACTAGACGAACACTTGCAATGTATATAATTTGTTCTGGTAGTCGTGTTCCGCAATTATCCCGGATCGCTTGATTATGTTTTGTATTTTTAAACTCACATCAGCGAAGTTAAGTGCAGTGTGGTGGCTATAGTAATTCTCCAGGTGCGTCCTTCCAGTGAAGTTATTATTTTCTCGATCCCTGGTGGTCTTTGAGCACATTTTGACTATTTTTCGTATTAGTTGTATACTTTTTACATACAGCTTCACTTCAGCTGTTGTTAAGAGGTACTTGTGTCATGGACTGTGAATACAGAGCACAGGCAGTGACACAACCGAACAGGCGCAATAAAACAGCAGTTGCAACGAATACTTGTTTCTGTTAGTCATGTCCACAGAGTATCATGTATCACTTGACTATGTCTTGTAAACAAAATCAGACACATACATACATACATACATACATACATACATACATACATACATACATACATACATACAGACAGACAGACAGACATACAGACAGACAGACAGACAGACAGACAGACAGACACATACAGCAGACAGACAGACAGACACACACAGACATGACATACAGACAGGACAGGACAGACAGGCATACAGACAGACAGACAGACAGCAGCAGGCATGGCAGGCAGGCAGGCAGGCAGACAGACAGACAGACAGCACAGCACAGGCAGGCAGGCAGCAACAGGCAGCAGGCAGAAACAGACAGACAGACAGACAGACAGACAGACAGACAGACAGACAGACAGACAGACAGACAGGCAGACAGACATACAGAACAGCAGCAGACATACAGACAGACAGACAGGACAGACAGGCAGGCAGGCAGGCAGACAGACAGACAGACAGACAGACAGACAGACAGACAGACAGACAGACAGACACAGACACAGACAGACAGACAGACAGACAGACAGACAGACAGACAGACAGACAGACAGACAGACAGACAGACAGACAGACCAGACAGACAGACAGACAGGCAGGCAGGTAGTGTCACGAATCGTAGCCGACTATAGTCTTTATCATCCATTATTTGTAACACGGGTCACATAGTCTAGAGCAGTAATCGAATATTCTAGTACAAGACGGTCGAATAGGTATTGGTGTGCGTAATATCGCCCGTTGAGTATACCGCTGGAGAGAATAGCGCTTTATCCGAAACCGCGCACGGACCACCAGTATTGGATTTTGCACTGGTCGTATCTGGGTTATCTACACTGTATATGCAGACTTAGATGCTAGCCTAATTACCTAGTAAGTCATACCTATTTATGACTGAAGTATTTCAGACTAATTCACCAGATATCTCATGAGCTAGACTGACTGTCAGATCATTAGTCCACTTACGTAAAATTGTAAGCCAAATGTGGGCCCATAAGTTTTACATTGACAAGCAGACTACATGGGATAGTCGTGCACTAGGGTGGGGGTATATATTCGTTGTAGCATCATATATTATCAGTCGGACATTCAATTTCATTCTTGTGACTTTGGAGCGCAAGTTTTTCACTGGGAATTGGTGAGTACATATGTTGTTGTTACTTTCTAATGCTGCCATTTAAGTCTGAATCTTGCCAAGACCGGCAAGTCTACGCTGTGTTATCGTATCCTCGATAATACTGCACTATTTAATTTACCCGAGTTATTTGGCCCCGTTTCGACCAAACGCTTGGTCAATTAAAGCCGTATGACATGTATCCGCTGATGTAGATTATCTCCCTTAATCAAATATTATTGATTCATTAATTCGTCGTGCTTACGTGTAAATAATAACGATTACAGGACTGGCATGTGGGAGAATTCCACGAGTATTGTAATGGCATATTATTCTCGTGTGTTTTGTTGCATGTCACTCTGACTAATTGCATTAGCAATTTATTGTAATTGTAAAACGAAGGGCTAACTTCATTGAAATGTTCACTAACATTAGCCATGCATTTTATATTACGATTCAATCGAATATCCGTCTGCGCCCTGTACAATACATGAGAATATTGCCAATTTTAACATGTCACAATTGTAACGTGAATTTTCTGGACGACTTTCATTACTCTATGGGGAAACACATGTTAACTCCTAACCCAGTCGTCTGTACATTCATTTTAGTAAGTCATATTACGTTCGCAGTGTGTTGTAAATATTGTAAATGCTATTGCGACCAAGATGGGCCAGATCAGACAGTTCTGCTCTAAGTGCACTGATTTATACATCAGTAAGCTGCAATAAGGACATGTGAAGTATAATTTGTTTCAATCACTGATGCTTTGGGTCAGCCTGTGGAATCCTACAGTCTGATTAGAGTATACAGTGTTTATGATTAGTAATGTAATGTAATACTTGAATCTGCACAGGAGAATACTTGGCACAGTTGCTCTTTATTAAGTTAGCGCAGTTGGCCACGAGCAGTCCGATCAAAGTAAGGCCTGTCGCAATCAAATGTTTGTTTACTAATGGTAAATAACTGTGAATGACGTCTGTATTCACATGTACGGCTGTGAAGAGGTATATCGTTGGGTACACTAGATATAGTGACTGTTCATTAATGTGTTATATCGCATTTTCCGACTTATGAATTCCATCACCCCCCTTCTTCCAATTAGTGAATATATCTTTGTGTACATTGCAATTTATCATGTTTCATCATTGTAATATATGATGATGATCAGTATTGCCATGCAATCAGCATATTGATTTCATGTGCACTACTGTGACTATTATTGAGACTATAACCTGTTGCATTCTGGTAACAACACCGTTGGTGTTTTGTAGTCTCAGCCAGCCAGTACACCAGCCAGTACACCAGCCAGGCAGTCAGCCACGAGCGACGGCACGTCCCTTCTTTGTGTCTGCGTAATTCAGTACGCAACACAGAGTTATTTCCTTATTCTGGAGTCCACGACACCGTGTGTTAGCGGGGACTCTGCTCCGCGTGGACCGAGGGCGTAATCGAGTGGGGCATATTCCGGTGACGTCATTCCGTCAAAGGACGTGAAGCATCGATAGGGACGTTCACCGAGGCGCTATGGACCCCATCCGCCCAAGTAGGCTGAGTATCTCCTAAGAAACAGTAACTTTACGACGTTATTATAATGTCACTCCCATCATGGCGGAAGCCGGAGTTGTTTAGATGATCTCTAACATTGGATATTTATCCATATGATGATGACGTTTACTTTTGACTTTACCTACCTGTTCCAGAATCGAGGATGTGCCTTGGTTGTGCAAGGGCCTGTGGCGGTGGCTGCTAGGAGGGGACGTTGTCCGTACTGACATATTCATCTATTGTTTGTGTGTATCATTTATGTAAATATATCATACTTGTAAAAAATAAACCTTGTTGTCTCTGTCCACAACGTGCTTGGTGTTCAGTCCCTACAGTAGACTAGCTCGGTGTCACCCTGGTGTGACAAATGGTGTCAGAAGTAGGGTTATAGTCTACTGGGAACAAGAATGGTGTGGAGAGGACCACAGGGTCATACTGATGAAAATCAGTAAGATGAGATAGGTTTACTCTTGTCCGAGACGTCCGTTAAAAGTAAAGGTTACATGTAAACATGGGGATTACAACAAGGATAAGTGTTAACCCTGTCCGTCTTACTGAGATATACACCACAATCCTTACACAGACTATCTTGCAATATAACCCGTTATAATTTTCAACCCACCACAGGATCTGCGAGCCATGTACAGGTAATAGCCTCACCACCAAGACGAGCGGCAATCTGTACGCCTCGACGCTAAGGTACGTCTCGTTCACCCTGCCATTGGCAGAATATTATAAAGACCTGTAATCTGTCGGTGAAGAGGCACAACGCGTATCCCTAAACAAATAGGGGCCGTTCTAGTTGGTTGGGTTTGATCTGAGACAGATTCACTATTTTCCAGGTTATAACATTATACCCCGGGTCCATTTTGTTGGTGTGTGTGGTGAATCGTTTTATGACTGTAGCACAATTGACTATCTAATGTATTATTCGTGTATAGGAAATTTCCCATAATTGTAAATGCCAGTCTAGTGGGAAGGGGACGTATTTTCCAAATTTCCTCACGATATGGGACGCAATATGAGATAAGTGAGACGGTGACATATAACTTAAATTCCCCACCAGTGTAAATACGTGTTGGACTAGGATTAGTCGGGTGGGAAGGAACACAATACATACCGGATTTGACATTACCCATTAAGGCGTGAATCGGGTTGAGACTCGCACAGTCCTCGTGACAGTAGTGCTGAGACCCCGTATTCTAGAGAGCTGTACATAGTACACTCCGCCTAGTGACTAGGAGACTATTTTGTTGAGACAGTAGAAGGCAATCATGTCGACCATTAAAGAGTTAATGGACGTAGGCAGGGAATTAGGCTTAACTGGGATGGAGTTAAGGTCCTTTGTGAAAGAAGAGCAAGACAGAGAGAGAGAGAATAGACTAGCAAAAGAGGTAGAGAGATTGATTGAGAAAGAGAAGCTCGAGGCTGCGAGACTGACTGAGAAAGATAGGATTGGGGCAGACAGATTGATGGAGGATCGAGAAATGGAAAAGGTAAGAATGAGGATCGAGAAATGGAAAAGGTAAGAATTGATTTGCAAATGACAAAAGTTAGATTGAACTACGAATGTAAAATGCGTGAGTTAGAGACCACGCAGAAAGTTGAGATAGCGAAGGCAGAAATGGGAATAGCGGATAATTATAGTCCAGTAGTCGAACATAAGATACCACATGGTCCGAAATTACCATATTTTGATCAGGATAAGGACAATATGGATAGTTATCTGGCACGGTTTGAACGTTACTCGGAAGTGCAAGGTTGGCCGAAAGGTCAGTGGTCATTACACCTTAGCACATTATTAAGGGGCAAAGCTCTAGATGTTTACTCCCGTTTATCGTTGGAAGATGCTCTTGATTATGACACATTGAAAACATCCTTGCTCAAAAGGTTTGACTTAACCGTAGAAGGGTTTAGGAAGCAATTCAAGAACGGTAAGCCAGAGCCGGGTGAGACATTTGTTCAATATATCAACAGGGCTAAGAGTTATCTTGATAGGTGGTTGGAACTAGGCAAAGTTGAACGTACTTACGAGGCGTGATAGATTTTTTGCTCCTGGATCAGTTACTAAGCACTTGCAGTCGTGACTTGTACGTTTTTCTGAAGGAAAAAGTCGTTAGCAAAGTACATGAGATGGCAGTGCAAGCTGACTTCTTTGCGGAAGCCAGAGGCGGTACAAAGTACGTAGTACATCGAGAGAACCGAGATAATAGAGCGAAAAGTGAGAATCGTAGCACAGGTTATGAGAGGAAGGTGAGATGTCAAGGTGAGAGATATCGAGGCAATGACAGATCTCGTAACTATGGTAGAGAGAAGTGGCGAGAGAAGTACAGAGAATAGTAGGGAAAGGTACAGAGAGAATGACAGACGTACCATTACATGTTACCATTGTGGAGGTCAAGGTCACGTAGCTCCAGACTGCCCAAGAAGAGGTCACATGCATCGAGCTGCAGCCCTTGAGGAAAAGGATACTGGTGCATATGGGCAAAAGAAGGTAAGCTTTGCAGGCACCGGTGACGAACCAGAAATGGATGATGCAGTGCATAGAGGCAGGAGTAGAGGCGGGAGCAGGGGCAGAGGGCGTTATCATCACCGCGGAAGAGGCAGAGGGCGCCCCTTTTCCCCACCTGTAGATCAGGGTAATTTTTGTATTGTAGAGGACAACCAGACCAAAGATGACGGTGAAATCACTATGATATGCGCAGGTAAGGAAGTTGACCAGAGTCCGAAGGTTACAGGATGCAAATTTTCCAGTGCGAAGTTGCCAGTGGCAGAAGGTTTGTTAAATGGGAAAGTGGTGACAGTGATGCGTGATACAGGTTGCACGGGCGTAGTAGTGAGAAAGGAACTAGTACATCCTGAACAGTTTCTCAGGAGAGTGGCCACATGTATGCTAGTAGACAAGAGACGCTTGAGTGAAGTCCCTGTAGCTAGAATCACCATTGACACCCCATTTTTCAAAGGAGAGACCGAAGCGTTATGCATGGAAGAAACTATGTACGATGTAACGATAGGGAACATTGATGGGTCACAACTTCCTGTACTGAATGATTTCAAAGGCGCGACCACGTTAGCAGTTGAAACGCGTTCACAGGTTTTGAAACGCGATGAATCGTACCGGAAACTGCGGGTACCGGAAGCCGTATCGCACATTTCGCGTAGTGAATTCAAAGAACACACAAGCGACGTTATGTTAACGTCATTACACACAAACGCAAAAAACGGAAACGTGAATTATTCTAAGAACGGTAACGTTACGTCATTGCTGTACCGAAAAGATTTACTGTATCGACAATTTGAGACGACGGGTAACAAGAGAAAATACCATAAATTAGTCGTTCCGGAAAAACTTAGACAGACTGTGTTAAAGGTGGCACATGCATCTATAATGTCAGGGCACTTAGGAGTAAAGAAAACAACAAATCGCGTTTTGGCAGAATTTTTCTGGCCTGGCGTGTCCGGTGACGTGACACGATACTGTAGGTCATGCGACATTTGTCAACGAACAATCTCGAAAGGTCATGTAATAAAGGCACCGCTAGGAAACATGCCACTGATTGACACGCCATTCAAACGCGTAGCCGTAGACATCGTAGGACCGATTTATCCAGCAACGGATAATAAAAATCGGTATATTCTAACGCTAGTAGATTACGCCACACGATATCCAGAGGCAGTACCATTACCGAGTATCGAAGCAGAACGAGTAGCTGAGGCACTCGTAGACATGTTAAGTCGTTTAGTGGACTGATTGTGGATCTCAATTTACGTCGAACGTAATGCGGGAGGTCAGTAGGCTATTATCACTGAGACAACTTACAACTACTCCCTACCATCCTATGTACAACGGGTTGGTGGAGAGATTCAACGGTACATTGAAGCAGATGCTTAAACGCATGGCAAGCGAGCGTCCCAAAGATTGGGATAAGTACATTAATGCGTTGTTGTTCGCGTATCGCGAGGTTCCATAGGAGAGCCTAGCATTCTCCCCATTCGAACTACTCTATGGGAGAACAGTCAGAGGTCATATGAGTGTTCTCAAGGATCTGTGGTCTGAGAAGGAACTTGACGAAAGCGTGAAAACTACATACCAGTACGTACTGGATTTCGGACAGAAACTCGAGCAAACATGTGAAATCGCGAGAGAAAATCTCAAGAAATCGAGTAAACGGTACGCGAAGTATTATGACAGGAAAGCGCGTGACCGGAAGTATAAGGAGAGTGACCGGGTTTTAGTACTACTCCCCACTGATAGGAACAAACTGTTACTCCAATGGAAAGGTCCATACCCTATAGTGGAGGTACTAAATGACTGGGATTATAGGATCGACATGAAGGGGAAACTGAAAACATTCCATGTGAACATGTTGAAACTCTATGAAGAGCGTACGCCTCAACGCCCAGGGAAGGGGATACTATCCGTCATAAACACGGCGATAATTGACGACATAACTGACGGAAATTCGGGTACAGGGGAGTGTAGTGCCGATGAGCACATGACGTGTCCAATGGGGACACAGGAATCGATAGACAGGGTAGACTTAGCCCCAGGGTTGTCCAAGGACCAAAAAGTTGAAGTACAAAGGGTGCTTAAGGAGTATGAGCACGTACTGACTGATAGACCAGGGCGCACCCATGTAGAGATTCATGACATTAAATTGTCTACCTCGGACCCATTAAGGATAAAAGGTTATCCCATCCCGTACAAAGTTCGTGACGTAGTCAAAGAGGAGGTCGAAGAAATGTTGAAGTTAGGAGTTCTCGAACCTTCTAGATCCCCACTCATCACCAGTCATTCTAGTCAGGAAAAAAGACGGAGGACTCCGTTTTTGTATAGATTTTCGTCAGGTTAACAAAGTCACTATTTTTGACGCTGAGCCAATGCCCGAAATTGAAGAAATGTTCTCGAAATTAGCGAAATACAAGTATTTCTCGAAACTGGATTTAAGTAAGGGGTATTGGCAGGTCCCACTCTCAGAGAACGCAAAACCCTATTCTGCTTTTGAAGCACCCCAAGGCTTTCCCAGTTCAAAGTAATGCCCTTCGGCATGGTGACGGCCCAAGCTACCTTCTGTAGGCTTATGAGGAAAGTCCTGAACGGTGTCCCGAATGCAGACAGCTTCGTGGATGATATCCTCATATTTACCATCACATGGGATGATAATGTTAGGGCCCTGAGGCAGGTTTTGTCCCGATTATCCAATGCTAATCTGACCGCGAAACCATCGAAGTGCAGCATTGATTTCAGCGAGCTAGAGTGTCTAGGCCATACCATAAGCGGAAAGAAAGAGCTCAGAGCTCACCAGATAAGGTCACAGCTGTACAGGAAGCGCATGTCCCCAATACTAAGAAAGGGGTGAGGGCATTTTTGGGGCTAGCGGGGTTCTACCGTAAGTTCATCCCCAATCTTGCAGAAATAGCTGTCCCACTAACAGATCTTACGAAAAAGGGTCAACCAAACAAAATTGAATGGGGAGACTCCCAAGAGAAGGCTTTCAACAGCCTGAAAAGAGCGCTGACTAACGATCCCATCCTTCAAACTCCCAGAGCTAGACAAGCCGTTCGTATTGAGAACAGACGCATCCGACGTATGTTTGGGGGACATTTTGTTGCAGGAACAAAACGGGGCACAACTACCAATTGCGTACGCTAGCAAAAAACTACTTCCAAGGGAGCAAAACTACTCAGTTGTAGAAAGAGAGTGCTTAGCGCTAGTCTGGGGAGTGGGGAAATTCCACAAGTATTTGTTTCGTAAAGAGTTCGTACTCGAGACAGATCATCAACCACTTATGTACCTGAATAAGGCAAAGGTTGCAAACTGATGAGATGAGGCTGATGAGATGGGCGCTGTTGTTGCAACCATATCGCATGATGATCAGAGCCATCAGTGGCTCAGACAATGTGGGTGCAGATTATTTGAGTAGGATCTAATTAAGTCATAGACCGCACACCATAGCCGAGATCCTGGGCTCCAAAAAGTATAAGTTGTGTAGGATGTGTATATATGTATATAGGTAAACAATGTCGGTACAACTCGTGATTACCGCTAAGTGTTTCACACTTTTATTTAGGGGGGAGTATTGGGGCGGGGGGGCGGGGCGGGGCGGGGCGGGGCGAGGCAGGCAGACAGACCAGGGCAGGCAGGCAGGCAGGCAGGCAGGCAGGCAGGCAGGCAAGTGGTTATGTTATATTCAGAATATTCTGGACCGTGTAGGTAGAACCGACCTAATGTTAAATCCAGATATTCAATACCCACGGGCCACAAAGCAAGCAATAAAAATAACCCTTACAGATGAATACTTACAATCACTTCAGATCTCCTCTAAAGGTAAAACATACAGTTTATTTAAAACATCTTTAAATTTTGAAGAGTATCTCATAAATTTACCTACTTCCCAACATTTGGCATTGATAAAATTCCGAACAAGCAACCATAAAGTACCTATAGAAGTAGGGCGTTGGAACAATATTGATATTGCGGATAGAAAATGCACCTTATGTAACTCAAATGATACAGGTGATGAATTCCACTACCTTTTCAATTGCTCTGTTTTTAAGAATAAAAAAAAACAACATATTGATAAGAAATTTCATATCAGACCCAACATACTGAAATTTCCAAATTGAATGCAATGTAAAATAAAATTGTAATATCAAACCTAAGTAATTTTGCAAATATTGTAATAGATAAATTTAAGTAATCCACATAACAGCGGTATTCTTCTCCGCAGTAAATAAATTTACAACTTCGAAAAAAAGTGAAATGATATAATTAGCAATAAAGAATATATATGCCAATTGTGTAACCGACAAAAGTATATTTTTTTTATTATGACACACTAGTAGGGTGAACCGGTAACCATGTTGGTGCTTTTCATGCAGGACACTGATTTCAGATACAATATTTAGATTTATCATTACCAAGCCCAGGTGTTTTTGTTTCTCGCTGGATGTGTTTGTTGTTGCGGCCAAATTGAACCGTCTCGACGAGATGGTTCAAGTGGGTCGTGGCGGCATGCTCCTCCATTGCGAAACAAAGGAAACACTCCAGCATGAACTGGGCCTGTGGTGGTGCTTGCTGATTCAGTTACAGTGGCTATAAGGCTGTCTGAGCATGTGCTCTATTCTCGTGCTCGGGGGCGGGTGGCTTGGTTACTCGAGGCTGAGTGGTGCTCAGTCTTGGGTGAACGGGCTGCGCGGTTCCGAGTTCGATTTTGGGGGGCATGCTCGGAGGGTTTTGTAGGCAGCGGCATAGTTCATACCATTTAAAGTATTTAGTTCAGTAGTAAAGTGTGATGTACCTTGAGGAAATGGGAATTGCTCACCTTTATTTCTTGTGGAATCCTGATATATCACTTTTGTGATATATATGGTTAGCCTGCTATAAATAAATGACTATTTATTAAGAGACATGTGCTGACACAGATCTGACGGCCTATTTTTTTCATTCCGATCTGTGTCCACTCGGATTATTGACATGACCCTTGTAGACTCTGACCAGCAGGCAGTATCTGCCATCTGGTCAGTCATAGGCAAATAATAGTAACGATTTTTAAAATCTGCCACTGGTATCTGAAAGCATGTCTCTTTTTATCACGGTGCATCACATTCCCAAATGGGTCTACAGGCGGAATGAACACTGGTTGTGCGGACCCGTGTCCACCCTGGCTGTAGGCGGCATTTGACCACTTATAAACATTGGTAAATACCGGTACCCCATTTACAAATTACACACACGTTTTGCATACTTACTAAATTAGCAAATTTATAGTCGTCACTTCTAACATTTCAATTCGTGCTCTTTTTAGTTTCATATGCCACCTGCGTGTGGCCAGAAACACTATTACTAAATAAATGACATGTTCTGTTCTGTTCTGGTGTTCTGGTATACGCTAGTGGTCAGTCAAATACCAGCTGGCGCAGTGGTCTAATTATCTGCGGCATGGGTCTGTAACTGTTTTCACGCTTATTGCGCCACGGGAAGTAGATTAATACTAAGTAGAGTGATACTCTTGGGTAACAGATAAAGATTAATGAACTGATAAATGCACGATGCTGCCGAATAGATTGAAGAATAATTGTTTGATCCATTCACGGGAAATCGGATATGTATGGGCCATGTTTTTGCAAAGCCGACCTCTCGCTGACCTCTACAGAATCTGCAGACAGACGCTTGTAACTAATTACGAGCTCATAAGCTCATTAATTCAGAGCTCCTATATCTTCACACTGTCTGTCCGTCCTGCGGTATGCATGTTTTGCGAGGATATGATACACACATCACCACTAAATTCATTTACCCTGCATTACTATTTACGTACAGTATACATTTTAATGTCGCTCACCACTCCAGGGAATTTTGTTCTCTCTACCATTACATTTTCGGATTATGTGAGCTATACCACGCAACAAGATAGGAAATCCAATAATCATGTACCTACAATGGGATACGGACATAATCACCCCCCCCCCACCCGGACATAATCCCCCCATGCTTTTTGACACAGGAGGACAAAATCCCCCCCCCCCCCCGTCTAAAATACAGGTCCTACGGTATGCATGTTTTGCGAGTATATGATACACACATCACCACTAAATTAATTTACCCTGCATTACTATTTACGTACAGTATACATTGTAATGTCACTCACCACTCCAGGGAATTTTGTTCTCTATACCATTACATTTTCGGATTATGTGAGCTATACCACGAAACAAGATAGGAAATCCGATATTCATGTACCTACAATGTATATGGGTGAAAATAGAAACAACCCGTATCGTCGTATATCTTCAATTAAACCACTTTACCCAGGGCCATGATGAAAACACGTTTTTATTTTTATAGTATTATTCAAAAGCTCTGGCTGTACACATGATGATCAGGCGCTACACTGACCAATAATGTAAATTGTCACTTTATTACCACCAGTGACCCAAATATAAAACGGACATTTCTTACCTCTTTCCTCTCCTACATGGGCTGGTCCATGATGATTTCACATCCAAGTTATTCATCAGTAGGCTAGCGGATATTTGGATAAGTCCATTTATAGTTTACAATTGTTGAAATTACAAAAACAACTACACACTGTACCTGCAAATAGTGCATAAACTGATGAGACGGCTCGTGCTGAGCCGACTCACTGAATCCACACTGTTTACTAGCACATATATGAGACGCGCCATGCGATTTTGCACCTTCGGACATCTGCGTAATTTCATGAAATACGTTTACAAAATTTACGATATTTTCCGTAAATGGCGTCAAACGTTGACAACATTTTCAGGGTACAAGCGGAATATACTTCCGCATGTACACTTGGTCAACTTTTGACTTTATTTATGAAACATTTTGTAAAGTTATTAAAGGTATTTAATGAAATTACGCAGATGTCCGAAGGTACAAAATCGCATGGTGTGTAGCATTTGTATGTAGTGTTGAAATAGTTAATCCTTATGGTAAAACATATATCATTTTTCAAGTGTTTAAACAACAATGTTTATCAACACACAAGAACCATCTCCTGTGGAGAATAGTCCAATGTACTGCCAAAACATGTTTATGGATAGAAATAAGATAACATTTAGAAAAGATTGCAGACAACATACATTGTTTCCTATTTTGTTAGTGTTGTTGCTGTTTTTGCCATTTCACTATTTTCTAACATTTTATAACATCAACTGTGTCATGTGCAACGATTTTGACCCGAGAAAAACAATGGTGTGCATCTCAGATATTGATAAATGTGTTTGCGCAACATTGTTCTTAAAATTAGATGAGTTTGTTTTTCAATATTCTCAAACAACATGCAATTCGATGGTCTTTAGTAATTAGTTGTATTACCCCTATGGGGATACATTAAATCTGACCACGTCACGTTGACGGGGATTTATTTATTAGTCATACTGAGTTTCTTACTAGGTTTTCAGTTCACTGTTTTGTTTTATTTTATGCTGGTTTAAAACCACGCATCCATGCCGTCTGATCTGGGTCTCAACTGTTCGCCATTCCATCAAAGAACAATAATTCCATTACAAAAATATTTACACAATTCCCTAACATTTTATTGGCTCGTAGCAAGTCTCTGTCCAAAATTTATATCCCAGTAAACTCCCACGCCGAACTACTTTCCGTAACCGTGAGGCGCAGGTAAAATAATTCTTAAGAAAACGGAAAATAAACACATTTTCTTGATGAATTTATTTCAAATGCTGGAATTATAAGGAATGAATGGCCTTTTTGTTGAATTTATCGGGGCTGTAAACTTGGAAAAGTCGCGGGAATACTGGACGAGGCCTTCCGGCCTTCGTCCAGTATTCCCGCGACTTTTCCAAGTTTATACCCCGATAAATTCCACAAAGGCCATTCATTCCTATAATAATATAATAATTATTAATGCAGCGAACAATTATTTTACTATCAAGCTGCAACAGTACATTTGCTAATCAGAATCTACGCGGGTTATGAATGAAAACCCACATTATATCGGTAGATATTTACACAGAATGGGATTGGAAGCGTTTTCTTCCCGATTCCGCCTCATTGTATCGAACAAGTATTAGTGAAGAATACACACTATCGTATTGTGTTCGTATTTTGCAACAATAAGCAACATCGGATTGTAAGCGCTGTTGTCAAACGATACGCAACATCGGATTCCCTAACAATACGGCATATCCGGATTGATGTCGTATATGTTCTGTCAATACGGATACGCGTATTGACTCGTATAGGTTCTCACGGGATACGGACACCCCCCCCCACCCCCCCCCCCCCCCCCCGGACATAATCCCCCCCCCCATGATTTTTGACACAGGAGGACAAAATCCCCCCCCGTCTAAAATGCAGGTAGGACAAAATCCCCCCGTCCAAAATCGCAGGTAGGACATAATCCCCCCCATTTTAGACGCGGGGGGGGGGGGGGGGATTTTGTCCTTCACTGTCAAAAATCATGGGGGGGGGATTATGTCCTACACTCGGTTCTCACATACGGAATTTGGTATATACACGTATTTTTGACTATATGTGCCGTGTCATTCATTCATTAGGCTTATATTTAAGGGTGGGAATTGGCTCGAACACCTTCATTCGTCAATCATGTTAAAATACAGGATTTACATAATCACTCTCGCATATTTACATATGTTTTTTGCGGACGGGGGGGGATTATGTCCTAGGCCGCATTTCCACGGGGGGGGGGGGGGGTGGGGGATTATGTCCTACCGGTGATTTTGGACGGGGGGGATTATGTCCTACCTGCATTTTAGATGGGGGGGGGGATTTTGTCCTCCTGTGTCAAAAAACATGGGATCATGTCCGGGGGGATTATGTCATACACTCTCCATACCCGGTACACCCTTCAACATTTAACATATATTAACGACTCTCTAATCCTCTCTAATCCTCTAATATTTATTTACTTAAACTAAATAGTTACTCGTCGACAAGGAATATATACAACATACATGCAAGAAACAATACACATGGATCAACAATGAATACTGAATTGTACTGAATTACAGTGGGGTCAGCGTGTAAGTGCACACACAAACGAACACGACAGGT
Organism: Conchocele bisecta; assembly: GCA_029237695.1. Classification (NCBI taxonomy): domain Eukaryota; kingdom Metazoa; phylum Mollusca; class Bivalvia; order Lucinida; family Thyasiridae; genus Conchocele; species Conchocele bisecta. The sequence goes on from CM055266.1 coordinate 33,376,229, forward strand.
TGGAACCAACCTGTCGTGTTCGTTCATGTGTGCACTTACACGCTGACCCCACTGTATACAGAAGTTTTTACACAGGATATTCACACAAGCGTATTATAGACTGCATGAACACGATAAAACGGCAATACCGACCCGCATACATCAAGTTAAAAGACAATAGTAGATTAGAGCCGTGAATGGGAAAACAATATCTGACAAGGCTCAGGAAACGGAATGAGCGAGGCTCTGCCGCGCCAGATATAATTGATTGTCTGATTGCACCTTTCCATACATTCTATGCGTATGTCAAGGCATACACATTTCAGCACTGCGAATGTCTTGGGAACTTGTATATTCGTGATTTGGAAGGCTGGGAAAATGAAAATTGATCAAAAACGGGCATGTCCGGTAGTTTTCTCGAAAGATCTGTGAAACTAGGCAATCTCGCAACAAGTATGAATATCCTGCTGAAATAGGAATAATTGGCGGTCCGGATAAGCATATTGTCATGTTCATTGGAGGTATCTAGAAAAAATATACAAGAGATGAAACAAGGTACCTGCCTGTGTTTTTCCCCTTTGAAATCGCATTGAACAACCGGAAGTATTTATCGAGTCAAATTCTCACTTAAAATACCGCAGCAAGCAGTCCTATAGTTGGGCTTATACAGGATGGCACGGCAGATATATAATGCAATATGGCCGAGTTTAATTTAGCATGGAATTTCCTCGACTTGCTGTTTACGACATCGAACGCTGGCGTGCAAATGCGATAGTTAGCTGACAAAAGCATGGTTATGACCATGGGCAAGGCGAGACTGTTCATTGCTATATCTCGACTGTTTGTGTGAGATGCATTTGCGGAGGTACCATGAGACTCGGTCACTTTAAGGCTCGCTTCTACCTTCATTTCCCTACATACCGTAGCAACAGCTCAATCAAGTTGTGATGGAAAAGAAACGCTCTTAACTCGAGGAAATTGCACGTTATCACTGCCCTCATTGCATATCTCTTTCGGAGATATTTGGAGAAAACTTACACATGTGTAAGTTTTTTCGAAATAGCTCTGAAACGGCCAGATACCTGTATGCAAGCGGTGTTGTCGGCCGGAAATATATAGTTCCCGGCGTATCTGCGCTTTTTATCCCGTCAACACAGTGCGTATGTGCCGTGAAACACGGTGCCGTGAAACATTTTTGATATCCTGTCAATACGACCTAATCACTGCGTATGAATATGTGCGGTGACTGGTGTTATTTTTTGCATTTTAAAGACGTATATGGAGCGGCTCGGAAACGGGATAGGCTCGGCAGTGCCTAGCCCATCCAGTTTCCTAAGCCTTGCCAGATATTTTTTCCCATTCACGGCACTAACCTACTATTCTCTATATTGCACAAACATTGCTCGGGAAAGCAAGGCTCGAGGCAATCGTAAATAAACAATACACTACCGCCTGCGCTACTCTTTCCAATATTTGTTGATTTCTTTATTTCAAAATACTTGAATATTGTGTTTGAAATCGAGCAGCTATTAGCTGAGCCTGAGCTGTGCTACATCTCGGACAATCAAATTGCGACTGTTGGCATGGCCAATAGATGTTCAGAAACGTTGATAGACTTGGCAAGATAAACGCAGGCGGATGTGTAGATGCCTCTGACGTATATAACACGCCACTCGCACAAATGCATTATCTGTATGAAATGACCGAGGCAGTGCCCAGTTAGCGTCTGTATGAGGAATACTAGGATATCGGGAGAACTAAATGCGGAATAATCGGCAACATTAGCGGTTCAGGTAATACATCTACTTTGATAGGTTCTATTGCTTGTATATTCATAAAAGTCACTTGTTCCTATTGGGATTTTCTTTTACTACAGTGGATCTTTCTAAACTGTACACGAAGAAAACACCTGTGATCTTATTGTTTATGAGTTTCTTGGTCCTTTATCTCCGGTGATACCGTTCGTCGTCGCATAGCACACACAAGGTGTATGGTCACGTGGTACTAACAACAACAACAAGTACTGAAACTTCCAGAATCCATCTGATTCAAAGTACGTATTCTTTTATAGTATCCGTATTATGTGACGGATTTTGATGAAATATGGCGCATCAAACGCGTCTTGTTAAGCTGAATTTGGTGGTCTTTGTATTTTCACACAAACTTCTGTCAATGTATGCGGCTTTGCTTTGCGAACTTGAACAGGCATTATCATCATAAATATATACCATTTAAACCCATACTATTAATGATACACAGACTGCATGCGTGTCCGTGTTAGAGAGGTTCTATTGTACGACAGTAAGCGCAACATACCATGGTTTTATTATTCCTTCTCCGATAGGCAAGAGGGGATATAGCGTTAGTCCATGTACGTACGTACGTACGTGCGTTCGTTAGTAACACCTTTCATTTTTCAATAACCCCTGAACCACTTAACCGATTTTGTTAATATTTGGCCACAATGTGTGACTCTGGATGATGCTTTGTTTTGCACACGACCTACGTCATTCCGCCCAAGGTCACTGAGGACGTATGTTCGCCTTGTTTGTAAGGCAAATGCTTTTTTGCTTTTGTTTTTTATTATCAAGGATGTCATCGAGGGGATAAGCTTAGTGATAACGATGCCTTTGTTATTTGTATGTTCATTGCATATTCTGATATTAAAATGTACGTAAATATGGCGTTAGATTAGGAATCATCGCCATTTTGTCGCAATTCTGGAGCAGCGACGTTGCCGGTCAATTGCGTGCCGTTATTGACAACGTCGTCAAATAAACTTTACCGAATTAAAAACGTCACGCTACGTCACGTGGTGCTAATGCAATGTATTTGGGATATATGGAATGAGCGTTTCCGTTATGAATTTATGAAAGGTGTAAATATTCTGGTTTATACCGCAACCATTGCTCCATGTAGCATAATAAAGGGGGTTGAATACATGTTGTTTATATCTGAAGTAACCTAACATACCTGAAGTAGCCTAATATACATAAAGTGCCGATTTTGCCTTTATTTTTTTACCTTTGACCCAGAATCGCGGCCTCTGATTGGTCATTCTCAACAGCAAATTCAAGATGGCGTCGGATTTTAAAATCAAAATCGATGTCGATTCAGCCGAATTTTGTCCAGTTTTACAGTATATGCGATATAACCAAGGACACGGACATGTCCGTCATGATTTTAATGCTTATTATGACAACTGTGGAGTCTAAAACCAGTCAATAGTGAAGCTCATCGTAATAAATTTAAGATTTAATCAGACACAATGTCCGGACCCCCCCCCCCCCCCCATGTATCCGCGCCTGTAGTGAAGCTCATTGTAAATAAATCGGAGATTCAATCAGATACAATACTGAATCTACCTAGCGTGACGCCGCCATTTTGGTCTGAATGCCGTCGCTAGATGTGTGACGTATGGCGAGAGAATGACGTCAAAACATGACGTCACGAACGTTGAAACCATTAAGTTTAATATGCAGTATAAATTAAATACATGATTAGTGCCGTCGTCGAATATAAAATATATTCGGTTGAGCCTTATACAGCTTTATTGGGGCGAGCTTTAGCTAGTATTACGATTATGATCTGTTTGGTTGTAAAATATATAGGCACTGTGTCTTAGACGATGTTTCAGGTCACAGGTGCGTCAATTTTGTCTGTGTATACACGAAACACATTTCTAAACAATGTACACAACAATTTAGATGCGTCCGCGGTATTAACAATACAGATTTTTGTTGATTATATTCAGCACACCCGGAAGCATTTTAATTAAATTTAATGTATATACAAATATCTATTGACAAGCAAAGCAACGCTAAACTCACCTGTGTTTGACTTCACATGACAAATATCAATCTAACGCGCCTTTTTTGTTTAGAATACTTGTCTAAGGTATGCCGATGTGTACTGCAGACTGTTGTTCATTTTTACAGTTGTTATTGCTTTAGGAGCCCCGCAGAGGACATGCATTTTCTTTTTATAAATTTGTTCCCACGAAATAACAATTCGTTCCCTCAATTTTAACAATTTGTTCCCTCGATATAACAATTCGTTCCCTCGAATTAACAATTCGTTCCCACGAAATGACAATTCGTTCCCTCAATTTAACAATTCGTTCCCACGATATAGCAATTCGTTTCAGTGGGGACCGAATTGTTATTTCATGGGAACGAATTGTTATTTCGTGGGAACGAATTAATAAAAAAAAATCTACGTCCCCTGCGGGGCTCCGTACTTTTATATATTATAGCAATACAAACTTTATATATTATAGCAATACAAACTGCTGGCGCCAATCAAGTTTCGCCTACTAGGGTATTGTGGGTAAGACTGTCACTGTTATACTTGCTATTTTATGCTGTCAGCACGTACGCACGACGCACACACTATAAAACATTAACAATTAGACCGCTACACACAACAATTGTCGTCTGTTGTTGCACTTTTTATCTTACCTTATTTATCAATAAAACATGGTTTAACAGCACGTCACCCCCCCCCCCAATCATTTCCAATGGAAATGATTCTGAAGTGCTGTCAAAGCATGTTGTAAATTATTATAAAATGCAGCCAAAGCATGTTTTTTATGATAAAAATGGAAAATAGAAAATAAACAGCAGACGATTAAAATTAAGATAGCGGTGTAAGGGTTAAAACTATTGGTATGACTTTTTGTTTCCATTTCAGAATACTTCCCTTGACTTCCCTCGTCGTCTCGTTTCCGGTCTCTTGGCAAGTATGAAGATGAAGAAATACGCATTCGGTGTGCTTCTGCTGTGTACCATACAGTTACTGTACATGCTGGTGAACAGAACCCCCGCCAGTGACGACTTGCAACACAGTTTGAAACATATCGTCGCAAGATATAACGACATGCAACATATTGCCGCGGAACGATATGATGACTTACAACTTGCCCCGAGACAAGGCGACTTGCAACATTCCATAGGACGTCGAAACGTCTCGCATACCGGTATGTCAACGACACATGGGACCATGAAGACGATCCAGTGGTACGACTTCTATCATCATGGTAGCGGCTTACGCACTCGAGGAAAACGTACTAATTTCAGCGAATGTAAGGTGAAGAACTGTGTCTTTCTGCGTGATTACATTGTGGAGGAGAATTACAATCGGTCTGAACATTCACTGGAGGCCGATGCCGTATTGCTGCAGTATATTCACTGTAAAGGTATAGTGGTCCCCCCTGTGCGCAGGGACGGCCAGGTGTTTGTGATGGGTGAAAGAGAACCAGGACGAATAAAAGCGTGCCCAGTCTTGGATCACGTGTTTAACTGGACAATGACGTATCGTCACGACTCGGACATTCTACTGCCATACGGACAAATTCGTAGGCGGCACACAGCTCCTGTAAAGAACTTCAAGAATATATTCAGAAACAAATCAAAAGATGTTGTCTGGTTGGTGAGTCACTGTGACACGAACAGCAAACGCGAACAATATGTTGAGGAACTGAGAAAGTTCACTGATGTTGACATTTACGGTGATTGTGGCACTTTCCAATGCGAACCGTTTCGACAAGGAGAGAAAATGGTTACCGTCGAGTGCATACAACAACTCGTTAAAGACTACAAGTTTCATTTGTCCTTCGAAAATAGCTTTCATAATGATTACGTGACTGAGAAGTTGTTCGACTGGATGCGTTTAGATATTGTTTCCATTACGATGGGTGCCGCCAACTACAGCGATATAGCGCCTCTTGGCTCCTACATCGATGTTGCAGACTTCAAGACCCCTCGCCACCTTGCTAAGTATCTCAACACGCTTAAACATGACGAGAGTCGATACATCGAATATTTAAGCACAAAGAACAAGTACTACGTCGAGTCAACAGACACGGTGCAACAAGCAGCATACTGTCAACTATGTGAGATGTTGAACAATGTGGAGCAATATCGGAAGACGTACGAGAGCATACATACGTGGTGGGCGAACAATTCAACGGTTAACGCTAGAAAGTTCTTGGAGAATACAACACAACATACACAGAACGATTAATGGACACCTGTTTCAGGAAACTTACCATCTTTTCAACCGAACGAAGTACATGTATGGGGCGTCGTTTTGGATTTTAATAGCGCTTTGTGATATCACCCCTTCAACTAGGTGATACCACCCATTCAAATAGGTGATATCACCCATTAAATGGGTGATATCACCAATTAGAATGGGTGATATCACCTATTAAGATCCGAATGCATGATGTCGCCAATCAAAAGGGTGAAATTACCTATTCGAATTTGCTATGAAACGTTCGTCAACTTAGGGCATCATTTACGGAAAATAGTGTAAATGTTGTAAATATTTTTCGTGAGATATCGCATGGGAAGACACAATATTTTCGTTCATTCTTTAGATACGATATTTTTGGCCAAATACACTCTCGTTTACCATTACCCCGGGCCAATATTATACTCTTTTTTTTATCAAACCTGAATTGTCTTAAATATATTAAGACTTGATTATTCAAGGGCCTATATCGACTTCAAATCTGTAGTTGCCGTTGGGATAATACGCAATGTTTTATCAGATGGTGGTTGACATTAACGAAACAATCAAATAGTGGTCAAACTGTAGAGCAAATGACCAGCGGCAACCTTGTCCAACATGGTGTAGGTCAGCCAGGCACAAACAGTACATACAGGGCACACTTCGACAAAACCAGGCTTATTTCGACAACTGTAGCCTCGGACTAGCCTGTACATCTGTAGCATATTTCACAAAAAAATACAAAGTATACTTATCTAGCTAAGTATACTTTGAGGGAGTAATCATCTATTTCCCCCCAAAATGCATTACATGTATTTCATATAGAACTAACGACTGCATATATTTGATGATTAAAAGAATGCAGAATTATTATACTGCATTTATTACATTATCACAGCCAAAATGGCTGAGATAATGTAATAAATTCAGTACAATAACAAATAATAAATTTATCCTTAAATTGAAAATTTCTCCCTCAAGGTATACTTTGCAATTTTGGTGAAATAGGCTACAGTTCACAGAACGACATGGTCGACATATGTGTCTGTGACTGGAGAAAATGGGGCTTATGGGATTTGTGATGTTATTCGGAGTTTATTGGTTTATGTTTATTGATCTTTTTAACGGCCTAAATCAACAGCTAAGGTCATTAAGGCCCGGGCCAACCGGTGCATTGGGGGGGGGCTGGGGGGGGGGGGGGGGGGGGGGGGGGGGTGGGGGGGGGGGAGGGGGGAGGGGGGGGATCCCAAAATCAAACGGGAATATTTATTACTTCGAGAACAAATATACATAGTCAGCACTGATAGGCCTGATATGAACCTACAACAACCGAATTACAAACCCCATAAGCCCCACTTATTCAGTGACAGTCACAATTGATATGTACAGTCGAACCTCCCCTAACGGCCACCTCTCTGCAACAACACCCTCTCTATAACAGCCGCTATTTTATATCCCAAAGGGATGATTTCATCTGTATCTCTGAGCACGAAAATGTTCGTCTGCTGTTGCTTTGCCTTCTTTCTCAATAAACACATGGTGTGACAGCATTTTAGAATCATTTCCAATGTTGACAAAGCATGTTTTTGATGAGAATTATTGAAGACGATACATAAACAGCGGACGACAAAATGTAATTCAGCATTAACCTCCCTACAACAGCTACCTCTCTACAACGGCCAGTTTTGCGTCTTTCCATGGGTGGTTGTTGTAGAGAGGTTGCACTGTACTATATTTTAAAGCTGTCGTAAACAATATTTACTTCAACAGTTAATCGATTGATTGAAGTTGTAACCCTGTTTAACAATGACGTGTAGATCCATGATTAGTATACAGTACACACAAGTCAGTACTGAAATAATCGTAGTTCTGTCATATATTGGCTCACAATAATGAACATACAGTGCAACCTCTGTACAACAGTCACCCATGGGAAGACGTAAAACTGGATGTAGAGGTGGCTGTTGTAGGGAGGTTAATGCTGAATTAAATTGTATCGTCTGATGTTTATTTATTTTCTTCGATAATTATCATCAAATACATGCTTTGACAGCATTTTAGAATCATTTCCAATGGAAATGATTCTAAAGTGCTGTCAAAACATGTTTTTATTGAGAAAGAATGCAAAAGCAACATCAGACGACAATGTTCATGCTCAGCAGTCTAAGGGTTAGATATAGAGGAAATCATCCATTTGGGATATAAAATATCGGCTGTTACGGAGAGGGTGTTGTTGTAGAGAGGTGGCCGTTCGGGGAGGTCCGACTGTACAATAACATGTTGGTCAGAAGAGTAGACTTGTAGCTGAAGAGTGGACTTGTAGCTATAGCCGAGAGGTTACGAGGTTCGAGCCTCAATCCCAGCACTGGAATTTGTGAAATACAATTATCAAGGTGTATTATCACGTGGTTACAACAACAACCACAATTACTGAAACTTCCAGAAGACCTCCGATTCAAAGTACGTATATTTTTTATAATTATTTTATTATGTAACGAATTTTGATGAAATATGGCGCATCAAACATGTCTTGTTAAGCTGCATTTGGTGCTCTGTACTTTGGCCCAAACTTCTGTCGTTTTTGCGAAGAATCTATTTCCGTGTCTACTGACACCAGACACGGAAATCGATTCTTCGCAAACACGACATACGTATGTGCCGAACTCCCGGGACCATCAAATGCAGCTCATGAAGACGCGTTTGCTGCGCCATATGTCATCAAAAATCCGTTGCCTAACATGATTAAGAAAAATATCAAATAATACTTACTTTGAAGTGTGCGCGCTTTCAACACTTTCAGTCATTGTTGTTGTAATCACGTGATCATGCACCTTGATTATTATTACCCGCTCCACCAGCTGGTTCTACCCAGGTGTGTCATATAGCAGCTGATCCGTGTGTATTCAAGGCATGAGTTAATTGGGAGAATTAACCCTTGCAACATCACGCCTGTATAGTGGTATTGGCAACACGTGTGCGGCTCGTGAAGAGCCGTCTCATCAGGATCTGCACTTTTGCAAGTAATTGTTATATCTTTTATGACAAAAACACCCCCTTTTCATAAATGGACTAGTCTGAAAATCATTTTGTGACGGTTGGATTGATATATTAGTATATCAAATTCCATTCTAGTTACTTAGGGGTGAAAGGGTTTAATCGAGCAACAACATATGTTGGTCAAATTGTAGAACGAATGACTACCGGCAACGTCGTCCAACATTGTGTTGGTCAGCAAGGTACATATACATATAGGGCATATTTTTACAACTAGATGGCCGCGGCCAGCATATCGTGCCCGCCGAGGTAGTTAACCCTTAGCCTGCTGAGAACTAACATTGTTGTCTGCTGTTGCTTTATATTTTGCCTTGTTTCTCAATAAAAACATGGTTTGACAGCACTTTAGAATCATTTCCTTCGGAAACTTTAGAATAATTTCCTTCGGAAATGATTCTAAAATGCTGTCAAACCATGTTTTTGATGAGAAAAATCGAAAGTAAAGCATAAACAGTAGACAAAATTTAATCAGCATGGTAAGGGTTAATGGTCGCAGTTTATGTATGTGGGTACAGTTGATCGTCGGACATAGGGTTGGGGAGATATTTGGTACTTAAAGCCATTAACAGACTTTAGAAAAAAAAACACACACATTTCCCAAGTAATTTGGTAATGACCTTGGGCAACGGAAGTTACATGGATGTGGTTTAGAATAAAGATATGGATGGTGATAAGGAAGTCTGAAAGTAATGAAATATGTTATAGCCACAAAAACTGATCACTTGCGGAACTAGAGACTGAAAGTTTCATATTTTCTCAATCGTCATCAAGAGGCAAATGTACTTTGCTGGTGCAAACCCATTCCCATCCACACGTTTTCTCTAGAATAAATTACTGTTTGTAACTCCCAGAAAAAAATGTACTAAATTGGCGGCTAACTGGTCACTGCTACCTAACTGTGAGAACTAAAGATAATAGCTGCTGTAATCATACGCAACGAAATGTAATGTCTTGATTCGTATTTTCCAAAATTTAACTGATAAACTGAGCTCAAAACTGTAAAAACTATAGAGAATAGTATATGTAGAGTTTTAGATACCAAGCAAGACAGACCAAAACGCCATAGGATAAGTTGCACAGGGCACTATTTTCTTGGTTGTTATCACCGTTTAAGCAATATGGCTGCCCCCATATAAATTTGCGTGACATAATATGCTATTTTAAAGGAGATAACATATACAAATAAAACAATTTAACAAGAGTGTCGTGTCGTAAGTCGCAAAATACGCCCGTCGAAGATGGGCTATACAGCAAAGATGATATATCCAGACGAGCCTAAATTTGCACTTAAGAACACTTTAGTCGTACGAAGTTTAGTGAAACGGCCCCCTGGATCTCAGATATGCCTAGAAAGTGATGAAACAGAATAGGAAAACATAGTTTGCATCTATTTCTGAACAACTCGATTGTACATCGACGCGCGAGTGCAGAAGGTTAGACACCACCAAATAGTTTTACTATATAATTTAACCGAATGCCATCCAATAAGGCCAGTCTCTCCTACTTTCACTATTCGTATGGATGCTGTGGGACCCACTTGTACATGACCTGCAGCCAGTCTGTACTGGTTCTGCATGAACTAAACAATAGGTTCATTTACTCCTAAGAAAGAAAAATCCAACCTTGTCATATCCTCCAATATTGTGTACATTTTTTGGCCACGGAAACTCCGTTTACATCAAGTGACCAACAGGGTCAGTGTTTTCTTTTAAATGCTACAAATATGCTGAAAACTGGTGTTGAAGGCACCCCAAAATGTTCCTCAAGTGAAACTGGGTAGTAATGGATCAAGATTTGCAAGCAAACGGTGTCTGTGACCTCAAAACACCCGCACTATTTTTTTATACCGGACTACTTTTGCATACACCCTGGGCGGTTTCGCACCATTTGGTGTCTTCTAACCAGAAAGGTATAAAATGCCTATTTTATACTTTTGAGATATGTTTATCTATTCTTATGGATACTTTCCAAAACTGGGTTTGAGGAAGGGATGGACGTAGGAAATAATTCTGCCACTCAACATGGCCAGTCGCTCCTGTCTACCATGCCCAAATATGGAAAATTGCAGATGGAACCTTTTTGCAATATAACAAAATGGTAATTATTGTGCTTCCCACGACAAGCATCTCGTTCCAACGAGATAGGATCTCGTACCCACAAGTCAGCGTTCCCACGACATAGTCAGTAATCAAAAGGTAGCAGCATCGTAATTCAAGATGGTGGAGTGATATCTGCTAACAATTGGCTGATTATGTCGTTCGAACGAGATGCTATGTTGTGGTAACGAGATGGCTAACTCGTGTTAAGGAGATCCTGTCTCGTGGGAACGAGATGCTATGTCGTGGGATCGAGATAGCTAACTAGTGGCAATGAGATCCTATCTCTAGATCCCATCACGTGGGAACAATATGCTATGTCGTCGGATCGAGATAGCTAACTCGTGGTAACGAGATACTATCTCGTGGGAACGCGATGCTATGTCATGAGAACGAGATAGCTAACTCGTGGTAACGAGATCCTATATCTCATGGGAACAAGATGCTATGTCGTGGAAACGAGATAGCTAACTCGTGGGAACGAGATAGAGAAATAATTGTACAGGTCCCTTTTAAGCTGCTGTAAGATACTGATTCACCAAAAAAAAATACCAACATTTTTTCTCCATATTCTTTGTTTCTCAACACAAGTATATACTGTTACCACCCTGTCTCGGCGAGACGATTCAAATGAGATGTATCAATATACATTTGCAATGAGAAATGAAGATAATAAAAAACTAATATCTGTAAATATCTGTGAATGAGCATTCGGCATGAAATGTGTTAAAGTGGGGATCTATAGTCCATGAGCCACCGGCTAGAAAGGACCTTTGAACAAGTGTGATCACTGTAGAACCTGATATATGGCATGCTATTTACTATTTATCCCCCTAAGTTATCCAATAAAGACAATTTATAACATATCTACTAATGATTATAAATATCTACTAACAATTGGTTATAAGATATATTATTATCTGTATAAGCTACACGTATCATATAATTATACTTTATGGTGTATCTTCTAAAGTTTCGTAGATATGGTACACAGTTTACAAGCTATCTTTGTTTTTTATTTATGTACAATGTAAACAATTTATAGTATACTATATAAATATCTTATAAAGTTTAGTACATGTCTTATATAACTATTATATCATGATACATCTTTTAACTAAAAAATATCTACTAAAGTTTAGTATTTATCTTAACTTTAGTATGTTATGAAATTTATTGAAGATATCTTATTTATTTTAGTTGATATGTTTATACAAGACATCAAAAATAGTTTAGTTCATATCTTGTTTTGTGAATAAATATGAAAACGGCTTGCCATATTACATCTCTTGCAAGTTAATAAATGTAAGAAGTTTGCTACTGTTGTCCAAAATTTGTTCCGCTTTGCGGAATAACATTTCGTCACATTACCCATATGTTTCCCCCTGAAAGACCGCAACCACTTCTGGGAGTGCCACGTCCCCACATGAGTGGACAAACATTAAAGTTCATCTACATTATATTACTGTGTCTGTGATTTTGTTCCTAGTTTACATGTGGAGTTTTGGTTTGACCCACTCTTGCACTACGTTTACCAGAAAACCAGTTTGTGTAGTTTATGTGCGTTTCCCCGGTTTTTATTCACTGCGCATGCGCATCATCGTAAACAGTAAACAAATCGTAAACCATTTGTATCACTGCACATGCACACAGCTACATGGAAACCTGTTCGCCATTTTTGTTTCAGTGTGCATGCAAAATATTTAGAGGAAATGCTAGTCATGAAAAAATGGAATTTTTAATGTATAAGAAAAACAGAAACCCATTTTCAAACGGTAAAACAGGGACTTGATTGGCTAGTGAGTACACAGCATGACAACACATCTTGGTATTTCATTAATTGCCAATACATTATTTCAAGTGTGTCGATCACGTTCAGTTCAGTGGGTGGTTGGTCGGGCGAACGCGACGGTGTAAATTAATGGCGGGGTTCCTCCTTATAGGAATCACGATTTGCCAGGTTTGGCCTTCAGGTACGTTTTTATCTTTGGCTCTTTTTATTACCTAGGAGTTGAATTGGGTTATTGCCCATTATAAAAGTAGTAAGAGTATTACTTATCCTACTGCTTTTGGGAGGGGGCCAAGTGATTCTGGTGTGGCGAGGACCTGGCATTAGATCAGGATTATTCTGATTTCAGGGCTGAATATACAGTTTGTTTTTATTGTAAATATTCAGATCTGATTTTGTGACCCCCCCCCCCCCCATTTGTACATGTACTTGAACACGTACATGTACTTGCACAGGTAATATATGGGATTTAGTACTAAAACCATTGACCCGGCCTTAAATGACATTAGCTGTTGATAGGCCGTTAAACCCCAACAAACAAACAAACGTTCAGTTCAACTTTCCATCAGGAATGCAAACGCTAATGTAATAGTAGTGGGGTGGGGGAAGGGGAGCAAACTATTCACCACCCTGTGAGTAGTGGGAAATACATTGGGGAGGGCAAACTATTCTGCAACACCATCATGCACTCAGAATTTTGCCTGTGACATCAAATGTGCTAAATACGTATCAATTTCAAGATCAGTAGCATACACATACAGAAATGTACCAGCATCGTTATAAACTATGGCGTGGTTTGCAAACACTTTGATGCCAGTTTTATTTTTAACTTTTTCATGGAAACAACAATCACTTGGATGTATACACAATAAATTGAAGATTAATAACTACATAACTAACACAGTATGTGTGAAATGTAGATGAGATGGGAACAACATATGGATCAGACAAAACTCAACCAGCAAATATTTAGAAATGAATGATTCTTAATACCGTTAATCATGTTAATGTTGGAAACTTAGAATATCAGAACAGCGACTATGTACTGGAAGATTCATTGTAAATAAAAGTGCATGTGGATACTAATTTTGAACAACTTATGTTGTTTTCTCAACTGTGGCAGTTCCCCTTCTATTACACCCAATTTCTAGTTGCATTACCATTCTGCCAATCGCTGTGTATCTATACATCTGATAGGAATGAATGGCCTTTTTGTGGAATTTATTGGGGTATAAACCTGGAAAAGTCGCGGGAATACTGGACGAAGGCCGGAAGACCTCGTCCAGTATTCCCGCGACTTTTCCAAGTTTATATCCCCGATAAATTCCACAAAAAGGCCATTCATTCCTTATAATTCCAGCATTTGAAATAAATTCATCAAGAAAATGTGTTTATTTTAAAATGTGTTTACTACGGAAAGTAGTTCGGCATGGAGTTTACTGGGATATAAATTTTGGACAGAGACTTGCTACGGACCAATCAAATGTTAGGGAATTGTGTAAATATTTTTAAGCTGGAATTATTAATCAGTGGGATTTCCTTCCATCAGAATGAATCGTATCAAATATTTGGAGAAGTGGTCCCATTGTATATTTCTTTATTAGCACATTCAGTTCATATGAAACTAACATTTACAGAAACAAGTTGGAGAACCATTCTCAACTGATGCGAGACTGTGATTGGAAAAATGTGTTCTTTGTGGCCTGAGCTTGAGGCTGATGAAAAACTAAGCCAGTAATTGGCAATAAGTGCAGAGCCTGATACAGAGAGCTTAATGGGTATACACTGGTTTGAAAGACCAAATGTCCCATTTCTAAAATCACAATCACATACATTTTATGATGCATCTACATGTCACCATGATCTCTCTGAGAACTACATGTAGCATATTGCACATAAAACCATGACTAGTTACAACTAATTCTATGTTGATGGCTGAAATTTGATTTGCAGTAAAAAAAAAATAGAACACACTATAGTCTGTTTCACGAAAGCTGCCCAAATTTTACGGCCATATAAACAATTCAAAAACCATATTTGTTTCGATAATATTAAATTAAAGGAAAATTTAAGAATGAGCCTTCTTTTTATTTCGTGAAATTTGGTCAAATATTGATTTTATTGCGAAAACAAAATTTCCCCATGTGAAATCCCCATAGACATCTTCACGGAGTGAAGATGTCTATGGGGATTTAACATGGGGAAATTTTTAGAATTTCAGAAATACTGGACCGATTTTTATAATTTAACTTTTGTTTTCTTTTCTTAGTTAGATCATTTCCAAGCTATCTAGCTAGGTTTCGGAGTCAATTTCCAATTTTTTTCTTTTTTTGACTCCTCCCACAACTCCTCTACCTTTTTCCCCCATGTTAAATTCCCATAGAGAAATAAATTTTTCGTAATAAAACCAATATTTGACCAAATTTCACGAAATAAAAAGAAGGCTCATTCTTAAATTTTCCTTTAATTTAATATTATCGAAAAAAATATTGTTTTCAAATTGTTTATATGGGCGTAAAATTTGGGCAGCTTTCGTGAAACAGACTATAGGCATAGTTTAATTTGTATTTACGTGTGCTGGGGCTATGTATGTCAATAGTTTTTGGCTGCATTGGCTCGACCCTGTAGTCTTTCTCTGACGCTGTTGCTGCCGTTGTCCATGTCGTATCTGCAAAAATAAATTTGCCGTTTAATAAATATCTAATCATATATACATGTACATGCATATTTCTACATTTGGTATCATCTACCACACTTGGCATCAAAGGGGCATATCAGGATTTTTTGAAAAATATACTATGTAAAATAAAAATGTGTTTTCATCATGGCTCTGTGTAAAGTGGTTTAATTTAAGATAATATGGCGATAATAGGATCGCTTGGCTGTTTCTATTTTCATCCATATAGGTACGTAAATACCGGATTTCATATCGTGTTGCGTTCAACAAGATCATATATCTTCAAATAAACCACTTTACACAGTGCCATGATGAAAACACGATTTTATTTTTATTAGTAAAATCCTGTTAAACCCCTTTAAAATTGCATATTGAAATGTCGCTCTTTTTTCTGCTATGCAAACATTTATGACTGAAAATTCTTTACTTAATGATATTACTGACACAAATTGGAAACTTATGATGCACCCTATTGATCTCAGCAAACCACACTAACTATCACTTTATTAATTCAATAGATTCTCCTTACTCAGTGTTTGATTTATGTTCAGTACATATCCAACGGAAACATGACGGCAAAGCAAGCAAGAGACTTATCATTTATGTTTTGATATTTAAAATTACAGACAATATGAACATTTCCACGACCCTCGCCGAACACGACTACCAAAACAAATAATACAACACGTTTCACGTTTTATTTCTATCTGCTTGCCTGAGTGTGGTCTTTGAGTGACCGTGTACCGCTATATCATGGGGCCCATTTTAAGTTTAAGTAGTGCCTCCTTCAAAACTCGACCTACTTGCACGTATTAGATGCAACGTCCTTATTTTCTAGGCCATGCATTGTTTCCTGGTTTACATGCACATGTATACTTAAGTGTGTATCCATATCATGTGTATGTTTTAGTACAGAGGAGCAATTAATAATTACAACGCAATGTGGAATGAGTATGCCGTTCACTGATTTAGCACGCTCATTTACATAACCTATTTGTATACACATACGGTTTTTGGTATTACAATACGGAATTAGGTAATATATAGATACACTTGACATCAATGATAATTGCTTCATATGAGTGATGTGATATATGAATATAACATAATTGAATATTGTCTTGTTACTGTATACTGTATGGAGCATCGAGTTGCCATCTCCGCCATCTTTGTATGTACAAGCCATCGTACAGTTTCACCACTGAGTGCGTTTGACACATACAGCAAATAATATGACAGTAAACCAAATAAAATTTGGTGCAATATATAGTTGACCGATATGACAACGGTAAGCTATAACTATTAGACCATCAAACTATACAAAAGATGAGATATCTGAGCATTTCTCCCATCAATCTCAAAATAAATGTAAATATTTACTAGCATAGTAGGTGAGTAGACATCAGGGATAATACACTCAGGTAACTACTTACATGTCACTGGATTTGATAGCTAATAAACTAGTACAGTAGTGGGTATATATTGTATGTGTTGTGTGGTTTGTCAGGTAAAAATGATACACTGTGCGATTTTCTGTGTATGAAGCTATTTATAATGGTGGTCCATGTTGGTAAAAACACTGGCACAAACTTGTCCGGAAAATTGACATATTTTAAACTTCGGTGTAATATAATTGATAGGAGTCCGTTCTGTTTGCTTTTCTACATGTGATTAGCTACATTATATCATATTTTATACTTCACATTTTGAGTTATTTGTCAAATAGCAGAAACATTGAAACTGACTGATGGCTGGAACACACAAAGATGGCCGACTTGGCCACTCCGTGTGCCGTATAGGATACAGTAAGGAGACAGTATTTGCATATATGTTATACAAATATTCTATTTACGAAGCAATTATCTTTCAATCAAACGATGATCAGGTATAGAACGGGTCCTTATAATTAGCAGTTTTTGTTGTATATAGATATGCTTTAAAGCGGACACACACTTTTCCAATCACAATATCATTTGAAAGAACATATCTACAGCCACAGAAATACTAGAATGTGTAACAAATCTTTGATGTGGCGATGTACATAACACACTTAGTTTCGGTGGCCATTTTGAAGATAAAGATTACTCGTAGCACAATACCAGTTAGAAATAATCTCGGCTGACTGTGTTCAAAGAAATACGAGTATAACCAGAAGGAATATACAACATCTTACCACGACATTCAAAAATGTAAAATAAATACTGGATTTCCAATTTTGAAATGGCGGCCATTTTGAAAACCAAAATGGCTTGTATCTGAAAATGTATTGAACTCATTCTGCCAATATTTCTTGTCCATAATAATGTGTTTTCAGCTGCAAAAACACCACACATAATGACTTTGACCTCGAAATATAAATTTCAATGGCGGCCATATTAAATTTTAAGATGGCTGCCATATAGCTTATAGAAAACAAATGGAACCAACCAGTTTTGTTGTATGTGGTATATAGATGAAAAAAACATTGGTTCAAACAATGTAGCAGAACACTTCACAAATCCTAAAATAACGACATAACAGTATACTACTAGCCGAAATTGTGACCACTATTTAACACTTTACACTAACGTGGGTCAGACAGAAATTGATGCAGAGTGATGTTAGTAAGAATTCAGCCAAATATGAAAGCATTCCGTGAAGGGAAGCAGAACTTATAACGGATCAGACTTAGGGATGGAAAAACGGACGGATTGACGGACGGACGACCAAACGGAAAAATTAAATATAAAAACCCTTCAACATAGTTATAATACTGACTCTGAAATGACATACGGTAACTTATATAGTGTGATATGTTCGCAAATAGTATGAACTAAACTTGCTATATCCTTCTATGGAACATATTATCGGTAGGTGCACAGTTATATCCATTTGTAGCCAGTCATCATTAAATTGAAGAAAATATATTTTTTTGTAATTCTATCCCATATACAGTTCAATTATTTCCCTAATATGCACACATGTGTATAGGGCATATACTTCCTGACGATTGGACACCAACATGTCCAATTTATCTCGGTAATTATCATATATACAACAGTATACGTCTTGTTTCATATGCAGCGGAACTCCATATTTTACAAATTAGGTCACTATATGATAACAAATCAAAATATCAAGTGTTATCCGGGCTTACTGTAGCATGTAAAGGTCACAGATAATCACTGGCATGGATGACAAGCATTAACATGACATTACCCCTGATGTCATTTCTAGGGCCTTTTTTAAATTAAATTTCTACACTATTACCCACTGATCTTACCAAAGACACGGTTGATCCACATTGTATTAAGTTAACATTGAACGCTCAGTGGAATGTCTAATACACAAAGTAGGAATGAATCTAGTTGGAGTGCTTAAACCCCTGATGTTTTAGCAACGTTCTTCATATTAGCGCAGTGGCAAGTCAATACACCAAACGACTATATTTTATGAATTAGTGGAGTGCCTACACGCAAATTCCTTATGTTTAGTGCAGTGACTATGCACTGAAAATCGTGATTTCTAGTGGGGTGTTTGATACCTAAATTACTTTCACAAGAGAATAAGGCATTGTGACAAATAACTCAAAATGTGAAGTAGAACATATGATATAATGTAGCTAATCACATGTAGAAAAGCAAACAGAACGGACTCCTATCATTTATATTACACCAAAGTTTAAAATATGGCGGACAGGTTTGTGCCTGTGTTTTACTAACATGGACCACCATTATAAATAGCTTCATGCACAGAAAATCGCACCAAGTGGTGAAACTGTACGATGGCTTGTACATACACAGATGGCGGAAATGGCAACTCGGTTCTCCATATAGTATACAGTAACAAGACAATATTCGCATATGTTATATTCATATATCAGTTCACTCTTATGAAGCAATTATCATTGATGTCAAGTGTATCTATCTATTACCGTATAGTAATAAAACAATCGCATGTGTATACAAATAGGTTATGTAAATGAGCGTGCTAAATCAGTGAACGGCTGTACTAAAACATACACATATATGGATACACACTTAAGTATACATGTGCATGTAAAATAGGAAACAATACATGGCCTAGAAAATAAGGACAATGCATCTAATACGTGCAAGTAGGTCGAGTTTTGAAGGAGGCACTATTTAAACTTAAAATGGGCCCCATGACACACTCAGGCAAGCAGATAGAAAAAAAAACGTGAAACGCGTAGTATTAGTTGTTTTGGTAGTCGTGTTCGGCGAGGGTCGTCGACATGTTCATATTGTCTGTAATATTAAATAACAAAACATAAATGATAATTCCCTTGCTTGCTTTGCCGTCATGTTTCCGTTGGGTATGTACTGAATATAAAGCAGAGACTGAGTAAGGAGAATCTATTGAACGAATAAAGTGATAGTTAGTGTGGTTTGCTGAGATCAATAGGGTGCATCATAAGTTTCCAATTTCTGTCAGTAATATCATTAAATAAAGAATTTTCAGTCATAAATGTTTGCATAGCAGAAAAAAGAGCGACATTTCAATATGTAATTTTAAAGGGGTTTATCAGGATTTTACTAATAAAAATAAAAACGTGTTTTCATCATGGCCCTGTGTAAAGTGGTTTATTTGAAGATATATGATCTGGTTGAACGCAACAAGATATGAAATCCGATATTTACGTACCTATATGGGTGAAAATAGAAACAACCAAGCGTTCCTATTATCGCCATAATATGAAATAGGCACTACCTATGACGGGCGACGTTAGTATATGAAACTATATTTACCAATTGATAGCTTTACCATGATGTTAGTATGCTATAAACGGTACCGTAGTATATTGTAGTATTGCAGAACTACTTCCCGCAACTACCACGGTGTTACAACTTCTCTATTATAATTAAATGGTGTCATTGTCGCACTTCTCTTATTTGAACCAGTGATACAATTTAGATATTTCCGTTTCATATATAGTACATTAATAGCCTAGGCATAGTGGAGCACGTGGTCGAGCGGTCTGAGGCGTCGGTCTGCTGATCTTACGATCATGTGTTCGAGCCTTGCGTGCGTTATGTTCTTGAGCAAGACACTTTATCCACACTGCTTCAGCCCACCCAGCTGTAAATGGGTACCGGCTAAATACCGGGAACATCGATTGTATTTGATTGTATTTGATTGTAAATGTACTTATGAATACAAATATGATCCACTGGTGATAAGCCTCAGTTTTGAGGGTATACCAGTATACTGGCAAAAGCAAAGCATTATAGAAACTGTATTAGTACATTTACGATCATTTTAAGAAAAAATAACACGGCTAAGAATCTTCAGTGATATTATTTCCAATTTTCCCAATCTCAGTCGTCATTGAGCACGACTGTCACTTCGAGAGTTATACACATTTTGCCCATTTTCGGTATGAATTCCGTTAAGTTTTACATTTACTTTTGATTAACATACAGCGGTATTGAGAGAAGGTGGGTGGGGTGCGGGGGAGAGATATATTGTGGTTTCTATGTAATGATAGAGACAGAGACACACAGAGAGACATAGACAGACAGAGAGCGAGATAGAGAGAGACATACAGACAGACAGAAAGACATACAAACATAAATATATAGAGAGAGAATGACAGAAAGAGAGAGAGAGGGACAGATAGGGAGAGAGACAGAGAGAGAGAAAGAGAGAGAGAGAGATACGCATTTAAGGCATCTCTACTCCGATCATTTATAACGCATATTTTCAAGCGTCTCTCGAGATAATTTGAAGATGTTTATTCGTGTACATTCTTTCCATTTCGTCATCTTTTCGCGTTTAATGGTCACAAAATAATGGCGATTTACGAAATGGTGCGAGGGTTTCCGAGTGATTCGTGCATCTTTGGGGACTCTCGTAAGCGAGTCTAGGTACAACGACAACACAATTTTGAAATGCAGTAACTTCGTAAGCTATATTCAGTATACATTTCCGATGTTATCTACATTTTGTTTTAAAAGCATTTGGCCGTATTATTCGTCGCCCGTATTAGTAATACCACGTAAAACCTCCTGCTTGGTTTACGGTAAAACAAATTTACACTTTCAATCATATGTTCAACCTAGTTTCACTGAATGGTAAGTTTTCATTTACGCGTAATATAAAGCGGGCGACACAGAGTCGCCCGTATTATCTTAAATTAAACCACTTTACACAGAGCCATGATGAAAACACATTTGTATTGTCTCGCCCGCGAAAGCGGAAAGCGAGACATAGGTTTTGCTTTTCCGGAGTCGTCGGTGGCGTCGGCGTCGGCGGCGGCGGCGGCGGCAGCGGCAGCGTCATCATTCAATGTTATGTTTTCGTGTTACGGTCATTACTTCAACACCTTATCAGCTACAGTCATCAAACTTTATACATACCTTTACTATGATGTGTAGATGAATATAGGACTGTTATCGGGGCCCCAGGGTCAAGGTCAAGGACCCAGGGTCAAGGTCAATGCGGAACAAGGCGATACATTTGATTCCGCGGAATTCTTGTTTTATATACATATGTAGTATATTTAAAAAAAATAATCCTGATATGCCCCTTTAATGCCAAGTTTGGTTGATGATAACAAATGAAGAAATATGCATGTACATGTATATATGACAAGATATTTATTCAAATGCACATTTATTTCTGCAGATACGGCGACAACGTCAGCAACAGCATCAGAGAAACATAAAGCTTGGGTATATAAATTATACCTTTACTGAGAATATCAACTTTTCCCCGTTCTTTAGATTCAAATGTTGCGTCGCCTGCTTGTCTAAAATACTATACAATGATGTATTTTGCTTGATTAAATGCTAAATATAAGTGAGTGTTGCGTTTGTATAAGGTTGTTCCCGGGGGAATTGCCAGAGAAGTAAAATTTATGTCGTTTGAACGTAGTGAATTAGAAATAAATTATTTTTCTCTGGCGGTCGGCGTGACAACCTTATACAATGTTAAGAATATTGATTGATGGTAACTCGCTTGCACGTGTTCAGTCGTGCGCGTTTTCGCGCCAAGCGTGGTCACTAGGTGTGACCACTGTCGGAATCTTGTCATTCAAGTGTTCACCGACAATAGAGCAACACGTATGTTTGTCGCAATGGTGATATGGTAGGAATTAATTTAATTATGTAGTTATTTAGGACAGGTTATTGGATTGGATGTGTTTATAGTAAGAAATGCGTGTTTATCAAATGTCGCGTCGTCTGCTTGTCTAAAATACTATACAATGATGTATTTTGCTTGATTAAATGCTAAATATGAAAAGTCATGCAGAGCATGATGTTACTAGCCGATCAACTCAGGGTTCAATATATGTCCACATTTTAGTATTTACGGAATCTCAGGGAAAAGTGAGAGAAGTGTTGATTTCCTCCCCAACCAAATTCTCCCAGTTATATTTAGTAAATTACTATGGATTTGCCATTTACTTGGCGGCCATTTTGAGTTTTCTGACAATACAGTATATTAACTGCTATATTATTCCAGTTGAAAGAATTATACTTTGAATATAGGTGAAGGCGCTTAGCATTACACAAATATGTAGCAAGTCAACCGAAATCTCATAAATACCCGATTGTTGGTGGCCATCTTGAAAATATGATAATAATATACTGAATATTAGTGTAGTTTACGTAAATTCTTCAATATATCCATCTGTAATGTTTTTGAACAACTTACACCAATTTCCAAGTTAAGGACCATGACCTACCTATTGGCTCATATATTGGCAATTTTCGACTTCCGTTAAGCAATTAGTTCAATGACCTTGAAATGACCTTGAACTTGGTTTAAAAAAATGGCACCCGGATTTTTTGGAAACCTTATACATTCAAGTTTATAAAAACATCGGGTGCCATAAAGTAACACGAGGTGCCGGAATCTTATATATATACCTATTAGTCCAGAGGAATTGGAGGGTGACCCAAAATTCTCTGGTTAAGTTTTTTTTCTTTTGATTATTGTAGGGGAGTGTGTCGTGAAAAAAATCCAGGGGGGTGTCACCCTGTCACCCCTGAGGAAAATCCATGGCGGCCATTTTTCAAAATGGCCGCCATCAAAAATTGGTTTTGCTCATATCTCGGTCTATGGGACTCGTAAATGGTAACTTTTGGTGTCTATACCCAGGTGTGCAGGGTCAGTGAATGTGATAAGATCATTAGTAATAATATTGAATAGTTCGGAAGAGACGTCCATCTTGGATTTCAAAATGGCCGCCAACATGGCCGGCATCCAAAGTGGTTTTTGCTCTTTTCTTGGTTTGTGAGACTTGTAAAGCTTTACTTTTTGTGTCTATATCCATATTTTCAGGGTCAAAGAACATGATACAAATACTTAAAATATGATTAGATAATTTGGTTTGATTTTACATTTCAAAATGGCCGCCAAATATGATTCCATGTAAAACTATTTTGTTTTATACTACCTTTGTTTTGTGTGATTCGTAAAGGTGACATTTAATGCATATACCAGTATTTTCAGTGTTAAGTAACAGAAAACATCAATACCAATAATATTAGATGATTTGGTTGATTTATTTTTGACAATTGGAAAATAAGAAATCCAAGATGGCCGCCAAATTGTACTTTTGGGTGGAAAATACAAGAAATGCTAAAAATCAGACGGATCAAAGTTAAATCAAATTTAAATGCGACATATAATGCATAATCAATGTGTATGTCTCTTGTCGACATCCATGCAAGTCAATGTGCTACGGTACATATGATTACGGTAGTTTGGGGTGAATATGGACAGCATTTTGAAGCGTAAAATTTGTCTCAAATGATTCGCTGATGAAATATTTCTGTGGTTCTGGTTACTTTTCAACAACCAAATGTTTCATTACTTTTATTGGTATGAGATCAGGTTTATTCTTCAAATTTTTGCAGCTATTCATCCCTCATGTCCATATTCACCGCAAACTACGGTACACACTAAGAAAATGTACACACTCATAAATGATGGATTGCATGTACTCTATTCAGAGTCTGTCTACATAAATATATATGATGGATGCTCCAGTATTCGGCATGTTAATTTTTTTGGTACCGAAAATACGATCGTCGAAGACTCACCAGTTTATGCTACATTTCTCTGGTTTGTACAGGAAAATGTATCCAGTGTCTTCAGTGTGCGTTTGTGTGAAGAAATTATTCACGTGTGGAACTCGCACGAATTAGAATTACGTATTTATCCGAACCATGCCGGAAACTGGAGCACGTACCATATATATAATCAGTTCTAGATATCAGACTTTGTTAATCTGGCAAATATGTAAATATATGTCAATCGGCACTGATGTATACAAGTATCTGATTATACAAACTGAATATCATTAATGGAACTGGATAAGTACCGGCAAACCATTTTAATTCATTTGCAGACATGTGTATGTATTGGATGGTTCTACAGATACTTGTCCTGTACCGTTTCTGGTCAGCTTTACTAGTATACTGCTGAGCACTAAGCTCTGATCTATCAGTGGCGGTCCAAATGCCATACTTTTAGTTCGACATTTCATACATCACTTCACTTGTCAACCAACATCGTTCTCAATGGTTTCATTATGTCTGCTGAGTGAATTGAAACAGTTCTCAGATCCCTGGCAGGAACAGAATTGGGTACAAGGCAGGTCTGAATGTGTACATCCACATCTCTTTGTGGAACAAGGGGTGTCTGTGGCACATGAACACCGGATGAGCTTCAAGATGTCCATAGGTGCTACCGGGATACCATCAGGTACAGTGACGGGAGACCACACTCCGTCTTCACGGGACCAACCGAAATCTGCGGGATTCAACTGTGGAGGGTCGGCATCAAGTGCGTGTCGCCATACACATACGTGTAAATGGGCACGTTTCACGTTTTCGGCACAAGCTTCATTTGTTGGTGGTAAGGAGTTCAATTTAGGCGCAGATGCCATGCTGCGTCCAACCTTGGCTGACCACATCTTTCTCCGAGCATCTGTTGTGGCGTCACACTGGGAAAACCCGTAACATTCGAGAATGAACGGTATCACCTCTTTGAAGACAGCATCCATCTGCATGTCATGAGCTCCTAAATATCCAAGGGTGTGGTTCCCGCGACGCATCACTTTAAGTGCTGTACATTTCCCTATGCCGAAGTAACCTGCCACCGTGTCGCAACCAGTTAGTCCATGCATGCTCAGTAGATTTGGAACAATGTCACTGTGCTTTTCATATGTCAGACATATCAATCACAGTGCGACCTTTGGCAGGAGCAACCATCATGATGTGGCCAGATAATTTGCTCAAATGACAGAAATTGAGAAGCAAGACGAATATATCTGTATCATCTGCGATGACAAGCGAGGATCTAGCTGCGACATGGCTCACCTGTTGTACTATCAGGGTATCTGCCTCCTCTTGTGTTGATCGCATGTCCTGTCTCCATATCAGTATACCATTGTGGATTTCAAATGGAACAGGCTCTTGTCCGGTGACAACAAGTTTGTGGGTTGTGTTGCTGAATAAGTCCGGTTTTGATGTGATATCGCTACAGATCAAGTTCACAAGCTGTGATTTGTTCGACGTGGCAGTCAGAATGACTTTCTGTGAAGGCAAGCGGGTGGTTGGCTTTAGTGTAAATATCCTACTTGCTCCTTTGTCTCGGCCGGTTCGAGTAGATTCCTTTGTACTGCTCCTGTCATACCTGTCAAAGACGAGATATACATCAGATTGTTTCAGCTGACCAGTCAAATATGATACAAATCTCTTGATGTAGTCTTGAACTGTCCCAGACGGCCATGCTATGACCTATATAACTGCACAGCCATCGAGGAAGGTAGTATCGGCCACGCTCTCTGAATCTGTATTAGGAGCATCAACTCGGAGATCATTTTTCAAGGGGCAAGTTCGTAACACATTAGTTCATCTATATCAATACCCCTGGAACTTGACTGCAGCCCCATTGCTCTGGCATATATAATTTCCGCATCATATATTCTAGATTCCCCAATCTTTATGTGTTTACGTGAGGCAGCCATGGTAGTTACAGTTCGTTTAATCTTTTGGTGGAAGCTAGTTGGCCAGCCATTCTCGAACTCCTCCATTTGATCACGACCAGCTTGGTCAACGTTCTCATCTCGGTTTGTAAAAATATTTCCACTCTCAACGTATATAAGTCCATCCTTATCTGTGTGTTGATCTGGGTCAAGAGGATCGATACACACCTCCAACTTATCTCTCAATGTGTCTGTCCTTCGTATCTGATTTGATCCGAGCGATGGATTCTTCCTTGTGGTGGGTTTGGGTTGGCGGACCATCAGTTTCTCGCATCTCATCGAGGTTGCCGAGCAGACGATTACATTCAAGCAGACTGTACGTCCAAGTCTGTACACTCTCTGGCTTTAGTGTGATTCCTATGATCCCAGAACGTCCATGGCCATACCGCATTAAGGTGGTCTCCATAGCCATATCAGTCCATATGCCATTGAAGATTCCTGGATTATGGTGCATAGTATGTTCTCCCTTCACAAAATGGCTTAAGACATTATCTGGAAGTGATTCCATCGACCGCAAGTAATAGAGTGCGTATCTGGCGAAGTGTGCATGACCGAAAAAGAGAGGGACCATACTTCTCACAGTGTCCAGGTGCAATGGCCAATCTGACTCGCGCTCAGCTCTGATGTACTTGAGCATGATGAATACTGGGCGAATCAAGCAATCAATCCACAGCTTGGCTGTCCTACTCTTCTCTGAAATGGTTTCAAGGACATGATGTAGATCTCCCATGCTTTCCATGTCGTTCCCTTCAAATACAGGGCGAAGTATCTCCTCAACTAATAACCTGAGTGCCCTCACATTCTGTGGGTATTTCTTTCCCGTCAACATTTTATGGACGCCACCGAATGCCACACTCATAATCTCAGCTAGACCAGATTCAGCCCACAGAGTCCTCCGTTTACTTTTCGGCACCACCATTCTGGAGAAAAAAAACGCGATATAAAACAGAAAACAATGTCAATAGTGTATTGGACTACCGCGCTATGGACATTTACGACTGTAAGCAGGCGTGAATCCGGACCCTGGGTGGACAAACCCCCAGGATCAGTGCCTGAACAGAGTTTGCCTGGTGCCCGTTTTGGACGCCATTTTGAAAATCAAAATGGCTGTCACTTTTGAATCATCCAATATCATCATTAATGTTCTTATCACTGACCATGAAAATATTGGTATAGACAAAAACATTGAAGCTTTACGAACCTCGCAATGCGATATATATAAGTAAAAAAAACATAAGTATAGACCCCAAAATTAGGGCATTATACGTCTCACAAACCAAGATATGAGCAAAAACGACGTTGGATGGCGGCCATTTTGGCGGCCATTTTGAAATAAAAAATGGCTGTGACTTCAGAATCATCCAATAGTATAATTAATGCTCTTGGCATGTTCACTGACCCTGAATTCATGGTTATAGACACCACAATAAACCCCTTATGAGCCTCGCAAACTGAGATACGAGCAAAAACCTTTTCGGATGGCGGCCATTTTGAAAAATGGCCGCCATGGATTTTCCTCAAGGGTGACAGGGTGACACCCCCCTGGATATTAACACAGACACACCCCCCTACCACAATCACAAGAAATAAAAAACTTAACCAGAGAATTTTGGGTTAGGCTAAATATCTGGCCCAGGCTTCTAGACTATATTGCCCAGACTGTAGAAAGATGCCAGAATTTAAGAAAAACAAGCGTGTAAAAAGGTAATTAATTTGGTGTGCAAGTACTGTATGTGAACTTCAATGTATATATTGCCAATGCAGATATATTGTCTGTATAATCGAGACGCACCATTTTGTACCTACAAACAGGTGCGCAATTCCATGAAATATGCTGAAAATTGATGAAATTCTCAAAGCAAATGCGGAATAGAATTCTGCATTTGCTCTGAAAATTTCGACAACCTTCGGTGTCATTCCAGGAAAATATCGTAAATTTTGTATTTTTTGTAGGTACAAAATCACATGGCGCATCTTAATTATCATTATTACACTGGTGCTGCACTCCGCGCCGGTTGAAAATGTAAGACAATCCACTTGAAAATTACAATATGCGCCATTATAAAATGTTTCTAGATGAGGTTAAAAAATCAATAAAATTACTACTCGTCTTGAAACATTTGTTTACAATTAATGGCGCCTATTGTATCTTTCAAGTGGATTGTCTTGAAATATTTCCATCGGCACGGAGTGCAGCACCAGTGAAGTAAGTGGACTGTTTCTCTAACGGTGATTCACACATATAGAAAAATATATGTGACCGTGGCTTGAGAAAAAGGCCTTATGGGGTTTGATCAATCTGGATATTAATCTGCTTTCACACTCCTGTATGTGAATGTGCAGGCTGATATGTGCCTACACTGGTCATATTACCATTGAAAGGAAATGATATCATGCTTACTATGAGTGTTTATACTTTATTATTACATGCTTTATGTGATAATCATGATAATGGAATAAATGATAAAGTATACATGTTTAGCTTCTATTATGGTTTTTAATTGGGATGTATATGATTTTAAGTTCAAAAGGTGCCAGCAAATCTGATGAAGAAATTCCACACCCCTGACCCAGGAATACCAATTCAGCGATTTCGGTCGGCTGCCGGCATGGTACAGATAAACAGGTCGGCTGTCGGTCGGTATAGTCGACTATACCGACCGACAGACAACCTGTTTACCGGTACCATGCTGGCAGCCGACCGATATCGCAAAATCGCTATTTCCTTGCAATCAATAGAAAAGTAAATAGTTG
Source organism: Conchocele bisecta (assembly GCA_029237695.1). Classification (NCBI taxonomy): domain Eukaryota; kingdom Metazoa; phylum Mollusca; class Bivalvia; order Lucinida; family Thyasiridae; genus Conchocele; species Conchocele bisecta. The sequence continues at coordinate 33,405,595 of CM055266.1, forward strand.
ATGGCGAAGGAGTGCAAGGACCAGTGTAGATCAATTTGGTTCAGTTAAAATCAACAATTGAGTCACACAAATGTACTAGTCCACACGAAACGGTAACAATTTTGTCAGTGACCGTCTTACCAAACTTATCCTTGTTCATGAGACAATTAATGGGAAGACAACCGTTCAATATAGTATATTTCTGTCGAACTGAACCAATAACCCGTTCAACATGTATTCTTGAGCGGGCAAGTTTACGCGTTGATCCCACGTCCAGAGGGGATAGCTGATCACGACCTTTCGTAAATACTGGAATCTTCACTTCTGCAGTTACCGAGCCAACACTGTCATTGACATCAAATCCTCTGTCCGCCAACACTAAATCCCCAGGTAATAACTTGGACAGGAAGTCACTGTTCTCTGTCACAAACTTGTCACTCACACGACCACCCCATGCTTTCGATATGAAGGACACACTGCCCTGAGGAGTAATTCTAATTAGACATTTCACAGTGTGGTGGTGTTTGTATGAAGACCAGGTTTCTGCTCTGGCTTTCAAACCACTTGGTTTCTCAATAAATACCTCAAAACAATCAATTATCACTGCACACCTGTGGCCGAAGTTGGCATGGTTTTTCTCAATGTCTCGCGCTCTGGCCATCTTGTGTGAGTTTCTTTAGCCGCTTGTACATACAGTCAATTGTCCGTGTAAAAAGTCTAGATATTGTTGATTGAGTAGTGTCAAATTCATACGCAAGAAAGAGATTTGACAAATTTAGTCGCAATTTCACTAATGTCAATATCATTACCTTGAATTTGGGCATGACCAGACTGGATGGCAGGTGAGACTCCAGAAAATTAAACAATATAGATAGAACTGTGAATGATGGTAATCCTGTTAAATGTTTCACCTTCTCGTCACTACCCTTAAAATAACTTGCAGTGAATTTAGTTTCCAAATGGGCCACTTTTTCCTTCAGCTCCCCATTATCTGTACGCAGTTCCTGCAGCTCCAGCCTCCATGAGTGGACCATCAACATCAGTCTGTGACTGAACGCCGTCTTCATCAACGCTGTCACCCATATCCATACCCGTCTCAGTGTGATCAGGTCCAACAATAGTTGTGGATTCAGCTGGCTTCCTTCTCTTCTTTTCCTGCTGCCGATCAAATCTTGATGTAGATGATGCTCGATTTTGTCCGCCCAGATTAACTGATGGTGCCCAGTTTGGGTTAAGATGGTCATACAACTCTGCCTTCCTTCCGGAAATGTAGACATGATATATATATTAAAAACAAATAAATACATGTGTACTTGTCGGATATTGTAACTTTGCACATTTAGTTACAATATAACTTATTTTTATTATTTCTTCTCGGAAGTATATGTTGCATACACCATCTGAACATTCTTGCTGAGACGGTTCAGATGAGTGGTCACAACATTTACATGCACTTTTGAGGAGAAATAAAAAAGAAAAGGTGTACTCTTGTGACATATCACTGAAATATTGACAATTTATGACAAATTTTATACATATGACATGCGCCATGTGATTTTGCATGTACAAACATGTGCGCACTTTGATGAAAAATATTTACAAAATTTACAATATCTTTCATAAATGAATGGTGACAACATGGTGACATTCTGCATTTGCTCTGATAATTTCATCAACTTTTGGCATGATTTACAGAAAATATCGCAAAATCTGTAAACATTTTTCATGAAATTCCACACAAACTGCAATTTTTTATTGTCTGAGGTCCATCAAAATACACCATCTCGCACGTCTTAAGCATGTTAAGTACAGTGACCGCACGGGTGTCAAACATTATAATTCAGTGGGTGGCCGCAGGGCTCCAGATAAGGAATTAGTAATTGAGTATTGTTACTCCATCAGTTCTGAAGCAATTGGGTATTTCAACATTTTAATTGGGTAAAATTAAATCACACTACTGTTTACACATCAACGGACAGCAATTATTGAATAGTTTGTTTGAAATGAAAACATTTCATTGGCATTTCATTAGAATTGTCTCCTTAGATGTGTTTTCATGGAAAAATATTCTATATTGTGGTCTGTTTATTGTTTTCTGCAACATGATAAAGGTACCACAATTGTTCTCATTGCTTTTTGATACTCACTACTTCTGATTTCAATTGGGTTTTTGGCAATTTTAATTGGGTATTTCGCAAATACGCAGCTTATCTGGAGCTCTGGGTGGGGTTCACACACAATATAATGATTACACCAGCTTACATTGTCTCACCAGCTGACACGTAAACTATCGGACTATTTATAATATCAAGGACTTACCATTGACAAAATGCGCCGAATACACCCGAACATTTTGGATATTCTTGTGCCCAAATTCTTGTCCAATTCTAGGCAGCCATTCACGTCTCCGATCCGAACTCAGTTTTTCGCATTCCACACCTTGATTTGTGATTACTGCAAGCAATCTATACTATTCCAGTGTCCTTTCGCGATCTTTACGATGACTACATCCGTATATAGAACACTTCACAACCATTATGCGTCTAACTAACTGAATTTAGGTTAAACTTCGACGTGTTTTAATTTGTGTATCGAGATATTGGAACTATTGCGCAATAACACGCGGCCTCCAACATGGCGGAGCTTCCGGTTTGTGACGTCAAAACGTTTATTTATAGCCAAATTGCAAACCGCCGAACTATTGTAGTTAAAACGTTTATTTATAGCCAAATTGCAAACCGCCGAACTCTTGTAGTTAAAACGTTTATTTATAGCCAAATTGTGTTATTTCGCTATATTTAAAGTTTTAAACAGAGATAATGGCCAAAAATGAAAAAATATCCGGTTGATGTAATTTGGAAGTGATACAACAAATTTCGCGTTTGTAGATTACCGAATATAGGAGAAAAGGGTGGTTACAAACTTTTTGACAAACCAATGGATAACCAATATATAGCCGATCTTTACATAGATCGGTTAATAATAAGTGAGTGTTGCGTTTGTATAAGGTTGTTCCCGGGGTAATTGCCAGAGAAGCAGCATTCATTTTGGGACGGACGTGTGTAATATAATTCCTGCCATCGGGACTACTCTGAAGCATCGCTTCGTTTAGTCCCATCGGGACTACTTGGAAGCCTTGCTACCTTGGGTCCGGCAGGTTACTGGTAAGGCTGATAACTCTTGGAAGTCTCGCAATAGGGTTATGGTACTTGCTTGGTCTAAATAGTCGACAATTTCCGTCCTTCTCGGCTATGTCCGGTAACCACCAGGCGGCGCTGGAAAGCCACAGAGGGCGCTGTATCATCTGGTTATAAATGCAGAGAATCGTCGCATATTCGGGGGTCTGTCATCAACAAGCGAGAGAGATTCACTGCTACATATATATACTGGGGAATAGTGAAAGGTATTAAAAGGAATACCGGAAGTCGCCTTCTTAGAGGGCTGTGACTTAACTGGGAGCTGGTACATTGGTATAGCTACAGGTTCGCTGGCAACTATATCGAAGATAGTTAACTTGATGTATATAATATCAGCTGTTGTTAAGTCGAGACTTGATAGGAGTCAGAACAAGTTGACAGACCGTATGCACAGGGCCAGCTGTGTTCGACCTAGACAGCATTCGTCCCATTGCGAGGCGTCCATCTATTCATGTCCTAATAACTTTTAATGAAAGTAGTAAATTCCCATGATGACGAGTTGAAGTTCGTAGGAGCTCGTATGAGGTCACAGGAGTTGGTGTTCATGGGAGCTGAGGTTCGCAGGAGCTCATGAGAGTTGAAGCTCATAGCAGTTCGTAGGAGTTCATAGGAGTTGGAGCTTGCAGACGTTCGTAGGAGCTGATAGGAGTTCACAGTAGTTGACGTTCGTAGGAGCTCATAGGAGGTCATAGGAGCTGAAGTTCATAGGAGTTCATTGGAGTTGGAGTTCATAGAAGTTCGTAGGATCTCATGGGAGTTCATAGGAGTTCATAGGAGTTGAACGTCATAGCAGTTCGTAGGAGCTCATAGGAGGTCACAGGAGTTGGAGCTGACAGAAGTTCGTAGGAGCTAATAGGAGTTCATAGGAGTCGACACTCATAAAAGACGTGTATACATTTGTAGTATAGTGGTGGAGATAACGTAGCGGTGCGGCAGACACGCTACCAGTTGTATGTGTTGAGCGAACGAGCTCGTGCCAGTGCCGTACACGTTACACATTTTGGTGGCAGCGGTGGGATATATAGATATCTACATGTATATCTCACGGATAACATCTCCATTATATGCTTACACGCCTCAATCATAACTCAAGACAACATGGCTAGTTCGTCTCACGTGAAGGACACGATAGCTCCGATGGATGAAGAGCTGAGCCATCTCCAGTACCAGAAAATCGGCAATACAATATGAGATAGCAAAGTTACAAACTTAATTCAAGACATGGCAGCACGTGCGAAGGTGGCACCAGGGTGGTTCCGCAACTACTGCGCAGTAGTTATACATAGTACATGTGTATAGCTCTTTTATTTGAGCAGATAGCCGAAAACTGCCAGCAAATTTGAGATAGAGAATTTTGTCAGCTTTCCAATGCAAAAAGAATTCTTGAAATCGGTTGGAAAATAAGGAAGTTATAGGAAGTATGACGTCACTTCCGTTTTCGTGGAAAGTAGCATTAAGAGATAACTGAAAATATCTGAATCTCTGCTCACACTTGATCCGAATCGGCATGCAAAATTTGAAGTCGATCCGACCAGCGGTTTGGTGTAGATGGAGGGAGCCCGTAAGTCAGCGGATGATTATTTTTCGATAGTTATCGCCCTTAAATTGCAGTTTACGCCATTTGTAAATACACCTAATAAAACGGAAATTAAATATGTGCAATATTCCGCCAGTGAAGTTTTCGTTTGTTTTTCACCATAGGCCGGGCATAAAGCGGGAAAGTTTTAGCTAAAGGACTGAAATATCGACCGCAGCAAGAAATTTTGAAATCTATTGATATATAAACGAAGCTGACGTCACATCCGTTTGCTCTATTTTGAAAACTTGAAAAAAAAAGACGTTCATTTTTGACATCCAATAGAACCGGAAGTAGTCAAGATAGAGCTCTGAAAATTATCATATTTTATGCGCCTGACACTCCCCTATCACACTGGCAAGAAATTATGTTGCTGACATTACTGTACAAATTGGAAAACGTTTGTAAAGACCACCCGTTATCAGCCGAAATTCGGCAAAAAATCGGCAAAATCGTTGAAAAGTATGTACATTTTTCAACTTCAAATGCCTATAGCTCTCTTATTTGACCAGATAGCCGAGAACTGTCAGTGAGTCCGAGATAGAGAATTTTGTCAGCTTTCCAATGCAAAATTTTTGAAATCGGTTGGAAAATAAGGAAGTTATAGAAAGTATGACGTCACTTCCGGTTTCGTGGAAAGTGGCATTAAGAGATTTCTGAAAATCTCTAAGTCTCGACTCACACTTGATCCGAATCGGCATGCAAATCCGACCAGCGGTTTGGGCTGTAGACTGAACGGCTGAATAAAAAAAAAAAAAAAAAAAAAAAAAAAAAAACAACGAATACAATAGGTTTTCGGCGCAGCTGAAAGCCGCCTCAAACCTAACTAGAAACTCCGGTCAGTCGCTCTTTTACTCCGCTTCTGACAAAGTGTCAGTGTCAGAAGCAGGAAAGAGGAAGAAACTGGAGTTTCTCCTAAAAGCGGAAAATATCCATTATTCAGACTGCGGATTTCAGAAAATGACCGTCAACCAATCAGAAGTCTCGAAAGCTGACACACCTCCAGCGACTCGGCGAAGAAACTAGGAACTCCGCTTATTTCACTTTGAACACCTTTTTCTTAGTTCCAAAATCCGAGTCAAAATCTAATCAAAGTACTGCAAGTACTGAAATATGTTATCTCCACAAGAACTGATCACTTGCGGAACTAGAGACTGAAAGTTGCATATTTTCTCAATCATCATCAAGAGGCAAATGTACTATGCTTGTGCAAACCCATTCCCATCCACACGTTTTCTCTAGAATAAATTACTGTTTGTAACTCCCAGAAAACAAATGTACTAAATTGGCGGCTATATAACTGGTCACTGCTACCTAACTATGAGAACTAAAGATAACAGCTGCTGTTTTCATACGCACAAACTGTCTTAATTCGTATTTTCCAAAATTTAATTGATAAACTGAGCCCAAAACTGGGAAAACTATAGAGAATAGTATATGTAGAGTTTTAGATACCAAGCAAGACAGACCAACACGCCAAAGGATAAAGTGCACAGGGCACTATTTTCTTGGTCGTACTCGCCGTTTATGCGTAGCACGACAATATGGCTGCCCCCATAGAAATTTGCGTGACATAATATATGCTATCTCAAAGGAGATAACATAATCAAAGTACTGAAAGTATTGCAACTATGTTATCTCCACAAGATTACTAACACTTACAAAGTGTATTATTTATTTACATAATGATGTTTAATGGCTTATCATCAGTTAGTGTCATTTTAGGTCGTTAACAGGGTCAAATCCCATATTACATGTGTATGGATAGAAGGTAATTAATCCCAAAATCAGAACAGAATATTACAGAAAAGAAATATTGTCAGTGTACATGGCTTCGCACACTTTACATGTACTTTGACAATTATCAGAAACAAGTATACAAATAAAGTTCGCCCTTGTTTGTATTTTGACAGATATGACACTCAACACCGGAACTATGTGTGTCACATGTCAGACAGTTCATGCGAGAGCAGGAATCTGCCATTATTGTTGTACTACATGAATCAATTTGAAAACACATCGGCGTGTACATGGCCTCGCACACCAGAAACTCTTCCGATCTAACTTATACTTAAAATCAATCAATTATATGTTCAAATAATAATGACATATTAAAGGCACATGCCCACACAGGAGGCACAAACTGTTCTTTATAGGAATTAAACAAGTGTAGAACTGTGTCACTATTACACCAGTTATACAAAGTATGAGTGCCCGCTATACAGATATAATCATTTAGTAATATTTATTTTAGTGATAGTGACGCGCGGTGGTATCAGACTATTTTCATATGCAAATGAGGCATGATATTTTTTAATTATTTATACTAATTAAATGCGTCACTTGAACAAATAATACTTTCGACAGATTAAAAAGTATGATCATTGCACATCAAAAAATAAATACTGAGAAAAAATAGTAATGTCCGTTAACATTTTAAGGAAACACGGTTATCGCCCCTCATATAAGTGTGAACACTTACGTCTGATATGCAATATATAATAATGCCAATCAATACATGGGGTCATGGTGAATGAATGCTTATTTTGCCAGAAAATGTCTCAGATGATGTCTCTGATATAAAGAACGGGTTGTGCCTACTGAGTGGGCATGCATCTTTAACTACATATTTATGACGACACCCACAATGGTGATGTCTGGCACCCAACTACATCAACAGAATATTCAAACAATTGTTTCATCGTGTATGAAAACAACAAAATTAATATTATTGACCAAACACCCACACCATCGCACCGACGACATTAAACCAACATTACTATCCTACTATTTGTACCTGGGAGAGAATGAGCCGAAAAGGTAGCGGCTGGATCTAATCAACAGCGCAAAAAATAATAATCCCTCAAAACACCGTGATAGCATCGGTGTCAGGTATGCTGCGTGGTTTCCGGCGGCTCGGTCTGTTTAGTCGATTCATCAATGCACAGCATTGGTATGTTAGATGTGGTGCGTGGTGTCCGGCAGATCATCAGGCAATATAAAATATAGCTGCTGTATTCATACGCACGAAATGTCTTGATTCGTATGTTCCAAAATGTAACTGATAAACTGAGCCCAAAACTGGGAAAACCATAGAGAATACTATATGTAGAGTTAGATACAAAGTAAGACAGACCAAAACGCCATAGGATAAGTTGCACAGGGCACTATTTTCTTGGTCGTACTCGCCGTTTAGGCGTAGCACGACAATATGGCTGCCCCCATAGAAATTTGAGTGACATAATATGCTATCTGAAGGGAGATAACAAAAAAAATCCAACCTCGTTATATCCCCTAATTTTGTTTATATTTTTCGGCGGAAACTCTGTTTACATCACGTGACCAACAGGTTCAGTGTTTTCTTTTAAATGCTACACATATGCTGAAAACTGGTGTTAAAAGCACCTCAAAATGTTCCTCAAGTGAAACTCTATGGGAAGTAATGGATCAAGATTTGCAAGCAAACTGTGTCTGTGACCTCAAAACGCCCGCACTATTTTTTATACCGGACTTCTGCATACCCCCTGGGCGATTTCGCGCCGTTTGGTATCATCTAACCTATAAGTGTACCAGTCTCACTACAAATCATTCTACAATATTCACTATTCAAAACTAGGTTCTATTCCTTGATACAGTACCAAGTTCGGAGCAAATATCTCAAATGGTTGTCACACAGCAGCTGTGTAAGTCCACCATATGTAACTGTCCACATTCCGCCTTAAATTGAGCTACTACAGAACTATGGAGAATTGTAATAGATAACGGATTACAATAAAATCACATTACATTACCCTATATAGAGTTGTAGCTAACCATTCTACATATAAATACTCATCACTCAAACTATACCAACACTCTGGAATGGTCGACAGACAAAATGGTACTGGCTTGGAACGGTCAGTCACGGAGGAAAGGAAAAACAATGTTTTCTGAGTACTAGTGTATTGGTACTATACCGATATGTGAAAACAATACACTTACGCCTAATTTTGGAAAATTTTGGAACAGCGTTGCGATGTCGTGCCACTTTCCCGAACTTCTTAATTGTCCATGAGGAAGCCAATATCAATGAAAAAAAACCTGAAAAACACACTATAATGACTGTTTTGTTGTATATTACTGTTACATTCCAAGCCCAATCACCGACAGGTAATTTACATACACTGTGATATTATATTTGACAAATACCGGACTACTTCTGCATATACACCCTAGGCGATTTCGAGCCATTTGGTATCCTCTAACCTTTAGAAAATATGTATTGATTGAACATCAGTGAGTTTTAGCCAAATATCAGCTAAATTATGACCTGTCATTACTCAGGACATCTTCCAATGGGTGTTTGCATATAGACAGACTTCAGTTACGCTCGGATGTGCTAAATTCAGACTGAATATCGGATTATGCGGTGAAGAATATGTCATTTCCACATTGTGGCAGAAATGAACACATGTCAAACAGAGAACAATAATGAGAATCTCAACCTGCAAGTAACCTCTGCAACTAATCAGCATGTATCAGTAAGCTTGGTTAAATATTCAACATGTTCTCATGTTATAGTACATTACAGTTTGCACTGTTTACAGATGGGTGGGGTAACACGTGACAAAGGGCGCATGGTCACAATCCCTGATCCTTACAATATATATGTTTATTGTTCGATTTACATGTGTAATAAAAAATCCATCTCATTACAACTACACAAAAAGTTTTGTTATGGATGATTATTTTCATAAGCATGAAGTCCATGGCCAGCAGAGTATGGTTCAGAAATCAAAGCTGCATTGATATAACAATGTAAAGCCTCATTCACACCTAACACGGATGAACTACGGATGGTCACGGATGCCCCCGGACGGTAAGGGGTTGATCACCGGGGCCGTCCGGGAAGGTGATCAAATATTTGGCGAGGAACACGGTGCCAGTACGGTTTTACTACGGTGAGACCACGGATAGCCAAGGTATGGACTACGGAGGACTACGGCGGTCCGGGGTAAACCGTAGTAGGTCCGTAGTATATCCGGGAAACACGCTGGACTCACTACGGATGGTCAAGATTCGTCCCTGACGGCCACGGCAGCGCTACGGATACACTACGGTGTTACCACGGTCGTCCCGGTGCCACTACAGTGTCGCTACGGACGGCCCCGGACGGCCACGGAGGCCACGTGGTACCCCGGCAGTGGCTATATATTCGCCTGAAATCGAGCTGTACAAACCGTGTTGTCACCCTCTTCCAAAAACACTCCCGGTCCACCACGGACCGCCACAGACGTACTACGGTGGTACTACGGACGCACTACGGTCATCCCGTTGCTACTACGGTTTCACTACGGTAGCAGAGGGTTCCCCGGATCATCCCGGATGGCCACGGATGTTTTAAACAGTTTAAAACCTCCGGGGCGACCTACGGACCATCCCGGATCACCACGGTTCGCCACGGTATCACTACGGATTGACCACGGTTCTCCACGGATTGCCCCGGACCGAGCTCCGGGGTGGTCCGGGGCCGTCCGTAGCCCTGGTGTGACTGAGCCTTAACATACTAGTATTAAACCAATATAAACTAAATTAATACTCCAACCGCTGGTCGTGGAATGCATGTTTGTGTCACGCTGTAGGCTCCTAGAGAACCACTGTGTGCGTGTCTGTGTTTAGCCTGATGTATTGCGTTAGTGTTAGTGTATTGCGTTAGTTACATGGGACCATGCGTCTCTTTTTGGGTATATTGTATCCATTTCAATAACATACCACGCACACAGATATGACAGCAACGAAACATTTATGAAACTGTCACCGAACGAATTTCTTCACATGTGTTGTTTATCATATCTCAAAAGATAATAAACGGAACTAGGAATATAATCCTAGATCATGAAACATGAAGACGAATAGGCAAATTAATAATGATACTTGACGTACATGTGTCGCCGAATTTCTCGTGACACAGTATGATGGATGCTGACATGTACATATAATGTGTCACAGTGCTTTGGTTTTCCACACACAGCTTGTCATCCAGTGCACCTCGGTGCCCGTTGACGATTCTGTTATTACCACTGTATGCTGATCTATTCTATCTGTCCTCATTTCGGTATATTATCCATATTCGGAATAGAACCAGCAGTGCAGGGGCTAACTTTGGACAGGCAGAAAGTTGACGTATTATATTTGCAGCTCTATGCTTGATTCTCCAACCAGTATGCAGCAAGTACTGACGGTGTACATTAATTATACCGTAACGAACATAGTGGTATGGTAGTGTTATTATTTACCATAAACACAAACAAAGATATGTTGATCATACAATAACATCCACCTAGCATGTGCAGCGTGCGAAGGGTTAAAACATTCGCATTCTCGCCCTTTTGTTTATTTTTGTACACCCTCTCATAACATAAACATGATAAATTTTAATATTTTGTAAAAAAAAATTATTTTCCGTTACCCATAACATAATGTTTGCATATTTGCGATACATACTTTCATTCCATAGCTGTCCCAATGACACTTGTCAAAGTCAAATGAAGTTTGCGTTAACATTTCCGGCACAATTTGCATTAATAATATTATCAGTTTTCTATTGTTTATTTGCAAAGTACATACCAAAAATATACAACGCAAACACCAAGTTGATTTCTGCTGCATTCCTATTACGACCGCATACTAGTAATATTGGCTGAACGAGCAATTTTCATTAAACGAGGATGGCTGGTATACTTCTGATAGGAGTAAACAAATTAGTAATTTAGCTACTTATAATATAGACATTGCTATTTGCTTTCAGAGTATTAACACTATTACATTATATATAACAAGTTAAATAACCTGATCGTTGTACATGCACTTATAGCAGATAATGATGCCATGAGATTTGTGTTAAATATTCTTTTCGGCGAAATATTAATATCGAATGTGTGGATCGGTCTACAAACCCCATATGTCTACACATAGTATGGTACATAAAGTACTGGTGAAAACACATCTGCTGTACACATATTGTAAATATAAAGCAATACAATACGTAGGTAGCAATCGTGTTTTGTGCAGACATACACTACCAACATAGATATTAGATGTATCCTACCGATCAACACGATTAACGCATTGTGCATACAACATCTGACCTCTCTGGATGTACAAAAGTTAAAATAATAGCATTACATTTATTTTTCATTTAAATATGGGCGGAAAACAATTTAATATATATCCAACTAATACTTTCAGCGTATATAATTAGGACAAAGCAGCCTAAATAATATTGTAACGTCTAATTTCGGACTGGAACATTATGCACTACTTGATATAATGAGACAAACATACATGACAAAATGCCTGTAAAATGGTGGCCATCGTTGTTTTATACAAATTATGTTTTCCTTTAAAATGAGAATGATACAATTGCTGTTAGTAGATTAACACTGGCCGCCACCATTTCTCATATACATTGTTAGCACCATTGTGTCTTCTCTGTTGTTTGGTACCGAGGCTGATCATGACAGGCAGCGTGTGTCAATTGATTGCATACTCAACACAATTCGTATACAATGGCGGCCATCTTGGATTTATTGAACATGTAGATATCACAAAATTGCCTGGTAAACAGTTGGCTGCATTATATTTATTAAATATCCGAAATTGTCAACAAGTATCACCATCTTGTGTGTGACACTTGACATGTGTACACGACAGCCATGTTGCTTCTAGCACATGCAACGTTCAGAATACATATATCTGAACGATGTGTGGCTATATGACTTCAGAACTAGTGTTTGGTACCCACACGGATAACACGTCTTTGCCAATTTATTTGCTTTTTCTATAAAATTCCAATAAAATGGCTGCCATCTTGGATTTTGACAAGTTCGGTTTAGGCTTAAATTCATTGGTATATATTCGGTAATGTGTTAGCTATGAAATAAATTAAAATGCGTCCAAGTGTGCCTTCCAATATTGGTTCCACTATAGGAATGAATGGCCTTTTTGTGGAATTTATCCAGCATTTGAAATAAATTTATCAAGAAAATGTGTTTATTTTCCGTTTTCTTAAGAATTATTTTAACTGCGCCTCACGGTTACGGAAAGTAGTTCGGCGTGGGAGTTTACTGGGATATACATTTTGGACAGAGACTTGCTACGGGCCAATCAAATGTTAGGGAATTGTGTAAATATGTTTGTGCTGGAATTATAATGTAATATACTGAACAAAATAAGTTTAGCACGGCCATACATTTCCGAAAATATATTGCTACATGGAAAGTAAAAATTATATAACACACATGCCACTCTTTCACAACAATTTATTGTAGAAGTAGATACACGTTGGATAATCGGAATGGTACAAATGCTGTTCCACATGTCAAAGTTCAACATAGGGGTCAGCACTGGAAGTTCACAGAATAAGTCAGTATTTGGTATGCCCACCATTTTCAGCCACTACGGCAATACAACGTCGTCGCATGCTTCCAATAAGTGTGTTAACCTCTCTCAGTGTAATGTTGCTCCACTCTCGGTGTAATGCCTGCTCCAAAGAATAGATGTCAGTGACGTCATCCAGCTCACGAACACGTCTTCCCAAAATGTCACACATGTGCTCAATCGGCGATAAATCGGGCGATTTGGCCGGCCAATACAATGTCTTGATCCCGTGTTGGTTGAGAACGTTGCTGGTGTGTCGCGCTGTATGGGGACGAACGTTGTCCTGTTGTAAGATGACATCATTACGCCGAATGGAACCGATTTCGTCTTGACGTTATAGTTCGGGGGCAATTGTTCAGAATCCGGCACCTCATGTTAATTTTTCTTTCTTAGTGGTTTTGCATCCATCTGGGATCCAACTTTCCGAAAAATCCGGGTGCCATTTTTTTCAGACACTTTCAAGGTCATTTCAAGGTCATTCAAAATCAAGATAAAAATCCTGGTATATATGCCATAAAACTGAGAAATTTCTTCATTTGAAGTATCAGTCTCTTCGGTAATATGCATAACAATAATTACAGATCAACTGTAATCAATAAATGGAACAACAATAATCAAGGTCAAGGTCACAAACTATATTTTCAAGGTCAACAAGTGAAAACGGGCATGGATTCTTATTTGTAATATTGTTTCTGTACTATAGCATACATATATCACTGCTTATTACCATATAAAATATATATTTCACAGATATGTGGCATACTGTTCATTAGCTACAAAAAATGTACATACCTAGTTTAGTACTAGTGGATTCTAACTTTTTGATACATTTCCGAGGCAACCAGAAACCAGCGCTTCATGGTACATGTAGTTGTTTTTTCGTGGCTGTTTTATAAAGGTTCAGCTTTCAGAAAACTGTAGGTGTCATTGTTTCCAAATAGGTTCAATGTCATTTCAATTTCATTGAACATTAATATAATGTTGATGCAATATATATACACAATGATCTTTGAAACAAATTAATTCATAGAATTGTCAATATTATTCATTAGTATTGGACATATTGATATTTTTAAATGTATTTATGGAATAGAAAATCAATCTCCAAAGGTCAAAGTCACAGAAAGGTTGATACGTTTAAATTCAACCATTAACTATGCATACTTTCGAAATTTTGTCATAATTCCGCATGTATTTCTAAAACAAAATATCTTCTCAAAGGCAGTTATTAAATGTATTTATTTTTTATTTTTGTCAAGTTGAATGCCAGCTCAAAGACATTGGTAATTAAGAATAATGCAGTATTTTTTTTATCCAACGCAAAATAAAACGATACATAACAGATCTGGAATACAGAAAAGTGCCAATTTCAATACATTACCATGTTCAACAATTACAGTATTCAACTATGCTATGCTGTTGCTATTGTGTATTGCTTTAGAGTTATATTTTCATGGGTTCATCGGTCTCCTCAATGTCTGTTATTTTCTATTGTTGATAAGGTCTCAGTTTGGTAAATAACGTCGTAAATATAAACAGTATGAATGTGCACACCAAAGTGCCGACGTTATTCCTAATTTTAAACTACGAATATTTATAACGATAACCTATAATTGTTGAACATATGTATAAAGTCGAAAAACACGGTTCAAATGAAAAGTAAATAAGATGATAAGTTCAACGTGAGTTGTACACAGAGAGTATTAAAGCATTATTTGCAGTTAAAATAAATCGGTATCACGACTAACGGTGTCTGATTAGTAACAAACGTTCAAGAACAGAAGAAACTATAACGTGAATTAAATAAATGTTTCATAAAACAAAACCACATCCGGAATTCCAATAATAATGAGACGTTTGATGAATATATGACATTGTATAATGCCAATGGTTACATACAATACAATCCATATATTGATGGCAACCACGATACCGACATGGAAGGGAGAATGAACATAAATTCATTCTAGTTGGTGCCTTAAATTAGTTGACAATAATGTAGCCATTATATGTTAAATGCACTTGAATAGATTGGCGTAAAGATATACAGAGCAGTAGATTGATTGTAACATCACATGCGCTTAGCAAATGTCATAGATGGCAATACACTTCTAGTTTCCACTGAATTGACCATATCCGTGCTGCGAGTTATCCTTACCTCATCAACATTTGTAGCAGTGTACTATAATATTGATTGACACAATTACTTCCATCCGTATTCACACTGAGATTACATTACCACCATAATACATGTATATGACCGCGCCTAATTTTCCGAATAGCAGGATGCATACGACATCCGAGTGAGGGTGGATTCACTATTTTCCACACAATATAATAGAGGTTTATTTAGGAAAGTCTGTTTCACGTAATTAATATCACCAACTTATAATATAAACTTTTATATAAGGGACTGGTCATTATTTATCACCGGGGGGGGGGGGAGGGCTGGATGAATTTTGCCAATAATCTGATTTTTTTCTAGGCCCCACCCAGTAACTTTAGCTAAATTTTCAGGGCCCCCCTATTCCATCATAGATATTTTTCGAGGCCCCCCCCCCCCCCCCACCTATTCTCCCAACTCAACCCCACCCCATGTAAACTGGCCATTCGGATGGTAATACATGTATATTCAATTGCATGATGCTTATCATCATCATCATCACTCTTTATTACAGTACAGTTTATTGCAGTACATGTATCTATATAATTATATATACATGTACATTTGTAGTACTGTAACTTAATCATAATGTCCTAGATGTCTTGGATATTTATCATGTTTATATGACTATGTTTCAGTAAAGAGCTGTCTCATCAGCATCTGCACTGTTTGCAACAATTTTTCGGATTTTCCCCATACATTTTGTGTTGTTTTTTTCTGAAATATTTGTAACACCCCTATTCTGAAGGGACATTTATTTATATCTGAATCTATTAAATCTCTTTACTAGCTGACTGAATGACAAACAGTGTAGGTGCTGATCAGATTGCTTGGGGACCTGGGGCCATACTGGTCACCAGTATTGTATGTCACCTTTTATATACCGTTCAGCCAGGAATTGTTAGTTAAACCACACGAAACATCTCAACTCCAGTTTTACGATAAATGTATAGGCGAGCTAAATACGGCAGTGCAAGCTGGAAGTCTGAAGTTGGATAACATTATTCATACACATACAGTGATGCGGTCCAAATTTTACCCGGGAGCCATAAATACAGCCGATGAAAAGCGTAGGAAAATAAGACAAAAGGAGCAAAGAAAAGAGCAAAGACTTAGAAATGAAAATAAAGTGATTCAAAACTCAAACAAACTGTCTGTTCTGATGAACGGACCAGGCTCTTTATTTACAACCTACGTTGAAAAGGCGGCAACAGAACTTGATGACAAAAATTTAATATTTCTTGATCATAAAAAGTTACTTCCAAAATTCCATTTGAAACCATTGGAATATATGCTATCGCATGGTGCTTTCCATGAGTTAGTTATTCCGCAGATAGAAAGTGTCGTCTCTGTATTGAAAGCGCGAAAATCATTAAAATCGAATGAGGCAGCAAATCGACCGGCAGCAAAAAGGCAAAAGATACAAACTGCGCAACGCCAAACATTGTTTTCATTCTTCAAACCAACCAACACGTGTATAGCCGCGATACCGAGCAGTGACACCGAGTCGAAACCCAGCACGTTTATAGCAGCAGCTAGACCGAGCACCGACACTGAGTCTGATCCCGACCCAGGAACCAGTAGTACATGTAGTAGCAGCGACACTGAATCAGATTCTGATTGCTAGAAATTATCGCCTGGGTGAATGTGGACATTGGTCAACATTACTGAACGATATGTAAATTTACATGTGCAATGTCTAGTATAGTATACTATTAAAATTAAATAGGATCTATTAAAGCAATTTGCCATTTTAAGCCTTTAAACTCCATGCAGATCTCGATCTAGACTATACATGTAGCAGTTTTGCAAGCAGTGTAGATCCAGATGAGCCGTCTCATAAGGATCTACTCTATTTGCGTAGCTGATCCGAGGGTAATAACAGACTTGTTACCATCAAAATCGTACCAAATGTTCAGCATGTCCAGTTCTTGGACTTGGTATTTACCCTAATTATTCAGACACTATTTTGGGACAATCCAAATACTTTTTGTTAAAAAGGATCTAAACTGTGTATGATAGATGTGTCACTGACTGAATGGCAACCAGTCTGACTGCTGTCCCCCTACCGTACTTAGCGGATACCCAAGGGCATGAGTGTTCTAGTTTTTCAGGTGTCTAGTGTCTACATG
Organism: Conchocele bisecta; assembly: GCA_029237695.1. Taxonomy (NCBI): domain Eukaryota; kingdom Metazoa; phylum Mollusca; class Bivalvia; order Lucinida; family Thyasiridae; genus Conchocele; species Conchocele bisecta. The sequence continues at coordinate 33,423,061 of CM055266.1, forward strand.
ATTTATACTTTCCAGTTTACACTTGCTGGAAACATGTGATACTATTGCATGTAAACAAACAACCCAGTTTGCTGAGTTTCCTGAGGAGGAAACTTTAGTTATTACAATGACTAAATTATCAGTCGCTGTGTCAACTCGCATACTGACTTCTGGATATACATGAGCTTATCATAGGATATGCAAATATGTTTTCTCGGAAATGAATGCCCTTTCTTTATGCTGATTGTGTATCAGGTTCACACGAATATGAAGACTCATTTGATGGAAACATGTGAAGTGAATTACAGATATCATTATAGCTACTAGTAATATGTGTTTGCATATACCGGTACAAACCGATGAGACTTGCCCCGACGAAAATTAATTCAGTTTATGCAGATTTCAGAAATATTATCTCCTTTAAAATTTCCATTGCTACAGCACGTCATTCATACAGTACATTAGCATGCCGTAACACATGGTTAGACTCGCATAGCCCACATATTATTCCCCGATATGGGATACCCATGAGCACTCTATAAACCCATTTAATGTATGTGAATACTAAGTCAAGTGAGCGAATCCTTATAACCACAATGGCAATTCTTTCAAAGAATGTTAACAAATGTGTGTACATAATTCAATTAAGCCAACTATCTATGTATCTTGCTTTGTCACAGGTTGATCTTGGACTAGCCTATCTGAAAACGTATCTTTCTGGCGGTCATCTTGAAAATATGACCGCCTTGCGTGGACAGAACTAATATTTTTCTACTAGTAGCATGTAGAATAGCTATTAGTTCGATCTTCTGAGCAATTTATATCATTACCTGGTCAATGGGAACTTCAGATTATCGTATCCATATCACTATTCGGACACCATACATGCATGAAGTTCAATGAATTTGAAATGACCTTGAACATTATTTGGACTTTTTTGGAAACCTTATACATTCAAGTTCATAAAAACATCGGGTGCCAAAAATTAACATGAGGTGCCGGATTCTTATACATATGTGTACATTTGCCCCCGGAGTATTAACGTAATGTATCGATCATCGCTGGCCGTCGTTTTCCTTGGTCTTTCAGTGATCCAGTTTCCACAAACCGAAACTGGAGACGCGATATGGTGCTACGAGACACTCAAATGGCGCGAGCTACGGCTGAAATGTTCATCCAACATTCAAGCATGCCCAAGGCTCTGTGACGTTGCATTAACGTGATGCTGGCATTCTTTCCCATGGCCGCTTTTGATGGAGTTTTCTGTGGACTTCAGGTTTTTAGGGCGATAAGAATACGATCCAGTGAACGTTTCACATCAATTCAGTGTGCATGTATGCAAACCGGTCGCTGGTGCACGAACTGTGACGTCGCGAGCCATCTTCGTTATTGCATCACGGACTGCACAAATAACGGTGAATAGCTCAACTAGAGGGTCGGTCGGTCGGTGCAGGTCATTACAAAAAAATATTAATTTACTTAAAGGTACATGCCCACGTGCCAGGTTATAATATAGGGAGGCCTATGTTTTCGTCCATTCGTTAGAGATGACATTGTTCGTGTAAAATAAATAGTCATTAACCATTTCCCGACGATATAATTGGCATTATTATACTTCGTATATCAAACATGCATTTCGACACTGATACCAGGGGCGATAACCGTGTGTCATTAAAATGTTAACTGACATTACTATTTATTCTCTGTATTTCTTTCTTGATGTGCAAGAATCATACTTTATAATCTGTCGAAAATATTATTTTGTTTTAGGTGACGCATTTAATTAGTATAAATAATTAAAAAATAGCATGCCTCATTTACATATGAAAATAGCCCGATACCACCGCGCGTCACTTGTTTATGCAAATTAGTGGGCTTATGCTACTACTTTGAAAAGTCTATCATGCAGAAATATTTACAGTATATATGTCTTAACACATTGGCACCAGAAATCTTTGGTGCGCTTAGATGGTACCGACAACTATATCGCGCTCAGGGTCCAAAAACACGAATAACATAAAATATACGAGGGGTGAGATTCAAATAATAATATTTTAAAGATATTGAAAATTGTATGCGATACAGAAATTAAAATTGCACCATCCAGAAAACCAAGCTATATTCAATTATGGTTAGAAATATTGTGAATCTTACGCACGGTCTTAATATGATCTGCACTGTTCGCTATTCCATCAATGAGACACACGCCATACTTCTAGCAAGCAATATAGAGCGTCAGGCTACAGGAGTGTGCTATTTGATTAGGAGCAACACTGGTCACAAATCACATAAGACCCGTATCTCCAGTCACAACTAAATGTATTGATTGAATGGGCGTTTATGTCTGTCTAACAGCAAGATTATGCTACAGATGGTTCAGTGACTGAAGGGTGAGCAGCGTAGACCCTGATCAGTGGATGCACAGGCTGATCTCCGGCTATACTGAATCAGTGTATCAGCCGGGTCATTGTACATATGGAAAACTATATTGATCCAGATCAAACGAAAACCATTGATACATATACTGCGTTTATATAATTTTCCCACCGAATAGTTCTGCTTGTAGTCGGTGACATTAAATATACATGCCCACTCAGTAGGCACACAATGTTATTTATAGGAATTAAATAAGTGTATAATTGTGTCAATATTCCACCAGTTCTAAAGATTACGAGTGGACGCTATACAGGTATAATCATTTATTAATGTTTATTTTACTGATAATGACGCGCGTTGGTATCAGGCGATTTCCATATGCAAATGAGGCATGGTATTTTTTAATTATGTATACTAATTAAATGCGTCACCTGAAAAAAAAATATGTTTTTTGACAGATTATAAAGTATGATAATTGCATATCAAAAAATAAATACAGAGCATACATAGTAATGCCCGTTCACATTTTAAGGAAACATGGTTATCGCCTCTGATATCAGTGTGGCAAGTTACGTCTGATATAAAATGTACAATAATGCAAATCAATACGTGGGGTAATGGTGAATGAATGTTTATTTTGCCAGAAAATGTCTCAGATTATGACTTTGATATAAAGAAAAGTTTGTACCTCCTGAGTGGGCATGTACCTTTAATAATAACCACAGGTAGATAGCTAGCATATTACAGTTAACACATATACCGATATGACACATCCCAATTTGTAAACTTAACAAAACCCGAAGGAAGATAACCAGCAAATAATTACTGCTGTTTAAACAATTAAATAATTTTCCCAAAACATATAAAAGAAGTAAAAGTTAAGTAACAAAGCAAACAAATATGTTTCAGACAAAAAGAGGCCTAAATGGGAATCAATACCAGGCTGGATCATGCGATAAAACAAATTCTGCAATTGTCAATGAGTTGCTGAATAAATGTTGAACTATTCAAACCCTTTTGAAATCAAAAGAACTTCACCGGTGTCTGATTTTCATCAGGATCTACACTAATTTTAAATGCAATTATATATTTCCTGAGCAAGTATGTAGATAAATGCTGTTGTGTTGCAGATAATGACCAATCATATACAAGTTTGGAACAAGCTGTTACGGAGTAAACATTGTAATTGCCAATTATAATTTTTTTTATCTTATATTTAAAAGGTAGGAATTGGCTTGAGGGCCTTCCAAACCCGGGCATTTGAGCCCAAAAATAACAGGCCAATGACCATTGGCCCGTTTGTTTCCGAATTTACTAATATCTGCCAAACAGTCGAAATATGTGCATTAAATGAAGGAGGCAATGCGGCGGTTAATTTAACCTAGCTAGTTCATTCTCCTATCGCACGAAGCCGGTATGTAAGACCGTGAAAAAGGCTGAGTGTGAGTGCATGTGATATATGGAGATTCTGCCGTAACAGTGTTATCCTATATAATTATGCTCATATCAGGCAGGGAATGATCGGTTATGTTTGGTTATGTTTGGTTATGCAAAGTATTATAGGAATGAATGGCCTTTTTGTGGAATTTATCGGGGTATGAACTTGGAAAAGTCGCGGGAATACTGGACGAAGGCCGAAAGGCCTCGTCCAGTATTCCCGCGACTTTTCCAAGTTTATACCCCGATAAATTCCACAAAAAGGCCATTCATTCCTTATAGTTCCAGCATTTCAAATAAATTCATCAAGAAAATGTGTTTATTTTCCGTTTTCTTAAGAATTATTTTAACTGCGCCTCACGGTTACGGAAAGTAGTTCGGCGTGGGAGTTTACTGGGATATAAATTTTGGACAGAGACTTGCTACGGGCCAATCAAATGTTAGGGAATTGTGTAAATATGTTTGTGCTGGAATTATGATGTAATATGTTTTCGGGCCCAGCTACTGCCGTTTCGCGGCTTATCGTTATATACGATTTGCTATTATTCAAGTTCAGGTGCGGCGTTTATCTGTTGTTATTTGGTTAGATGACAATCTGTTTCACATATTCTGAAGACGAAAGAAAAAGGGAAGATAATACACGGCGGTATAGTAATTGCCCATATATTAGTGAGTGGCGTGTGTGTGCAAGTATCAGGCTAACAGTTGTTCTGCCAGTTTATAGTTTCGTGGAATGGATAAGGAAATGGTCACGCACCATACTGCCGGTCATGGTCCAATTTTAAAGTTTGATTTCAGACGATGCAGATTACAGTCAATAATGTTTAATCAGAGTAATGCGGGCGGCTAATTCCGGTCTAAACTGCACACACACACGCGCACACGCACGCACGCACACGCACGCACACGCCATACTATATCACACACCGATAAGCTGATGGGTGATATAGGCCTCAAATTATAGGTTACCATACCTGCATAGATTCTCCTATATTTGGCGCACATTTTTGGAGCCTAAATAAATGCAACATTTATCAAAATTCGGAAATATAAACCAGACCGAAAACCATCGACCTGCTTCTTTACTGGGTTATATATCCCGGGTATGGAAGGTGTTCGAGCCAATTCCAACCCTTAAATATAAGCCGAATGAATGAATGAAAAACATACGATTGTCAGTGTGGTTTATTTCGTTGACCGGAACAGTCGCATTATATCGCTCTGATAGCAATCGATCGCAACACATCAAATCTGTGAGTACTTTCTATAGATCACTTTATTACCAGCTTCTAACCACGTACTACACCTTAGCAGCACTAATCAAGTAAGTGTATTAATTTATTATTTCTGGCTCTGCTCTGTATAGTGATCTGTGTAGATTAAATTAACACAACACGGGATTTATCGTGGTTTAGCATAGCATAGGGTATATTTTCTCAGCACCGTGGCGTTAGCATAATAATTAGATTATAATCAAACTATGTCAATTTATTGAGCGTTGCCACCACCACCACGTTTTGGATTTCTTGTTACTTGAAAGTTGAATAATATTTTACCCGTTATAAAAGTAGTAATATTAGTACTGATCCCATTACTTTTAGATAGTGTGGCTAAGTGCTTCAGTGTAGTGAAGATGTGGCAATATATTAGGTATTCCACTTACAGAGCTGATTATATTTTATTTCTATAAATCTTCGGTTCTGATTTTGAGGTTTTCCTCCCATCCATACATGATGAATATGGGCTTCGGCGTGTTACCGACGACGATGTTAACCGACGTAAAATGGCTTTCGCTATTGATAAGCCATTGAACACCATTAATTAAATAAATGAACACATAGTACGATTTAGTAATCTTGTGGAGCTAGTTTACATGAGACGGTTTACATGAGGGGTGACAACATATAATTCTGTGGTGTGTTCTCACTTTCCCAACTTTCTATATTTCAGGTAAAATTTCTGTGTTTGCAGGTTCAGAAAGTGAGACACTATTGTTATGGTTAACAATAGACGTTATGGTTAACAATAGACGTAATTGGTGATAATTGGTAAAACTTGCTATTCTGCATAGAGACGCACATGCATCGTTAAATACTATTATTACGAACAATATCATGCAAATTATGGGAGCTGATGAACAATTTAAATCCGCATGTATACTGACAGATACCGCAATGTTTAACCATATACTGGGAATAATTGCGAAATTTTCTGCATACATCGAACATGCGACGCTGAAACATCCATCTGAATATTTTCACATTCATTTTCAGTTCCCTACTACATGCACCTGTATTTGTCATGTTAACGGAGCCCTGCAGGGGACATGGAATTTTTTTATTAATTCGTTCCCACGAAATAACAATTCGTTCTCTCAATTTAACAATTAGTTCCCTCGAATTAACAATTCGCTCCAACGAAATGACAATTCGCTCCCTCAATTTAACAATTCGTTCCCTCGAATTAACAATTCGTTCTCTCGAATAAACAATTCGTTCCCTGGAATTAACAATTCGTTCCCACGATATAACAATTGGTTCACACGAATTAACAATTCGTTCCCGTGGGAACGAATTGTTATTTCGTGGGAACGAATTGTTAAATTGAGCTCCGTACATGTTAGCCTATAAGTTTCAACTTATATGTCATCTGCTACCACATACCACAGATGATTATGTCATCTGTGTAAGCCAAAAAGTATGGTAGCAGATGACCAATTTATTACATCTTTGACCCATTTCCGGGTGTTGTTTATGTATTAACACAGCTCGTGTGCAAGGTATGTGCATGAGGATGTGATAAATACGTTAGATCACGTTTGTCCGCATGTACGAGCGATAATCCGCTCGCTAAAGCTAGCGGATTATCTCCTCGTACATGCGGACGAACAGTTATTTAATTTGTACTTATATAATGTGTTCGAGTCGAATATGGTTACTTAGCAGCGCATGGGGGAAATGTAGGGGGCCGGAAATCGTATAGTATTTCGGCAGCCTAAAATATTATACTTAAAATAGGAAAGACGACTTCGTTGTTGTGAGATAAGTAATGTGACGTCGTGATGAATATGACGTTACAATAATGATCAACGTCACGTTCAAATCGCATTCGGTGTATGTGCCAACATATTAATAAATCGGCCAATTTGCATCGGAATTTGCATACAATAAAGAGCATTGTCAAGGTGTATGATCATGTGGTTACAACAACAACAGCAACTACTGAAACTTCCAGAAGACGCGTTTGCTGCGCCATATTTCATCAAAATCCGTTCCCTATTAATGAAAATATCAAATAATACTTACTTTGGAATGGGCGCGCTTTCAACACTTTCAGCCATTGTTGTTGTTGTTGTTGTAACCACGTGATCATGCACATTGAGTGTGATCAGGTACAAGTTCTGCATCGGAAAACGTAAGCAAGTATAAACAAAATGCCATAAGATCTTTTCCCACGACGCGGCTCATATAGAGTGTGCATACGTTTTGTCACAGTGGATCACATATTAGTGGGTGAGCAGACCCATGAAAACAGGGTTGTCATTACCACATGGTCGGGGGGGGGTGATTGCCACTATATTTTATTGAAAGGTATGTATCTCTAGATATTATTTCCGCATGATAGCAATCTGTAGATGTTCGTTTAAAGACTTTATGCCCCTATAAGTGGACCCCCCTAACATAATCCAAGATGACGGCTAAAACCCACGTACATTCCCCCACCACACTAAATATGTACGGACTACTGGCAAAACAGAAGTCCGTTTATGGTTGAACTATGTTCTAAGAGTAACATATACGATGGTAACATGGTTGTAGATGCGTAACAATTGGGAATGTATGCCAACAAAATCCGATATGGTCGCCAAATATCATAGTTGCCCATCCAGACCATTTCTGTAAATTTTAAAAATCCTGTAACACCAAATCAAATTTGCATTTACACATTGTAAAAAGGTATGAAAACATGATAATCAATGTTTGCAATTTATAGAACAACCGGCCATATCAGCACCCACTTCGGGATGAATAGTGTCTGTAATATGTGGCTGTAACTGGTGAAATGGGGTTTGCAACCAATATAGGTTCATATAAGCCTTGCACACTGTTCGCCATTCCATCAATGAAACAGCCCTCATGCTCATAACAAGCAATATACATGTATATCATTATCAGGCTACACGAGTGTGCAATTTGATCAGGTGCTACACTGGTCACATATCCCATAAGCCCCCATTGTATCCAGTCACAGCCAGAGACTTATGGGTTTTGTGGCCAGTGTAGATCCAGATCAGCCTGTGCAAGCAATATCGATCGTTATCAAGCTACGCAGAGACATATACATAACCTAAATCCTTCGGCTACATGCGCGTGCTATTTGATCATACTGGTCACAAATCTCATAAGCCCCATTTCTCCAGTCACATCCACATTTAACCCTTTCACCCCTAAGTAACTGGAATAGACTGTGATATGCTAATTTACCGACCAATCCAATCGTCACAAAATGATTTTCAGATTAGTACATTTATGAAAATGGGGGTGTTGTTTCTTGTAAAAAATATGAAAATTACTTGCAAAAAGTGCAGATCCTGATGAGACGGCTCGTTACGATGCTCATCTGGATCTGCACTGTTTGCATAAACCGCTATAGCGGGCTTTCGGGTTTAAAGGGTTAACTCCGACACCTCACCTCCGAAATCACCGTCTTAGATTGTCCAGATTCCGACTGAAAGGACTCGATTTTCAAAAAATTTCTGTGAGTCATGTGTAGTGGTAGGAAATATATATATATCAACATTATCAAGTATCAATATTATCATATACATATGCCAAGGTATGCGGCTGTGCTTTGTGAACTTGAACAGGCGTGATCATCATAAATATATACCATTCAAACCCATAATATTAAGGATACACAGACTGCATGCGTGGCCGTGTCATAGAGGTTCTATTGTACGACAGTAAGCGCAACATACCATGGTTTTATTATCCCTTCTCCGGTAGGCAAGAGGGGATATAGCGTTAGTCCATGTACGTCCATGCACACGACCTACGTCCGACCGCCCAATGTGACTGAGGACTCTCCTTGTTTGTAAGGCAAATGCGTTTTTGCTTTTGTTTTTTTATTATCAATGATGTCAACGAGATTAGCTTAGTGGTAACGGTGCCCTTGTTACTTATATTTTCATTGCATTCATCAGAAACTGCAATGAAAATATTGACCGGCAACGTCACTGCTCCATGATACTATAACATGTACGTAAATATGGCGTTATATTAAGAATCATCACCATTGTGTCGCATTTCATGGAGCAGCGATGTTGTATAGCGTGCCGTTATTGACAACGTCGTCAAACAAACTTTAGCCAATGAACAACGTCGCGCGACGTCACGTGGTGCTAATGTAATGTATTTAGGATATATGTAATGAGCGTTTCCGTTATGAATTTATGGAAGGTGTAAACACTGTGTGGTTACTTGGCGACAGCGGGCCGGAAGTCTACAAGATTAATGCCGCGGAGTCTACGTGACTATAGCAACGAAGTAGTTCGAGATCAGTGGCAACTGAATGCAGACATATGCATTGGTGCCTAAATGTCACACAGCACGATTAATTGCCATGGTAAATTAATGCATTGATTCAGAATAACTTACCAATAAACATTAGTTGTTACTACCGACGTCCTGTTGTATTGATATAAAAAAAACAAACGTTTATATCGATTAGACAAGTGAGTTCAGTTAATGTATTGAAAACTAGTTGGAATATAAATAGTTGAGGATGAATTTGCGATAAACTCATATGGGAACACTAAATGTTATATGTCACTGAAAGAACAACTTGAAAGAGATTTGTATGACTAACTAATCTGCAATTATATTGAGATTAATTATTTTCAAAAAGCGACGGAGTCCGACACCTGGGCTACGGAGTTAGCATGATAAGAAATTCAGGGCTACGGAGTCTTCGTGGTTTATGTTCTACAAATTGTTATCAACCTGAAGACATTGTTGTCTCAATATCCGATTATGTCGTTGTCATTGGCCGGTATAATATTAAACTGTTATTATATAATGATATGTGTTTCTCTTTCCGCAAGAAACACAATCATAAGTAGTGTTACAATGATCTATTATCACATAGCTGGTCCCTTTTCCATTTTACCATTTTGATTATGATACATTTCATTTGCTCTCGGTGTCAAAATACTGCAATATTTCTATTTTCTATGCGTTCGGAATGGGTAACATATACGTTTGGAAACGCGTAGTAACTCAACGCTTGTAACGAACTGGAGACAAACTCAACGGAAATAAAACAACAAAACGTGTAAACTAGGAACAGTTTGACGAGCAGTACTGCATTGTCCATCCATTTAATTTATTGATTCGTTGTGTTGTTGATATTTCTAGAACTCATATTGGTCTTATTTTCCAGAACAATTCAGTTTGCTGCCGGTACTGTCTAAGCCGTTCTACGAGTATTACGGATACTGTTAGCCATGTAATACTGATACACCCTCACAAGACGATTAACGTGCTGTGTCCATGTAAGGATAGCGCAAAATTTAGACCACGTACATTCCCGATTAAAGGTGAAGACATACAGTGCGATAATAAAGACGTATCCAGAATAAATACGTCAACAAAACATGTCCACAAACGCTTATTCGCTGCAAATTCGTCACGGCAAGAAGATGCGTTCGAAAATGTTGTTGCTCTTGATGATGTGTCCGATGTGCAGGCAACTGCAGACAGCGATACTTTAAAACTTGCGGTTGATGCATTGCAAACATTGCTGCCTGCAGTATTTTCGGGACAGTATTATAATTTTTTAATTCTTCATATAATTACATGCAAAATCCCATACCCAATTTCTATTTTCGCACTACTAATATAGACCAAGCGATTGTGTTAATGTACCCTCTGATAGCAAGCAAAACGTGTTCAGCTTCAACACTAAAAATAAAGAATACCTACCTTTTGATATGCAAATCAAAGTTGTGCGCGCTAAAAACTACACTACATCCGCACATTACGTGCCTTAGTCACGTAGACTCCGGGGCATTAATCTTGCAGACTTCCGGCCTGCTGTCGCCAAGTAACCACACAGTGGTAACTATTCTGGTATATACGTCACTGCTATACAGGATGTACATTGTATTTGTTTTCAAAAGCATACATTATTACACACATTGTATTGCAAACGCTGGAGTATTACTATTATGATCTGTTTGGTTGTAAAATATACAGGCACTGTGTCTTAGATGATGTTTCAGGTCACAGGTGCGTCCATTTTGTCTGTGTATACATGAAACACCTTTCTAAACAATGTACACAACAATTCAGATGCCCACTCCGTAGGCACAAACTGTTCTTTATAGGAATTAAATAAGTGCACAATTCTGTCACTGTTCCACCAGTTCGAAAAATTACGAGTGCCAGCTATACAGATATAATCATTTAGTAATATGTATTTTACTGATAGTGACTCGCGGTGGTATCAGGCTATTTTTATATGCAAATCGATGCATGTTATTGTTTTAATTATTTATACTAATTAAATGCGACACCTGAACAAAAAATTATTTTCGACATATTATAAAGTATGATCATTGCACATCAAAAGATAAATATTATTTACGTCTGATATAAAATGTATAGTAACGCCAATCACTACGTGGGGTGAATGGTGAACGAATGTTTATTTTGCCAGAACATGTCTCAGACGATGTCTCTTATATAAAGAACATTTTGTGTCTACTGAGTGGGCATGTGCCTTTAACAATAAACATTTGGGGTCGATTATATTCAGCACACCCGGAAGAATTTTAATTGGTTTGTACTTTGTTTAGAAAAACGTTTCATGTATATACAAATATCTATTGACAAGCAAAGCAACGCTAATATCACCTGTGTGTTCAGGTATCCAATATGTATTTACAAACGATTTTGGACTTCACATGACAAATATCAATCTAACGATGTGCACTGCAGAGTCCCGCAGGGGACATAGATTATTTTATTAATTCGTTCCCACCAAATAACAATTCGTTCCATCGAATTAACAATTCGTTCCCACGAAATGACAATTCGTTCTCTCAATTTAACAATTCGTTCCCACGAATTAACAATTCGTTCCCGTGGGAACGAATTGTTATTTTGTGGGACCTAATTATTAAATTAAGGGAACGAATTGTTAATTCGTTGGAATGAATTGAATTAACAAACAAAACATTCTACGTCTCCTGCGGGGCTCCGTACTTTTATATATTATAGCAGTACAAACTGCTGGCGCCAATCAAGTTTCGCATAATAGGGTAGTGTGGGTAAGACTGTCACTGTTATACTTGTTATTTTATGCTGTCAGCATGTACGCACGACGCACACACTATAAAACATTAATAATTATAAAAAACATTATCATTGGCATGACGTTTTGTTTCCATTTCAGAATACTTCCCATCACTTCTCGTCTCCGGTCTCTTGGCGAGTATGAAGATGAAGAAATGCGTATTCGGTGTGCTTCTGCTGTGCACCATACAGTTTCTGTATATACTGGTGAGCAGAACCCCGGCCAGTGACGACTTGCAAGACAGTTTGAAACATATCGTCGCAAGATATAACGACATGCAACATATTGCCGCGGAACGATATGATGACTTACAACTTGCCCCGAGACGACAAGGCGACTTGCAACATTCCATAGGACATCAGAACGGCACGAATTTGTCTACTGGTCGTCGAAACGTCTCGCATACCGGTATGTCAACGACACATGGGACCATGAAGACGATCCAGTGGTACGACTTCCATCATAACGGTCACGGCTTACGCACGAGAGGAAAAAGTACCAATTTCAGCGAATGTAAGGTGAAGAACTGTGTCATTCTGCGTGATTACATTGTGGAGGAGAATTACAATAGGTCTGAACATTCACTGGAGGCCGATGCCGTATTGCTGCAGTATATTCACTGTAAAGGTATGGTGGTTCCCCCTGTGCGCAGGGACGGCCAGGTGTTTGTGATGGCTGAAAGGGAAGCAGGACGGATACAAGGGGCTGCACCGTCTACATGCCCAGTCTTTGATCATGTGTTTAACTGGACAATGACGTATCGTCACGATTCAGACATACTAATGCCGTATGGAAAAATTCGTAGGCGGGACATCGCTCCTGTAAAGAACTTTAAGAATATATTCAGAAAAAAATCAAAAGATGTTGTCTGGTTGGTGAGTCACTGTGACACGCACAGCAAACGCGAACAATATGTTGAGGAACTGAGAAAGTTCATTGATGTTGACATTTACGGTGATTGTGGCACTTTCCAATGCGAACCGTTTCGACAAGGAGAGAAAATGGTTACCGTCGAGTGCATACAACAACTCGTTAAAGACTACAAGTTTCATTTGTCCTTCGAAAATAACTTTCATAAGGATTACGTGACTGAGAAGTTGTTCGACTGGATGCGTTTAGATATTGTTTCCATTACGATGGGTGCCGCAAACTACAGCGACATAGCGCCTCTTGGCTCCTACATCGATGTTGCAGACTTCAATACCCCTCGCCACCTTGCTGAGCATCTCAACACGCTTAAACATGACGAGAGTCGATACATCGAATATTTAAGCACAAAGAACAAGTACTACGTCGAGTCAACAGACACGGTGCAACACGCAGCATTCTGTCAACTATGTGAGATGTTGAACAATGTGGAGCACTATCGGAAGACGTACAAGAGCATACATAGGTGGTGGGCGAACAATCAAACGGTTACCGCTAACAAGTACTTGGAGAGAAAAAGAACAGGACAGACACATAAAGATTAATAGATGTGTGAAGTTGGCTCGGACATCGAACATTGAAGTTCGACATTCACCGGCTTGAATTTCGAGTTGAATATCGAGTTGAATTTCGAGTTGAATCGAAAGCTGAGAGGTCGATATTCGCCGAAACTAATTTCGACCTGGAATGTTTTGCCAGCTCCGAGATCGATATTCGATCAGATTGGACATGCGTATTTGAATTTCGACCTGGGTTGTTTTGAATATCGAGCCAGCTCTGAGATCGATATTCTCGCAGATTGGAGATGTGCATCTGAATTTCGAGCTGGGATGCTTTGAATATCGAGCCAGCTCTGAGATCAATATTCGAGCAGATTGGAGATGTGTATTTGAATTTCGAGCTGGGTTGTTTTGAATATCCAGCCAGCTCTGATATCGATATTCGAGCAGATTGGAGATGTCTATTTGACTTTCGAGCTAGCTTATTTTGAATATCGATCCAGCTCTGAGATCGATATTCGCGCAGATTGGAGATGAGTATTCGAATTTCGAGCTGGGATGTTTTTAATATCGAGCCAGCTCCAAGATCGATATTCGCGCAGATTCGACATGCGTATTTGAATTTGGACCTGGGTTATTTTGAATATCGAGCCAGCCCTGAGATCGATATTCGAGTAGATTGGAGATATAGGAGCAGATTGGAAATTTGTATTTGACTTTCGAGCTGGGTTGTTTTGAATATCGAGCCAGCTCCGAGATCGATATTCGAGTAGATTGGAGATGTGTATTTGAATTTCGAGCTGGGATGTTTTGAATATCGAACCAGCTCTAAGATCGATATTCGCGCAGATCCGACATGCGTATTTGAATTTGGACATGGGTTGTTTTGAATATCGAGCCAGCCCTGAGATCGATATTCGTGCAGATTTGAGACGTGTATTTGAATTTCGAGGTGGGATGTTTTGAATATCGAGCCAGCTCTGAGATCGATATTCGCGCAGATGGGATATGTGTATTTGAATTTCGAGCTTGGAATTTTTGAATATCCAGCCAGCTCTGAGATCGATATTCGCGCAGATTGAGATGTGCATTTGAATTTCGAGCTGGGTTGTTTTGAATATCGAGCCAGCTCTGAGAAGGATGTTCGCGCAGATTGGAGATGTGCATTTGAATTTCGAGCTTGGTTGTTTGGAATATAGAGCCAGCTCTGAGATCGATATTAACTCAGATTGGAGATGTGTATTTGAATTTCGAGCAGGGATGTTTTGAATATCGAGCTAGCTCTGAGATCTATATTCGAGCAGATTCGACATGCGTATTTCAATTTCGAGCTGGGTTGTTTCGAATATCGAGCCAGCTCTGAGATCGATATTCGCGCAGATTGGAGATATGCATTTGAATTTCGAGCTGGATTGTTTTGAATATCGAGCCAGCTCTGAGATCGATATAGTAGCAGATTGGAAATTTATATTTGACATCGAGCGAGTTTCCGAGCTGGGTTGTTTTGAATATGAGCCAGCCTTAGATCGATATTTCGCGCTGATTGAAGATGTTTATTTGAATTTCGAGCTGGGTTGTTTTGAATATCGAGCCAGCTCTGAGATCGATATTCGAGTAGATTGGAGATGTGTATTTGAATTTTGAGCAGGGTTGTTTTGAATGTCGAGCCAGCTCTGAGATCGATATTCGCGCAGATTAGAGATGTGTATTTGAATTTCGAGCTGGGATGTTTTGAATATCGAGCCATCTCTGAGATCGATATTCCAGCAGATTGGAGATGTGTATTTGAATTTCGAGCTGGGTTGTTTTCAATATCGAGCCAGCTCTGAGATCGATATTCCAGCAGATTGGAGATGTGTATTTGAATTTCGAGCTGGGTTGTTTTCAATATCGAGCCAGCTCTGAGATCGATATTCCAGCAGATTGGAGATGTGCATTTAATTTCGAGCTGGGATGTTTTGAATATCGAGCCATCTCTGAGATCGATATTCGCGCAGATTAGAGATGTGCATTTGAATTTCGAGGTGGGATGTTTTGAATATCGAGCCAGCTCTGAGATCGATATTCGTGCAGACTCGACATGTGTATTTGAATTTTGATCTGGAATGTTTTGAATATCGAGCCAACTATGAGATCAACATTCGAGCATATTGGAGATGTGCATTTGAATTTCGAGCTGGGTTGTTTTGAATATCGAGCCAGCTCTGAGATCGATATTCGTGCAGATTGAGGATGTCTATTTGTATTTCGAGCTGGGTTGTTTTGAATATCGAGCCAGCTCTTGAGATCGATATTCGTGCAGATTTGAGATGTGTATTTGAATTTCGAGCTGGGTTGTTTTGAATATCGAGCCAGCTCTGAGATCGATATTCGCGCCGATTGGAGATGAGTATTTGAATTTCGAGCTGGGATGTTTTGAATATCGAGCCAATTCTAAGATCGATATTCGCGCAGATTCGACATGCGTATTTGAATTTCGACCTGGGTTGTTTTGAATATCGAGCCAGTTCCGAGATGTATTTTCGAGTAGATTGGAGATGTGTGTTTGAATTTCGAGCTGTGTTGTTTTGAATATCGAGCCGACTCTGTTATCGATATTCGCGCAGATTTGAGATGTCTATTTGAATTTCGAGCTGGGATGTTTTGAATACCGAGCCAGCTCCGAGATCGATATTCGCGCAGATTGGAGATGTGCATTTGACTTTCGAGCTGGGTTGTGTTGATTATCAAGCCAGCTCTAAGATCGATATTCGCGCGGATTGGAGATGTGCATTTGAATTTCAAGCCGAGTTGTTTTGTATATCGAGCCAGCTCTGAGATCGATATTCGTGCAGATTTGAGACGTGTATTTGAATTTCGTGGTGGGATGTTTTGAATATCGAGCCAGCTCTGAGATCGATATTCGCGCAGATGGGATATGTGTATTTGAATTTCGAGCTTGGAATTTTTGAATATCCAGCCAGCTCTGAGATCGATGTTCGCGCAGATTGAGATGTGCATTTGAATTTCGAGCTGGGTTGTTTTGAATATCGAGCCAGCTCTGAGAAGGATGTTCGCGCAGATTGGAGATGTGCATTTGAATTTCGAGCTTGGTTGTTTGGAATATAGAGCCAGCTCTGAGATCGATATTAACTCAGATTGGAGATGTGTATTTGAATTTCGAGCAGGGATGTTTTGAATATCGAGCTAGCTCTGAGATCTATATTCGAGCAGATTCGACATGTGTATTTCAATTTCGAGCTGGGTTGTTTCGAATATCGAGCCAGCTCTGAGATCGATATTCGCGCAGATTGGAGATATGCATTTGAATTTCGAGCTGGATTGTTTTGAATATCGAGCCAGCTCTGAGATCGATATAGTAGCAGATTGGAAATTTGTATTTGACTTTCGAGCTGGGTTGTTTTGAATATCGAGCCAGCTCTTAGATCGATATTCGCGCTGATTGAAGATGTTTATATGAATTTCGAGCTGGGTTGTTTTGAATATCGAGCCAGCTCTTAGATCGATATTCGAGTAGATTGGAGATGTGTATTTGAATTTTGAGCTGGGTTGTTTTGAATGTCGAGCCAGCTCTGAGATCGATATTCGCGCAGATTAGAGATGTGTATTTGAATTTCGAGCTGGGATGTTTTGAATATCGAGCCATCTCTGAGATCGATATTCCAGCAGATTGGAGATGTGTATTTGAATTTCGAGCTGGGTTGTTTTCAATATCGAGCCAGCTCTGAGATCGATATTCCAGCAGATTGGAGATGTGTATTTGAATTTCGAGCTGGGTTGGGTTTTCAATATCGAGCCAGCTCTGAGATCGATATTCCAGCAGGATTGGAGATGTGCATTTAATTTCGAGCTGGGATGTTTTGAATATCGAGCCATCTCTGAGATCGATATTCGCGCAGATTAGAGATGTGCATTTGAATTTCGAGGTGGGATGTTTTGAATATCGAGCCAGCTCCGAGATCGATATTCGTGCAGACTCGACATGTGTATTTGAATTTTGATCTGGAATGTTTTGAATATCGAGCCAACTATGAGATCAACATTCGAGCATATTGGAGATGTGCATTTGAATTTCGAGCTGGGTTGTTTTGAATATCGAGCCAGCTCTGAGATCGATATTCGTGCAGATTGAGGATGTCTATTTGTATTTCGAGCTGGGTTGTTTTTAATATCGAGCCAGCTCTGAGATCGATATTCGAGCAGATTGGAGATGTGTATTTGAATTTCGAGCTGGGATGTTTTGAATATCGAGCCAGCTCCGAGATCGATATTCGAGCAGATTGGAGATGTGTATTTGAATTTCGAGCTGGGTTGTTTTGAATATCGAGCCAGCTCCGAGATCGATATTCTAGCAGATAGGAGATGTCTCTGAATTTCGAGCTAGGTTATTTTGAATACCGAGCCAGCTCTGAGATCGATATACGCACAGATTGGAGATGTGTAATTGAATTTCGAGCTGGGATGTTTTGTATATCGAGCCAGCTATAAGATCGATATTCGCGCAGATTCGACATGCGTATTTGAATTTGGACCTGGGTTGTTTTGAATATCGAGCGAGCCCCGAGATCGATATTCGAGTAGATTCGAGATGTGTATTTGAATTTCGAGATGGGTTGTTTTGAATATCGAGCCAGCTCTGAGATCGATATTCGCGCAGATTTGAGATGTGTATTTGAATTTCGAGTTGGGATGTTTTGAATATCGAGCCAGCTCTGAGATCGATATTCGCGCAGATTTGAGATGAGTACATGTATTTGAATTTCGAGGTGGATTTTTTTGAATATCGAGCCAGCTCTGAGATCGATATTCGCGCGGATTGGAGATGTGTATTTGAATTTCGAGCTGGGTTGTTTTGAATATCGAGCCAGCTCTGAGATCGATATTCGAGCAGATTGGAGATGTCTATTTGTATTTCGTGCTGGGGTGTTTTGAATATCGAGCCAGCAGTCTGAAATTGATAATCGAGCAGATTGGAGATGTGTATTTGAATTTCGAACAGGGATGTTTTGAATATCGAGCCAGCTCTGAGATCGATATTCGCGCAGATTGAGATGTGCATTTGAATTTCGAGCTGGGTTGTTTTGAATATCGGGCCAGCTCTGAGTAGGATATTCGCGCACATTGGAGATGTGCATTTGAAATTCGAGCTAGGTTGTTTGGAATATAGAGCCAGCTCTGAGATCGATATTAGCGCAGATTGGAGATGTGTATTTGAATTTCGAGCCGGGATGTTTTGAATATCGAGCCAACTCTGAGATCGATATTCGAGCAAATTCGACATGCGTATTTCAATTTCGAGCTGGGTTGTTTTGAATATCGAGCCAGCTCTGAGATCGATATTCGCGCAGATTGGAGATATGCATTTGAATTTCGAGCTGGATTGTTTTGAATATCGAGCCAGCTCTGAGATCGATATAGGAGCAGATTGGAAATTTGTATTGGACTTTCAAGCTGGGTTGTTTTGAATATCGAGCTAGCTCGGAGATCGATATTCGCGCTGATTGGAGATGTCTATTTGAATTTCGAGCTGGGTTGTTTTGAATATCGAGCCAGCTCTGAGATCGATATTCGAGTAGATTGGAGATGTGCATTTGAATTTCGAGCTGGGTTGTTTTGAATATCGAGCCAGCTCTGAGATCGATATTCGCGCAGATTTGAGATGTGTATTTGAATTTCGAGCTGGGATGTTTTGAATATCGAGCCAGCTGAGATCGATATTCCAGCAGATTGGAGATGTGCATTTAATTTCGAGCTGGGATGTTTTAAATATCGAGCCAGCTCTGAGATCGATATTCGCGCAGATTAGAGATGTGCATTTGAATTTGGAGGTGGGATGTTTTGAATATGGAGCCAGCTCCGAGATCGATATTCGCGCAGATTGGAGATGTGTATTTGAATTTCGAGTTGGGATGTTTTGAATATCGAGCCAGCTCTGAGATCGATATTTACGCAGATTGGAGATGTGTATTTGAATTTCGAGCTGGGTTGTTTTGAATATCGAGCCAGCTCTTGAGATCGATATTCGAGCAGATTGGAGATGTCTATTTGAATTTCGTCGAGCTAGGTTATTTTGAATATCGAGCCAGCTCTAAGATCGATATTCGCGCAGATTCGACCTGGGTTGTTTTGAATATCGAGCCAGCTCTGAGATTGATATTGTATATTGTATTTGATCTCAGAGCTGGCTAGATATTCAAAACACCCCAGGTCGAAATTCGCTTTGCATTTACATCTTGTAGTCGAATATCGTTCTCCGAGCTGGCTCGATAGTGAAAACATTCCAGCTCGAAATTCAAATACGTATGTCCAATCTGCTCAAATATATATCTCAGAGCTGGCTCGATATTCAAAACAACCCAGCTCGAAATTCAAATACGCATGTCCAATCTTCTCGAATATCGATCCCATAGCTGGCTCGATATTCAAAACACCCCAGCTCGAAATTCGCACTGCATTTGCAATATTGTAGTCGAATATCGATCTCAGAGCTGGCTCGATATTCAAAACACCCCAGCTCGAAATTCGCATTGCATTTGCAATATTGTAGTCGAATATTGATCTCAGAGCTGGTTCGATATTCAAAACAACCCAGCTCGAAATTCAAATACGCATGTCCAATCTTCTCGAATATCGATCCCATAGCTGGCTCGATATTCAAAACACCCCAGATCGAAATTCGCACTGCATTTGCAATATTGTAGTCGAATATCGATCTCAGAGCTGGCTCGATATTCAAAACACCCCAGCTCGAAATTCGCATTGCATTTGCAACATTGTAGTCGAATATCGATCTCAGAGCTGGCTCGATATTCAAAACAACCCAGCTCGAAATTCAAATACGCATGTCCAATCTTCTCGAATATCGATCTCAGAGCTGGCTCGATATTCAAAACACACCAGCTCGAAATTCACACTGCATTTCCAATATTGTAGTCGAATATCGATCTCAGAGCTTGCTCGATATTCAAACCACCCCAGCTCGAAATTCGCACTGCATTTGCAATATTGTAGTCGAATATCGATCTCAGAGTTGGCTCGATATTCAATACAACCCAGCTTGAAATTCAAATACGCATGTCCAATCTTCTCAAATATCGAGCTCAGAGCTGGCTCGATATTCAAAACACCCCAGCTTGAAATTCGCACTGAATTTGCAATATTGTAGTCGAATATCGATTTCAGAGCTGGCTCGATATTCAAAACAATCCAGCTCGAAATTCGCATTGCATTTGCAATATTGTAGTCGAATATCGATCTCAGAGCTGGCTCGATATTAAAAACAACCCAGCTCGAAATTCAAATTCGCATGTCCAATCATCTCGAATATCGATCTCAGAGCTGGCTTGATATTCAAAACACCCCAGCTCGAAATTCGCACTGCATTTGCAATATTGTAGTCGAATATCGATCTCAGAGCTGGCTCGATATTCAAAACAACCGAGCTCGAAATTCAAATACGCATGTCCAATCTTCTTGAATATCGATCTCAGAGCTGGCTCGATATTAAAAACGCCCCAGCTCAATATTCGCACTGCATTTGCAATATTGTAGTCGAATATCGATCTCAGAGTGGGCTTGATATTCAAAACAACCCAGCTCGAAATTCGCATTTCATTTGCAATATTGTAATCGAATATCGATCTCAGAGCTGGCTCGATATTCAAAACAACCCAGCTCGAAATACAAATTCGCATTTCATTTGCAATATTGTAATCGAATATCGATCTCAGAGCTGGCTCGATATTGAAAACAACCCAGCTCGAAATTCAAATACGCATGTCCAATCTTCTCGAATATCGATCTCAGAGCTGGCTCGATATTCAAAACACCCCAGCTCGAAATTCAAAGATGCATGTCGAATCTTCTCGAATATCGATCTCAGAGCTGGCTCGATATTCAAACAACCCAGCTCGAAATACAAATACGCATGTCCAATCTTCTCGAATATCGATCTCAGAGCTGGCTCGATATTCAAAACACCCTAGCTCGAAATTCAAATACGCATGTCCAATCTTCTCGAATATCGATCTCAGAGCTGGCTCGATATTCAAAACAACCCAGCTCGAAATTCAAATACGCATGTCCAATCTTCTCGGAATATCGATCTCAAAGCTGGCTCGATATTCAAAACACCCCAGCTCGAAATTCGCATTGCATTTTGCAATATTGTTGTCGAATATCGATCTCAGAGCTGGCTCGTATAGTTCAAAAACAACCCTGCTCGAAATTCAAATACGCATGTCCAATCTTCTCGAAATCGATCTCAGAGCTGGCTCGATATTCAAAACACAACAGCTCGAAATTGGCACTGTATTTGCACTATTGTAGTCGAATATCGATCTCAGAGCTGGCTCGATATTCAAAACAACCCAGTTCGAAATTCAAATACGCATGTCCAATCTTCTCGAATATCGATCTCAAAGCTGGCTCGATATTCAAAACACCCCAGCTCGAAATTAGCATTGCATTTGCAATATTGTAGTCGAATATCGATCTCAGAGCTGGCTCGATATTAAAAACAACCCAGCTCGAAATTCAAATTCGCATGTCCAATCATCTCGAATATCGATCTCAGAGCTGGCTTGATATTCAAAACACCCCAGCTCGAAATTCGCACTGCATTTGCAATATTGTAGTCGAATATCGATCTCAGAGCTGGCTCGATATTGAAAACAACCCAGCTCGAAATTCAAATACGCATGTCCAATCTTCTCGAATATCGATCTCAGAGCTGGCTCGATATTAAAAACACCCCAGCTCAATATTCGCACTGCATTTGCAATATTGTAGTCGAATATCGATCTCAGAGTGGGCTTGATATTCAAAACAACCCAGCTCGAAATTCGCATTTCATTTGCAATATTGTAATCGAATATCGATCTCAGAGCTGGCTCGATATTCAAAACAACCCAGCTCGAAATACAAATTCGCATTTCATTTGCAATATTGTAATCGAATATCGATCTCAGAGCTGGCTCGATATTGAAAACAACCCAGCTCGAAATTCAAATACGCATGTCCAATCTTCTCGAATATCGATCTCAGAGCTGGCTCGATATTCAAAACACCCCAGCTCGAAATTCAAAGATGCATGTCGAATCTTCTCGAATATCGATCTCAGAGCTGGCTCGATATTCAAAACAACCCAGCTCGAAATACAAATACGCATGTCCAATCTTCTCGAATATCGATCTCAGAGCTGGCTCGATATTCAAAACACCCTAGCTCGAAATTCAAATACGCATGTCCAATCTTCTCGAATATCGATCTCAGAGCTGGCTCGATATTCAAAACAACCCAGCTCGAAATTCAAATACGCATGTCCAATCTTCTCGGAATATCGATCTCAAAGCTGGCTCGATATTCAAAACACCCCAGCTCGAAATTCGCATTGCATTTGCAATATTGTTGTCGAATATCGATCTCAGAGCTGGCTCGATATTCAAAACAACCCAGCTCGAAATTCAAATACGCATGTCCAATCTTCTCGAAATCGATCTCAGAGCTGGCTCGATATTCAAAACACAACAGCTCGAAATTGGCACTGTATTTGCACTATTGTAGTCGAATATCGATCTCAGAGCTGGCTCGATATTCAAAACAACCCAGTTCGAAATTCAAATACGCATGTCCAATATTCTCGAATATCGATCTCAAAGCTGGCTCGATATTCAAAACACCCCAGCTCGAAATTAGCATTGCATTTGCAATATTGTAGTCGAATATCGATCTCAGATCTGGCTCGATATTGAAAACAACCCAGCTCGAAATTCAAATACGCATGTCCAATCTTCTCGAATATCGATCTCAGAGCTGGCTTGATATTCAAAACACCACAGCTCGAAATTCGCACTGTATTTGCACTATTGTAGTCGAATATCGATCTCAGAGCTGGCTCGATATTCAAAACACCCCAGCTCGAAATTTGTATTGCATTTGCAATATTGTAGTCGAATATCGATCTCAGAGCTGGCTCGATATTCAAAACAACCCAGCTCGAAATTCAAATACGCATGACGAATCTTCTCGAATATCGATCTCAGAGCTGGCTCGATATTCAAAACACCCCAGCTCGAAATTCGCACTGCATTTGCAATATTGTAGTCGAATATCGATCTCAGAGCTGGCTCGATATTCAAAACAACCCAGCTCGAAATTCGCACTGCATTTGCAATATTGTAGTCGAATATCGATCTCAAAGCTGGCTCGATATTCAAAACACCCCAGTTCGAAATTCGCATTGCATTTGCAATATTGTAGTCGAATATCGATCTCAGAACTGGCTCGATATTCAAAACAACCCAGCTCGAAATTCAAATACGCATGTCCAATCTTCTCGAAATCGATCTCAGAGCTGGCTCGATATTCAAAACACCACAGCTCGAAATTGGCACTGTATTTGCACTATTGTAGTTGAATATCGATCTCAGAGATGGCTCGATATTCAAAACAACCCAGCTCAAAATTAGTTCCGGTGAATATCGACCTCGCAGCTTTGAATTCAACTCGAAATTCAATTCGATATTCAACTCGAAATTCAAACCGGTGAATATCGAATTACGATGTTCGATGTCAGAGCCAACTTCACACTTGTTTCAGGACACTTGCCATCTTTTCAACCGAACGAAGTATGGGGCGTCGTTTTGTATGTTAATAGCGCTTTGTGATAGCACCCATTCAAATAGGTTGATAACACCCATTCGAATAGGTGATATCAGATCACCAATTATAATGGGTGATATCACCTATTCAGATCCGAATGCATGATGTCACCACTCAAAGAGGTGACATCACCTATTCGAATGTGAAAGATCACCAATTCAGAATCAGTGGATGCAAGGTGCATGATCACGTGGCTATAACAACAACAACGTCGCCCACTCCAAAGTAAGTATTATTTTATATTTTCCTTAATATGCAACGGATTTTGATGAAATATGGCGCAGCAAACGCGTCTTTACGAGATGCATTTGGTGGTCCAGTGAGTTTGGCACAGACTTATGCCGTTTTTGCAAAGAATCGATCCACCAAATGCAGCTTAAGCAAGACGCGTTTGATGCGCCATATTTCATTAAAATCCGTTACGTAATAAGGACAATATAAAATAATACGTACTTTCAATCGGATGGATTCTGGAAGTTTCAGTACTTGTTGTTTTTGTTAGTACCACGTGATCATACACCTTAGGATGGTGTCACAGTCGAATACGTGATCTCACGCATCCGCGCAGTCTGATCCCATCAACAAAGCACCAGTAGCCGATTTCACCAACATTGTAAAGTATACTTATCTAGCAAATTATTAATAATCCCGAAATGCGTTATTTGATATAGAACTAACGACTGCATATATTTGATGATTAAAAGTATGCAGAATCATTATACTGAATTTATTACATTATCACAGCCAAAATGGCTGTGATAATGTAATAAATTCAGTATAATACAAATTAGTGAGTGAGTGAGTGAATAGGGTTTAACGTCCGCTTTTCTGACATAGAGGTACAAGCCTCAGGGAGTCTACACGCAGACGGGTCAACGGGGTCGTGTCCCGTATCCACCTGTCCGAGGGGGGTAAATCCCAACTTCAGAACTTAATATTTACAATCAAAATATATATTCAGTCCTGAAATTAGAACAACCTGATCTGGTGCCAGGCCCTCGCCACACCAGCATCATTTATCCCATCCCCTAAAAGTAATAGGATTATCGCTAATCTTACTTTTATATATGGGGCATAGCCTGACTCAACTCTCACATACAAGAAAGCCAAAAATGTACATGAGGGCCAAATCCGGTACAGGAAAGTATGAAACCAATCGTTAAGCCAGTTTAGTCGCCTTTTACAACAAGCAATGGCTACTGCAGCACTATTCTCAGAATCAGTTGATCCCGCCCCGTATAATACAAATTATAAATTTATCCTAAAATTGAAAATTTCTCTTAAAGTATACTTCGCTAGAAAAGTATACTTTGCAATGTTGGTGAAATAGGCTACAGGCATGCTTCAAACAAGCAATATAGATCTCGGGCGACATGAGTGTACTAGAAATGCAATGTCTAGAAGCATTTGTCACAACGTTTGAACGTGCTATAAACCTACACGAGACACGCCATTTGAACTTGAACCCAAGAACATGTGCGATTTTCATTAAATATGTTCTGTAAATCACGTTCAAAGGTGACGAAATAGAATAGAATCCCGCATTTGCTATGAAACGTTCGTCAACTTAGGGCATCATTTACGGAAAATATCGTAAATTTTGTAAATATTTTTCACGAGATATCGCACATGTTCTTAGGTACAAAATGACATGGCGTGTCTCACATGCATGTTACACCTGGAATCCCACATCCCTGTTGTAATATGGGAAGACACAATATTTTCGTTCATTCTTTAGATACGATATTTTTTAGCAAATACACAATCGTTTACCATTACCTGTGATGTTAATTGGCCAATACCATACTCTTTTTTATCAAACCTGAATTAGCACACTTTGTCAGGGGCGATAACAGCGTTAGGTAAACAAAGACATTTATATTCTATTTATTTTTTGATGGTCAGTGATCATAATTTAAATAGGTCTATGCAAATATTTATATAGGTGACGATTTAAAGGTACATGCCCACGTGCCAGGTTATAATACAGGGAGGCATATTGTTTTCGTCCATTTCGTTAGATATGACATTGTTCGCACAAACTAAACAGTCATGAACAATTTCCCGACGATATAATTGACATTATTATACTTCGCATATCAAACATAAATTTCCACACTGATATCAGGGGCGATAATCGTGTTTCATTAAAATGTTAACGGGACATTACTATTTATTCTCTGTATTTTATTTGTTGATGTGCAATGATCATACTTTATAATCTGTCGAAAATACTATTTTTTTCGGCGACGCATTTAATTTGTATAAATAATTAAACAAGAGGGCCATGATGGCCCTAATTCGCTCACCTGACTCCATGAACACCAGAGGAGAATGTGACATTGAGTTCATGTGTTTTTAAAAAAATTGTGCTATGTTTAGATGGCGGTCATCTTGGATTAAGCGATGACTCTCATTTTATCAAATCTGAAAATGCTTCACCCAAGGATCTTAACTTCCTATGAAGTTTGGCCAGCATCGGTCATGTGGTTCCTGAGAAAATGACGTTCAAAATCTCGAATAAATGGACCTTTTGGCGGCCATCATGGACGACATAATCATCCGATTCCGACAAATATTACACCAGAGCAATCGCCTCATCGATACCTTCAATTTGATATATGACATGACCATATTCGGTCAAAAATAAAATTTGACCCCAATTTGACCCCACGGGCCACGCCCATTTTTGATCCTGGCGTCACCATTTTAAAAACTTTGAAAGACCATTGTACATTGATCATTCCTACCAAGTTTCGTCGAAATCCGGCTAGCGGTTCATGAAAAGAAGATTTTTTAAGAATTTATGCCATTTTTAGATGGCGGCCATCTTGGATTAGCGATGACCTCCATTTTAACAAATCTGAAAAGGCTTAACCCATGGACTATACCTTTTAAGTTTGGCTACCATGGGCCAAGCAGTTCATGTGAAGAAGAATTTTGAAATCTCTAATAAAAGAACGAACGTTTGACATTTCGGCGGCCATCTTGGATGACATAACGATTCGATTTCGACAAAAAAATGTACCAGAGTGATCGCCTCATTGATACCTTCGATTTGATAATATGACCATATTCGGTCAAAAATAAAATTTGACCTCAATTTGACCGCACGGGCCACGCCCATTTTTGACCCCGGGGTCACCATTTTAACAACTTTGAAAGAGCATTGTACATCGATCATTCCTACCAAGTTTTGTCGAAATCCGGTTGGCGGTTCTTGAGAAGATTTTTGAAGAATTTGTGCTATTTTTAGACGGCGGCCATCTTGTATTACGTAATGACGTCATTTATACAATTTTGCAATCCCCCTACCTAAGGACCATGACCATGAAGTTTGGTGACTATAGGCCCAATGGTTACCGAGGAGAAGACGTTTGAAAATGTTCACGGACGACGATGGACGACGACACATTGTGGTAACAATAGCTCACACAAGCTTTGCTCAAGTGAGCTAAAAATATCATGCCTCATTTGCATATGAAAATAGCCCGATACCACCGCGCGTCACTATCAGTAAAATAAATATTACTAAATGATTATATCTGTATAGCGGGCACTCATAATTTTTAGAACTGGTGGAATAGTGACACAAGTATACACTTATTGTATTCCTATTGTGCGCCTACTGAGTGGGCATGTACATATACATAATAGTTCCTGCTTCTTTTGGATATCAAAATAGCCCGAGACGTGCGTGTCTATCAGTACATTAAACTAAATGAGTATAACTGTACGGTTTAGCGTGCACTCATAATTTTTAAAACCGGTGGA
This sequence comes from Conchocele bisecta, assembly GCA_029237695.1. NCBI lineage: Eukaryota > Metazoa > Mollusca > Bivalvia > Lucinida > Thyasiridae > Conchocele > Conchocele bisecta. The sequence continues at coordinate 33,451,074 of CM055266.1, forward strand.
ATAGTTACACATTTATACACTTACATATCTGTATTTAATTCCTATAAAGAAAAAGGTGCCTAATCAATGGGACAGCAAGTTTAGATTAAAGACTTGCTATCGACTGTCCAACCTGTAGCTGCCGATGGGGTAATATGCATGGTTTTATCAGGTGTTGGTTGACATTAAGGACCAACTATATACCTGATCATCGTTCCATTCAGAGATACTTACTTCGTAAATGTGATGAAATATATGTATAACACATTATGTGAACGGCACATGGGGTGGCCAAGTCGGCCATATTTGTGTGTTCCAGCCATCAGCCCGTTTCACCTGTTCTACCGTTAGACAAAGAACTCATAATGTGAAGTAGGGTTTGTTTGTTTGTTTGTTAGGGTTTTGACAGCTAAGGTAATTTAAGGCCGGATCAATGGGTTACTAAATCCCATATATTACCTGCACATGTACATGTTCAAGTACATGTACAAATGGTGGGGGGGGGGGGGGGATCCCAAAATCAGAACTGAATATTTACAATAAAAAATCTATATATTCAGCCCTGAAATCAGAATAATTCTGATCTGATGCCATTCCACGCCACACCAGAATCACTTGGCCCCCTCCCAAAAGCAATAGGATCAGTAATAATATTACCACTTTTATAATGGGCAATAACCCAAATTAATCAAAAGAGCCAAAGATAAAAACGTACCTGAAGGCCAAACCAGGCAAATCGTTTTTCTTATAAAGAGGAACTCCTACCGTTAATTTACACCGTCGCGTTCACCCTACCACCACCCACTAAGTAAACATGATATAATGTAGCTAACCACATGTAGAAACGCTAGAACGGACTCATCAGTTATATTACACCAAACTGTAAAATATGTCGGTTTTCTGGACAGGTTTGTGCCTGTGTTTTGAACAACATGAACCACCATTATAAATAGCCTCATACAATATTAAGCTTTTTCGATGGAAATTATAACTGATTTCTATGTTAAGTTTAGTGATGCACGCACGGACGAACGGACGGACGGACGGACGGACGGACGGACAACAAGACTCCAGTATACCCCCGCAAGTATACGGGGGTATACAAAAGAAACTATACTCCTGTTAATTGACTACTTGTTTTCTATTACACGTATAAACTGGATATATGGGTCAGATTGTGCAGCTACCTCGTCCTGGCTTACGGGGCGCCATGCAGGACAGGTTAATTATGTGTACAAAATTGAGTTTTGTAACACTAAAAATCACAAAATTCAATTCTGTGTCACAAAATTCAATTCTGTGTCACAAAATTCAATTCTGTCAATTCTGTGTCACAAAATTCAATTCTGTGTCACAAAATTGAATTCTGTGTCACAAAATTCACAAAATTCAATTCTGTGTCACAAAATTGAATTCTGTGTCACAAAATTCAATTTTGTGAAGACAGAATTCATTTTTGTCCACAATCGGTCTTAGTCCATTTTACTAGATGGAGTACACTTGCAGGTTTAAATATTTCAATGCGACAATATAACCCAATATATCAATATTATACTTCTTTATGGACAGTTATTTTGGTTATATTATGATTACAAATGAGTGGTCACACCATATAAGCATATATACTTTGAAGGAGAAATAAGAAAAATATTCAGAATTTTCCCTCAATTATGTAAACAGGGTCAAACATAAAGTAGCCGGGGACATAGCTAGACTGAGAGCATGCCCATATATAGAGAATACCAGGCTAGTGTATTTTGATATCAAGTTTATCAGGCAAGGCTAGGAAACGCGTAGGAATTCCGAGGCTTGCCGAAGAATTCCTACCGTTTCCGAGCCGAGCCTGATAAACTTGATATTCAAAATACACTAGCCTGGTATTCTATTTATCAGGTAACGTTTTATGCTCGAAAATGACATTAGATGACGTCGTATTCTAACAGTAGATCTAACCTTGTGAAACAAATGGTATTGGATTCTGTGTCTACTAGTTGCGAAGTTACGTGTTCGCAACTATGTGTCTACATGCATTATTTACAGTATACAACCATTTTAGTACATGTATCCATGGTATCTACACAAATACTACAAATGGTTTCCTCAAATGGCCCAATACACACATTCTGTTTATAAACACAGACAGCAGTCAGAACACAGGCCACAGCGCGTGTAGTATTGATTTAACTGGGGCAAATGTACCTTGCGATACACACTAAATGACGTCAGTACTCGCGGGAGATCTACATGTACATGAATTATGTGTACAATTATAACGCAAATGAGTTTAAATACGAATGGGTTTGTCAACGTTTGACTGTTTGGAGATAGTTGAAGCAAAATGGCAGAATGAGAAATGAATCATCGGCAGAATGAGAAATAAATCATCGACATTGAATGTGTAGATCGGCGACCGTGACCCATTTCTCCAGTGCAGTTTCTGACCAATGGTAGTCCTTCTTACATGCGTGTGCAGAATTGACATTGAATTTTGTGATTTTCAGAATGATTGGCACAGAATTGAATTTTGTGGACAGAATTGAATTCTGTGGCACAGAATTGAATTTTGTGACACAGAATTGAATTCTGTGACACAGAAGTGAATTTTGTGACACAGAATTGAATTTTGTGGCACAAAAATGAATTTTGTTGACAAAATTGAGCCATGTCCCACTTGGCGCCCCGTATGGCTAGCCTCCGATATTTTTTTCACGGGACGCGTTTCGGACGACTGGGTAAAAACCGGTTTTCGGCGATTTGCACGTGCTCATGACAGGTAACTGGCCAGTTGGATTTTGAATACGGTATTATACCTGAGCAGACAGCATTCAGAAAAAAGTCGAAAACACATATGACAGCGAAATCAGACAATTGGGATGTTGCGCGCTGGCACTACTCTCGTTGCCATCAGTCGCTGGTTTGGTTGACACCGGGCAACCATTTTTGCCTTGATCCGGCGTATGCAGCAGCCAGTAGACGTGATTGGTTGTCCCAGGACGGGTCCCATGCAACGACGTTATGTGATGCTTGTGCCTTTACATCAGAGGTTTTTGCCTGCGACAGTCACAGCACGTCGGTTCTGGGCAGGCGTTAAAGAATCGTTTGCGCCATCAGGCACTCCCAGTAAGGGCATACAGGTCATACACGGGCAGTAATATTACACATTGTCATTGACGCGCTAGACTTCAATGTGCGAGACATCACCGTCATTGGCGTCGACATGACTGGAACACAGTGCCGTTTAGCAACGAGTCGCGTTTCAATTTAAGTCACGCCGACGGCCGACAGCGAGTGTATCGCCATAAAGGTGAACGCTATGCACAAGTGTGCGTAAGGGAAAGGGACAGGTTTGGTGGTGGTGGGGCGATGGTTTGGGGAGAGATAATGGGGTGGGGTGGGGCGGGGTCGCAAAACGCAATTTATAGTCATTCGTGTGAATGTAAATGCTGCTCGGTACACTAACGAGATCAGAGCAGCCGAGGCCATTCCTTTCCTCAGACGACATGGGCCGGGAATCTTGCAACAGGATAATGCCCGTCCGCATACCGCTATATTAACTCGCAACCATTTGGCATCTAACAATTTTATTACAAATTCAATATGTGAACAATAACTATTACATGTTGGTTTCTACTAACTATCGCGTGTTACACAGCCGCCGTCGCAATCAATCAGTATGATTGTCTGAGCCTGAGCTGTATCACAGCTCAGGCTCAGTCAATCAAGCTGCTTGGTGGAAAGTATATTATTCAAGTATTGAAATTGACAACTACGGGCAATATTAGCACAGGTGGTAACGTACACTCTGACATAAATTGTTAGTTTTGTATATTCTGTATACACATTTACTGGCAAAATAAACATTTATTCACTATTACCCCACGTATTGATTGGCTATATTAACTCGCAACAATTTGGCATCTAACAACGGTCAATGTGTTGCCCTGGCCAGCGGCGTCTTCCGACCAGGGGGCCGTTTCACTAAACTTCGTAATACTAAAATGTTCGCAAGTGCAAAATTATGACAGTCTGTAAAAATCACATTAACAATGTTTTCTTGTAAACAATTATTGGATTTACATGTATTGAGCATAGGCTGCATATGCAGCCTATGCTCAATATATGAAAATCCATCAATTGGAATTTCCAGACGATCCTACATTTGTCCTTACGAACATTTTAGTCGTACGAAGTTTAGTGAAATGGGCCCCTGAATCCCATCGAACACATCTGCGATAGGCTTGGGAGACGCGTACGGAGCGATATGCGCTGCATAACGTCAATCAATTGTCCAATGCTCTTGTCAGAGAAGGGAATGGTCTTCCAAACGCCCTTATCCAGACTGGTCTCAATTCCATGCGACGTCGGGTCAATGCAGTGATCCACGCACGCGGTGTTCACCACATGTATTAACAGATCCTGTTCATTTGCCATCAAAGAAAGCAAATTTTGGAAGCGATAACATCCACCAAAAGTAAAAGTTCAAGTTAGTTTGGAAACTGTTTTTTTTTATACGCACCCTGTTCACTTCATCGTTTGTTTTTGGACAGTACAAAATGACAGGAATGTGTTGTGTAATGATCATTTGACGCGGGATTCAAACCGGTCGCTTACATTATATTAGAAAACGGCAAGAAATCAACAAAATGTTAACAGCATAGTTTCTTTTTTCGCTCAGTATATTACCAGACTAGAGAAAGTGAGCAGGGGCTCACGCATACCCCCGGCTGCCGCCTGGACCGACAAATAAAAACTTTAACAGAATTATTAAAAAAACGTATACATTGTATTTCTATCGACGTAATTTGACCTTGACCTTGGACAAGAAGGTTGCATGGGTGTGGTCTGGAATGAAAATATGGATGATGATAAGGAAGTATATGAAGTTTGAAGTCAATCCGACTTACCGCTGCAGAGATAATGGGTACCCCAAAACATTAACACTAATCTTTATAAGTTTAACTTCTATTGAATCTTGAAGACTGTTTTCTCCATAATTGGTCAAATGGGCACTTATGAAATTTGTGGCCTGATCACAGGCGATCGGCATGTTGATAGGATAGTGTGTTATACTTTTTTAAGACATGTAGACAAAATATATTAAGTCAACCTATAATCAATGTATTTATAATCATTATAAATTTGTTCAACATGTCTAAACAAGAGGGCCATGATGGCCCTAATTCGCTCACCTGACTCCATGAACACCAGAGGAGAATGTGACATTGAGTTCATGTATTTTTAAAAAAATTGTGCTATTTTTAGATGGCGGTCATCTTGGATTAAGCGATGACTCTCATTTTACCAAATCTGAAAATGCTTCACCCAAGGATCTTAACTTCCTATGAAGTTTGGCCAGCATTGGCCATGTGGTTCCTGAGAAAAAGACGTTCAAAATCTTGAATAAATGGACCTTTTGGTGGCCATCATGGATGTTATAATCATCCGATTCCGACATATTTTGCACCAGAGCAATCGCCTCATCGATACCTTTAATTTGATATATGACATGAGCATATTCGGTCAAAAATAAAATTTGACCCCAATTTGACCGCATGGGCCACGCCCATTTTTGACCCCGGGGTCACCATTTTCATAACTTTGAAAATCGATCATTTCTACCAAGCTTAGTCGAAATCCGGCTGGCGGTTCATGAGAAGAAGATTTTTTTAAGAATTTATGCTATTTTTAGACGGCGGCCATCTTGGATTAGCGATGACCTCCATTTTAACAAATCTGAAAAGGCTTCACCCATGGACCATAACTTTTAAGTTTGGCTACCATGGGCCAAGCGGTTCATGTTAAGAAGAATTTTGAAATCTCTAATAAAAGAACAACCTTTTGACCTTTCGGCGGCCATCATGGATGACATAACCATCCGATTTTGACAAAAAATTCACCAGAGTGATCGCCTCGTTGATACTTTCGACTTGATATATGGCGAGACCATATTCGGTCAAAAATAAAATTTGACCCCAATTTGACCCCACGGGTCACGCCCATTTTTGACCCCGGGGTCACCATTTTAACAACTTTGAAAGAGCATTGTACATCGATCATTCCTACCAAGTTTTGTCGAAATCCGGTTGGCGGTTCTTGAGAAGATTTTTGAAGAATTTGTACTATTTTTAGACGGCGGCCATCTTGGAATACGTAATGACGTCATTTTAACAATTTTGTAACCCCCCTACCAAAGGACCATGATCATGACGTTTGGTGACTATAGGCCCAATGGTTACCGAGGAGAAGACGTTTGAAAATGTTCAGGTGCGGACGGACGGACGACGGACAGACGGACAGACGGACGGACACATTGCGGTAACAATAGCTCACACGAGTTTCGCTCAGGTGAGCTAAAAAACTATATATTCAGCCCTGAAATCAGAATAATCCTGATCTGATGCCAGGTCCTTGCCACACCAGAATCACTACGGACGGACGGACACCTTGCGGTAACAATAGCTCACATGAGCTTCGCTCAGGTGAGCTAAAAAACTATCTATTCAGTCCTTGCCACACCAGAATCACTTGGCCCCCACCCAAAATCAGTAGGATCAGTAATAATAATACTGCTTTTATAATGGCAATAACCCAATTCAACTCACAGGTAACAAAAGAGCCAAAGATAAAAACGTAACCAGGCAAATCGTGATTCCTAGAGCATATTAGTTTTCTGCGAGAATCAATGGTATGGAAGCATTAGCCATTGGCTTGCCTTTGTGGCACACCATAATGCAGTGTCTCTGGCTTTGTTAAGTCATAGTATGACAATTTCAACAAGTGAAACGCAATTTGGACAATCAAGGCACTGATCCCTTTTATATTGACACGGGAGTTGTGATCTCTTAAGACCATAATGGTCATCGTAAATAATGATACTTTTGCATACAATTCTGTATTTATATGTATAGAGTGTATTCAACCTCTCCAACAGTGTTATGGCAATCAATCTGACATTTTACTCACGTCGTCTACATATACTGAACATGTGCACATGGCGTTTTAATGCCGAAAAGTCATTTAATCACATAAATACTGCCCTTTAGATAGTTCCTCTACACTTTCCGGCATACAAGTTTGTATAGGGTATATATTATATGCAAGCAACTCCTTTTCCACATTTTGTGGAATGTGATTGTGCCAGCACTGCCTTTGAGGAAAACCAACAAGATGGAGACTCTAATGCAGATGGTGATGAAACTGATTGAAAGCAATGTATCCATAATTAAGAAAATTCCTGCATACACACAGTGGACATTTTGAAATCTAAAATGTTTGTCATAAACAGTGACTTGAAATTGACTTTAGTCATGTTAATTTACTTTCAATAATGATTAAAGTCTGGGTAAAAATCAGTCCAAATGGTTTGTGCATGATTATATCAGAATTATATGATTTTCACAGCAGCCATTTTGAAAATTAGAATAAAATAGGAACAACTCATGTTTTCTTTGATGATACAAAGAACGTTTGTGCCAAGAACGTAGCAAAACAGTCAAAACATCCGAACTATAAATACACTTTACTAAAGACAGTACGTAGTTAAGACATAAGAAATATGATTTACACAGACGCCATTTTGAAAACAAAATGTCCGTCATACCAGGTATTAGAAAAAGTGGAACCAACCCCAGTTTTATTATTTTAAGTATATGGAATAGCCGGAAAAAAAAACCATTCTCTCTGCATTATAAATGTAGATATGAACATTACAATATATTGTATACAATTTCAGGGCGGACATTTATTAATCTAAGATGGCCGCCATGGGGGTTGCTAAAATGAAAATAACACTGGTGTCGTTGTTTGTGGTCAAAATACGAGTATCAGCAAAAACAAATCAATATTCTACCTGTATTAGAAGTGTATATACATGTATAATGAATATAGCATTTCAGGGCGGCCATTTTAAAATCCTAGATAGCGGCCAAAGGAATTGTCGAAAAAAATGGAACCAACCCCAGTTTTGTTCTTCGTGCTCTAAAGATGACAAAAAACATTGCATACAAGAATGTAGCAGAAAGAAATGCAAAACTACATAACCGTATACACTAGTTAATTTACGACGTCGCGTTCACCCGACCAACCACCCACACCAGGTGCAGTAACCTATTTTATAAAACGGGTTATTGGGACATTTATTTGACCAGTAACCAATGTAACCCCAGATCAGGTGTGTTTCAAGGCAGAGAAATTATTGATTGATTAAACAGGTTTTTTACGTTCATTAAACAGCATGGTCATATGTGGCTGTGACTGGAGAAATTGGGTTTATGGGGCTTAAGTGCAGTCTGATCAGGGTATACACTGATCGCCATTCAGTCAATGAAACGCCCATTATGCTTCTGGTATACAAAACGCTAGCGGAGTACCGGTAAGATCAGAGGGCCGTTACACTAAACTTTGTAAGACTAAAATGTTCGCAAGTGCAAAATTATGATAGTCTGTAAACATCACATTAACAATGTTTTCTTATAAACAACTAGAAATGGACGCTTGTCGACAAGCGCATGTGTATCCCCCTCCCCAGATACACAAATAGTTTGAAAAAAGGGTGTTCGAGTTATGCTCCGGAGACAAAATCAGTGACAGGAAAAACAAACGGAGATAACTAAAAAATTAGTGATGCAAGAGTTGTCATTCTTGCGTGACACACCTTTAGGGTTGTGGTCTATGCATGTGTCAAGTTTCATGAAAATATTCCAAAGGGTGTTCGAGTTATGCTCCAGATACGAAACAACAAAGGGAGATAACTAAGAAATTAACGACGCAAGAGTTGTCATTCTTACGTGCGACACACCTTTGGGTCGTCTTCTATGCATGTGTGAAGTTTAATAAACTAGAAAATGTGTTCATAGAACACGGATGTCCCACATATCGCTTTGATAATAAATGAGGCCAAATTGCAAGTCAAAATTTTCTTTTACCTGAGCGTTAAAGTTTTTGAAGCACCAAGTATGTGACCTTGACACTGGGCTTGGCAGGGGCAGGACACTACGGTGTGGATTTGGCAACAGGGCGGTAGAGGACATTAGAGCAATTGCATATTATGAAATATGAAGCTGATCCGTGAAAGAAAACAGAAATTATAAGATATTTACCTGAGCGTTTTAAAAGTTTTTGAAGCACTAAGTTATGTGATTGTTAACCCTGGGCTTGGCCGTGGGCGGGACGAACGTGGATTTGGCACAGGGCGGAGATGGACCATTAGAGCAACACATCTATGAAATATGAAGTTGATCCGTGAATGGAAAGAAAAATTATAAGATATATTACCTACATTAAAGTTTTTGAAGCACCAAGTATGTACCTGGACCCTGGGATTGGCAGGGCAGGACAACGGGATTTGCACAGGCGGTAGAGGACCAATATTGCAATGCGTATATGAATTATAAGAAGACCATGAAAGAAAACAGAAATTATAAGTTATAAGATATTTACTCGAGCGTAAAGTTTTTGAAGCACTAAGTATGTGACCTTGACCCTGGGCTTGGCGGTTGGGGGCAGGACGAAACGTGGATTTGGCACAGGGCGGTAGAGGACCATTAGAGCAACGCGTATATGAAATATGAAGTTGATCCGTGAATGGAAATAAAAATTATAAGATATTTACCCGAGCGTTAAAGTTTTTGAAGCACTAAGTATGTGACCTTGACCCTGGGCTTGGCGGGGGCAGAACAAACGTGGATTTTGGCACAGGGCGGTAGTGAACCATCAGAGCATTACATTAGGGTACTTATGTGGCTTATCACATGTTAAATATTAGCCACATATTAGCCCTAATGTGTGCCCGGACGGACGGACGGACGGACGGACGGACGGACGGACGTACCAACATTTTGGGTTTATGGGCTATTTGCTATATAAAAGATCAAAGGACTAGCCCCTAAACTTCAAAAGGTTTTATGGGCTAATGGTATAAGTTCAAAGAACTTCAAAGGAAACTAACCCTTACCCTAAGCTCCTAAACCCCTGATGTTTGCCCGGACGGACGGACGGACGGACGGACGGACAAGAGTAACACTAAATGCCCCCTCCACTATCGTGGTGGGGTATAAAAATATTCCAAAGGGTGTTCGAGTTATGCTCTGGATACAAAATCAGAGCACGAAACAACAAAGGGAGATAAGTAAACAAGAATTCCGCGGAATCAGATGCCACGCCTTGTCCCGCCTTGACCTCGAGCCTGGGCCCAAAAGCAATTTTCACTGGCCCGAACATATTATACAATTATTGACTAGAGAGCCATAGAATATCAGATTATATTCTACGGCTCACTAGTCAATAATTGTTTTATTATATGATAATAGTCTGTATATAGCACTTACGACCTTATGCTACTAGACAAAAATCGAAAAAGAATTTGAAAAAAAAAATGAAAAAAGAAAATGGAAAACAAAAATTTAAAAATTTAAAATAATAATGCTTGCTACTGGAGCCCAGAATTTTTTTTTAATAGTCCTATATTTATATATTTATCTACATATATCTGCACAGGTCCACATAATGCCACAATATTTTCAACACAGTTTACGGAAATGTAATAAACAAAAAAAAAAATAATAATAATGCTCGCTACTGGAGCCCAGAATTTTTGTTAATAGTCCTATATTTATCTACATATATCTGCACAGGTCCACATACTGCCACAATATTGTCAACACAGTTTACGGAAATGTAATAATGTACCTGTATAAATTACCTGTAATAAGTTAGTGGTCAGTTAAAAAATTGAAAAAGAATGTAAAAAAAAAATTAAATTTAAAAAAAATAAAAGAATAATGCTCTCTACTGGAGCCCAGAATGTTTTTTAATAGTCCTATATTTATCTACATATCATATATACACAGGTCCACATATTGCCACAATATTTTCAACTCAGTTTACGGAAATGTAATATAATCATTTACCTGTATAAATTACCTGTAAGTCGTCAGTGGTCAGTTGCACATGCTAGCACATGCACAGGTGAATAGTCTGTACATAGCACTTACGACCTTATGCTACTAGACAAAAATTGAAAAATAATTTGAAAAAAAAAATGAAAAAAATAAAAGAAAAAAAAAGTTTAAAAATAATAATGCTTGCTACTGGAGCCCAGAATATTTTTTTAATAGTCCTATATTTATCTACATATATCTGCACAGGTCCACATAATGCCACAATATTTTCAATGTAATATCCAGTGTAGTAATTTACCTGTATAAATTACCTGTGGTAAACAGTGGTCAAGCACTGGACATTTGCACATGCTAGCCCATGCTAGCACATGGTTCTCCCAGTCTCTATTGTTCTCTCTACAGGTAAGGTGTACAGAGCACACAGAAAAGGTGTACAGAGCAGACGAGAAAACAGGTCTTCATGCATTATTGTCCAGTTTGTAGAGTGCGAAAAACAAAAAAGGGAGATAACTAAAAAATTAGCTATGCAAGAGTTGTCATTCTTGTGCGCGACACACCTCCGGGTCGTGGTCTATGCATGTGTGAAGTTTCATGAAAATATTCCAAAGGGTGGTCGAGTTATGCTCCGGACAGGAAATCAGTGAGCAAAAACAAAAAAGGGAGATAACTAAAAAATTATCAATGCAAGAGTTGTCATTCTTGTGCACGACACACCTTCGGTTCGTGGTCTAATTGAATGTGTTAAGTTTCATAAAAATATTCCAAAGGGTGGTCGAGTTATGGTCAATCAGTGCGCGAAACAAAAAGGGAGATAACTAAATAATTAGCTATGCAAGAGTTGTCATTCTTGTGCGCGACACACCTTCGGGTCGTGGTCTATGCATGTGTGAAGTTTCATGAAAATATTCCAAGGGTGGTGGAGTTATGCTCCGGACACGAAATCAGTGCGAGAAACAAAAAAGGGAGATAACTAAAAAATTAGCTATGCAAGAGTTGTCATTCTTGTGCGCGACACACCTTCGGGTCGTGGTCTATGCATGTGTGAAGTTTCATGAAAATATTCCAAAGGGTGTTCGAGTTATGCTCCGGACAAGAAGTGTCTGCAGCGGACGCGGACGCGTCGCGCTGTCAATTCCATAGTATCCCCCGACGGAGTCCGGGGGATACAATTATTGGATTTACATTTATTGAGCAAAGGCTGCATATGCAGCCTATGCTCAATAAATGTAAATCCATCAATTTAAATTTCCAGACGATCCTAAATTTGCACTTACAAACATTTTAGTTGTATGAAGTTTAGTGAAACGGGCCCCAGAATTGCTTGTGCATCTGTGCAGTCTAATCAGGGCCTACACAGTTTGCCATCCAGATCAGCAGTAAGACAATTAAGACTTAATCCCACTGAAGTACTGTTGAAGAGGAGGACGCAAATCTTCAACTGTAACAAATGCAGTAAGTTGCCTCGCTTTCTTCAGCTGGTGGCATATTAATTGTGAAACCCTAGAGCTTAGGTTCCCATGCTCAAAATCATACAGTTTGATTGCTTAAGACTGTGCTCAGTCTCGGCCAATCAAACTGCCTGATTTTGAGTAGATGTCAACGACCAGTGATGATGAAACGCAAACGTGGCACATTAATTGTGAAACTCTATGACGTTGTAGTCACTGTCAAGTATTACCTATAGCACCGTCAAGTATTACCTATGGCACCGTCAAGTAATACCATACCGATCACCGTCAAGTAATACCCATGACACCATCAAGTATTACCGTCCACAATACAGAGACACAACATAGCACACTATCAACTTTTCCCCTTTCCCTTTGCAGATGTTTTCCCCTTTGCTGAGGTTTTGCCCTTTGCGGAGGCTTTGCCCTTTGCGGAGGCTTTGCCCTTTGCGGAGGCTTTGCCCTTCACCGGAGCCTTCCCTTTGCCTTCTGTTGCTGTCTTCTTTGCTGTCTTTTTCTGCAGTAACAATAGACAAGGGCCGTGAAAAGTGGTGAAAAATTCCTTTTTTATGCTATTCGCCCAACTGGGCAAGCGTGATTAAGACATGGTCACGCTGCCAAAGATGTTAATCACACAGTCTTTTTAAAGGCACTGTGTCTCAGATGATGTCTCAATATATCCATTATGTTGTGTTATTTTGCTTCATGCACAGTACATGACATGTATCAATAAATCACATCAATTTTAGCTGATGTTTGTTTGTTTGTTTATTTCTGTTTAATATCAACATCTAAGGTAATTTAGTGGGGGGGGGGGGGGGTCTGAAAATTAGAACAGGATATTTACATCAAGATAAATATATAATCAGCCCTGAAATTTTAGCTGATGAAATTTTCAAAAACATGCATTATATTCAAGTACATGCTATCAGAAACTGTGATAAACAGTGGAGATAATTTGGTTTGCAAAATTTTGCCTTTTCGCTATACATGTACTAGTCATGAAAAATTATTTTCTGTTGTGAAATGATCATACTATACCACAGTTAGAAAGATGTTTCTAGGGCAATTAATTTAAATACTAGAACATGTGTAGAACACGGTTGCCCCATATATAACTAGATTGGTCAGTAAGCGAGGCTTACGGAATACCCCCCGCGTGGGCCCAGGTACCCCTAAAATATGTACAAATTTCCAAGTGTGTGGGCTTGTGACCTTCACTCTGGGATTAGCGTGAGCGGCATGAACGTGAATTTGTCACAGGGTGGTAGAGGTCCATTGGAGCAATGAGTGTGAAATGTGAAGCAGATCCGAGCAAGGAAATAGAAGTTATAACCGATTTCTCTGATGTTAAGTTTTGTAAAGAGACTACCGTATAACCTGGAATTAACGCCCCCGGAGGCGTTACATTTTACAAAAGGGGGGGGGGCGTTTATTATTTTATAAAAAAAAAAAAAAAAAAAATTACCAAGGACCGCCAATTTCAAACACAAATAAGGATTTAAGGATTATTTGTGTTTGAAATTGGCGGTCATTGGTAAAATTATTTATTTTTTATTTTTTTATTGGGGGGGTGGGGGGCGTTTATTAGCCAGTAGTAAAAAAAAAAAAAAAAAAAAAAAAAAAAAAAAAAAAAAAAAAAAAAAAAAAATTACCAAGGACCACCAATTTCAAAGACAAATAAGGATTTAAAGATTATTTGTGTTTGAAATTGGCGGTCACAGGTAAAAAAAAAAAAAAAAAAAATTATTTGGGGGGGGGGGGGGGGGGGGGTTTCGTTATTAGGAGGGGGGCGTTAAGCCGAGGTTATACGGTATGTATGTGACGTTGACCTCGAGATCAGCGGGGATTTGTCACAGCATATGAAATATTAAGTATTTTCAATGAAAGAAATAGAAGTTATAACATATTTCTCTGATGTTAAGTTTTGTAAAGAGACTAAGTATGTGACCTTGACCTTGGGATCAGCGCGGTTTGGACACTCGTAGATTTGTGGACAGCATGATAGTACAACCTTAGAGGAATGCACAAGTGAAATAATAAGAATTTTCAATGAAGGAAATAGAAGTTATAACTTATTTCTCTGATGTTAAGTTTTGTAAAGAGTATTTGACCTTGACATTGGGATCAGCAGGGGTTGGACGGTCATGGATTTTGCACAGCATGGTAGTAGAGCCTTACAGGAATGCATGTGTGAAATATTAAGCATTTTTAGATGAAGGAAATAGAAGTTATAACAATATTTCTCTGATGTTAAGTTTTGTAAAGAGACTAAGTATTTGACCTTGACCTTGGGATCTGCGGGGGTTGGACGGTCGTGGGATTTGGCACAGCATGGTAGTAGAGCCTTACAGGAAGGCATGTGTGAAATATTAAGCATTTTAGATGAAGGAAATAGAAGTTATAACAATATTTCTCTGAAGTTAAGTTTTGTAAAGAGACTAAGTATTTGACCTTGACCTTGTCGATCTGCGGGGGTTGGACGGTCGTGGATTTGGCACAGCATTGGTAGTAGAGCCTTACAGGAATGCATGTGGTGAAATATTAAGCATTTTTAGATGAAGGAAATAGAAGTTATAACAATATTTCTCTGATGTTAAGTTTTGTAAAGAGACTAAGTATTTGACCTTGACCTTGGGATCTGCGGGGGTTGGACGGTCGTGGATTTGGCACAGCATGATAGTAGAGCCTTACAGAATGCATGTGTGAAATATTAAGCATTTTAGATGAAGGAAATAGAAGTTATAACAATATTTCACTGATGTTAAGTTTTGTAGAGACTAAGTATTTGACACCTGAACCTTGGGATCTGCGGGGGTTGGACGGTCGTGGATTTGGCACAGCATGGTAGTAGAGCCTTACAGGAATGCATGTGTGAAATATTAAGCATTTTAGATGAAGGAAATAGAAGTTATAAGAATATTTCTCTGATGTTAAGTTTACGGACTAAGTAATTGACCTTGACCTTGGTCGTGGATTTGGCACAGCATGATAGTAGAGCCTTACAGGAATGCATGTGTGAAATATTAAGCATTTTAGATGAAGGAAATAGAAGTTATAACAATATTTCTCTGATGTTAAGTTTTGTAAAGAGACTAAGTATTTGACCTTGACCTTGGGATCTGCGGGGGTTGGACGGTCGTGGATTTGGCACAGCATGGTAGTAGAGCCTTACAGGAATGCATGTGTGAAATATTAAGCATTTTAGATGAAGGAAATAGAAGTTATAAGAATTATCTTGATGTTAGTTTACGGACTAAGTAATTGACCTTGACTTGGGATCTGCGGTTGGACGGTGTGTGGATTTGGCACAGCATGGTAGTAGAGCCTTACAGGAATGCATGTGTGAAATATCAAGCATTTTAGATGAAGGAAATAGAAGTTATAACAATATTTCTCTGATGTTAAGTTTATCCGGACGGACGGACGACGCACGCACGGACACGGACAACCTGACTCCAGTATACCCCCCCTCAACTCGTTGCGGGGGGTATAATAAACAAGGCAAAATTTCAAGTCAAAAAGGGGAGACAATCCTGGACCTGGGTGTCAAATCAACAATCAAAATAAACTTTCCACATCTACTCATCATATGGAAGCTACATACCAAGTTTCAGGTCTGTAGCTATTACGGTTTAAAAGTTTTACGAGTTACAAGGCAAAACTACCAAATTCTAAGTGGAAAAGGGGGAGATAATCCATGACCCGGGGGTCGAATCAAAAATCGAAATACACTTTGCGCATCTATTCATCATAAGGAAGCTATACCATGTTTTACATGTGTAGCTATTAGGGTTTAAATGTTTTACGACTTCAAGCCAAGTCGAAAATGGGGAGATAATCCATGACCCCAGGGTTGAATAAAAAATCAAAATAAACTTTGTGCATCTAATCATCATAAGGAAGTGACATACCGAGTTTCAGGTCTGTAGCTATTATTGTTTAAAAGTTTTTCGAATCATAAGGCAAAATTGCCAAATTCCAAGTCGAAAAGGGGGAGATAATCCATGACCGGGGGTCGAATAAAAAAATTAAATAAACTTTGCGCATCTACTCATCATAAGGAAGCTACATACCGAGTTTCGGGTCTGTAACTATTACGGTTTAAAAGTGTTACGAGTCACCAATTAGGTGACGGACGGGAAGGACGGGAAGGACGGGACGGACGGACAAGGGTAACACTAAATGCCCCCTCCACCATCGTGGTGGGGCATAAAAAGAATTTAGTAACCATTGAGTGAAAAACATGTTTATAATTTTGTTTTTGTTAACGGCCTATCAACATCTAAGGTCATTTAAGGCCGGGGATGTTTATAATACTGAAAAATAATTAGCATTATAAACGCTTGTTATTTTTCAGTATTTTCACCACTTTTTTTTTTACCAATCCCCAATTTTTTTGCAGGTGACTTATGGATACAATTAGGTTTGGAAATACGAAGGCAATCTACAACAAAACTATTTTTTCCTACTCTGTTTCATCATTTTGTATGCATATCTGAGACCCAGTGCCTTTACAAGAACATCCCAGATATAGGCACTTCATGCAATTGTGCAAATACCGTATTCTCTAGATGTGGCTGTGACTGGAGAAATGGGGATTATGGGTACCGTGAAAAAACCCAGAAATATCATATTTTTATCACTATTTTATTACTTTTTCACAAATAAAAACTTTTTTATGGCGTTTTATGGCCATAAAATCGGAATCTCAAATTTTAGCACTTTTTTATGATTTTTACGACCCGTACTAACCCTGGATCATATTACGGCCATCATGGATGTGTGACATTTGTCCACAGGTTTTATGTATCAAAATATTAAAGTAATCCATCAAGGGATATAGAAGTTATGACAGAATTGAGAAACTCTGGGCCCGGTTGTTCAAAACATCAGTTAGCTTAACGGACTGTTAAATCCTTAACGGACTGTTAAATCCTTAACTGAATGGTTAAAATCTCTTTTAAAATTGAGATTTTAACCATTCAGTTAAGGATTTAACAGTCCGTTAAGCTAACTGGGCCCGGTTGTTCAAAACACCAGTTAGCTTAACGGACTGTTAAATCCTTAACGGACAGTTAAATCCTTAACTGAATGGTTAAAATCTCTGTTTAACAGAGATTTTAACCATTCAGTTAAGGATTTAACAGTCCGTTAAGCTAACTGAAGCTTTGAGCAACCGGGCCCAGATGTTTTGAACAATCGGGCCCTGGTGAACTTCTTAATGTGCTGGACACACAGTCCAAACACTGTATTTCAGTCCAAACACTGTATGCCTCCAGCTCACTCTGGTGAACTTCTTAATGTGCTGGACACACAGTCCAAACACTGTATGCTCCAGCGCACTCTGGTGAACTTCTTAATGTGCTGGACACACAGTCCAAACACTGTATGCCTCCAGCTCACTCTGGTGAACTTCTTAATGTGCTGGACACACAGTCCAAACACTGTATGCCTCCAGCTCACTCTGGTGAACTTCTTAATGTGCCAAACACTGTATGCCTCCAGCTCACTCTGGTGAACTTCTTAATGTGCTGGACACACAGTCCAAACACTATATGCCTCTGGCTCTAGGGAGACCGGGGGGGGGGGGGCATACAAATAAATTGGCAAGCATTCAAATACAGGGGTCATACCAATTATCCGGACAATCAATTTATCGGACAAATGAAAATAGCTGTTAACACTTTCAACACCAAGTAACTTAATAGGATGTTCCATGCCAATGTTTCACGCTATTTCATTAATTTTGTTCATTCAAATTATCCCATTCTTCTAAAAGGGTAATCTGTACGACGTTTAAAATTATTAACAAACAGTGGAGATCCTGATTAGACAGCTCGTTACGAGCCGGCTCATCTGGATCTGCACTGTTTGCAAACATTGTCTCTATAGAGGTCTGTGGTGTTGAAAGGGTTAATTAAACGCATTCATTTGATCCGATTTTGCAACGAACACATCTAAGTCACTCAGGTGCTTGCTGTTTCCATGCCAGTGTGAATAATATATCGCCAAGGTAAACATTTTAGTAAAATTTGCTGAAAACATTCCCCCCAACTATGTCCACAAGTTGTTTATAATGTCAAACGTCGCGCGGGCGCTTGTATCTGTCACTGCGCATAATTTGAGGCCCCTATAGAGTTTTTCAATACTCTGTTGTGTGAAGTATGCATTCCTCCAATATCATTTTCAGACTGTTTAATACACAATGTACAATACAGAGCAGATAGGAAGGAATGCGAAAATATATTATGATAGAAAAAGAACGAAGAGCTACTTATCCAAAAACAAATAATAATTGTTTCAAGGCCAAATCGCACCAAGCCATTTCGGACCCAAGCCATTACACACCATTTCGCACCCATATTAATTTGTGGTCAAAATCGACAGGTGCGAAAACACCAGTGTACAAAACGATCAGAATTTCCTTTATGGGCCTCATTACCGGGGATTTTTCTACCAAATTATGACGAGGTCAATCGAGTGTGCCCATTATGTCATTGCAGAGTTGTTCTATAAATACAATAAATTATATAAATACGATGTTTTCCAAGAAGCGAATGGTGATTGTTTTTTCTGCAGAACTACACAATGCTGTTTACACTGGTTTTCAGGCGATAACATTATGATTTTAAGGTGAGAATACAAGTTATAAGACGGTTATACATTTGTCCGGATAATTGATTGTCGATGTTAATTTTGAGGCAATCTTACGACTGATGATCTGACCCAATTTTAAGTGAGAAAGATGGCACAGTTTGCTAAATAGTTTGCATGCGTTGAGAAAGCAAGAACCGACGATTGTTCTGTGAAAATGTTATGCCCGTAGCTGCTATTTTAAGAAAAATATCATAAAACAACTGCCATTTTTGTCCGATAATCTAGAGGATCCCCGTACAGTAAAATCGCAATGGCTCAAAATGCGATGCCTCATAATGCCGGGCTCGCTCGAAATAGCGAAGGCTCAAAATGCAACTCCTCGAAAAGTACGATCCCTCGAAACATTTTTCAAGTCCCGCGGAGACATTTCTCGTTATTTTGCTATTTTTCGATGGCTCGAAAGTTTTGTTGAAGTTTGTATTTTCACACCTCCGCGTCCAATTTATTACCATCAAAAGTCGAGCTGCGCTTTACCTGTTCTAGAAATGTGATTTCTTGTTATCGGTAATCGATGTTGATTGATACCTTTGTTGAGTGAGATAATTTTCAACTTTAATTAAATAATTGCTGTCTTAATTTGTTGTTGTTTCATCCCGTAACAACTGAACGACATATGGCGATTTATTAAATATTCTGGGCTTTGATCACTAGGAGCATTTAATAGAGTCCGTCGTTTTTCGTTGTAACCTCGAGTAACCCATCACCATGACATGCGTTGCATCCGAGCTACTCGAGTAAGGTTCGAAGGTTAAATTCTTTAACTCGAGCTGGAACTCAAGTGCTTGTTCAAGTGATACTCGAGTTATTCGAGTTGCTACCCGGGAGTTACAACAAAAAATGCACATTGATAATTCTGAATTTCCTTGTTAGTTAAGCATAGGTGACTGCATGGTCACAAGAAAACGGATCAGATCTACAGAAATTCCAATCAGTGCAGTATTATATCAGCCTGCTCATTCAGATCAGGGGGCCGTTTCACTAAACGTCCTACGACTAAAATGTTCATGATCGTAAGTGCAAACTTATGATAGTCTGTAAATTTCACATTAACAGTGATTTCTTGTAAACGATTATTGGATTTACATTTATTGAGCATAGGCTGCATATGCAGCCTATGCTCAATAAATGTAAATCAATTAATTGAAATTTCCAGACGATCTTAAATTTGCATTTACAAACATTTTAATTGTACAAAGTTAAGTGAAAGCCCCCAGGGCCTGAAGTATTCACACTCAATAGCAATCGATGGTGCATACAACGAAACATTAGCCCTTTACTTATCAAGTTGCATTTGTCTGCAAGTTATCAGCCATTACACACTAAGTAAAGCACCTTTTATTGCGTCGGAACATTTTACGAGACACGACTGGCTCCCAATGTTATTAGAAACTATATACCAACGTCATTTGAGCCGGGCCCATACACCACTGTTTCGAATGACGTCACAACCATCAGCGACATTAATATGTGCACCGCTATTTATCATGCGCTATTTATATAAATAGTGGAGCTTTTAGCCTTTGATAATAATTAATAAGACCTTTTTGTAAACAGTTTAATATTTAACTTCACATGCTGACTTCAATCTGCAAATAAATACTATAATCAGCTAAAACATGGATGCACTCTATTGTGCTACGTCATTCCTAAATACGATGGGTACAGTAGTCGACAAATATACAAAACTCGCGAAATGCGAGGACTCGAAAAATGCGAGGACTGAAAAAAAATGTGCAGACCCATGGGCTTTCGAGCCATCGCGATTTGACTACAAAAATCAGTAACAACACTGATGAGAGATGTAGATGTCATTTGACCTTTACCTTGAGCACAGGAGCTGCATTTATCCCGTCAACACAGTGTGTTTGTACCATGAAATACGTTGCTGTGAAACGTTTTTCATATCCTGTCAATACGACCTAACTCCTGCGTATGAATATGTGCTGTTCGATTCTCCGATTTTGAGGATGCGGTAGGGGTTATTTTTTTTTGCATTTTAAAGCTATTTGTAGGTGTTGACGGGATAAATAGAATAGTAGGTTAGTGCCGTGAATGGGAAAAATATCTGGCGCGGCTCGGAAACGGGATGTGCTTGGCAGAGCCTCGCCCATCCCGTTTCCTAAGCCTTGCCAGATATTTTTTTCCATTCACAGCACTCACCTACTATTCTGGATGATGATGACAAATGTGACTGTCACTGGAGAAATGGGGCTTGTGGGATTTATGACTACTGTCCGCTCCACGTTTTGCTGCCGACTAACTTTTGGCCATCAAACGCATTAAATCAAATAAATATTTCAGGGCTCCAGATAAGGAATTAGTAATTGAGTATTTTCAATCCATTATTTCTGAAGCAATTGGGCATTTCAAAATTTTAATTGGGTAAAATCAACAGACAGCAATTATTGAACAGTTTGCTTCGAAATGAAAACGTGTCTTGGCATTTCATTGGAATTGTCTCCTTGGAGATAATTCTAATGAAATACCAAGCTGTGTTTTCATGGAAAGTAAGCAAAATATGCTATATTTGTGGTCTGTTTATTGTTTTCTGCAGCATGATAAAGGTACTAGATAATTGTTATTTCTTTTTAAAACTCACTACTTCTGATTTCAATTGGGTTTTTGGCAATTTTAATTGGGTATTTAAGCAAATACGCAGCTTATCTGGAGCTCTGATATTTACTGAGATAGCAGGTAACCAAAAACATTAATGCAAAACATTAACGCAAAGTCACTATTCGGCTCAACTGGATCTATGTTCAATCACCGTGACTGTACTGTTGAAAGAGTGAAACAGTGCAGATTCTGGGGGCAATTTCACTAAACTTCTTAGACTAAAATCTTCGTAAGTGCAAAATTATGATAGTCTGTAAATTTCACATTAACAATGTTTTCTTGTAAACATATGCAGCCTGTGCTCAATAAATGAAAATCCATCAATTGGAATTTCCAGACGATCATAAATTTGCACTTACGAACATTTCAGTCGTACGAAGTTTAGTGAAACGGGTCCCAGGGTATCAAGCATAGCGAGGTTTTACTCTACCTTTATCATTGTGTCCGCTTCGATGTTATCTTCATCTCCGCTCGCCTCGTCACCAGCGTCAGCGTTATCGTCGTCTCCAAGCAGGTCGTCAGTTTCCATGGCAACCGCGGCACCGCGCTTCTTCTTGACAACCACACCCGTGGAGTATGGAGTCATGTGACCCTCCTTGTTGTACGTCCGTGTAAATGCCGCTTTCGTCTGGGAAATGTGAATTGAAATGATCAGGGCTCCAGATAAGCTTATTTTGGGGATAAATCAGCATTGAAAATCAGGAAATCGGCAGTGAAATAGAGTACAGATGGACATATCTGTGTGTGTCTGTTCAGTTGAGGAAAAGTTGGAATAATTTTAATTTTCACTACTCCAATTCAAGTTGGTGCTCTTTCTAATCTAATTTCCGCATTGAAAAATACTTTAGGGGGTAAAATGCTCTTTAAGGCTAAACCTTATCTGGAGTTCTGATGATTGTAAGGTAATTTATGTCCATTCAACAAGGTAACATGTTACTGGAGAAATGCGGCTCATGGAATTTGCAGTTTTGAATGGAGAAATGGGGCTTCTAGTCTACATGTATGTGACCAATGTAAACACAGACCAGCCTGTGCATTTGCACAGTCTGATAATGGTTTGCACTGTTTGCCATTCAGTTGGTGAACCACTCGGCATGTTTCCTTGCTGGAAACATGCCGAGTGGTTCACTAACTGAATGGCGAACAGTGCAAACCCTTATCAGACTGTGCAAACAAACAAGAAATCAGTAACGCTGATGGCGGATGTACCTCACAAAGAACCTCAACACACATTTCTAAGTCCTTTGACCTTGACTTTGAGCACAGATGCCATCTAGGTGGGCTATAGAACTAGAGCAAGTTAGCAGAGGCTCACGGATACCCCCGGACGCCGCCTGGACCAACAAATAAAAACTTTAACGCAAATCTTACGGACGGACAGACGGATGGACTGAATGACTTACCCCTCGACATACTCCGTATGCAGGGGGTATAATGACAAATAAGCCAATCCGACTTATGGCTATAGAGATGGTATGTACCCAAAACTTGAAAATGGCTGTGATAATGTAATAAATTCAGTATAATAACAAGAAACGAGGCAAAGCCACGAAGGCCAGGTTTTTTCCAAGCATGGACACTTGGATAACATAATCATACCCACTTTTTGTAGACTAGATGGCCGTGGCCTGCATGTCGCGCCTTGGGGCGAGGCATGGACACTAAAACAAGAGGCCCAAATGGGCCTGTATCGCTCACCTAAAAGCCTCCATAGTGGTCATCTTGATTTCACAAAGACTCTTCACTTACAACTTCAAATGTTCCACAGAATTTGTTGGTACCTTCTGATCCAACATATATTGCGAATGTGCATGTGATTTACTGCTATAAATTCGATTTGATATATAAAATGACCATATTCGGTCAAAAATAAAATTTGACCCCTATTTGACCCCTCGGGCCATGACCATTTTTGACCCAGAGGCCACCATATGAACAAATCTGAATCAGCGTTAACTATCGATCATTCATACAAAGTTTCGTCGAAATCGGCCTGGCGGTTTGTGAGAAGAAGATTTTTTGACAATTTGACCTACTTTTCAACGGCGGACATCTTGGATTTGGTGATGACCTCCATTTTGACAAAAATGAACAAGCTTCACCAACAAACCATTTCAGTTAAGTTTGGTCAATATCGGCCAAGCAGTTCAGAAGAAGAAGTCCTTTGAAATCTTTAGTAAAAGAACAACCTTTTGACCTGTCGGTGGCCATCTTGGATGACATAATCATCTGATTTTGGCAAAACATGCTCCAGAGTGATCGTCTGTCGATACCTTGGATTGGTATATTATTATGACCATATTCGGTCAAAAATATAATTTGACCCCTAGTTGACCCCTCGGGCCACGCCCATTTTTGACCCAGGTGCCACCATATGAACAAATCTGAAACAGCGTTAAATATCAATCATTCACACCAAGTTTCGTCGTAATGAGCCTGGAGGTTTGTGAGAAGAAGATTTTTTGGACAATTTGACCTACTTTTCAACGGCGGACATCTTGGATTTGGTGATGACCTCCATTTTAACAAAAATGGACAGGCTTCACCCACAGACCATTACAGTTAAGTTTGGCCAATATCGGCCAAGCAGTTCACAAGAAGAATACGTTTGAAATCTTTAGTAAAAGAACAACTTTTTTACCTTTCGGTGGCCATCTTGGATGACAAAATCATCTGATTTAGACAAAACATGCTGTAGAGTGATCGTCTCGTCGATACATTCGATCCGATATACTATATATATTCGATCCGATATACTATATGGCCATATTCTGTCAAAAATAAAATTTGACCCCCATTTGACCCCTCGGGTCAGACCCATTTTTGACCCAGGGGCCACCATATGAACAAATCTGAAACAGCGGTAACTATCAATCATTCTTACCAAGTTTCGTCGATATCGGCCTGGAGGTTTGTGAGAAGAAGATTTTTTTGACAATTTTGACCTACTTCTCAACGGCAGCCATCTTGGATTTGGTGATGACCTCCATTTTAACAAAAATGAACAGGCTTCACCCACAGACCATTACAGTTAAGTTTGGCCAATATCGGCCAAGCAGTTCACAAGAAAAAGACGTTTGAAATCTTTAGTAAAAGAATGACCTTTTGAACTATCAGTGGCCATCTTGGATGACGTAATCATCTGATTTAGACAAAAAATTCTCCAGAGTAATCGTCTCGTCAATACCTTCGATTTGATATATTATATGACTATATTCGGTTAAAAATAAAATTTACCCCTATTTGACCCCTCGGGCGACGCCCATTTTTGACCCAGGGGCCACCATATGAACAACTATCGATCATTCATACCAAGTATCGTCGAAATCGGCCTGGCGGTTCGTGAGAAGAAGATTTTTTAAGAATTTGACCTACTTCTCAACGGCGGCCATCTTGGATTTGGTGATGACCTCCATTTTAACAAAAATGAAGAGGCATCACCCATATATCATCCCTGTGAAGTTTAACCAATATCGGCTCAGCAGTTCGGGAGAAGAAGATGATTGAAAATGTTCACGGACGGACGGACGACGGACGACGGACGACGGACACTTTGCCATAACAATAGCTCACATGAGCTTTGCTCAGGTGAGCTAAAAATAGATATAGTAGATGGAAAAACTTTAACGAAAAAACTTTTACTGGACACACGGACGTACGGACGGACGGACGTATGCCAAAATGCTGACGATATCGCGCTTTCCGCAAGCAGGTGCGACAATGATGATAAACACCCATGTGAAGTATCAAGGTAATGGGTGAAGCAGTTGCAGAGATATAGCACACGAAAAAACTTTAACAAATAAATTCAAAGTAATTTGACCTTGACATTGCGCACAGGGGCCGCACGGTTGGGGGTTAGAGTGAAAATATGGACGATGATAAAACCACAAGTGAACGTTTCAAGGTTAATGGGCGAAGCAGTTGCCAGAGATTTATATAGTTTAACAAAAAAGTCAAATTACGAAGAGATATAGTATAACAAAAAAGTCAATTACGTAGAAATAATAGGTGAAGGTAAAAAAATGGTCACATGTTGGATAGTTGTATGTGGTAGGCACCCCTTGGTTATGAAGCTGTGAAACGTTTGGTGGTCCTAGGTGGTACAGTACCAAAGAAATGGACCTAAACACGAAAACTTAACATTGTAAACGCGAAAAGTTAACATTGAAAATGGCTAAGTTGACTGCGCGGAAAAAATGGGTCAAGTTAAAAAAAAAGTAACATGTTGGATAGTGATATGTGGTGGGCACCCCTTGATTATGAAGCTGTGAAAGTTTGGTGGTCCTAGGTGGTACACTAACAAAGAAATGGACTCAAACACGAAAATTTAACATTGATTGTGGACGCCGCCCGCCGCTCCCGCTTTCGCGGCTTTCGCCAATCCAATAGCCTGGATTTTTTTCCAAAAAACCTGGCTAAAAATGAGTACATTTGTCCTAAAATTGAAAATTTCTCCCTCAAAGTATACTTTGCTAGAAAAGTATACTTTGCAATGTCGGTGAAATAGGCTACAGGAACTAGACTGATTACAGAGTTCATAAGCCCCATTTCTTAAGTCACGGCGACAATTGTTGCCAGTCTAGCTCCTGATCATTTACGAACAGTCTATATAGTGATGTGTTAGTACCCTTCTGCATCCTGGAAAATGATCTGCAATGCTTGTCAGATGAAATTCAAACAGTACAAACACTGATAATAGTCAAACCTGTGCTAACGACCACCTGTCAACAACGGCCAGTTAAAAATCCCCCCGTCCAATTTTGTTCTTTTCTTTATAAGACATTGAAATAACGACCACCCCCGAACTGCGACCAGCAGCCAGCTATTTTCATTCCCACACGGCATTTTTGTATGTGAACAGCGGCCATGTCATGTTTTTGTCGGCAAAATAAATAGCACCACAATCGCTATTTTCCTTTCATCACAATCTGGCCGCTATCATTTGAATTGCAACTGGTCGTATCCAATTAGTCATTGATTACATTCGCATACATTGGCACAACGCTCTTTTGAAAACATTTACCTTGCCTGATATGGTCGGTGTCATTTTGGCAACATTAACATTTTCCATGAAAAATATTGCATAACGCCATTAACGGTAATTCCTGATATGTATTCCGTGTCGTGTATTCCAATAGGCATAATGCAATTCCGTGTAAGTCATCAAACCCCATCATTAGTTGGCAAATTGTGTTTACACGATGCTGATTCGTCTACAGTGACAAGACTAAGACTTCAAACACACTGCGCTTGTCAAGTATTACTACGCGTAAATTTCGCACCGCAGGGCACAAGGCCATATCAAAGATCAATACACGCGGTTGCTGACATTAGTCACGTAGTGGACACCTGTCGGAGACAATACTACCGGGAACCAGTCTAAAGGGACACGACAAACGTGTTTATGTGAATTGGGTCTGGATCTCCGACAAATCCCTGCTTATTGCATTAGCAGCCAGACCAGACAGTGGATTCGCGTAGTCTGCCCATGGTTTACAATTTCAACGGATGGTGTGATCTTGAGAATAAGAAAACAAAATACTAATGGTCATGCTAATTAAACCGCTTATATGTAATTACGACAAGCTATTAAATTGTGCACCAAAGCAAGCCACGGGATGTACTTATCATGAAGATAATTACTCCCCTGAGTATATAATTTCCAAAGTGATGCTGGGTTCAAGAACAATAACAACAAGATGACATAACAAAAAAATTTAATTGACTATTTTTGCCATTTTCATGCAATTTTAATTGATAACAAGAGCTGTAGGAGAACAGCATAGCTCGACTACGAGGGTTGTCGATGTACACATAGCTTGACAAAGAAGGTGGCTGTGGCCTGCATAAAAACCTTAACCAAGGTTGACTAAAAAAATTAACCAAGGGAAACTAGAAATGTGGCCTGTCGGCACACGAATACCCCCACTGGCAGCCAAAGAAAACGAAGCATTTTTGATTATAAGTCATTTAGCCGAGCGTCAAGGTTTCAAACGCATCAAGTCTGTGACCTTGACCCTGGGCATAGTGTGATAATCCATGCATCGGTGTAGAAGATAGAGAGCGGAAGGGAATTTCAATAGGTTTGACCTTTGACCTTCAACTATGACCTTGACCTTGGACGTAGGTGCGTGGTTATTGATCGAGACACACCTTCTCATCCTGAGAAACATTTGTGCCAAGGCATTTGATAATCCATGCATCGGTGTAGAAGATATAGAGCGGAAGGAATTTCAATAGGTTTGACCTTTGACCTTTAACTGTGACCTTGACCTTGTACGTAGGTGCGTGGTTATTGATTGCGACACACCTTCTCATCATGAGAAACATTTGTGCCAAGCCATTTGATAATCCATGCATCGGTGTAGAAGATATAGAGCGGAAGGGAATTTCAATAGGTTTGACCTTTGACCTTCAACTGTGACCTTGGACGTAGGTGCGTGGTTAGCAATTTGATAATCCATGCATCAGTGTAGAAGATATAGAGCGGAAGGGAATTTCAATAGTTTGACCTTTGACCTTCAATTGTGACCTTGACCTTGGACGTAGGTGCGTGGTTATTGATCGTGACACACCTTCTCATCATGAGAAACATTTGTGCCAAGCCATTTGATAATCCATGCATCGGTGTAGAAGACATAGAGCGGAAGGGAATTTCAATAGGTTTGACATTTGACCTTCAACAGTGACCTTGACCTCGGACGTAGGTGCGTGGTTATTGATCGCGACACACCTTCTCATCGTGAGAAACATTTGTGCCAAGCCATTTGGGAATTTCAATATTTTTGACCTTTGACCTTCAACTGTGACCTTGACCTTGGATGTAGGTGCGTGGTTATTGATCGCGACACACCTTCTCATCCTGAGAAACATTTGTGCCAAGGCATTTGATAATCCATACATCGGTGTAGAAGATATAGAGCGGAAGGGAATTTCAATAGGTTTGACCTTTGACCTTCAACTGTGACCTTGACCTTGGACGTAGGTGCGTGGTTATTGATTGCGACACACTACTCATCATGAGAAACATTTGTGCCAAGCCATTTGATAATCCATGCATCGGTGTAGAAGATATAGCAGCGGAAGGGAATTTCAATAGGTTTGACCTTTGACCTTCAACTGTGACCTTGGACGTAGGTGCGTGGTTAGCAATTTGATAATCTATGCATCGGTGTAGAAGATATAGAGCGGAAGGGAATTTCAATAGGTTTGACCTTTGACCTTCAACTGTGACCTTGACCTTGGACGTAGGTGCGTGGTTATTGATCGTGACACACCTTCTCATCATGAGAAACATTTGTGCCAAGCCATTTGATAATCCATGCATCGGTGTAGAAGATATAGAGCGGAAGGGAATTTCAATAGGTTTGACCTTTGACCTTCAACAGTGACCTTGACCTTGGTTTTCCAAGTATGGTTGCTGTAGGCCCAGGAGTATTCCATATACAAGCTTGAGTAAAAACCGTAACCAAGGGGAGATAACTAAGTAATCCAAGGATAAAAGTAGGTCAAGGTCAAATATAGGTCAGGGATTATTGATGTACATCACTAGGAGATGAAGTTGTCCAAGTATGGTTGATGTAGGCCCAGAAGTATTCCATATACAAGCTTGACTATAAACATTAACCAAGTAATTCAAGGTTAAATGTAGGTGACGGTAAAATAAAGGTCAGGGGTTATTGATGTACATCCCTATGAGAAAAATTTATCCAAGTATGGTGTATGTATGCACAATAGTATTCCATCTACAAGCTTGACTAATAACCTTAACCAAGGTTGAGTAAAAACCTTAACCAAGGGGAATTAAGTAAGTAATTTAAGGTTAAATGTAGGTTAAGGTCAAATATAGGTCAGGGGTTGTTGATGTATATCACTAGGAGATGAAGTTGTCCAAGTATGGTTGGTGTAAGGCCATGAGTATTCCATCTACAAGCTCGACTAAAAACCTTAACCAAAGAGAATTAAGTAAGTAATTCAAGAGGAAATGTAGGTCAAGGTCAAATATAGATCAGGGGTTATTGATGTACATCACTATGAGAAAAGGTTGTCCAATTATGGTGTCTGTATGCACAATAGTATTCCATGTACAAGCTTGAGTAAAAAGCTTAACCAAGGTCGAGTAAAAACCTTAACTAAGGGGAATTAAGTAAGTAATTCAAGGTTAAATGTAGGTCAAGGTCAAATATAGGTCAGGGGTTGTTGATGTACATCACTAGGAGATGAAGTTGTCCAAGTATGGTTGGTGTAGGGCCAGGAGTATTCCATCTACAAGCTTGACTAAAAACGTTAACCAAGGGGAATTAAGTAATTCAAGAGGAAATGTAGGTCAAGGTCAAATATAGATCAGGGGTTGTTGATGTACATCACTAGGAGATGAAGTTGTCCAAGTATGGTGGGTGTAGGGCCAGTAGTATTCCATATAGAAGGTTGACTAAAAACCTTAACCAAAAGGAATTAAGTAAGTAATTCAAGGTTAAATGTAGGTCAAGGTCAAATATAGGTCAGGGGTTGTTGATGTACATCACTAGGAGATGAAGTTGTCCAAGTATGGTTGGTGTAGGGCCAGGAGTATTCCATCTACAAGCTTGACTAAAAACGTTAACCAAGGGGAATTAAGTAATTCAAGAGGAAATGTAGGTCAAGGTCAAATATAGATCAGGGGTTGTTGATGTACATCACTAGGAGATGAAGTTGTCCAAGTATGGTGGGTGTAGGGCCAGTAGTATTCCATATAGAAGGTTGACTAAAAACCTTAACCAAAAGGAATTAAGTAAGTAATTGAAGAGGAAATGTAGGTCAAGGTCAAATATAGATCAGGGGTTATTGATGTACATACGTATGAGAAAAGGTTGTCGAAGCATGGTGTCTGGATGCACAATAGTATTCCATGTAGAAGCTTGAAAAAAAACCTTAACCAAGGTTGACTAAAAACCTTAACCAAGGGGAATTAAGTCTGTAATTCAAGAGGAAATATAGGTCAAGGTCAAATATAGATCAGGGTTTATTGATGTGCATCACTAGGAGATGAAGTTGTCCAAGTATGGTGGGTGTAGGGCCAGTAGTATTGCATATACAAACTTGACTAAAAACCTTAACCAAGGTTGACTAAAAACCTTAACCAAGGGGAATTAACCAAGTAATTCAACAGGAAATGTAGGTCAAGGTGAAATATAGATCAGGGGTTATTGATGTACATCACTAGGAGATGAAGTTGTCCAAGTATGGTGGGTGTAGG
The DNA here is from genome assembly GCA_029237695.1 of Conchocele bisecta. Taxonomy (NCBI): domain Eukaryota; kingdom Metazoa; phylum Mollusca; class Bivalvia; order Lucinida; family Thyasiridae; genus Conchocele; species Conchocele bisecta. Next base: position 33,481,913 of record CM055266.1, read on the forward strand.
GCCAGTAGTATTCCATATACAAGCTTGACTAAAAACCTTAACCAAGGAGTGACGGTGACGCCGACGCCGATGCCGACGCCGGGGTGACAACATAAGCTCTACTTATTCTTCGAATAGTCAAGCTAAAAAGCAGATACACTCCACGATCATGAAATAGCGAATCGTCAGGTGGAAGTGTATATAGCCAAGACGTTTTCTATGCATGCATATAGATTACAATAGAATGCTATACATGGCCGACTTTGTTGTGAAACCGGGAAAATGTTTGACCACCTGTCAACAATCAATTGCCACTTTGGCCACTTCCCTTTGCCGTTGTTCACAGGTTCGACTACATGCATGTACTACCCTTTCCCCAATCACATTTAATGGATACGTGCCCAGACACGTGTTAAAACAAGTGATGTTTTTTCGTAAACAAGAATTCCGCGGAATCAAATGTCTCGCCTTGTTCCGCCTTGACCTTGACCCTGTGGCCTTGACCTTGACCCCCGAGAATAGTCCTATTTTCATCTACATATCATAGTAAAGGGATGTATAAAGTTTGATGACTGTAGCTGATAAGGTGTTGAAGTAATGATCGTAACCGTAACACGAAAACATAACATTGAAAGTATTAACAAATAGAGTTTGACCTTGACCCTGGAGACCCTGGGGCCCGCCAACATTTTTTTAATAGTCCTATATTCATGTACATATCATAGTAAAGGTATGTATAACGTTTGATGACTGTAGCTGATAAGGTGAAGTAATGACCGTAACATGAAAACTTAACATTGCATGATAACGCCGCCGCCACGCCGCCGCCGCCGCCGCCGCCACCACCGCCGCCGCCGCCGCCGCCGCCGCCGCCGCCGACTCCGGAAAAGCAAAACCTATGTCTCGCTTTCCGCTTTGCAGGCGAGACAAAAACAGCATTTTGAGAATATTTTCAGCATATTAGCTACTAAATGCACACGCATGAAATCAATATAATCATTTAGTGATATTCTACCATAATCTTGACAATTTGGCTTGGCCAAACGAACAATACAAACCTGTGAATCACGTTCACTTACCGTCGGACTCAATTTACTCAAGGGATCTGAGCTGTTTGGCCACTTAGTCACATCCATGATGTTGTCAAAATCCTCCTTTATAATGTCATATTCGTCCATTAGTGCTATCACGTCCTTCACCCCATCTCCCTCCTGCTGGACTAGCGGTTCAGTCAGGGCACCTCGCAGGAACGGTAAATAATCCATGTTCAAACTCCGCTTATCTCCCGATATTCTGTAAAGGCATTGGAAAATCGGGGTCGGTGGGAAAATCTTTATTATTTGTGGCTGTGATGGGGCTCATGGATTTGTGTAGCTTGGGATCAGATACCATACTCCTGTAGACTGGTACCGATCTATATTGCTTGTTAGAAACATGATGAGTGTTTCATTGATGGAATAGTGAACAGTGCAGATCCTGATCAGACTGTGCAGATGCACAGGCTGATCTGGATCTACACTGGTCGCAAAACCCACATGCCCCAATTCTCCAGTCACAGACACATATGACATGTTAAGAACAGCTAAGAAATACACCGATGATGCCTCATATGGCAGCGATTCAATAACAAGGAATTTTTGTAGTCGTAAAAGGGACACAACTCTGAATGAATTGGCGGTAACAAGAAAATGTTTTAACTACCCACAGCTGAACTTCAATGGTTTTGTTTGTTTGTTTATTAGTGTTTAACGGCCTATCAACAGCTAAGGTCATGTAAGGCCGGGCAAACGGGTTCGATCCCACCTGCTGCATTGGGGGGAAAATCCCAAAATCAGAACGGAATATTTACATCGAGAACAAATATATTCAGCCCTGAAATTAGAATAACCTGACCTGGTGCCAGGTCCATACCACACCAAAGTCACTTGGCCTCTTCCCCTAAAATAGGATTACGAATATCGTAATACTCACATATGGGGTATAACCAGATTCAACTGTCACATACAAAATGCCAAAGACGTATGTGAGGGCCAAACCAGGTCTCCAGTCGGGATTCCCGTAAGGATGAACCCCGATCGTTAAATTACCCATCGCGTGCTCCCACCTGCCACCCACACACATCAATGGTATACACGTACCAAATATGAAGTGGATGAAGTGGATACACAGGCTGATCTGGATCTACACTGATTGCAGAACCCAAATGCCCCAATTCTTCAGTCACAGCCACATTTGCATACGACATGTTAAGAACAGCTAAGAAATAGTGTACAACACCGAAGATGCCTCCTTGGCAGCTTTTCAATAACAAGGCATTTTTGTAGTCATAAAAGGGACACAACTGAAGGTAACAAGAAAATGTTTTGACTACCCACAGCTGCATTTCAATGGTATACACATACCAAATGTGACGTGAATCAGATGAAAACTGTAAGAGTAGTTCGCTGGACACACAAAGTCCAATTTGTGTAGTCAATAAATGGGGCCTAGCTCTAGATGGCTACAAGGCAGACCCATACATACCTGGGGCCCGTTTCACTTAACTACGTACAACTAAAATGTTCGTAAGTGCAAATTTAGGATCGTCTGGAAATTTCAATTGATGGATTTACATTTATTGAGCACTATATGCAGCCTATGCTCAATAAATATAAATCCAATAATTGTTTACAAGAAAACATTGTTAACGTGAAATGTACAGACTATCATAATGTGGCACTTACAAACATTTTAGTCGTACGAAGTGTAGTGAAACGGGCCCCAGCACTGATATTCATGTAAATTCTCAAAATCGGCATAGAATCTAACTTATTTTCCTGATGGCAGTAAAACTACATCAGTATTATTTATTTAATGGTGTTTAACGGCCTGTCAATAGCTAAGGTCATCCTAGGCTGGGTAAACGGGGTCGAATCCTATACGGATAGGGGGAAAATCCCAAAATCAGAACTGAATATTTACAGAAAAAAAAAATCGCGGAAGGTAGGTCCCTTAAAATAGACTACCACCATTCCCAGTCAGATAGGAGGCTGTGATTACCATACAACCAGACTTACTGTAGCCTCATGTGTGTACGAAGTTCCTGCAATATTCGCTCCGTCTTGCCGGTGGACGAGTTTTTGCCCAGCCACTGTGGAAACGCGATCATCTGGGTGACGGAGCCCCGCATATACTCTCCCGGGATCACACTCGCATACATCGACTGTCGAATACACAAGACTGATCATGTAAATACAGTCTACATTCGTTTACTCAAAGTCGGTTAAGTCGAATTCCCTCGTTACGTCAAATTTGTGTCCAAAGCCCGTTTCAGATCCTATTATTGTCAATGTAACTGGCTACCGCTACGTCGAATTTCGTTACGTCAAATTTTCGCCAATTCGGGCTGATTGTTCGGTCCCGAAAATAGAAATGTGTGGTATTTCACTCTTGTTAAGTCAAAGTGTCAGTTTGCGCTCGAAGTGCGAATTCGCGGCGCCAATTTACCGGATCAAAGACTGGACTTGTTTACCTGTGTAAACAAACTTTGATTTCCTCGACACCAATTAAACTTAGCTCTGACATCTGATTTAATCGGTTAAGTTATTTTATTTACTGAAATATTTTATAAATAAATAAATCACTTCAAAAGTTGTCACACCATGTCAACTTTCGAAACAATTTATGGAAAATGTTCCCAAATTTAATTTCAATCAAAACTAGAAGATACAATAAAGATGGTTTTCTCAAATCCAACATGTCCAGACTCGTTTGCATGTGTCATCAGATGCGAAACGTTGCCTGAGTATACAGAGTATATACTCACATTCACCCTCCGATTGATAAATGCTGTGTGTATATATAATCAAGTCCGGTATGTACAACAACTTGTTAATTTCCAGTTTACATGCTTTATTTATTAAACATAATAAAATGTTACTTTACTGCTTTGAATTGTCTTTTCTTGTTCCATCCTGATAATACAGATGTGTATACTTAGTTCGACTACACACATGCGTGTACAGGCAAACGCAAGTAAACACATTAGAGTTGCAAAAGTGTAACTCCGTGTGTCACAGGTCGTATGGTAGTTGCGTCCCATAACGTATATGGCAATATTTCGAGGTCCTGTTCAGATTTCATTACGTCGAACTTCGGTTTACTCAAAGTATTTATCACAGTCCGACGGACTTCGAGTAAACGAGTGTAGACTGAATCCAAATTATCATATCGTTGACGGAATTATCAGGGAAATACATGCCGACTGATAACACATTGTCGCATCCTATACCGACTACTGTCTGTTCCACGTTTTGCTGATGACAATCTTTTGGCCGTTAAATACATTAAATCTAAAAAATATTTAACTGCAAGTACTTTTTCATCAATATCAAAAAGGTCACCCTCCCCATTTTTTTCATTTGATGAAATTTCATCAAATATTGATTTTATTGTGAAAAACAATTTCCTATGGGAATTTAACATAGGGCTAAAAGGAGCTCCAGCAGCTGCAGGAGGAGTAAAAAACAGGAAATCAACTCCAAAACCAGGCTAAATAGCTTGGAAATAATGTAACTAAGAAAACATAAGTTAGATTTTGAAAATCGGTCCAGAAATTATAAAATTATTTAAAAAAAATCTATTTTAGCCCATTATCCCATGTAAAATTCCCATAGGAAATTGTTTTTAATAGGCAAATACGGACCAATTTGGATACAATTTGTTTTGAGAAACCCCTAGTTCCCTAGTTCATAGGGCCTAGTTTATAGGGTCTAGTTCATAGGGCCTAGTTTATAGGGGTTTCGCAAAACAAATGGTGTCCGAATACTTAGTGTCTGTTCCATGCTTTCCTGCCGACAAACTTTTGGCTATTAAAGACATTAAATCTAAAAAATATTTAATTGCAAGTACTTTTTCACCAATAACAAAAGTCACCGTCCCCAAAAAATTTTGTTTGATAAAATCAAATATGGATTTAATAGCGAGTGAAAAAAAACATTTTCCTATGGAATTTAACATGGGGGGGAAAAAGAGGTCGGGAGGAGTAATAAAATAAAAATAAAATGGAAATGGACTCCAAAACCTGGTTAGATAGCTTGGGAATGGTATAACTAAGAAAACAAAAGTTAGATTTTAAAAATCGGTCCACAACTGAAAAATTATTTAGACCAGATGGCCGCGGCCCGCATGTCGAGCCCGCCGAGACATTTGATGGTATTTGCAAAAACTTTAACGCAGATTTCGGACAGACGCACGCACGCACAGACGGACGCACGCACGGACGTTCCTACAAATGGATACTTATGTGACTAACCTTTGTTCATCCCTTTCATTGTTATGTAGCCACATAAACCCAATTTTAAAATCAAAGAACAACAGAACATTACATAACCTATTGTTCTCCTAGCCACATATGTATCCATTTGTAAGCTCGGACGGACGGACGGGCGTTCTTACATTAGGGTACTTATGTGGCTTATCACATGTTAAATATTAGCCACATAAAACGATTTTTAGCTACATAAAACGATTTTTTAGGTGGCTACAATAAAAATTGTAACCAACCCTATCCTTTAACAAGTCCATAACCCTGTGGGGCTAGCCACATAAGTACCCTAATGTGTGCGACCGGACGCACGGACGGACGCACGGACGGACGCACGGACGTCATTGTGATCACTATGTCTCGCTTTCTGCAAGCGGGCTCAACAAAAAATCTACTTTTAGCCCTCATGTTAAAATACCGTAGGAAATAGTTTTTTCGCAATAAAATATATGTTTGACTGAATTTCATCAAATAAAAAATTTGGAGAGGGTGACTTTTTCATTATTGATGAAAAAGTACTTACATTTAAATATTATTTGGATTTAATGGCCAAAAGTTTGTCAGCAACAAAACGTGGAACAGACAGTAGGCCTATTTCGGTACTACCTCAGCGGAGAGCAATGACCAGTTCTGTCCAGAGCGGATTTTGCGTTCCGTGACGTCACCATCACAGATGGAGTCAGCCGCCCGCGCCAACAGGGACAGGTGTTTAGACGTGCTACCCCTGAAACACAATGAAGCAGACTTCCAGATAAGTTTTGTATCTAAAGAGTATTATACTCGCATATTTAAAATTCAATGTATATTTTACTTTTACAAATGTTTTATTGATTTTCTTCCTCATTAAATAGGGAACAAATGGTAAAAAATAAAAGAAATTTAAAAATTCACTTATTTCAGCTGCAAAAAGCAAAGAATGTTTGCTCTTTGTTACTCAACTAAGTAAATTTTCAACTTATTACAGTATTTTCACTACTCAATTTGAAAATCAATACATATTATCACATTGCTGTGAGTATTTTGTACTCCCATGTTTGCTAATCAAAGCGTATTCTGCTAACATAAGTATGTAAAATACGCCAATACGCACCTTATCTGGAGCTCTGATGAAGAGCACACAATTACAATGAAGAGCACACAATTACAATGAAGAGCACACAATTACGAGCCTACAATATTTTACGTAAATGACACGTCATAAGTTGACAAAATTCAGAATTGAATTCTGCATGAGCTGTGATTTTTTTATCTACTAAAAAATATGACCAATTTTTTTTAATCAATATCAGCAAAAAAAGGACATCTGACACAAAAACCAGGCAGGCCCATGATTTAATAAGAACCTCTCTAAACCTCCCTGAGTGTCCCATTTTAGAGGTTACAATGGGTTTCAACCTTAACAAAGTCCCGATATCTCTGGCTTGGCCTGCAGGTACATTTTTGTTTGTTTGTTTGTTTGTTGGGGTTTAACGGCCTATCAACAGCTAAGGTCATTTAAGGCCGGGTCAATGTGTTTAGCACTAAATCCCATATATTACCTGTACAAGCACATGTAAGTGTTCCAGTACATGTACAAATGGGGGGAAAATCCCATAATCAGAACTGAATATTTACAATAACAAAACTATATTCAGCCCTGAAATCAGAATAATCCTGATCTGATGCCAGGTCCTCGCCACACCAGAATCACTTGGCCCCACCAAAAAGCAGTAGGATCAGTAATAATCTTACTACTTTTATAATGGGCAATAACCCAATTCAACTCTCGGGTAATAAAAGAGCCAAAGATAAAAACGTACCTGAGGGCCAAACCAGGCAAATCATGATTCCTATAAGGAGGAACCCCTACCGTTAATTTACGCCGTCACATTCGCCCGACCACCACCCACTGGGGTACATTTTTTACTTTCTTACTAATTGAGAGTTGTATCCGGTTATAACCAGATGCAGCTCTCACATACAAGAATGCCAAAGACCCTAGGGCAAAACCAGTAGCCTATTTCACCAACACTGCAAAGTATACTTATCTAGCAAAGTATACCTTGAGGGAGAAATTTTCAATTTAAGGATAAATTAATTTTCATTATACTGAATGTATTACATTATCACAGCCATTTTGGCTGTGATAATGTAATACATTCAGTATAATAATTCTGCATACTTTTAATCATCAAATATATGCAGTCATTAGTTCTATATGAAATAATGCATTTCGGGAAAAATAAATGTTTACTCCCTCAAAGTATACTTTACTAGAGAAGTATACTTTGCAATTTTGATGAACTCGTCTACAGTCTGGTATCTGGTCGGGATCCGGTAACGATGATTCCCGATAGTTAAATTACACACCGCATGCTCCCAACCAACCCAGTAATTCCTCAACAAGCCTCTCAATTCCTACGCGTTTCCTAGCCTTATGAAATAGCACTTGATAGCAAAGGAAAATAGCCTGGTATTATCTGTCAATTTCAATCAACAATGTATCACTAAATGATGCCACTACCCTAGTATTCCTGATATGAGACACACCCTGTGATTTCTGACATCTGCGTAATTTCATGAAATACGTTTACAAAATTTACGTAAATGACGTCAAAAGTTGACAAAATTTTTAGAGTTTTAGAATATAATTCCGCATGCACTGTGAAAGTTTTGTCAACTTTTGACTTTATTTATGAAAGATATTGTACATTTTGTGAACGTATTTCATGAAATTACGCAGATGTCTGAAGGTTCACAATCGCATATAAGCCAATAATTACAGCACAAAAATATTTACATAATTCCCTAATATTTGATTGGCCCGTAGCAAGTCTCTATCCAAAATTTATATCCCAGTAAACTCCCACACCGAACTACTTTCCATAACCGTGAGGCGCAGTTCAAATAATTCTTAAGAAAACGGAAAATAAACACAATTTCTTGCTGAATTTATTTCAAATGCCGGAATTATAAGGAATGAATGGCCTTTTTGTGGAATTTATCGGGGATATAAACTTGGAAAAGTCGCGGGAATACTGGACGAGGCCTTCCGGCCTTCGTCCAGTATTCCCGCGACTTTTCCAAGTTTATACTCCGATAAATTCCGCAAAAAGGCCATTCATTCCTATAACGTCACCTTGCAGCGAATGGTGCGACGTGTATATAGTTCTCCTGTACAAACAGTGGCGCGATGTTGTAGTCGTGAAAGAAGAGATCGGCCTTGTCGTTTGTCGTCATGCTCCTCGTCTCCTCCCCACCCACAAACACCTTCCTGCACACATCGAACGGGCCCTGAAACATATCCATTAAAGTTGCAATCCCACATCCCAGGTTGTAATACAGGGAGACATTTGTTTAGAAATTACATTTTTCGGGCAAAATTAACATTCATTTACCAATACTGTACGTGTTAATTGGCATTATTACTCTTTCTATACCAAACGTGAATTACCACTCTTCATACTAGGTGTGATAACCATGTTTCCTTAAAAGGTCAACAGAAACAACTATTTATTCTCTCTATTTATTTTTGGATGTGAACGATCATAGTTTATACAATGTCGATAACAATATTTGTTCCGGTGACACATCTAAATTGATATAAATATTTTAAAAATTTCCAGCCTCATTTTTATATCCACAATGACACGTGTCATTGGAATGGACTGAAATATTAATTCCTACTAATATGTAGTTTTTAAAATGGGTGGAATAGTTAAACAATTATGCACTTGTTTATTTTCCATAATAATATTTTTTTGCCTGCCAAATTCATCGAGTTCAGGTTTAATATCATATTACGGTCGAATCCCATATTTGATAAGAAAATAAAATTTAAATCAGGAGAATAAACTTTATGGCAAGAAATGGTGAAAAAAAATTCTCCTGTCAGGAGATACGACAGGTATGCCTAATGGACATCAACTTACAATTTTCATATCTTTCTTCGCCGACTTGGCATCCGTCTTGGCTTGGTCGAAGGTGACAGCCTTATCAGCTGCTGTCCACATAGATAAATTATGGATCACCTGCAATTTAGCAGCAACAGGCTCTTTTATGGTATCCCAACAAATCAGAGAAGAATATATACAGAGCTCCAGATAAGCTGCGTATTTGCTTAAATACCCAATTAAAATTGCCAATTGAAACTAGATTGGTCAGTAAGCGAGGCTTAAGGAGTACCCCCCGCGTGGGCCCAGGTACCCCTAAAATATGTAAAATTTCCAATTGTGTGGGCTTGTGATCTTGACTCTGTGCTTAGCGGGAGCAGCATGAACGTGAATTTTTCACAGGGTGGTAGAGGTCCATTGGAGCAATGCGTGTGTGAAATGTGAAGCAGATCCGAGCAAGGAAATAGAAGTTATAACCGATTTCTCTGATGTTTAAGATTTGTAAAGAGACCAACTATGTGACCTTCACCTCGAGATCAGCAGGAATTTGTCACAGCATGATAGTAGAGCCTTAGAGGAATGCATGCATGAAATATTGAGAATTTTCGATGAAAGAAATAGAAGTTGTAACATATTTCTCTGATGTTAAGTTTTGTAAAGAGACAAAGTATGTGACCTTGACCTTGGGATCAGCGGGGATTGGACGGTCGTAGATTTGTCACAGCATGATAGTACAACCTTAGAGGAATGCACAAGTGAAATATTAAGAATTTTCAATGAAGGAAATAGAAGGTATAACTTATTTCTCTGATGTTAAGTTTTGTAAAGAGACCAAGTAGTTGACCTTGACCTTGGGATCAGCGGGGGTTTGATGGTCATGGATTTGGCACAGCATGGTAGTAGAGCCTTACAGGAATGCATGTATTAAGCATTTTAGATGAAGGGAATAGAAGTTATAACATATTTCAGTGATGTTAAGTTTTGTAAAGAGACTAAGTATTTGACCTTGACCTTGGGATCAGCGGGGGTTAGACAGTCGTGGATTTGGCACAGCATGGTAGTAGAGCCTTACAAGAATGCATGTGTGAAATATTAAGCATTTTAGATGAAGGAAATGGAAGTTATAACATATTTCAGTGATGTTAAGTTTTGTAAAGAGACTAAGTATTTGACCTTGACCTTGGGATCAGCGGGGGTTGGACAGTCGTGGATTTGGTACAGCATGGTAGTAGAGCCTTACAGGAATGCATGTGTGAAATATTAAGCATTTTAGATGAAGGAAATAGAAGTTATAACAATATTTCTCTGATGTTAAGTTTATGGATGCACAGACGCACGCACGCACGCACGCACGCACGCACGCACGCACGCACGCACGCACGCACGCACGCACGCACGCACGCACGCACGCACGCACGCACGCACGCACGCACGCACGCACGCACGCACGCACGCACGCACGCACGCACGCACGCACAACCTGACTCCAGTATACCCCCGCACAACTCATTGCGGGGTGTATAATCAGAAGTAGCAAGTATCAAAAAGCAATACAAGTTTTGTGGTACCTTTAACATGCTGCAGTAAACAATAAACAGACAACATATATAGCATCTTTTTCTTATTTTCCATGAAAACACATCTTGTTATTTCATTAGAATTGAACCAAGGAGACAATTCTAATGAAATGCCAAGACATGTTTTCATTTTGAAGCAAACTATTCAATAATTGCTGTCTGTTGATGTGTAAACAGTAGTGTGATTTTATTTTACCCAATTAAAATGTTGAAATACCCAATTGCTTCAGAAATGATGGGAGTGACAATACTCAATTACAAATTCCTTATCTGGAGCCCTGAAATAGTGTCTGAATATTTAGGATTATTACAGCAGGCATTTTCCTTTTGCATTTGTATACAGTAGAACCTCTATACACCGGACACCCATACAATCTATGGCTGCTCAATTGTATTTGGTTATTGTCATCTCACACAGTTGATAACGTCTATTAATGCTCGCAAACCACATATACCTGTTTTGCGGTGCCCATCTGCCTGATTTACAGTGGAGCCTCTCTAAACCGGTCACCCTGGGGACCTCCATTGGACTACTTCATAGACCTGAATTACAGTGGAGCCTCCCTAAACCGGACACCCTGGGGACCTCCCATTGAGCGCTCGCAGACCTGAATTATAGTGGAGCCTCTCTAAACTGGTCACCCTGGGGACCTCCCATTGAGCGCTCAGACTTGAATTATAGTGGAGCCTCTCTAAACTGGACACCCTGGGGACCTCCCATGGAGCGCTCAGACTTGAATTATAGTGGAGCCTCTCTAAACTGGACACCCTGGGGACCTCCCATGGAGCGCTCACAGACTTGAATTATAGTGGAGCCTCTAAACTGGACACCCTGGGGTCCTCCCATGGAGCGCTCACAGACTTGAATTACAGTGGAGCCTCTCTAAACTGGACACCCTGGGGACCTCCCATGGAGCGCTCATAGACTTGAATTACAGTGGAGCCTCTAAACTGGACACCCTGGGGACCTCCCATGGAGCTCTCACGACTCAAATTATAGTGGAGCCTCTCTAAACCGGACACCCTGGGGACCTCCCATGGACTACTCATAGACTTGAATTACAGTGGAGCCTCTAAACTGGACACCCTGGGGACCTCCCATGGAGCGCTCACAGACTTGAATTATAGTGGAGCCTCTAAACCGGACACCCTGGGGACCTCCCATGGACTACTCATAGACTTGAATTATAGTGGAGCCTCTAAACCGGACACCCTGGGGACCTCCCATGGACTACTCATAGACTTGAATTATAGTGGAGCCTCTAAACTGGACACCCTGTGGACCTCCCATGGACTACTCATAGACTTGAATTACAGTGGAGCCTCTAAACTGGACACCCTGGGGACCTCCCATGGAGCGCTCACATACCTGAATTATAGTGGAGCCTCTAAACCGGACACCCTGGGGAACTCCCATGGAGCGCTCACAGACCTGAATTATAGTGGAGCCTCTCTAAACCGGACACCCTGGGGAACTCCCATGCAGCGCTCATAGACCTGAATTATAGTGGAGCCTCTCTAAACTGGACACCCTGGGGACCTCCCATGGAGCGGTCAGACTTGAATTATAGTGGAGCCTCTCTAAACTGGACACCCTGGGGACCTCCCATGGAGCGCTCAGACTTGAATTATAGTGGAGCCTCTCTAAACCGGACACCCTGGGGACCTCCAATGGACTACTCTATACCTGAATTACAGTGGAGCCTCTAAATCCGGACACGGGGACCTCCTGGGGACCTCCAACCTGGAATTACTGGACCTCTAAATGGCTACTGGGGACCTCCAATGGACTACTCATAGACCTAAATTACAGTGGAGCCTCTCTAATCTAAACCGGACACCCTGAGGACCTCCCATTGAGCGCTCGCAGACCTGAATTATAGTGGAGCCTCTCTAAACTGGTTACCCTGGGGACCTCCCATTGAGTGCTCACAGACTTGAATTATAGTGGAGCCTATAAACTGGACACCCTGGGGACCTCCCATGGAGCTCTCAGACTCAAATTATAGTGGAGCCTCTCTAAACCGGACACCCTGTGGACCTCCCATGGACTACTCATAGACTTGAATTACAGTGGAGCCTCTAAACTGGACACCCTGGGGACCTCCCATGGAGCGCTCATAGACTTGAATTATAGTGGAGCCTCTCTAAACTGGACACCCTGTGGACCTCCCATGGACTACTCATAGACCTGAATTACAGTGGAGCCTCTAAACTGGACACCCTGGGGACCTCCCATGGAGCTCTCAAGACTCGAATTATAGTGGAGCCTCTCTAAACCGGACACCCTGGGGACCTCCCATGCACTACTCATAGACTTGAATTACAGTGGAGCCTCTAAACTGGACAACCTGGGGACCTCCCATGGAGCGCTCACAGACTTGAATTATAGTGGAGCCTCTCTAAACCGGATACCCTGGGGACCTCCCATGGACTACTCATAGACCTGAATTACAGTGGAGCCTCCGAACTGGACACCCTGGGGACCGAGCTCCCATGGAGCGCTCACAGACCTGAATTATAGTGCAGCCTCTCTAAACTGGTCACCCTGGGGACCTCCCATTGAGCGATCAGACTTGAATTATAGTGGAGCCTCTAAACCGGACACCCTGGGGACCTCCCATGGAATGCTCACAGACTTGAATTATAGTGGAGCCTGTCAAAACCAGACACCCTGGGGACCTCCCATGGACTACTCATAGACCTGAATTACAGTGGAGCCTCTCTAAACTGGTCACCCTGGGGACCTCCCATGGAGCGCTCACAGACCTGAATTATAGTGGAGCCTCTCTAAACTAGTCACCCTGGAGACCTCCCATTGAGCGCTCAGACTTGAATTACAGTGGAACCCCTCTAAACTGGACACCCTGGGGACCACCCATGGACTACTCATAGACTTGAATTACAGTGGAGCCTCTAAACTGGACACCCTGGGGACCTCCCATGGAGCGCTCACAGACTTGAATTATAGTGGAGCCTCTAAACCGGACACCCTGGGGACCTCCCATGGACTACTCATAGACTAGACTGAATTATAGTGGAGCCTCTAAACTGGACACCCTGTGGACCTCCCATGGACTACTCATAGACTTGAATTACAGTGGAGCCTCTAAACTGGACACCCTGGGGACCTCCCATGGAGCGCTCACAGACCTGAATTATAGTGGAGCCTCTAAACCGGACACCCTGGGGAACTCCCATGGAGCGCTCACAGACCTGAATTATAGTGGAGCCTCTCTAAACAGGACACCCTGGGGAACTCTCATGGAGCGCTCACAGACCTGAATTATAGTGGAGCCTCTCTAAACTGGACACCCTGGGGACCTCCCATGGAGCGCTCAGACTTGAATTATAGTGGAGCCTCTCTAAACTGGACACCCTGGGGACCTCCCATGGAGCGCTCAGACTTGAATTATAGTGGAGCCTCTCTAAACCGAACACCCTGGGGACCTCCCATGGACTACTCATATACCTGAATTACAGTGGAGCCTCTAAACTGGACACCCTGGGGACCTCCATTGGACTACTCATAGACCTAAATTACAGTGGAGCCTCTCTAATCTAAACCGGACACCCTGGGGACCTCCCATTGAGCGCTCGCAGACCTGAATTATAGTGGAGCCTCTCTAAACTGGTCACCCTGGGGACCTCCCATTGAGTGCTCAGACTTGAATTATAGTGGAGCCTCTAAATTGGACACCCTGGGGACCTCCCATGGAGCTCTCAGACTCAAATTATAGTGGAGCCTCTCTAAACCGGACACCCTGTGGACCTCCCATGGACTACTCATAGACTTGAATTAAAGTGGAGCCTCTAAACTGGACACCCTGGGGACCTCCCATGGAGCGCTCACAGACTTGAATTATAGTGGAGCCTCTCTAAACTGGACACCCTGTGGACCTCCCATGGACTACTCATAGACCTGAATTACAGTGGAGCCTCTAAACTGGACACCCTGGGGACCTCCCATGGAGCTCTCAAGACTCGAATTATAGTGGAGCCTCTCTAAACCGGACACCCTGGGGACCTCCCATGCACTACTCATAGACTTGAATTACAGTGGAGCCTCTAAACTGGACACCCTGGGGACCTCCCATGGAGTGCTCACAGACTTGAATTATAGTGGAGCCTCTCTAAACCGGATACCCTGGGGCCCTCCCATGGACTACTCATAGACCTGAATTACAGTGGAGCCTCTGAACTGGACACCCTGGGGACCGACCTCCCATGGAGCGCTCACAGACCTGAATTATAGTGCAGCCTCTCTAAACTGGTCACCCTGGGGACCTCCCATTGAGCGATCAGACTTGAATTATAGTGGAGCCTCTAAACTGGACACCCTGGGGACCTCCCATGGACTACTCATACTTGAATTACAGTGGAGCCTCTAAACTGGACACCCTGGGGACCTCCCATGGAGCGCTCACAGACTTGAATTATAGTGGAGCCTCTCTAAACTGGACACCCTGTGGACCTCCCATGGACTACTCATAGACCTGAATTACAGTGGAGCCTCTAAACTGGACACCCTGGGGACCTCCCATGGAGCTCTCAAGACTCGAATTATAGTGGAGCCTCTCTAAACCGGACACCCTGGGGACCTCCCATGCACTACTCATAGACTTGAATTACAGTGGAGCCTCTAAACTGGACACCCTGGGGACCTCCCATGGAGTGCTCACAGACTTGAATTATAGTGGAGCCTCTCTAAACCGGATACCCTGGGGCCCTCCCATGGACTACTCATAGACCTGAATTACAGTGGAGCCTCTGAACTGGACACCCTGGGGACCGACCTCCCATGGAGCGCTCACAGACCTGAATTATAGTGCAGCCTCTCTAAACTGGTCACCCTGGGGACCTCCCATTGAGCGATCAGACTTGAATTATAGTGGAGCCTCTAAACTGGACACCCTGGGGACCTCCCATGGACTACTCATAGACTTGAATTACAGTGGAGCCTCTAAACTGGACACCCTGGGGACCTCCCATGGAGCGCTCACAGACTTGAATTATAGTGGAGCCTCTAAACCGGACACCCTGGGGACCTCCCATGGACTACTCATAGACTTGAATTACAGTGGAGCCTCTAAACCGGACACCCTGGGGACCTCCCATGGACTACTCATAGACTTGAATTATAGTGGAACCTCTAAACTGGACACCCTGTGGACCTCCCATGGACTACTCATAGACTTGAATTACAGTGGAGCCTCTAAACTGGACACCCTGGGGACCTCCCATGGAGCGCTCACAGACCTGAATTATAGTGGAGCCTCTAAACCGGACACCCTGGGGAACTCCCATGGAGCACTCACAGACCTGAATTATAGTGGAGCCTCTCTAAACTGGACACCCTGGGGAACTCTCATGGAGCGCTCACAGACCTGAATTATAGTGGAGCCTCTCTAAACTGGACACCCTGGGGACCTCCCATGGAGCGCTCAGACTTGAATTATAGTGGAGCCTCTCTAAACTGGACACCCTGGGGACCTCCCATGGAGCGCTCAGACTTGAATTATAGTGGAGCCTCTCTAAACCGGACACCCTGGGGACCTCCCATGGACTACTCATATACCTGAATTACAGTGGAGCCTCTAAACTGGACACCCTGGGGACCTCCCATGGACTACTCATAGACCTAAATTACAGTGGAGCCTCTCTAATCTAAACCGGACACCCTGGGGACCTCCCATTGAGCGCTCGCAGACCTGAATTATAGTGGAGCCTCTCTAAACTGGTCACCCTGGGGACCTCCCATTGAGTGCTCACAGACTTGAATTATAGTGGAGCCTCTAAACTGGACACCCTGGGGACCTCACATGGAGCTCTCAGACTCAAATTATAGTGGAGCCTCTCTAAACCGGACACCCTGTGGACCTCCCATGGACTACTCATAGACTTGAATTACAGTGGAGCCTCTAAACTGGACACCCTGGGGACCTCCCATGGAGCGCTCACAGACTTGAATTATAGTGGAGCCTCTCTAAACTGGACACCCTGTGGACCTCCCATGGCCTACTCATAGACCTGAATTACAGTGGAGCCTCTAAACTGGACACCCTGGGACCTCCCATGGACTCTCAAGACTCGAATTATAGTGGAGCCTCTCTAAACCGGACACCCTGGGGACCTCCCATGCACTACTCATAGACTTGAATTACAGTGGAGCCTCTAAACTGGACACCCTGGGGACCTCCCATGGAGCGCTCACAGACTTGAATTATAGTGGAGCCTCTCTAAACCGGATACCCTGGGGCCCTCCCATGGACTACTCATAGACCTGAATTACAGTGGAGCCTCTGAACTGGACACCCTGGGGACCGACCTCCCATGGAGCGCTCACAGACCTGAATTATAGTGCAGCCTCTCTCAACTGGTCACCCTGGGGACCTCCCATTGAGCGATCAGACTTGAATTATAGTGGAGCCTCTAAACTGGACACCCTGGGGACCTCCCATGGAACGCTCACAGACTTGAATTATAGTGGAGCCTGTCAAAACAAGACACCCTGGGGACCGCCCATGGACTACTCATAGACCTGAATTACAGTGGAGCCTCTCTAAACTTGTCACCCTGGGGATCTCCCGTGGATCGCTCACAGACCTGAATTATAGTGGAGCCTCTCTAAACTGGTCACCCTGGGGACCTCCCATTGAGCGCTCAGACTTGAATTACAGTGGAACCCCTCTAAACTGGACACCCTGGCCTCCCAGGGAACGCTCACAGACCTCCCAGGGTGTCCAGTTTAGAGGGGTTCCACTGTATATTACAAGGTAATCTGTATTTAATATTATAACAAATTTAAATTGGTTGGATCCTTCCACTGTCTGCATGGGTAGGTAGGGTACTCACCTGCCTGATGTCCTGATTGGCTGCCAATATGATTTCATTGAGGGCCGGGGCTGGGACGCTAAGGCCCTCCTTATACGCTATAGACATCACAGCACCCTGGAAAATAATGCAAATGTTTCTTTCCATGCTTCTAATTCAACTAGAGCAAGTGAGCAGGGCTTACAGATGCCCCCGGCCGCCGCCTCGTCTAACCAACAAATATTTTCCAAGTCATTTGGCCTAGACCTTGGGCATGAAAGTACCATGGGTCTGAAAATCGACTAACCTGACCTCACCACACCATAGTCACTAAACCCCACTCCCTAAAACAGGGGTGTAAAAATTTCGAAAAATCCATTCGCCATGCAGGACTAGTAAAAGCAAAAAGCCCTTTAATACCAATTTAGCACTCGCCCTGTACAATCCACGTAACTTGACTGTATGTTGGCACGTGAAACATTATTTTCCCACCTGCTGTATACTATTGTATCCTGTTTAATTGTGTACATGTAATTAAACAGCATGTATGTCAATATTTTAGACAAATGGCAAAGTAATCTGTTTAAATTCACGTACAATACCATTTATGAACTTGGATGTGCATAAATTCTGTATATTTAGTTAATACCCAACTGAAATATCACAAAAATTGGGTTACGGTAACATCGATTGGAAAAAGTAGCAAAAGAATGAAACTACGTAGGTACTAAATCGCCGAAATTGTCTGCGATATTTACAGACTTGTTTCATATTTTCTGACAAAGACAAAGCCATATTTGGTTGAAATAAATAGTTAGTAATGTAATAAACAGTATTTCTTTTCGGCATCAAAGAATTTCATTAGAATATATCAATTTCTTTGTAATTCTTGAAAAAGTTTCACACTTTTCGGCGAAAAAGAAAGTTGCAATCATGGGCCTTCCACATTCGCTATGTAGGCCACGACTCGGTTCGTTAGGTGGCGCCTCAAGCGGGTATACCCACAATCATAGCTTACGATTGGATGCTATTATTAATTATTTTTATTTCGGAAATCGAATTCTACATAGCGTTAAAAGCTGACAAAGTTTGTAGTTAAAACTACCAAATTTGTTCGCTACCGGACGACCCAGTTTTATCATTTTTGCTAGCCCCGACCCAGAAACGGCTGTTAGAATGCGTGTTTGCATGTGTTTGCTTAGTGGAGAGTATTCGGAGCGAGTTAAAACTCTACCGAGAACGCGCGGAAGGGAACTTGGCAAATGTGCTATTGATCGAACGACCCGCACGTGGCTTCGAAAAAACAAAGCAAGTGCCGACAGTACACACTTCATGATCAATCGCTGATAGGATCTACCGCCGACGTCTTTGGTGACAGTAACCCGTCAATCATACCTCAGCTTATAACTAATGGCGCACCTTTATTAACCAGCGATTGGCTGTATAAATAACTTCGCCACATGAATAACACGTGTTTTGAACTGACAGTTGTAGTAGCCAGAAGCAATGTTTGGCTAGGGGATTATTGAAACTATCGACCCGTGACTTTTATTGTCACAGCGGATAGGCGTGATTTTAGTGAATCGCGTATTAATATGATGTGGATTTATTTTTATTTTACAGGAAATTATCAATCGCCAGAATAGAGCATTTTTCAATTTTACCTAGAATTTAGATAGAGGAAAAATTACTCGCCGTGTCGGACTAGTAGACGGTAATTTCCACTCGTCCGAGGATGATAAGCACTCGCGAATGCGAGCGGGCGAGTGGAATTTTACACCCCTGTAATAGGATCATTACTAATGCTACTACTTTTATCATGGGATTCCAGATAGGATGAACCCCATCGGTAAATTTACCCTTCGCATGCTCCGAAACAACCGGCCAAGCTATGATGGCCATACCTTGATCTGTTCCACCCTGGGCCGCTGGAACCTCAGGTCGAAGCAGTAGTTGGACAGGGTCCGCATCTTTTGGTGGTTCCTGTCGTTACACATCGTGATGATCGGAATACGCGACGTCTTGATCAGCTGCACCAGTTCCTGAGATGCAAAAGGTGAAAAGGTATAATGTCCAGAGCTCCAGATAAGGTGCGTATTTGCTTAAATACCCAATTAAAATTGCCAAAAACCCAAATGAAATCAGATGTTGAGAGTATCAAAAAGCAATGACAAATGTGTGGTATCTTTATCATGCTATAGAAAACAAAATCTGAAAATGCTTCACTCAGCATCGGCCATGTGGTTCCTGATAAAAAGACGTTCAAAATCTTGAATAAATGGACCTTTTGGTGGCCATCATGGATGACATAATCATCCGATTCCGACAAATATTGCATCAGAGTGATCGCCTCATTGATACCTTCAATTTGATATATGACATGACCATATTCAGTCAAAAATAAAATTTGACACCAATTTGACCCCACAGGCCACGCCCATTTTTGACCCCGGGGTCACCATTTTAACAACTTTCAAAGAGCAATGGACATCGATCATTCCTACCAAGTTTCGTCAAAATCCGGCTAGCGGTTCATGAGAAGAAGATTTTTTAAGAATTTATGCTATTTTTAGATGGCGGCCATCTTGGATTAGCGATGACCTCCATTTTAACAAATCTGAAAAGGCTTCACCCATGGACCATAACTTTTACGTTTGGCTACCATGGGCCAAGCGGTTCATGTGAAGAAGAATTTTGAAATCTCTAATAAAAGAACGACCTTTTGACATTTCGGCGGCCATCTTGGATGACATAACAATCCGATTTGGACAAAAAATGTACCAGAGTGATCGCCTCATTGATACCTTCGATTTGATATATAACATGACCATATTTGGTCAAAAATAAAATTTGACCCTACGAGCCACGCCCATTTTTGACCCCGGGGCCTCACCAATTTTAAACCAACTTTGAAAAGAAAAGCATTGTACAAATCGAATCATTTCCTACCAACGTTTAGGTCGGAAATCCGGCTGAGCGGTTCATGAGAAGATTTTTTAAGAATTTATGCTATTTTTAGACGGCTGCCATCTTGGTTTATTGCGATGTCCTCCATTTTTAACAAATCTGAAAAGGCTTTCACATATGGACCATAACTTTTAAGTTTGGGATACCATAGGGCCAAGCGGTTCATGTCAAGAAAAATTTTGAATAAATCTCTAATAAAAAGAAAAAACGAAAACCTTTTTGACCTTTCTGGCGGCCATCTTGGATGGACATAACAAATCCGATTTGGGACAAGGAAAATGCACCAAGAGTGATCGCCTCATTGATACCGTTCAATTTGATATATGACATGACCATATTCGGTCAAAAATAAAATTTGACCCCACGGGCCACGCCCAGTTTTGACCCCGGGGTCACCATTTTAACAACTTTGAAAGAGCAATGTACATCGATCATTCCTACCAAGTTTCGTCGAAATCCGGCAAGCAGTTCATGAGAAGAAGATTTTTTAAGAATTTATGCTATTTTTAGACAGCGGCCATCTTGGGTTAGCGATGACTTCCATTTTAACAAATCTGAAAAGGCTTCACCCATGGACCATAACTTTTAAGTTTGGCTACCATGGGCCAAGCGGTTCATGTGAAGAAGAATTTTGAAATCTCTAATAAAAGAACGACCTTTTGACCTTTCGGCGGCCATCTTGGATGACATAACAATCCGATTTCGACAGAAAATGCACCAGAGTGATCGCCTCATTGATACTTTCAATTTGATATATGACATGACCATATTCGGTCAAAAATAAAATTTGACCCCAATTTGACCCCACGGGCCACGCCCATTTTTGACCCCGGGGTCACCATTTTAACAACTTTGAAAGAGCAATGTACTTCGATCATTCCTACCAAGTTTCGTCGAAATCCGACAAGCGGTTCATCAGAAGATTTTTTTAAGAATTTATGCTATTTTTAGACGGCGGCCATCTTGGATTAGCGATGACCTCCATTTTAACAAATCTGAAAAGGCTTCACCCATGGACCATAACTTTTAAGTTTGGCTACCATGGGCCAAGCGGTTCATGTGAAGAAGAATTTTGAAATCTCTAACAAAAGAACGACCTTTTGATCTTTCGGCGGCCATCTTGGATGACATAACAATCCGGTTTCGACAAAATAATGCACCAGAGTGATCGCCTCATTGATACCTTCAATTTGATATATGAAATGACCATATTCAGTCAAAAAAAAATTTGACCCCAATTTGACCCCACGGGCCACGCCCATTTCTGACCCCAGGGTCACCATTTTAACAACTTTGAAAGAGCAATGTACATCGATCATTCCTACCAAGTTTTGTCGAAATCCGGTTGGCGGTTCTTGAGAAGAAGATTTTTTAAGAATTTGTGCTATTTTTAGACGGCGGCCATCTTGGATTACGTAATGACGTCATTTTAACAATTTTGTAATCCCCCTACCTAAGGACCATGACCATGAAGTTTGGTGACTATAGACCCAATGGTTACCGAGGAGAAGACGTTTGAAAATGTTCACGGACGACGGACGACGGACGACGGACACATTGCGGTAACAATAGCTCACATGAGCTTCGCTCAGGTGAGCTAAAAAGGGTGTTCGAGTTATGCTCCGGAGACAAAATCAGTGACGGAAAAAACAAAGGGATAACTAAAAAATTAGTGATGCAAGAGTTGTCATTCTTGCGTGACACACCTTTAGGGTTGTGGTCTATGCATGTGTGAAGTTTCATGAAAATATTCCAAAGGGTGTTCGAGTTATGCTCCGGACACGAAATCAGTGCACGAAACAACAAAGGGAGATAACTAAGAAATTAACGACGCAAGAGTTGTCATTCTTACGTGCGACACACCTTTGGGTCGTCTTCTATGCATGTGTGAAGTTTAATAAACTAGAAAATGTGTTCAT
Source organism: Conchocele bisecta (assembly GCA_029237695.1). Classification (NCBI taxonomy): domain Eukaryota; kingdom Metazoa; phylum Mollusca; class Bivalvia; order Lucinida; family Thyasiridae; genus Conchocele; species Conchocele bisecta. Next base: position 33,504,345 of record CM055266.1, read on the forward strand.
AGAACACGGATGTCCCACATATCGCTTTGATAATAAATGAGGCCAAATTCCAAGTCAAAATTTTCTTTTACCTGAGGGTTAAAGTTTTTGAAGCACCAAGTATGTGACCTTGACCCTGGGCTTGGCGGGGGCAGGACAAACGTGGATTTGGCAAAGGGCGGTAGAGGACCATTAGAGCAATGCATATATGAAATATGAAGCTGATCCGTGAAAGAAAACAGAAATTATAAGATATTTACCCGAGCGTTAAAGTTTTTGAAGCACTAAGTATGTGATGTTAACCCTGGGCTTGGCGGGGGCGGGACGAACGTGGATTTGGCACAGGGCGGTAGAGGACCATTAGAGCAACGCGTATATGAAATATGAAGTTGATCCGTGAATGGAAAGAAAAATTATAAGATATTTACCTGAGCGTTAAAGTTTTTGAAGCACCAAGTATGTGACCTTCACCCTGGGCTTGGCGGGGGCAGGACGAACGTGGATTTGGCACAGGGCGGTAGAGGACCATTAGAGCAATGCGTATATGAAATATGAAGCTGATCCGTGAAAGAAAACAGAAATAATAAGATATTTACCTGAGCGTTAAAGTTTTTGAAGCACCAAGTATGTAACCTTGACCCTGGGCTTGGCGGGGGCAGGACAGGGCGGTAGATGACCATTAGAGCAATGTGTATATGAAATATGAAGCAGATCGGTCGAAGGATGAAGAAATTATGAGACATTTACCCGAATGTCAAAGTTTTGTGACGGACGGACGGACGGGAGGACGGGACGCACGTTCCTACGAATGAATACTTGTTGGGTTTTTACTGTATAAAAATACCCAACAAGAGTACCCAACACTATCCTAACCCTACCCAATAAGATCCCGTACGCTTACAACAAGTACCCATTCGTGTGTGCGGACGGACAAGGGTAACACTAAATGCCCCCTCCACTATCGTGGTGGGGCATAAAAATATTCCAAAGGGTGTTCGAGTTATGCTCTGGATACGAAATCAGAGCATGAACCAACAAAGGGAGATAAGTAAACAATAATTCCGCGGAATCAAATGCCTCGCCTTGTCCCATCTTGACCTCGAGCCTGGGCCCGAAAGCAATTTTCACTGGCCCGAACATATTATACAATTATTGACTAGTGAGCCATGGAATATCAGATTATATTCTATGGCTCACTAGTCAATAATTGTTTTATTATATGATAATAGTCTGTATATAGCACTTACGACCTTATGCTACTAGACAAAAATTTAAAAAGAATTTGAAAAAAAAAATTAAAAAAAAAAATGGAAAAAAAAGTTTAAAAATTAAAAACAATAAAGCTTGCTACTGGAGCAAAGAATTTTTTTTTAATAGTCCTATATTTATCTAATATCCAATGTAGTAATTTACCTGTATAAATTACCTATGGTCAGACTGGTCAAGACTGGTCAAGACTGGACATTTGCACATGATAGCACATGCACAGGTGAATGGTTCTCCCAGTCTCTATTGTTCTCTCTACAGGTAAGGTGTACACAGCACACGAGAAAAGGTGTACAGAGCAGACGAGAAAACAGGTCTTCATGCATTATTGTCCAGTTTGTAGAGTGCGCAAAACAAAAAAGGGAGATAACTCAAAAATTAGCTACGCAAGAGTTGTCATTATTCTGCGTGACACACCTCCGGGTCGTGGTCTATGCATGTGTGAAGTTTCATGAAAATATTCCAAAGGGTGGTCGAATTATGCTCCGGACAGGAAATCAGTGCGCGAAAGCAAAAAAGGGAGATAACTAAAAAATTAGCTATGCAAGAGTTGTCATTCTTGTGCACGACACACCTTCGGTTCGTGGTCTAATTGAATGTGTGAAGTTTCATAAAAATATTCCAAAGGGTGGTCGAGTTATGGTCAATCAGTGCGCGAAACGAAAAAGGGAGATAACTCAAAAATTAGCTATGCAAGAGTTGTCATTCTTGTGCGCGACACACCTTCGGCATGTGTGAAGTTTCATGAAAATATTCCAAAGGGTGGTGGAGTTATGCTCCGGACACGAAATCAGTGCGAGAAACAAAAAAGGGAGTGAGTGAGTGAGTGAATAGGGTTTAACGTCCGCTTTTCTGACATAGAGACGGGTCAACGGGGTCGTGTCCCGTATCCACCTGTCCGAGGGGGGTAAATCCCAACTTCAGAACTCAATATTTACAATCAAAATATATATTCAGTCCTGAAATTAGAACAACATGATCTGGTGCCAGGCCCTCGCCACACCAGCATCATTTATCCCATCCCTAAAAGTAATAGGATTAGCACTAATCTTACTTTTATATATGGGGCATAGCCCGACTCAACTCTCACATACAAGAAAGCCAAAAATGTACATGAGGGCCAAATCCGGTATAGTGGGTTCCGGAAAGTATGAACACAATCGTTAAGCCAGTTTAGTTGCCTTTTACGACAAGCAATGGCTACTGCAGCACTATTCTCAGGATCAGTTGATCCCGACCCGTGCCTGCACGGGGCACCAAAAATAAAAGGGAGATAACTAAAAAATTAGCTATGCAAGAGTTGTCATTATTGTACGCGACACACCTTCGGGTCGTGGTCTATGCATGTGTGAAGTTTCATGAAAATATTCCAAAGGGTGTTCGAGTTATGCTCCGGGCAAGAAGTGTCTGCGGCGGACGCGGACGAGGACGCGGCCCGCTGTCAAATCCATAGTATCCCCCGACGGAGTCCGGGGGATACAATTAGTAATTCCTTATCTGGAGCCCTGATGTCTTAGCTAGGCTGTCGCTAGCATTTGGAAATGAGTAGCCGTAATAAACTGACAAAAGACCAGTCTGATGGAAATACAAAGTATTTTGTTTTCAAAGCTCGGATGGGGATTCATCCATGATGTCTAATTCTCGACCACTCAACTATCAACCCATCTCCACATATGCCATAAACCCCCAGTTTCTTCAGTAACAAATACATTGTAATATTAAATTTAGGCGTCATATTTGTTTGTGACTGGAGAAATGGTGCTTATGGGGTGACAGTCTAATCAGGACAGTGCACTGTTCGTCATTCCATCAGTGAAACACCTGTCATACTCAAGTTACAGCCACAATTTAGGTGTTACAATCGTAATTTAGGTGTCACATTCGTAATTTTGGTAAATGTAGGTGTCACATTCATAATCGATGTCACATTCGTAATTTAAGTGTCATATACATAATCTATCTATGCGTCACATTTGTAATTTAAGTGTCACATTCTAAATTTAAGTATGTTGTTCATTCATAACTTATGTGTCATATTCGTGATTTTGGTGTTCCATTCATAAGTTAGCAGTCATAATTTAGGTTAACTTATGGGTCACATTTATAATTGATGTCACAATCGTAATTTAGGTGTCACATACATAATCTATCTAGGTGTCACTTTCGTAATTGGTGTCACATTCGTAATTGTTGTCATATTCGTAATTTAGGTGTCATATTTGTGTTTTTGGTGTCACATTCTTAATCTAGATGTCACATTTGTAATGTAGGTGTAACATTCGTAATCGAGGAGTCATATCCGTAATTCAGATGCCACATCCGTAACCTAGGTGTCACATTCGTAATTCAGTCATCACATTCGTAATCCAGGCTTCAAATTCATAATTTAGGTGTCACATTTGTAATCTAGGTGTCACAATCATAATTTAAGTGTCACATTCGTAATCTAGGCGTCACATTCATACCTGGATGCCGCCACGATCCTGGTTGCCCGACATGCCGTCCACCTCGTCCATAATGAGGCAGTGTTTGCGGCTCTGCGTCTCTGCGATGTTGCTGCTGCCAACATAGTCCACCATGCTCTTGTTGTCGACGGCCTGCGACACCACTTCCTTCAGACTCTTCGCGTTACGTGTGTCCGACGCATTCAACTCGAAGTACGAAAACCCAAGTTCCTGTACAGAGATGCCGTCAGTGAACGTGTGATCATTGAGAAATTGCCAGTGAACACGCGATCAAAACATACGTGACTGTCCAGCATGATCTTTAACACTACAGGTAGAGAAAGACATAAAGTGAAAGTGAATGGATATAATGTCCAGCAACAGCTAAAATCAAATAGAGATGGGTGAACCAGGGAATATTTATTGTCATTTGCAAAGTTAAACTGTGCTGTGATCAGTATTTTTGTGAACAAAAGCTCAGGTATGACTCCTCAATCACACACAGGCCTCATGTATCCAGCCAAGCTTACCTCACAGACCAGCGTTCACACAGGCCTCATGTATCCAGCCAAGCTTACCTCACAGACCAGCGTTGCCGTTGTGGTTTTCCCGATCCCAGGTGGCCCCGACAATAACGCGGCCTTGTACCCACCACCATCGTCGTTGCCGCTTCGACCAAAGAATTTACCTGTAGACAAACGATGTGATTGTTAAACAACTTAGTATATTGTTCACACATTGAATTTTTCCATGTAAGCAGTGTAAGCGACGGCAGCATTTAGTTCCTTAAAAATCCAATATCCTACATGCTAGCCAGGGTTATAATGCAGTCTCCCATCTGAATATTGATCTTCCATTTCCTGTCTAACAGGCAGTCATTAAAGTGATTGTGTCTCAGATGATGTCTCAGATTTCAAAGATGTGATTTTTCGCTTCATTCACAGTTAGATCTGCTAAAATAGACAGAATAGGAATTAGCCATGCTTTCCCCTCAATCATCAATTTATCAGGTAACAAACTTTGTATTGGCCGAAAACGTACTGACTGATAACATAATGTATCGGACATTGACCCGAGACGAATATCCAGGTGTCAACGAATTGAAAGCTGATGTTTCATTGGTCGAACAACATCATATAGTTACTGAATGACGTCAGTGGAATGACGTCACAAAAACAAGTCCGCGTTATTTTCAAAGAAAACCGCGTCATAATTGCTTATTCTGTAGCATACAACGTTACCTAATAAATAGAATACAATGCTAGTGTCTTTTGTTATCAAGTTTATCGGGCTCGGCTCGGAAACAGTAGGAATTCCTCAGCGAGCCTCGGAGTTCCTACGCGTTTCCTAGCCTCGCCTGATAAACTTGATATGAAAAGACACACAACTATATCACTATATATCACCTGGGGGAGGCTTCACCCCTGCTTCCCGGTTCCTGTGCCAGTGTGTCAGCCAATGGAGAAGCTTCCTCGCATTGCTCTTGTCCCCAGTCTGACCAATGATCTGCTTCAACTGAGTTGGCTTGTACTTGTCCACCCAGAGTAACGAAGGTTCCGATTGGCTGCTAATTTTAGAAATGCCAGTTGATTGGGCACTAACAGATGATATGTCACTTGATTGGCTATATGACTGACTGTCCATTTTCGAATGTTCAGATTTTGGTTTCTGCAGACTGATGGAACCAGTTTTCTTGAGCGTTTCCCTCCGGAATGAATCAAACTTCTTTGATGCTGCTGTAGACGAGGCATTCTCCTGTTAAAACATATAGCAAAACAGCTGCAACATTTTCAAACACCTACAAATTGATTAAGTGAATTGAGCTTTAATTTGCACAATCATACTAGTGTAATTCTGTGACTTGATAAATGGCGCTTTTGGCAGTTATAGCCGTCTAGTTGCTGATTTGCTAGCAAACTCCTGGGGGTCGTTTCACTAAACTTCGTACGAGTGAGTGAGTGAGTGAATAGGGTTTAACGTCCGCTTTTCTGACATAGAGGTACAAGCCTCAGGGAGTCTACACGCAGACGGGTCAACAGGGTCGTGTCCCGTATCCACCTGTCTGAGGGGGGTAAATCCCAACTTCAGAACTCAATATTTACAATCAAAATATATATTCAGTCCTGAAATTAGAACAACCTGATCTGGTGCCAGGCCCTCGCCACACCAGCATCATTTATCCCATCCCCTAAAAGTAATAGGATTAGCGCTAATCTTACTTTTATATATGGGGCATAGCCCGACTCAACTCTCACATACAAGAAAGCCAAAAATGTACATGAGGGCCAAATCCGGTATAGTGGGTTCCGGAAAGTATGAACCCAATCGTTAAGCCAGTTTAGTCGCCTTTTACGACAAGCAATGGCTACTGCAGCACTATTCTCAGGATCAGTTGATCCCGCCCCGGTGCCTGCACGGGGCTAAACTTTGTACGACTAAAAAATGTTTGTAAGTGCAAAATCATGATAGTCTGTATATTTCACATCAACAATATTTTCTTGTAAACAATTATGCTCAATAAATGTAATCCATCAATTGAAATTTCCAGACGATCCTAAATTTGCACTTACGGACAGTTTAGTCGTACAAAGTTTAGTGAAATGGGCCCCTGTAGCCCAACAAGAACCTTCTGTTTTTTAACTGCCTGATAGGTATCTCGCAGACTGCAAGGCAAACTGTTCAGACACTCGCAAAAATACATGGATGTGTATGTTGATTTGTGTCTTCACTGGTCGCAAAATTCGCAAGCCCACTTTCTCCAGTCACATATACAAACGAGACATCACAACGCAATAATGGATAACATCAGTCTCCGTGAAATTCGTCGGTCCATCAGACATGTCCGTTAATGGTAAAACGGAAGTCGCCGAACCTCGGACCTAGCTTTTCTTATACGACTGATATACAGTGAAATCGCTATGGCTCGAAATGCCACGGCCCTGCATATTTTGTTCGAGTGATCGCATCTTTCGAGCCATTGCATCTTGCGATTTTGGCATATTTGTCGACTACTGTACCCGTCGGATTTAGGAAATAATGAAGCATAATAGAGTGTATCCATATTTTAGATGATAATAGTATTTATTCGCAGATTAAAGTTATCATGTGAAATAAAATACACCGTAATTAAATGTATTTACAAAACTGTCTTTATTTCAATTATTATCAAAGGAGAAAAGCTCCAGTATTTACTATAAATAGTGCCGCACATAATTAATGTCGCAGGTGGTTGTGACGTCACTCGAAACAGTAGTATGGGCCCAGCTCAAACGATGTTGTTGTATGGCGCCCATAAAAAAATCGGGAATCAGTCATGAATCGTAAAATGTTGGGACGCAACAAAACATGCTTTACTTAATGTGTGACCAGTGTAAACGCTGATCAACTTGCAGACTATCATTAATGGGCGTTTTTTGTTGCAACTCCCGGGTTGCCACACGAATAACACGAGGACCACTAGAACGTGGGTTACTAGGGTTCCAACTCGACTTGAACCCGAGCAACGACTCTGGTTGTTCCTGTGATACTCGGGTTACTCGAGTATAACCCGTGAGTTACCACGAAAAACGACCAATGACTTACGACAGACTATTAAATGCGCCGAGTGGCCGAAGCCCAGAATATTTAATAAATCGCTGTATATCGTTGATCGCAATCAACAACGTTAACAATCAAATTGCACCACTTTAGGCAATTAACTGGACTTGAAAAGAAACCACATTTCATAGACAGGTAGAACGCAGCTCGGCCTTTGATCGTAATAAGTCGGACGCGGAGGTGTGAAAATTAGCAAAACACAAACTTCGACAAGACTTTCGAGTCATCGTATAGCAAAATAGCGAGAAATGATTCCGCAGGACTTGAAAAATGTTTCGAGGGATTGCATTTTTCGAGGAGTTGCATTTTGAGCCATCGTATGTAAATTACATTAAACATATAGGGGAACTTATCGGGACCGCGATGCTATTTCGAACGAGCCCGTCATTACAAGCCATCGCATTTCGAGCCATCGCGATTTCACTGTACTTAAAAAGCTAAAAAAAAAAAACGTAAATATGTATCACACAAAAACAATTTTATTTTTATAAACCGAATTTTACAGACCGAATGTCCTGTAAAATTTTGGCAGTTTCGCGGAGACTGATAACATGCAATGTATCATACTCAGAAATGGGCTGAATACTTTCATAACATATATGAGATTCATTAAATACTGATCGGAGTGGATTGTTTTCAATGGCTTGTGAAAAGTTGTTCATTTTAGGACGTTGCCGAGAGTTTGTTTGTTTATTGGTGTTTAACGGCCTATCAACAGCTAAGGTCATGTAAGGGTTCGATCCTGTTTTCACCTGCTGTATTGAGGGGAAAATCCCAAAATCAGAACGGAATATTTACATCGAGAAAAAATATATTCAGCCCTGAAATTGGAATAACAAGACCTGGTGCCAGGGTCCATACCACACCAAGTCACTTGGACCCGTCCCCTAAAATAGGATTACGAATATCGTAATACTCACATAAGGGGTATAACCAGATTCAACTGTCACATATAAAATGCCAATGACGTATGCAAGGGCCAAACCAGGTCTCCAGTCATAATTCCAGTAAGGATGAACCCCAATCGTTAAATTACCCATCACATGCTCCCACCTGCCACCCACCACCGACAGAAACAACATTATAGAGGAAATGGTTACACAGAGAACCTGCCATAAGTGGGTGAGCTCTTATTCTTGACGATAAGCCTTTGATTTGTTCACATTCTCAGACTATCCATGCAAACTGATACACAGTCTGCCGCTTCAAGTTCAGGATGTTTAACCCTTTCACCCCTAAGTAACTGAAACGGATTTTGATGTTAATTTTGCATACTGAATTTGGGTATTCCACTAACAGAATAATGAACAGTGCAGATCCAGTGCACAATATGATATGGGTCTAATTTGGTTGCAAAGGCCAAAAGCCCCACAAATGAGATTGAACTAGAAATTGTGTTCATAGAACAAGGATGCCCGACATATAGCAAAATTCTCAGTCCAAATGGGGGAGATAATCCATGTCCCAGTGTCAAATCACAACTAGAAAATGCTACTGCTTTGATAGTAAACAAGCTGAATTTTTGTTCAAGGTCACACAAAGGTCATTTGATTCACAGTGCATTGCGGTGTACATCACTGTCTCATAATAATGTGTTTGTTTGTTTATTAATGTTTAACGGCCTATCAACAGCTAAGGTCATGTAAGGCCGGGCAAACGGGTTCGATCCCATTTTAACCTGCTACATTGGGGGGAAAATCCCAAAATCAGAACAGAATATTTACATCGAGAACAAATATATTCAGCCCTGATATTAGAATAACCTGACTTAGTGCCAGGTCCAAACCACGCCAAAGTCATTTGGCCCCTTCCCCTAAAATAGGATTACGAATATCGTAATACTCACATAAGGGGTATAACCAGATTCAACTGTCACATACAAAATGCCAAATACGTATGTGAGGGCCAAACCAAGTCTCCAGTCGGGATTCCGGTAAGGATGAACCCGGGTCGTTAAATTACCCATCGCGTGCTCCCACCTGCCACCCACCTCATAATAATGTGACGGACGGACAGACAAGGGTAACACCAATGCCCCTTCCACTATATAAGGTACTGCATTTTGATGTCATGTATGATACAACAGGGCTCCAGATAAGGAATTAGTAATTGAGTATTTTCACTCCATCATATCTGAAGCAATTGGGTATTTCAATATTTTAATTGGGTAAAATAAAATCACATTACTGTTTACACATCAACAGTCAGCAATTATTGAATAGTTTGCTTTGAAATGAAAACATGTCTTGGCACAAGATGTGTTTTCATGGAAAATAAGAAAAATATGCTATATTTGTGGTCTGTTTATTGTTTTCTGTAGCATGATAAAGGTACCACAAATTTGTTATTGCTTTTTGATACTCGCTACTTCTGATTTCAATTGGGTTTTTGGCAGTTTTAATTGGGTATTTACACAAATACGCAGCTTATATGGAGCTCTGATACAATACAACGCCTCACCTCCTTTACTGACTGTTCGGCTTTGATTGAATACTTGGATTTCTTGCCGGGTTTGGTTCGTATCAAGTTCAGTAAATCATCTTCATCCAATACTTTGGTCTTAAACTGTTCTGCCTAGAAATAAATAATAACAAGTGTGCAAGAGGTCGCAATATGTACCTACCGAGATATGGTTAGTGAAAAGTAGGTCATATGACATCACTATGGGACGTAGATGTTAAATACCGGTGTTGTACAGTAATCATGACAAGAGCTGTAGGAGAACAGCATAGCTCGACTACGAGGGTGTCGATGTACACATAGCTTGACAAAGAAGGTGGCTGCGGCCTACATAAAAACCTTAACCAAGGTTGACTAAAAACATTAACCAAGGGAAACTAGAAATGTGGCCTGTCGGCACACGAATACCCCCACTGGCAGCCAAAGAAAACGAGGCATTTTTTATCATAAGCCATTTAGCCGAGCGTTAAGGTTTCAAACACATCAAGTCTGTGACCTTCCTTGACCCTGGGCATAGTGTGATAATCCATGCATCGGTGTAGAAGATATAGAGCGGAAGGGAATTTTAATAGGTTTGACCTTTGACCTTCAACTATGACCTTGACCTTGGACGTAGGTGCGTGGTTATTGATCGAGACACACCTTCTCATCCTGAGAAACATTTGTGCCAAGGCATTTGATAATGCATGCATCGGTGTAGAAGATATAGAGCGGAAGGGAATTTCAATAGGTTTGACCTTTGACCTTCAACTGTGACCTTGACCTTGGACGTAGGTGCGTGGTTATTGATGCGACACACCTTCTCATCATGAGAAACATCTGTGCCAAGCCATTTGATAATCCATGTATCGGTGTAGAAGACATAGAGAGGAAGGGAAGTTCAATAGGTTTGACCTTTGACCTTCAACAGTGACCTTGACCTTGGACGCAGGTGCGTGGTTATTGATCGCGACACACCTTCTCATCGTGAGAAACATTTGTGCCAAGCCATTTGGGAATTTCAATATTTTTTACCTTTGAGCTTCAACTGTGACCTTGACCTTGGATGTAGGTGCGTGGTTATTGATCGCGACACACCTTCTCATCCTGAGAAACATTTGTGCCAAGGCATTTGATAATCCATGCATCGGTGTAGAAGATATAGAGCGGAAGGGAATTTCAATAGGTTTGACCTTTGACCTTCAACTGTGACCTTGACCTTGGACGTAGGTGCGTGGTTATTGATTGTGACACACCTTCTCAACATGAGAAACATCTGTGCCAAGCCATTTGATAATGCATGCATCGGTGTAGAAGATATAGAGCGGAAGGGAATTTCAATAGGTTTGACCTTCAACTGTGACCTTGAACGTAGGTGCGTGGTTAGCAATTTGATAATCCATGCATCAGTGTAGAAGATATAGAGCGGAAGGGAATTTCAATAGGTTTGACCTTTGACCTTCAACTGTGACCTTGACCTTGGACGTAGGTGCGTGGTTTTCCAAGTATGGTTGCTGTAGGCCCAGGAGTATTCCATATACAAGCTTGAGTAAAAAACGTAACCAAGGGGAGATAACTAAGTAATCCAAGGATAAAAGTAGGTCAAGGTGAAATATAGGTCAGGGATTATTGATGTACATCACTAGGAGATGAAGTTGTCCAAGTATGGTTGATGTAGGCCTAGAAGTATTCCATATACAAGCTTGACTATAAGCATTAACCAAGTAATTGAAGGTTAAATGTAGATGAAGGTAAAATAAAGGTCAGGGGTTATTGATGTACATCCATATGAGAAAAAGTTATCCAAGTATGGTGTCTGTATGCACAATAGTATTCCATCTACAAGCTTGACTAAAAACCTTAACCAAGGTTGAGTAAAAACCTTAACCAAGGGGAATTAAGTAAGTAATTTAAGGTTAAATGTAGGTCAAGGTCAAATATAGGGCAGGGGTTGTTGATGTACATCACTAGGAGATGAAGTTGTCCAAGTATGGTTGGTGTAGGGCCATGAGTATTCCATCTACAAGCTTGACTAAAAACATTAACCAAAGAGAATTAAGTAAGTAATTCAAGAGGAAATGTAGGTCAAGGTCAAATATAGATCAGGGGTTATTGATGTACATCACTATGAGAAAAGGTTGTCCAATTATGGTGTCTGTATGCACAATAGTATTCCATGTACAAGCTTGAGTAAAAAGCTTAACCAAGGTCGAGTAAAAACCTTAACCAAGGGGAATTAAGTAATTCAAGGTTAAATGTAGGTCAAGGTCAAATATAGGTCAGGGGTTGTTGATGTACATCACTAGGAGATGAAGTTGTCCAAGTATGGTTGGTGTAGGGCCAGGAGTATTCCATCTAAAGCTTGACTAAAAGCGTTAACCAAGGGGAATTAAGCAATTCAAGAGGAAATGTAGGTCAAGGTCAAATATAGATCAGGGGTTGTTGATGTACATCACTAGGAGATGAAGTTGTCCAAGTATGGTGGGTGTAGGGCCAGTAGTATTCCATATAGAAGGTTGACTAAAAACCTTAACCAAAAGGAATTAAGTAAGTAATTGAAGAGGAAATGTTGGTGAAGGTCAAATATAGACCAGGGTTATTGATGTACACACCTATGAGAAAAGGTTGTCGAAGTATGGTGTCTGGATGCACAATAGTATTCAATGTACAAGCTTGAAAAAAATACCTTAATCAAGGTTGACTAAAAATCTTAACCAATGGGAATTAAGTAAGTAATTCAAGAGGAAATGTAGGTCAAGGTGAAATATAGATGAGGGGTTATTGATGTGCATCACTAGGAGATGAAGTTGTCCAAGTATGGTGGGTGTAGGGCCAGTAGTATTGCATATATAAACTTGACTAAAAACCTTAACCAAGGTTGACTAAAAACCTTAACCAAGGGGAATTAACCAAGTGATTCAAGAGGAAATGTAGGTCAAGGTCAAATATAGATCAGGGGTTATTGATGTACATCACTAGGAGATGAAGTTGTCCAAGTATGGTGGGTGTAGGGCCAGTAGTATTCCATATACAAGCTTGACTAAAAACCTTAACCAAGGCGTGACGGTGACGCCGACACCGACGCCGGGGTGACAACATAAGCTCTACTTATTCTTCGAATAGTCGAGCTAAAAATGTATACTACTGAATGTAGTAGATCGAAGCAACTTTTTGCCCTCGGTTACTGGTCTGCTGTTGCTTTTACATCTTGCCTTATTTCTCAATAAAAACATGTTTTGACAGCACTTCAGAATCATTTCCAATTCTGAAGTGCTGTCAAAGCATGTTGTAGATTATTCTAAAGTGCGGTTAAAGCATGTTTTTGATAATAAAAATGTAGAATAGAAAATAAACAGCAGACGACAAAAAATATATTAAGATAGCGGTCTAAGGGTTAATTTCCAAGACCATCGTGTCAGCACTGCATGTTGGATTATCATGCTACCTCGTGATTTTATTCGGTTATCTCAAGGCTTTGGACAGCCAACATTTTGCACGGAATCATTCAACCGTAACTATGGACGGACGGGAAATGGTAAAATCATACTTGGCCAACTGACACGCCATTGTTCAATATGAATTGGCATACTGTATATTGTATCGGCTCAACGGTTTCCTTTAAAAGTATATTTGACAGAAAAAGATGTTACAAATCTTTTGGAAATATAGTTGTGAAAAACTGTATGGTTTCTTTTGTCGCTGAGTATATAACATTAAAACAAAGAGGAGCATAGACAATTCTTATAAACAAGGTACTGAATGGTGAGCTTTTATAAGACTGGTGTATATCGGCAATACCTTGGCCATTTTGCTCTGGCCGACGTCCCGACCGGCCACCAGGTAGCTGGTGCGCTTGCTGACAGTGCCCGTGACCTTGCCCCCATAGCGCTCTACCAGTGTCTTGGCCTCGTCACGCTCCATCGACTCCAGCACGCCCGATATAACAAAGGTCAGGTCCTCGAGGCAGTTGTCTTCACCCTATAGGGACAGGGAGCATTGGTTGATTGGTTGATTGATTGAAGGCGAGTATTGTGGATGTGTCTCCAGCAGACTACTGTCTGTTTCACGAAACCTGCCCAAATTTTACGGCCATATAAACAATGCAAAAAAAGTATTTTTCTTTTCGATCTAACTAAGAAAAGAAGTTAAATTTTGAAAATCGGTCCAGTATTTCTGAAATTCTAAAAATTTCCTCATGTTAAATCCCCATAGACATCTTCACTCTATGGGGATTTAATATGGGGAAATTGTTTTTTCGCAATAAAATCAATATTTTACAAAATTTCACAAAATAAAAAGAAGGCTCATTCTTAAATATTCCTTTCATTTAATATTATCGAAAAAAATAAATTGTTTTTTAATTGTTTATATAGCCGTAAAATTTGGGCAGCTTTCGTGAAACAGACAGTAGTTATCACAAAGGTCACGTCACCTAGGCAGTTATCTTCACCCTATAGGGACAGGTAGCATCGGTTGATTGAAGCGGAGTCGTATAAGTGTGCACATTTCAAGTCATCTAGGCACAGGGCTCCAGATAAGGAATTTGTAAATTTATAATTGAGTATTGTCACTCAATCATTTCTGAAGCAATTCGGTATTTCAAAATTTTAATTGGGTAAAATAAAATCACACTATTGTTTACAAATCAACAGACAGCAATTATTGAATAGCTTTGCTTCGAAATTAAACAAATCTTGGAATTTCATTAGAATTGTCTCCTTGGAGGAATTCTAATGAAATACCAAGATTTGTTTTCATGGAAAATAAGAAAAATATGCTATATTTGTGGTCTGTGTATTGATTTCTGTAGCATGATAAAAGATACCACACATTTTTCATTGCTTTTTGATACTCGCTACTTCTGATTTCAATTGGGTTTTTGGCAATTTTAATTGGGTATTTAAGCAAATACGCAGCTTATCTGGAGCTCTCTAGGCAGTTGTCTTCCACCTATAATGTCAGGGAGGAATGATCGATTGATTACGGATATACATCTGTTCAACAGCAAGTTCATATCGCGACAGGTGAATCCACACAATCCGGATTCTCGTGTCAGGTAACAAAAGATCACTTACCCCGATTCCCTTTTAGTGTATTTTACTTGGATCCTGACAAAAAAATTCTAAATTTCAGAGCTCCAGATAAGGTGCGTATTGGCGTATTTTACGCACTTATTTTAGCAGAATATGCACAGATTATCAAAAGTGGGAGTACAAAATACTCACCCCAATGTGAAAATATTGCATTGATTTTTGAGTAGTGAAAATACTGTAATAAAGTTGAAATTTACTTTATAGTTGAGCTGCTTGCTTTTTGCAGCCGAAATAAATGAATTTTTAAATGTGTTCTATATTTTTTTTATCATGTGTTCCCTATTTAATATTAAAGGAAGAAAATCCATAATACATTTGTAAAAGTAAAATACGTATAGAATTTGAAATCTGGGGGTATAATACTCTGTAGATACAAAACTGACCTGGAGCGATGAATTTTCATGATAAGAAGGTCTGAAATAGGCCTAAAGAAAAGAAGGAGGCCTGCTATGAAATATGTTTGTTCAGTTATACATGCCTGTGGTATTTCCTTAGATCCCAGGGCCTGTGGGCCGGCTCTATTCAAGTACGACCGGTATCCTCCCCTCTGTGGGGTCTACAAATACAGGAGCATCACAAAACCACATTGGACAGAAACAGTCGGTGAAATAAAACAATGGGAGACAGTTAACCTTTGGACCGCTACCCACAACAATTGTCGTCTGCTGTTGCTTTTATATCTTGCCTTATTTCTCAATAAAAACATGGTTTGACAGCACTTCAGAATCATTTCCAATCGAAATGATTCTGAAGTGCTGTCAAAGCATGTTGTAAATTATTCTAAAGTGCTGTCAAAGCATGTTTTTGGTGATAAAAATGGTATAAGGGTTAAAGGAGCAAAGCAGGATTTTTTGAAAAAAATACTATAAAAAATAAAACATGTTTTCATCATGGCCCATAAAAAGTGGTTTAATTGAAGATATATGACGATACACATACACATATAGGCACTAAATATTGGATTTCATATCTTGTTGCGTTCAACAAGGTAAACAATTTGATACTTATGCCCCGATATTGGTGAAAATAGAAACAACCCAGCAGTCCTAGTATAACATCCTACAATTCCAGCACAAAAATATTTACACAATTCCCTAACATTGGATTGGTCCGTAGCAAGTCTCTGTCCAAAATTTATATCCCAGTAAACTCCAATGCCGAACTACTTTCCGTAACCGTCAGGCGCAGTTAAAATAATTCTTAAGAAAACGGAAAATAAACACATTTTCTTGATGAATTTATTTCAAATGCTGGAATTATAAGGAATGAATGGCCTTTTTGTTGAATTTATCGGGGATATAAACTTTGAAAAGTCGCGGGAATACTGGACGAGGCCTTCCGGCCCTCGTCCAGTATTCCCGCGACTTTTCCAAGTTTATACCCCGATAAATTCCACAAAAAGGCCATTAATTCCTATAATAACTTAAAATTAAACCACTTTACGCAGGGCTATGATGAAAACACATTTTTATTTTTTATAGTATTTTTTTCAAAAAATCCTGATATGCCCCTTTAAAAATAGTATTAAAGATCTTTGGGCTATGATGGTATATGTAAATACAAAAGAGAAAGTGAATGGGTTTAACGTCCCAGCAAAAGCGAAGGTCATTTAGAAACGGGACCTCGGTTGCAAGTCTCATCCGAAAGGCCATCCTAAATACAATGGGATTCAAGTTATGAAACAGACACAATATTGGTGTGCGAATAAGCAAATGGAGATAACTACAGACAATAGTAAGCTGAAAGTTGCCACTCTTGCTTGCTACTTACCACCGGCTTTCGTCCCGGGAATCGTTATTACGCGTAATTATAAGGTTCGACAATGTCCAGCCGTGGGTAAACATTTACCCACGGCTGGACATGGTCGAATGTTATTGTTACATTTCCGTCAAATATATCATGCAATTTAAGCATATATATGTAGTACTTTCGGTACTTTGATAACCTGCTCCATTCAAACAGCTGATTTAGACATGCATATCCCGGGGAAGCAGTACACGTCATGTGATGAAGGCTCGCCAATTTCAAAATTTCAGTGCGATCGTTGTTAACTGGTCTGATGACATAATGGTGCGTTCTAGTAATGTCACGATACATATGCATTGCGTAGGTGCTGGCTTGGCCCCGAAATCAGCATTGTCTACAGCCATGGTCAAACAGCATGCGCTGTATGTTTGAGCACGGCTGTGAGCGGTGTCGAACAGCGGCAGTCATGTAACAATATAATTTAACCCATTCATGTGACATTGATAGTTTCATGTTCATTTCTAGACTATTCGGTTAATCAGATAAGGGGTATTTTTAATATTTCTGAAAACTACCGACAATGTAGATCCTGATGTGTGATGAGACAGCTTCGTACAAGTCGGCTTGTCAGGATCTACAGTGTTTGCAAATGTTTGCTTTATAGTCTATATCACCGAAAAGGTTAATTGAATGCCCTGGGATATGCAGAGCTCCAGATAAGCTTTGTTGTCTAAAGTGTACTATACCCCCTGATTTCAAAATCATTGCGTATTTTACTTTTACAAATGGGTTATTGATTATCTTCATTACTAAATAGGGAACAAAAACTAGAACAAATTTAAACATTCACTTATTTGAGCTGAAAAAGCAAACACACTGCTTTTTGCAGCTCAACTAAGTGAATTTTCAACTTTATGACAGTATTTTCACGACTCAATTTGAAAATCAATGCGTATTTTCACATTGCTGTGCATATTTTGTACTCCCACTTTTGATAATCAATGCGTATTCAGCTAAAATAATTGTGTAAAATACGCCAATACGCACCTTATCTGGAGCTCTAATATGACAATCTGCAGTGTGTCCATTTTTTTCAGGAATTTTCAAAAGTATTCCTCATTTGTGGCTGGGACTGAAGAAATGGGACGTGTGGGTGTGGGACTTACATTATGTCATTACATAGCACACTTCTGTAGCTTGATAACGATCTATATTGCTTGTTAGAAAATGACGGGTGTTTTATTGAAGGAATGCTGAACAGAGCAGATCCTGATCAGACTGTAGACTGTGTGGATGCACAGGCTGATTTGCACTGGTCGCAAAATCCATAAGCCCCATTTCTGAGGCCCAGCCACATTTGATTGATGAACATGTCCAAAATGTAGCACAAACAAGTCTGCCGGTTATTTATGGGTGAAAGGGTCAACAGAGTTTTCACTGCACTGTTTTTTTACAATCTGGAAATAAGACTGTATGCTTTACCTCTTGTGATTTTTCCGGTGTTTTCTTATCTGGTGATTTCTTCGCTGGAGATGTCTTTGCAGGCGAATATTTCTTTTCTGTGGGTTTCACTTCAGCTTTGGAATGCGACTTGGAAGGGACAAATTCCATTTTGGACCGCTTTGGTGAAAGTTTACTTGGCGATTTCTGAAGAAAAACCAGATGGCCATGGCCTGCATGTAGCAAAAACATTCAGGGGCGGATCCAGCATTTGGAGAACGGGGGGGGGGGGTGTCTAGTTGCGAAGGTAAGTACGGGAGTAATGCACTATCCTGTGCTTTACGGCATTTAAATTCAGACTCAAACTGGTAGTAAACTGTGATCTATGTAAACACCGTGGCTGAACGTGGGGGGGGATGCAACCCCGGAACCCCCTCTCTAGATCCGCCCCTGCATTCAACCATGACCGTGGGCCGCATGACTGAGCCATATCAAGTTTCGTGCCAATCTGACTTATGGTTGCACAGATATAAGGTATATAGAAATATTAATTTAAATGTTGGAAACATTAACTTCTCATCTGGATCTACATTTTTTGCCAATACCAATATACAGGTATGTAGTGTTGAAAGGGTTAATACAGACTTTGGCCAGACACATAAAGAATTTTGATCAATACAATGTATGTATGTCATGTTTTTCACAATACAAACAGGCTCGACATCGGACTATAAGGAATATTTGGAATGGTACCTTGTTAATCACTTTTTAATGGCACTCTACATCTTTATCGGAGTAAGGACAATAATTTTTATGCTAGAGTATGAAAAACCAGATGGCCGCGGCCCGTATGTCGAGCCCGCCGAGGCATTTGATGGTCTCTCCAGAGTATATTTATTTAAAGTTTGAATTAAGGTATGTAAAAGCTTTAACACAAATTTGAAAGTCATTTGACCTTGAGATTGGGTATGTGGGTCGCATGTGTTGGCTATAGAATGAACCTATGGATGATAATAAAGAATTATTTGAAGTTTGAAGCAAATCTGAGTATGTGTTGTGGAGATATAATACAGAGCTCCAGATAAGCTTTGTGTCTAAAGCATACTATACCCAGCTTTCAAAATTATTGCGTATTTTAGGGAACAAATGATACAAAATATAACAAATTTAAACATTCACTTATTTGAGCTGCAGTTTTTGCAGCTCAACTAAGTGAATTTTCAACTTTATGACAGTATTTTCACTAAATTTCTCAATTTGAAAATCAATGCATATTTTCACATTGCTGTGCGTATTTTGTACTCCCACTTTTGATAATCAATGCGTATTCAGCTAAAATAGTTGCGTAAAATACACCAATATGCAATTTATCTGGAGCCCTGGATATAAGGTATGCAAAGACTTTAACAAAAATTTCAAAGTCATTTGACCTTGATCTTGGGGCACATCATGAATATATGGATGATGACTAATAAGCATTTGAAGTTTCAAGTCAATGTGACTTAGGACTGCAGAGATATAAGGTATTTAAGAACGCAGATTTCGTACAGACACCCGGACGGACACACAGGACGTCATTCTGATCACTACGGTATGTGTCGCTTTCCGCAAGCGGGCTCGCAACAGCTAAGGTCATATAGAGATGGGACCACAGTTTAATGTCTCGATCAACAGACTAGTGGGATGGAAATTCTGCTAACATAAGTGCGTAAAATTTGCCAATACGCACCTTATCTGTAGCTGATTTCATCAAAATTGCAAAGTATACTTATCTAGCAAAGTATACTATGAGGGAGTAATCATTTATTTTTCCTGAAATGCATTATTTCATATAGAACTAACCACTGCATATATTTGATGATTAAAAGTATGCAGAATTATTATACTGAATTTATTACATTATCACAGCCAAATGGCTGTGATAATGTAATAAATTCAGTACAATAAAAATTAATAAATTTATCCTAAAATTGAAAATTTCTCCCTCAAAGTGTACTTTGCTAGAAAAGTATACTTTGCAATGTTGGTGAAATAGGCTCCTGGAGCTTTGAACACTGACCTTGGCTGGGATGGGAGTATCAGCAACCAGAACGGCTCTCGACTTCTCCGGAGGAGATACAGCTATCACAGACTTGGCTTTCGAGGATAACTTACTCGCAAGACTCGTCCCTGTAATTAATTGATTGATTGTGGTTTAATGTCCTTTCAACAGCAACATCAAATAGTATGCACCTGCACCTGTGAGGTTGAAATTGCAAATTAAGTCCTCTATAAATCGACAATATACTGTCAGAGCTCCAGATAAGCTGTGTATTTGCTTAAATACCCAATTAAAATTGCCAAAAACCCAATTGAAATCAGAAGTAGCAAGTATCAAACAGCAATACAAAATTTGTTGTACCTTTATCAGGGCTTCAACTGGAGAAAAAAATATTGCCACTTTTTTGTTTGTAAAGCGCGTGCAAAAATTATTCAAATTTGGAACTTGGATGTTCATAAATTCTGTATCAAACTGAATTATCGTAAAAATCGAGTTACGTTAACATCGATTGAAAAAAGTTGCAAAAGGACGAAACTACGTAGGTACGAAATTGCCGAAATTGTCCGTGATAGTTACAGACTTTTTCATGTTTTCTGACAATAGAGTTAGCCATATTTGGTTGAAATAAATAGTTAGTAATGTAATAAACAGTATTTGTTATCGGCATCAAAGGATTTCATTAGAATATATCAATTTCGTATTTAATTCTTTCACACTTTTCGCCACGACTCAGTTTGTCAGGTGGAGCCTCGAGTGGGTATACCCACAATCGTAGCTAACGATTTGATGCTATTTTTATTTCGGAAATGGTATCCAAGAAAGTGTCATAAGCTGGCAAAAAAGTGTGTAGACAACTACGAAATTCGGGCGACCCAGCTTATAATTTTTGCTAGCCCCGACCCAGAAACAACTCGCATCTGGTGCCCGTTAAAACGCGTGTTTGTCTGGTTGAGAGTATTCGGAGGGAGTTAACTATACCGGGTTCATGATCAATCGCTGATAGATCTATTGCCGACGTCTTTTGCGACAGTAACCTGTCAATCATGCCACTAAGGGCTGCCTGTACTTACCAGTGATTGACTGTACTGTATAAATAACTTCAACACGAGAATAACACATGTTTTGAACTGACAATAATAGTAGCCAGAAACAATGTTTGGCTATTATTGAAACTATCGACCCGTGACTTTTATTGTCACCGCGGGTAGGCATGATTTTAGTGAATCGCGTAATGATGTGATGGAAATTTGGTCAAACAATCGGGTGTCGTACAGTTTGGCAGGCCTGCAATTAGCGAGATATAGGTCACTGGGTGGGAAATGGGGATTACCAGAACAAATTTGGTTCCAGGTTTTTTTTAGAATTTTCGATAGTCTGCGAGATTTTTTTTAAGGCGAAGTGAACTTCTTGCAGGACACGTAGGGCAACTTGGGCGAAAGAAAAGTGACAACTTCGCCCACGTCGCCCCTAAAGTTGAACCCTGAAAGTCGCCAAAAACATGCAGATTTTACCATGATTACCACTGTACACGGTGTTGCTAGGGTAATTTAACGGATCAAATCACAGCATGACATCACCGTTGCACGTGACCCGTGTCAATCGCAATAGAATACACACAATGTTTGACACGTTTAGATAAGAAAGCTGTGTTTGTAAACAATTGTGTCTCGCGTGTTGGTTATTATTGATTTATAGAGTTATAGACGTAGAGTTATAGACGTAGAGTTATAGACGTAGAGTTGTAGACGTAGAGTTATAGACGTATAGTTATAGACGTAGAGTTATAGACGTAGAGTTATAGACGTAGAGTTGTAGACGTAGAGTTATAGACGTAGAGTTATAGACGTAGAGTTATAGACGTAGAGTTATAGACGTAGAGTTATAGACGTAGGAGTTGTAGACGTAGAGTTGTAGACGTAGAGTTATAGACGTAGAGTTATAGACGTAGAGTTGTAGACGTAGAGTTGTAGACGTAGAGTTGTAGACGTAGAGTTATAGACGTACAGTTATAGACGTACAGTTATAGACGGCGGATAGGGAAAATCCAGGTATGGCTGCCGGGTCGGAAAATTGTAACTAGTGACATTTTTTTTCGCCAAATCAGAATTTTTTTCGCCACTTTCTTTTTAAATTCGTCAAATGCGAATGTGGCGATCGCCAGCGGAAACCCTGCTTTATCATACAGAAAACACTAAACAGACCACAAATATAGCATATTTTGCTTATTTTCCAACACATCTTGGTATTTCATTAGAATTGTCTCGAAGGAGACACTTCTAATGAAATGCCAAGACATGTTTTCATTTCGAATCAAACTATTCAATAATTGCTGTCCGTTGATGTGTAAACAGTAGTGTGATTTTATTTTACCCAATTAAAATTTTGAAATAGCAAATCAAAGTAAAGCTGTATAATCACATGACCAGTGTTTGCTTAGTTTGAATCACAAAGGTGGAGCCTGATACTGTAAACCAACTAAATTTTGCGGCTACTAAATTTCGTGATTTTCGTATCTGGCCATATTCACGATGATTATAGTTTGCGGTACGACGATGCAAGCTATTAACTTTCGCGACCAATTTATCAATATTAGAAATAATACGTTTACATTACAATTTTTGACCCGGAAACGGAACTGCTGAATCAATTTTGTCCTTGGTAAACTCGTCTGCAAACCAACTCTAAACAGCCGATGAGTTTATCTGCAAACGAAACGGTATACACGTTACATTGGACTGACCTCGCTGTATCAATCATAACCCCCAGGTAAGTAAATCAACAATAGTTGTGTGTGAGATATGTTCACCCTGGGTATATATAAACGGCATAGTACCGAATCCCATTGTCCTGTGACGTATTAATCGATATTGTGTGGAGTGAATGTCGAACATTGTAAACCATGACGAGAACAGCAAATTGGTCTTTTAGACTTCCCGCTGATGCAATAAGCCGTGATTTGTCAGGATAGCAGTCCAATTCAGAAAACATGCGTCTCTTAGCTAAGCCGTGTTCTATGCGCAAATGATGTCAGCAATCGCGTGAATTAATCTTTGAATTTTCGGTATGACCAAGTGCACACGGCGTGAAATTAACACTTGCTTCAAATTTACAATGCGGATATCTCTTTGAAATCGACAAGCTGACTGGTAAATATATTTTAAAAGGCCCGACATCTATTAGCAAAATATTTTTAACAATCTTTACGTTTGCAATTTTCAATCCCCCGTGAAGGACGTGAAGGTATCTCGCGCGTGAATATTAGTTGGTTTACAGTATTCAATATATTCTGTGCCACCAATATGACACCTCAGAGCTCCAGATAAGCTGCGTATTTGCTTAAATACCCAATTAAAATTGCCAAAAACCCAATTGAAATCAGAAGTAGCGAGTATCAAAAAGCAATACAAATATTATGGTACCTTTATCATACTGCAGAAAACAATAAACAGACCACAAATAAGGAGACAATTCTAATGAAATACCAAGACATGTTTGCATTTCAAAGCAAAGTATTCAATAATTGCTGTCTGTTGATGTGTAAACAGTAGTGTGATTTTAAAAGTTTGAAATACCCAATTGCTTAAGAGCCGTATCATCTGGATCTAGACTTTTTGCCACTACCACTGCCTGTGGTGTTGAAAGGGTTAGTCGCATTTGACAAATGGGATGGAAATACTACAAAAATATGTATTCATGTCTAGGGCGGGGACTGATTTATTTGTTTGTTTGTTGGGGTTTAATGCCCTATCAACAGCTAAGGTCATTTAAGGCCGGGTCAATGTGTTTAGTACTAAGTCCCATATATTGCCTGTACAAGTACATGTATATGTTAAAGTACATGAACAAATGGTGGGGGGGGGGATTCCAAGATCAGAACTTAATATTTACAATAAACAAGAGGGCCATGATGGCCCTAATTCGCTCACCTGACTCCATGAACACCAGAGGAGAATGTGACATTGAGTTCATATTTGTTTTAAAAAAATTGTGCTATTTTTAGATGGCGGTCATCTTGGATTAAGCGATGACTCTCATTTTACCAAATCTGAAAATGCTTCACCCAAGGATCTAACTTACTATGAAGTTTGACCAGCATCAGCCATGTGGTTCCTGAGAAAAAGACGTTCAAAATCTCGAATAAATGGACCTTTTGGAGGCCATCATGGATGACATAATCATCCGATTCCGACAAATATTGCACCAGAGCAATCGCCTCACCGATACCTTCAATTTGATATACGACATGAGCATATTTGGTCAAAAATAAAATTTGAGCCCATTTTTTACCCGGGGTCACCATTTTAACAACTTTGAAAGAGCATTGTACATCAATCATTCCTACAAAGTTTCGTCGAAATCCGGCGGGCGGTTCATGAGAAGAAGATTTTTTAAGAATTTGTGCTATTTTTAGACAGCAGCCATCTTGGATTAGCGACACCTCCGTTTTAACAAATCTGAAAAGGCTTCACCCATGGACCATAACTGTGAAGATTGGCCACCATGGGCCAAGTGGTTCGTGTGAAGAAGAATTTTGAAATCTCTAATAAAAGAACAACCATTTGACCTTTCGGCGGGCATCCTGGATGACATGACCATCCAATTTCGACAAAAAATGTATCAGAGCGATCGCCTCTTTGATACCTTCGATTTGATATAGACATGACCATATTCGGTCAAAAATAAAATTTGACCCCAATTGGACCCCACGGGCCACGCCCATTTTTGAACCCGGGGTCACCATTTTAACAACTTTGAAAGAGCATTGTACATCGATCATTCCTACCAAGTTTCGTCAAAATCCGGCTGGCGGTTCATGAGAAGAAGATTTTTTAAGAATTTATGCTATTTTTAGATGGCGGCCATCTTGGATTAGCAATGACCTCCATTTTAACAAATCTGAAAAGGCTTCACCCATGGACCATAACTTTTAAGTTTGGCTACCATGGTCCAAGAGGTTCATGTGAAGAAGAATTTTGAAATCTAATAAAAGAACAACCTTTTGACCTTTCGGTGGCCATCTTGGAGGACATAACCATCCAATTTCGACAAAAAATGCACCAGAGTGATCGCCTCGTTGAAGAAGATTTTTGAAGAATTTGTGCTATTTTTAGACGGTGGCCATCTTGGATTACGTAATGACGTCATTTTAACAATTTTGTAATCCCCCTACCTAAGGATCATAACCATGAACCAAAATTTTTTAGTTTGGCTACCATGGTCCAAGAGGTTCATGTGAAGAAGAATTTTGAAATCTAATAAAAGAACAACCTTTTGACCTTTCGGTGGCCATCTTGGAGGACATAACCATCCAATTTCGACAAAAAATGCACCAGAGTGATCGCCTCGTTGAAGAAGATTTTTGAAGAATTTGTGCTATTTTTAGACGGTGGCCATCTTGGATTACGTAATGACGTCATTTTAACAATTTTGTAATCCCCCTACCTAAGGATCATAACCATGAACCAAAATTTAGTTTGGCTACCATGGTCCAAGAGGTTCATGTGAAGAATTTTGAAATCTAATAAAAGAACAACCTTTTGACCTTTCGGTGGCCATCTTGGAGGACATAACCATCCAATTTCGACAAAAAATGCACCAGAGTGATCGCCTCGTTGAAGAAGATTTTTGAAGAATTTGTGCTATTTTTAGACGGTGGCCATCTTGGATTACGTAATGACGTCATTTTAACAATTTTGTAATCCCCCTACCTAAGGATCATAACCATGAAGTTTGGTGACTATAGGCCCAATGGTTACCGAGAAGACGTTTAAAAATGTTCACGGACGGACGGACGACGGACACATTGCGGTAACAATAGCTCACATGAGCTTCGCTCAGGTGAGCTAAAAACATATATATTCAGCCCTGAAATCAGAATAATCCTGATAAGATGCCAGGTCCTCGCCACACCAGAATCACTTGGCCCCCTCCAAAAAGCAGTAGCATCAGTAATAATCTTACTACTTTTATAATGGGCAATAACCCAATTCAACTCCCAGGTAACAAACGAGCCAGAGATAAAAACGTACCCTAGGGCCAAACCAGGCAAATCGTGATTCCTACAAGGAGGAACCCCTACCGTTAATTTACGTCATCGTGTTCGCCCGACCAACCACCCACGGGCGGGGACTGAACCTACGATGTCCAGTATTGAAGCCCAACGCCCGACCACTAGACTATCAACCAATCCCAACACATGTAGAACGTGAAAGTGGACGGGTTTAATGTCCCAGCAACAGCTAAGGTCATAATAGAGACGGGACCACTGATTAAAGTCTCATCCGACAGACCAGTGGGATGGAAATACTAGGGCGAGGTTTGAACCCAACTCCGGATTGGAAGTCCATAGTGTTCTAATCCTTAGGTCACAACCGATCCCTCAACACATGCACAGGCATTCGGCGTGTTTCGGCTTTCATCGGTATAACTCTATATATATGAACAAGGCTTCTAACTTTGGTCGAACACCACCTCGTATCATAACAAAATAACAAGTTTAAAATTGTAATTTTCTATGCATTCTATGTATTTCTGCAGGATATCGATAATTCTCAATTGATCATAATTATGAACTTGCCACAACAATATTGACGTTAGAGCCTTAAACACATCATTTCACTTGTAATAATACGAGGAAAAGGAGCTGTAATTTGAGATTATTTGCATAAATATGTTCTAACAATGTTATTTTAGCAAGATATCAAATTAAATGAACATGTGCACACTCTGCCAAAATATTTACATTAGCATTAATAAAATCGCGGAATGTGTTATGATATGAGGTCGTGTCGGACCAAAGTTAGAAGCCTTCTTCATATATATGGAGTTATACCGATGAAAGCCGAAACACGCCGATTGCCTGTGCACACATGTAGAATAGCCAGTATGGCAGTCTGGGAGGTGCGGGGATTACAATCGCGACAGTACCACATGCTTACCATTTGATTCCACTTTAGCGGGCGATGTTTTCGTTCCATTGTCATGCGCCGTCTTGCCTGACGACTCCTGGAAATGTACATGGTTGATTTACATCCATTCAAGGCCATACGTGGCGGTTGACTGGCAAAATGGGGCCTACAAGTTTTGCGGCAGTCCGACTTACGGATATGCTCACACAAACGGGCAACATGATCAGGATATATACAGCATGCCAGTTAATAGTTGGCCCGATTGAATGGCAAACAATGTAGGTCCTGGTCAGACTGTGCGGATGCACAGGCTGATCTGGGGCTACACTGGTTGTAAATGAAATAAACCACATTTCTCCAGTCACAGCCATATGTACCGGGTAAATATTTTATATTCAGCATTGGAATCGCCGCCCATCACTGAAACCACAATACCCAGACGCCCTTACCAGATCATTGAGCCCAAATTCCATTACAGTAAGAATCCCACCACCAGGGCATGCAACACGAATCTCCAATCCCGAAAAAAAGAAATTCTAATATATTTTTTTAATTTCCTCACTATAGGAATGAATGGCCTTTTTGTGGAATTTATCGACTTTTCCAAGTTTATACCCCCGATAAATTCCACAAAAGGGCCATTCATTCCTTATAATTCCAGCATTTGAAATAAATTCATCAAGAAAATGTGTTTATTTTCCGTTTTCTTAAGAATTATTTCAACTGCGCCTCACGGTTACGGAAAGTAGTTCGGCGTGGGAGTTTACTGGGATATAAAATTTGGACAGAGACTTGCTACGGGCCAATCAAATGTTAGGGAATTGTGTAAATATTTTTGTGCTGGAATTATACACCATTACCGACATTATTATTATTCATTTTAAACATAAACAGTATATTGGTATTCATCACATTTATGATGATCATGAAACTAGAAATGTGACTTGTCCGCACACAAATGCTCCTCTGGCAGCCAAAGAAAACGAGGCACATTTGAAAACACAGACAGCCAGAGGAGCGTGAATTTGTCACAGCACGTAAACAGCGCATCAGAGCAATGGATGTGCGATATATCAAGCAGATCCATGCAAGGAAACAGACATTATAAGACACTTACCCAAGTTTCGAACGCACCGAGCATGTGACCTTGACCTTGGGCTTAGCAGGGGCTGGACGATCGTGGATTTTTCACAGGGCGGTAGAGAACCATTAGAGCAATGTATGTGTGAAATATCAATCAGATCTGTGCAAGAAAACAGAAGTTATAAGACATTTACCCGAGCGTTAAAGTTTCAAATGCACAAAGTATGTGACCTTGACTCTGGGCTTAGCAGGGGTGGGATTTGTCGCAGGGCAGTAGAGAACCATTAGATCAATGTGTGTGTGAAATATCAAGCAGATCGGTGTAAGGAAACATAAATTATTTATCAGAGCGTAAAGGATACGGGACGCAAGGACGCCGTTAACACTATATGCCCCCTCACCATGAAAATATATATGTGTGGCATAAAAATATATATTCAGACCTGAAATTAAAATCAGTGCCAGGTCCTCACCACACCAGAACCCTATTTAATCCTGGGGGAATACTATACTACTACACACACCTTTACAGACAAGTGTCCCGTGTCGTCGAGACTTGCCAAGGTTTTCTCAAAGTCATCATCACTGTGCATTTCCTCTATCACCGGTTCCGGGTCATCATGTTCACGCTATAACATACAGGGAACCAGATGTGTGATTCAGTGACCTTATAATCAGGGGACATGGATTGTTTTTTTATTAATTCGTTCTCTCAATTTAACAATTTTTCGTTCCCACGATATAACAAATTGTTATTTCGCAGGAACGAATCGTTAAATTGAGGGAACAAATTGTTAATTTGTGGGAACGAAATGTTAAATTGAGGGAACAAATTGTTAATTTGTGTGAACAAATTGTTAATTTGTGGGAACAAATTGTTAATTTGTGGGAACGAATTGCTAAATTGAGAGAACAAATTGTGGTAATAAATTAATACAAAAAAAAATTCTACATCCCCTGCGGGCTCCGTATGTTAACCATTTTATGCAGGAAACGTAAATTTTCGCCTGCTGTTGTTTCATATGTTGTCTTCTGTCTCAGTAACACATGGTTTTACAGCACTTTAAAATCATTTTCAATGAAAATGATTCTAAAGTGCTGTCAACGCATGTTTTTTATGAGTAAAATATAAAATAAACAGCAGACGACAAAATAAATTCATCATTTTAAGGATTAATGGTAGCATGGGATGGTTCTGAATTTATAACAGCAATAATTCCAGCACAAACATATTTACACAATTCCCTAACATTTGATGGGTCCGTAGCAAGTCTCTGTCCAGAATTTATATCCCAGTAAACTCATGCCGAACTACTTTCCGTAACCGTCAGGCGCAGTTAAAATAATTCTTAATAAAACGGAAAATAAACACATTTTCTTGATGAATTTATTTCAAATGCTGGAATTATAAGGAATGAATGGCCTTTTTGTGGAATTTATCGGGGATATAAACTTGGAAAAGTCGCGGGCATACTGGACGAGGCCTTCCTGGCTTTGGTCCAGTATTCCCGCGACTTTTCCAAGTTTATACCCCGATAAATTCCACAAAAAGGCCATTCATTCCTATATTATAGAGCACAATCATGGAAATGAATATGTGAAATATCAAGGAAAATATAATATATAAGAAATTTACGAACTATGTTAAAGGTACATGCCCACTCAGTAGGCACAACATGTTCTGTATAGCAGAGACATCATGTGAGATAATTTCTGGCAAAATAAACATGCATTCACCATTACCCCATGTATTGATTGGCATTATTATACATTTTATATCGGACGTAAAATTCAACACCGATATCAGGGGCGATAACCATGTTTCCTTAAAATGCTAACGGGCATTACAATTTATTCTCTGTATTTATTTTTTGATGTGCAATGATTATACTTTATAATTTGTCGAAAATATTACGTTTTCATGTGACGCATTTAATTAGGATAAATAATTAAAAAATATCATGCCTCATTTGCATATGAAAATAGCCCGATACCA
The DNA here is from genome assembly GCA_029237695.1 of Conchocele bisecta. NCBI lineage: Eukaryota > Metazoa > Mollusca > Bivalvia > Lucinida > Thyasiridae > Conchocele > Conchocele bisecta. The sequence goes on from CM055266.1 coordinate 33,534,377, forward strand.
CAGCGCGTCACTATCAGTAATAAATGATTATATCTGTATAGCAGGCACTCGTAATTTTTAGAACTGGTGGAATAGTGACACAATAATACAACTATATAATTCCAGCACAAAAAATATTTACACAATTCCCTAACATTTGATGGGTCCGTAGCAAGTCTCTGTCCAGAATTTATATCCCAGTAAACTCTATGCCGAACTACTTTCCGTAACCGTCAGGCGCAGTTAAAATAATTCTTAAGAAAACGGAAAATAAACACATTTTCTTGATGAATTTATTTCAAATGCTGGAATTATAAGGAATGAATGGCCTTTTTGTGGAATTTATCGGGGATATAAACTTGGAAAAGTCGCGGGAATACTGGACGAGGCCTTAAAAAAATTACAATTTTCGAAAAAAAAAAAAAATATATTTTTTTTCGAAGAAAATTGTAATTTTTTATCGCTTCGTCCAGTATTCCCGCGACTTTTCCAAGTTTATACCCCGATAAATTCCACAAAAAGGCCATTCATTCCTATATTAATTCCTATAAAAAACATGTTGTGCCTGCTGAGTGGGCATGTACGTTTAAGCTCTATGACGCATGGACAGAAATGATATTACTAGAAATATACCCTCCTCACAAAACTTATTACGGGAAGAATCACAATACAAATCACACCTTAATTTTTCCCACATCTTTAGCTGGAGTAGATTTTCGTTCCACTCGGTGAACCTTGGAATCCCCGAAGAAGCTCGCGATGTCCACCGACTGTTTCTTCTCCAGCGTTTTCTGTTTCTCCACAGGCTTCTTTTTGTGTGGACTGGGACTCGTTAAGAAATTTTCAAGGAAAGTCTTCACTGGCTTCAATACTTCCACTTCATCATCTAGGAAACCAAATTTTTAGAATAATCAATTGAATGAATCTAGGGTTAACTGTACAGTAATTTTGAAAATTGCGCCGTATATCAGAAAATGATAGGTCGGAAAATCTGTTTAATGGCAACGCGTTAGCAATTTATTTTGTGAAATTTGGTGCAATATTGATTTTATTGAGAAAAAAACAATTTCCACATAGACATAATTTTTCTAATTTCAGAAATAGTGGATCGATTTTCAAAATGTAACTTGTTTTCTAAGTTATATCATTTCCAAGCTATCTAGCTAGATTTCAGAATCAATTTCTAAAACGTTTGTTTTTCGACTCCTCCTCCAGGTTCTCCACCTCATGTTAAATTTCCATTGAGAACTCATTTTTCGTAATCAGATCAATATTTGACCAAATTTCACGAAATAAAAATAAGGCTCATTCTTATATTTTGATCAAATGTAATATTATCGTTTTTGCATTGTTTATATGGCCGTAAAATTTGGGCAGGTTTCGTGAAACAGACAGTAATACCGGTGTAACGGATCCCCCCCCCCCCCCCCCAGGAAATCCCCCCCCCCCCCATCACCACCTTCACAGACACCGTCCACAAAACTTTTAATGTATTTTCATATAAAAAATGTACCAGTGATTCTATATTTTATGTACATATTGGTGCCGTTTTTCTAGTTTCGATGTACAACCAATAATTCATTAAACTGTGTTTATTCCATTGGGTGACAGTCCAGTTGTTACATTTATAATAGTATAGCCAATTGTTCTCGTCATTTTTTTTTTTTTTTCCACTTCAAGGGACCAGGGGTCTCAGAAATGTCATTTCCGTTACGTTACGTACATTTACATGACGTAAATATAGCTTTACATTTACATTTTTTTCTTTTCAACGGCATAAAACATAAAACTGAAGGGGCATCTATTTAGACTAGATGGCCGCGGCCTGCATGTCGCGCCTTGTGGCGAGGCATGGACACTAAAAAAAAAGATATAGTATAACGAAAAACTTTAACCAAAAAACTTAACCAAAAACTTTAACCGGACACACGTACGTACGTACGTACACACACGTACGTACGTACATACGCCAAAGTGCCGACTATATCGCGTTTTCCGCAAGCAGGCGCGAAAAAAACTTTAACCAAAAACTTCAAAGTAATTTGACCTTGACATTGGGCACAGGGGCCGCACGGGAGAGGGGTAGAATGAAAATGTAGATGATGATAAACACCCATGTGAAGTTTCAAGGTAATGGGCAAAGCAGTTGCAGAGATATAGTATAACGAAAGACTTTAACCAAAAAACTTAACCAAAAACTTTAACCAAAAAACTTAACCAAAAACTTCAAAGTAATTTGACCTTGACATTGGGCGCAGGGGCCGAACGGGAGGAGGGTAGAATGAAAATATAGATGATGATAAATACCATGTGAAGAATTTCAAGGTAATAAGGGCAAAGCAGTTGCAGAGATATAGTATAACAAAAAACTTTAACCAAAAAACTTAACCAAAAACTTAAAACCAACCTACTTAACCAAAAAACTTAACCAATAAAAAACTTTAACCAAAAAACTTAAAAACAACCAAAAAATTAAACACACTTCAAAGTAATTTGACCTTGACATTGGACACAGGGGCCGCACGGGAGTGGGGTAGAATGAAAATATAGATGATGATAAACACCCATGTGAAGTTTCAAGGTAATGGGCAAAGCAGTTGCAGAGATATAGTATAACAAAAAATTTTAACCAAAAGACTTAACCAAAAAACTTAACCAAAAACGTTAACCAAAAAACTTAACCAAACTTAACTTAACCAAAAACTTTAACCAAAGAACTTAACCAAAAACTTTAACCAAACAAGAGGGCCATGATGGCCCTAATTCGCTCACCTGACTCCATGAACACCAGAGGAGAATGTGACATTGAGTTCATGTGTTTTAAAAAAATTGTGCTATTTTTAGATGGCGGTCATCTTGGATTAAGCGATGACTCTCATTTTACCAAATCTGAAAATGCTTCACCCGCATCGGCCATGTGGTTCCTGAGAAAAAGACGTTCAAAATCTTGAATAAATGGACCTTTTGGTGGCCATCATGGATGAGATAATCATCCGATTCCGACAAATATTGCACCAGAGTGATCGCCTCATTGATACCTTCAATTTGATATATGACATGACCATATTCAGTCAAAAATAAAATTTGACCCCAATTTGACCCCACGGGCCACGCCCATTTTTGACCCCGGGGTCACCATTTTAACAACATTCAAAGAGCAATGTACATCGATCATTCCTACCAAGTTTCATCGAAATCCGGCTAGCGGTTCATGAGAAGAAGATTTTTTAAGAATTTATGCTATTTTTAGACGGCGGCCATCTTGGATTAGCGATGACCTCCACTTTTAACAAATCTAGAAAAGGCTTCACCCATGGACCATAACTTTTAATTTTAATTTTGGCTACCATGGGCCAAGCGGTTTCATGTGAAGAAGAATTTTGAAATCTCTAATAAAAGAACGACCTTTTGACATTTCTGCGGCCATCTCGGATGAAATAACAATCCATTTGGACAACAAAAAATGTACCAGAGTGATCGCCTCATTGATACCTTCGATTTGATATATAACATGACCATATTCGGTCAAAAAATAAAATTTGACCCTACGGGCCACGCCCATTTTTGACCCCGGTCACCATTTTAACAACTTTGAAAGAGCATTGTACATCGATCATTCCTACCAAGTTTCGTCGAAATCCGGCTAGCGGTTCATGAGAAGAAGATTTTTTAAGAATTTATGCTATTTTTAGACGGCGGCCATCTTGGATTAGCGATGACCTCCATTTTAACAAATCTGAAAAGGCTTCACACTTGGACCATAACTTTTAAGTTTGGCTACCATGGGCCAAGCGGTTCATGTGAAGAAGAATTTTGAAATCTCTAATAAAAGAACGACCTTTTGACCTTTCGGCGGCCATCTTGGATGACATAACAATCCGATTTCGACAGAAAATGCACCAGAGTGATCGCCTCATTGATACCTTCAATTTGATATATGACATGACCATATTCGGTCAAAAATAAAAGCATTGTACATCGATCATTCCTACCAAGTTTCGTCGAAATCCGGCTAGCGGTTCATGAGAAGAGGATTTTTAAGAATTTATGCTATTTTTAGACGGTGGCCATCTTGGATTACGTAATGACGTCATTTTAACAATTTTGTAATCCCCCTACCTAAGGACCATGACCATGAAGTTTGGTGACCATAGGCCCAATGGTTACCGAGGAGAAGACGTTTGAAAATGTTCACGGACGACGACGACGGACGACGGACACATTGCGAAACAGGTGAGCTAAAAACTTAACCAAAAACTTTAACCGGACACACGTACGTACGTACGCCAAAGTGCCGACTATATCGTGCTTTCTGCAAGCGGGCGCGACAAAAAGTGTCAAGAATATGGTAAGCTAATTGTATTAGTGTGAAACAGAGAAATTTAGTAGCAAGTCGTGGAATTTCTCATTTATGGTAAACCCAACAACATGTATTTAATATGAATCAGTAAAGTTGAGCAAAACAAAATAGCTTGGCATGTAACAGAATGCCGTGTTTTACCACATGTACCAAACATCGCTATAAAGCTACATTTAATTAATAGCACAGCCTCCAAAAATATGGGCATAACGGCAATGATTATGTAACGGTAATGACAAAACTTAACGGTAATGACTTTCCATTTATTTAAAATACTAATACAGCATATATAACAAACATATTTATACTTTGAATATGCTGTACAATATAACTTCAAGTTAGTGTTTACTTTTAATGTGATTGCCAATAGAAACCCACACTCCTTGAAGCTATGTCTGTTTTTTGTTGTTTCAGAGCTTTTACTAATTAAATCCTGATATATAAATGTTGTAGGTCTGAATAAATGTGCCATTACTGACCGACAACTGATGGGACCTGGTTTATATCTAATTGACGCATCAACTGACTGGTTAGTATGGTAATTTATCATTACCGTTACACGATCGTCATTACCGTTACACAATTTTGTAAAGGAAATGACCGTAACGGTAATGATTTTTCTTTAAAAATTCCCATTTTTCACCCCTCTGTATACAACGCATCATGAAGGTAGAATATGCAAAGGCAACGTTGTAAGTGTGTCTATCTACCCATTTTGGTTTCAGTCGACCTACATACATATGGACATGTATAAACCCTGAACGGTAATGATGCATGTAATGTGTAACCTTAAAATTCCGAATACATACCGGCCTCGTTCTCGGCAATGACTTAAGTTGTGTTACCACCATGTTTATTTATAAATCGGGCGCCCATAAACAGTGTTCATTGCATTAGTAGCTGAGAATATGAAAGGGAGGTTACTCTGATTTTACATTTTTTGTTCAGCGTAACGGTAATGATTCGATTTCGCGGGACAGATACATTAACGTCAGTATTTTTGACAACAAAAGGCAAATTTATTGCAGAATAAGTTTAATGTCAGTGTTAAACTATTTTAATTTAGATGCAATGTATAGTAAGTAAAGTACAAATGGACAAGATTTGAGAATTACGGGCTTGTGAACTGTGCTGATTGATGATCGGGACATGCCCATTTGGTGCACCATACGTATGCCAACAACAGAAAATAATAACTAAACACACATAACAAGAATTGTAAATACTGTTTTCTTAATGGATTGGTATTATACATAGTTTCTTTACCGAAAAAAAAAATCCTTATAAATTGTATGATTTGTCAGTAAATTACAACGGGACACCAGATGTACATAAAATATAGAATCACTGATACATTGTTGATATTGTGCTCAGGAGCATACAAAATGCACATGCTAGAACCAGTCTGTTGGTAACAAAGGACGTAATATCCCTACATGTATACCCAACTAACATAGTCATAATGTATGTCTGCTTGTGGAGAAGTATGTGAATAGACGAGGCAGCATTTTCTATAAAAGAAAATTTAGTATAATATCTATACATAGACAATATAGTGGTGATGGGGCGGTAGAGATTCTATTTACCGGTATATCATAATATGCAATAATTCCCCATTACCGTACCATAACTATTATGTATGTTGGCTGGTAGAGAGTTCTCTAGGTTAAATCTCTACCATAGCTGCATATGATTGGTATAAATGTATAGCACATGGTGGGGATGGGTCTAGAAAACAAGAGGGCCATGATGGCCCTAATTCGCTCACCTGACTCCATGAACACCAGAGGAGAATGTGACATCGAGTTCATGTGTTTTTAAAAAATTGTGCTATGTTTAGATGGCGGTCATCTTGGTTGGATTTTAAGCGATGACTTCTTCATCAAATCTGAAAATGTTTCACCCAAGGATCTTAACTTCCTATGAAGTTTGGCCAGCATCGGTCATGTGGTTCCTGAGAAAATGACGTTAAAAATCTTGAATAAATGGACCTTTTGGTGGCCATCATGGATGACATAATCATCCTGATTCTGACAAATATTGCACCAGAGCAATCGCTTCATCGATACCTTCAATTTGATATATGGTATGAGCATATTCAGTCAAAAATAAAATTTGACCCCAATTTGACCCCACGGGCCATGCCCATTTTTGACCCCGGGGTCACCATTTTCACAACTTTGAAAGAGCATTGTAAATCGATCATTCCTACCAAGTTTAGTCGAAATCCGGCCAGCGGTTCATGAGAAGAAGATTTTTTAAGAATTTATGCTATTTTTAGACGGCGGCCATCTTGGATTAGCGATGACCTCCATTTTAACAAATCTGAAAAGGGTTCACCCATGGACCATAACTTTTAAGTTTGGCTACCATGGGCCGGTTCATAGGTTTGAAGAAAAATTTTTTAAATCTCCCCCCCCCCCCCCCCTTAATTAAAACAAACCGGACCTTTACATTTTTCGTTGGAAGGAAAAATTTTTAAATTTTCTCTAAATAAAACCAACGGACCTTTTTAAACATTTCCCGGGGCCATCTTGGATGACATAACATTTAAAAAAATCAGATCGACTATGTTTACCCCAGGGAGTTTTGGGGATTTTCGCTCATAAGAAATACTTTTCGATCCGATTTCGAACAAATGGTAACCAGGAAGGTGAATTCGCCTCATTGATACCTTCGATTTGATTTAATATGATATTGACATATCGTCATAAAAATTTGACCCCACGGGCCATGCCCATTTTTGACGTTCCACCATCAAACACTTTTGGAGGAGCATGTTTTAAATCGTTCCACCTAACAAGGTAGGGTTCGAATCCGGCCAGGCCGTTCATTTGAAGACGAAGATAGATCAAAATTTGCCCCTATTTTAGACCGCGCATCCTGAATAGGGGCGATTTTGCCTCTTTTTACATCCGAAAAGGTCCAACAATTTGGACCATAACTAAGTGCCTTTACATTTTTGCCGCCTTTCAATGATGATCCTCTTATACAGACTGACAAAATTTCCCCGCGGCCACTTTTTGGGGAATTTACTACATCCGAAATTCCGGAATTTTTTTGACAGAGGTTGGTTCGCTTCCCATGGAATCCTTGAAAAAAATTTGAATATTTTTATTGAATATTTGAAAAAAAAAACCATATCCGTTCATATGACAGGGCCACGCCCATTTTTGACCCCGGGGTCACCATTTTAACAACTTTGAAAGAGCAATGTACATCAATCATTCCTACCAAGTTTCGTCGAAATCCGGCTAGCGGTTCATGAGAAGAAGATTTTTTAAGAATTTATGCTAGTTTTAGACGGCGGCCATCTTGGATTAGCGATGACCTCCATTTTAACAAATCTGAAAAGGCTTCAACCATGGACCATAACTTTTAAGTTTGGCTACCATGGGCCAAGCGGTTCATGTGAAGAAGAATTTTGAAATCTCTAATAAAAGAACGACCTTTTGACATTTTGGCGGCCATCTTGGATGACATTAACAATCCGAATTTCGACAAGAAAATTTTTTGCACCAAGGAGTTTATCGCCTCATTTTGATATCCTTCATTGATTATATGGACATGGAACAAATTCCAGATCAAAGAAAAAATTTGACCCCAATTTGGACCCCACTTGGCCACGCCCATTATTTACCCCGGGTCACCATTTTAACAACTTTGAAAGAGCAATGAACCATTTTCGAATCAATTTCCTACCGAAAAGTTTTGGGTCGAAATTCACACCGGCCACGGTTCCATAGAAGATTTTTTAAGGAATTTATGCTATTTTTAGACGCGGCCAATCTAGGAATTTTACGAATGACCTCCATTTAACAAATCTTTAAAAGGCTTCACCACATGACCAAAACCTTTTAAGTTTGGCTACCATGGGCCAAGCGGGCTTTCATTGTGAAGAAGAATTTTGATAATTCTTTTAATAAAAGAACGACCTTTTTGACATTTCGGCGGCCGAATCCTTGGATGACAATAATCCGATTTTCGACAAAAAAAAATGCACCAGAGTGATCGGCCTCAATTTGATACCTTCAATTTTGATATAATTGACATTGACGCCATATTCTGTCAAAAAAAAAAATTAAAATTTGACCCCAAAAATTTGACCCCGCCCCACTGGGCCACGCCCAATTTTTGACCCCGAGGGGTCACCAATTTTTACAACTTGAAAGAGCAAATGTAACATCGATTCATCTTCCTACCAAGTTTTGTCATAATCCGGTTGGGCGCTTCTTGAGAAGAAGATTTTTTAAGAAATTTAGTGCTTATTTTTTAGAACGGCAGCCATCTTGGATTACGTAATGGACGTCATTTTTACAAAATTTTGTAATCCCACCCCCTACCTAAGGACCATTGGACCATTGAAGTTTGGTGACTATAAGGACCCCAATGGGTTACCGATGGAGAAAGACGTTTTGAAAAATGGTTTCATCGGACGACGGACGGACGACGAGACTGGACGACGGGAACACATTGCGGTAAACAATAAAGCTCACATGAGCTTTGCTCAGGTGAAGCTAATAAAAACCATATTTATCTGTGTAGAAACAGCAAGCAAGTTGTTGCCATGTATTGGTGCGGTGGGGGGGGGATTTTCCATACGAAATATCCCCCCACTATCTACCATATGCATAAGATTGGATATGGACGTCACTTTCTAGTACAAAGAAGGGGGAGGTTTTCCCTTACTAATAATACCCCCCACCCCCCCCACCCCGACCCCACCATTCTACCATAATGCATAGTGGATATGGACGTCTCTTTGTAGACAAGAAAAACAGCCCACGATTGGGGGGGGGAGTTATTCGCAGATGATAAATGAAATAATGTATTATTGGTGTAGAACAGAATAGCAATGTGGCCATGTATTGGTGGGGGAGGGGGAGGGGGGGATTTTCCTAGGAGGAAATACTCCCCACCATTCTACCATATGGCCAAAGTGGATTGTGAATGTCCTATTTTGTAAGAAAGGAAGGTGAAGAATAAGCAGGTGATTGGTTGGGGGAGTATTTCCTGATGTCTTTGATGAAATGACAATATAAAATGGTTGGGATGAAGAGATAGCATGTGGCATGTATTGGTTGGGTGGGTGGGTGATGGGGTTGGGGGGGGGGGGGGGGAAGTAACAATAATTGTGAAAATGTACATATAATGTACATATGTACATGGTACATTAACTCTTAGAATGCTCCATTATCAAAAACTGTCTTTATTTCAATTGAATAAAACATGCTTTAGCAAGTCCGTTCCTATACTAGGGATAAAACCCCCCCCCCCCACCTTAATTTGGACTAGTATAACTGAAAGTCCCCCCCCCCCATCACCAACAGACATACATTACTTCATGTTTAATCCGAAGAGACACCCTTCCCCCCAATAACCAAGATACATTACACTATGCATAAGGTGGTGGGGGATATTTCCTATGAAAAATCAAATCCCCACCCCCACCCCTGATATGTTAACCACATACGTTACTTTCTATACAGACATAAAGTTACGTTCCATTTCATCAAATAAAAGTACTCCCCCAAACTCATGCTATTCTTCTCTACAAAAGAGACAATTCAGATCCACTATTGCAATAAATGGTAGATGGGGGGGTTATTTTTCCTAGGAAAAAGCCCCCCCCCCACCCCTCCCAATCAAAACATGCCCAAAGCTTGCTATCTGTTCTTTACACCAACATACATTATTTCAATCAGAAATCTAACTACCCCAATCGTTCGGGTTTATTCTTGTCTACAAAGAGACGTCCACCATCCCGCCTAAGCCTATTGGTAGAATGGTTTGTGGGGGGGGTGGGGGGGTGTGGGGTGGGGGGTATGGGGGGGCGGGGGGGGGGGGGGGTGGGGGGGGGGGGGGGGGGGGGGGGGGGGGGGGGGGGGGGGGGGGGGGGGGGGAGGCGGGGGGGGGGGGGGGGGGGGGGGGGGGGGGGGGGGGGGGGGGGGGGGGCGGGGGGGGGGGGGGTATGGGGGGGGTTGGGGGGGGGGGGGGGGGGGGGGGGGGGGGGGGGGGGGGTGCGGGGGGGGGGGGGGGGGGAGATATTTTCCTAGGAAAATCTCCCCCCCCCCGCCTCACATCAATACCATGCCATGCCAAATGCTATCTGTTCTACCACCAACATACATTTTTTCATTTCATATTGAGGGAGGGGGGGTTTTATTCTTGTCTACAAAGAGACATTCACCATCCGCATATGCATATGGTAGATGGTGGGGTGGGGGGGAATTTCCTATGAAAAATCTCCCCCCCCCCCCACCCCCCCCCCCCACCCTGCCAATATGCGTCAACATGCTAATCTGTTCTAAACACAAACATTTTTCACATTGATCAGAAATTTCCCCCAATTTCCCCCCAATTTTTATTATTCTTTGTCCTATTCAACGGGACTTACGACTATGCATAAGGTAGAATTGGGGTTGGGGGTGGGGGGTGAGGGAAGGTGGAATTTTTTATGTTACCCCTTTCTTATACAACCAAATTACAATACAATGTGCCTATGTGCAGTTGTGCACATGTATTTGGTGAGAAATAATTCCTGCTTTGTAGCATTCAAACAAACCAAAAACCCTCAAACTTTTGGGTTGGGGGGGTGGGGGGTGGGGGGGTGGGGGGGGGGAGAATTTCCTAGGGTGGGTGGGGGGGAGGGGGGGGAGAATTTCCTAGGGTCAGAGTCCAGGAAATATTTCCCCCCGGCTCGACCCTGGACCCTGGAAATCTTCCCCCGCTGGGGGGGGGGAAGGGGGGGGGGGGGGGGGAAGATTTCCAGGTGGGGGAAGAATTTTTCCTGTGACACCGGTTACTATTGCATATTTACAAGCTCAAACAAAAACTTTAAACGAAAGAAAAAGGGTAACAATAAATGCCCTCTCCACTATTCTGGTGGGACATAAAAATAATCATGGAGCAGACCATGTTCTATATTTAGTGTTGAATGGGTTAACCCTTCCTACGCTGTTGACGGAAATTGCCGTCTGCTGTTTTTCATTTTTGCTTTAATTCTTAAAAAAAAAATGGTTTTGACAGCACATGAGAATCATCTCCACTGAAGACGATTCTCATGTGCTGTCAAAACCAGTGTTTTGTCGAGAAATATTGAAAATAAAACATTTCCAGCAGACGACAACATTTAATTCAGCGTAGTACGGGTTAATGACAATGAAGACACCCCAGTACTCACCAGATCCCCCAATAAACACGATGGCTTCCTTCTTGCGGGGTTTGCGGCCCTTCTTCACCACTGGCTCCTCGTCAGAATCTTCAACAAGACAGATATATACATGTATGTACGCTGGTGCTGCACTCCACACCGGCGTAAAATGTTTCACATCGACAAATGCACCGGTTTCCTAACGAGATGCCACTCAGCTCTACTTAGAGCTATCGCATAAACATATTTTTTGTCTAGTAACTGGCACAAATGGTTTGTGCCGGTTACTAGACAAAAATGTGTTAATGCACTAACTTCTGCATGTAGCTGAATAGGAATTTGTCAGGAATCCAGTGCCTATTTCGACGTGAAACATTTGAAACTGGTGCAGAGTGCAGCACTAATGTATGTGTATAGAATGAATAGACAGTAGTACTATCCCTCTATTTTACGCAGTTATTTTAGCAGAATATGCATTGATTATCAAAGGTGGAAGTACAAAATACACACAGCAATGTGAAAATATGCATTGATTTTCAAATTGAGTAGTGAAAATACTATAATAAAGTTAAAAATTTACTTTGTTGAGCTGCAACTGTGTTTGCTTTTTGCAGCTCAAATAAGTGAATTTAAAAACAAGAGGGCCATGATGGCCCTAATTCGCTCACCTGACGCCATGAACACCAGAGGAGAATGTGACATCGAGTTCATGTGTTCATTGTGCTACTTTTAGATGGCGGTCATCTTGGATTAAGCGATGACTCTCATTTTACCAAATCTGAAAATGCTTCACCCAAGGATCTTAACTTCCTATGAAGTTTGGCCAGCATCGGCCATGTGGTTCCTGAGAAAAAGACGTTCAAAATCTCGAATAAATGGACCTTTTGGCGGCCATCATGGATGTTATAATCATCCGATTCCGACAAATATTGCACCAGAGCAATCGCCTCATCGATACCTTCAATTTGATATATGACATGAGCATATTCAGTCAAAAATAAAATTTGACCCCACGGGCCATGCCCATTTTTGAACCCGGGGTCACCATTTTAACAACTTTGAAAGAGCATTGTACATCGATCATTCCTACCAAGTTTTGTTGAAATCCGGTTGGCGGTTCTTGAGAAGATTTTTTAAGAATTTGTGCTATTTTTAGACGGCGGCCATCTTGGATTACGTAATGACACCATTTTAACAATTTTGTAATCCCCTACCTAAGAACCATGACCATGAAGTTTGGTGACTATAGGCCCAATGGTTACAGAGGAGAAGACGTTTGAAAATGTTCACGGACGACGATGACGGACGACGGACACATTGCGGTAACAATAGCTCACATGAGCTTCGCTCAGGTGACCTAAAAACAATCATCATTTGTTCCCTATTTAATAAGGAAGAAAATAAATAATACAATTGTAAAAGTAAGATACGCATTGAATTTGAAATCTGGGCGTATGCTACTCTTTAGATAAAACTTATCTGGAGCTCTGTCTATACTGAACTCCTTAAAATATTTATACCGATAAAAATGAACAATAATGAGCATTTCCTAGTTTTTGTGCAATCTATGTTTATTTGATTCCATTTAAATCAATACAACTAGTGTCTCGAATTACTAGTGTCTCGAATGACTAGTGTCTCGAATGACTAGTGTCTCGAATTACTAGTGTCTCGAATGACTAGTGTCTCGAATTACTAGTGTCTCGAATGACTAGTGTCTCGAATTACTAGTGTCTCAAATTACTAGTGTCTCGAATGACTAGTGTCTCGAATTACTAGTGTCTCGAATTACTAGTGTCTCAAATGACTAGTGTCTCGAATGACTAGTGTCTCGAATTACTAGTGTCTCGAATGACTAGTGTCTCGAATGACTAGTGTCTCGAATGACTAGTGTCTCGAATTACTAGTGTCTCGAATTACTAGAATTACTAGTGTCTCGAATTACTAGTGTCTCGAATTACTAGTGTCTCGAATGACATTACTTCTATATGTCATGTAGGATTATCATTTTACATAGCACATTATTGCTGTATATATGAGCCCCGTCGTGCGAAAAGCTACCTTATGGCGAAAATGACGTTATCAAGTAAATGATGCATAAAACAAACATCAATATGTGCATAAATGAGCTCTGCATCGGAAAATGTCAAAAGAAAAAATGTCAAAATGTTGCCATAAGGTACCTTTTCCCACGATGCGGCTTCCCATATTTCCCATTGAAAACTATTGTTCTTGCAGAAACAAAATGATAATTTTACTAATTCCTCACACTGAGTTGAACCACCATGCGAGTATAGTGCATATTTTTAGACATTAATAACAATTTATTGCACCAAAATTGCAAAATAAATAAAAACAAGAGGGCCATGATGGCCCGAATTCGCTCATCTGACTCCATGAACACCAGAGGAGAATGTGACATCGAGTTCATGTGTTTTAAAAATATTGTGCTATTTTTAGATGGGGTCATCTTGGATTAAGCGATGACTCTCATTTTACCAAATCTGAAAATGCTTCACCCACGGATCTTAACTTACTATGAAGTTTGGCCAGCATCGGCCATGTGGTTCCTGAGAAAAAGACGTTCAAAATCTCGAATAAATGGACCTTTTGGAGGCCATCATGGATGACATAATCATCCGATTCCGACAAATATTGCACCAGAGCAATCGACTCATCGATACCTTCAATTTGATATATGACATGAGCATATTTGTTAAAAAATAAAATTTGACCCCACGGGCCAAGCCCATTTTTGACCCCGGGGTCACCATTTTAACACCTTTGAAAGGGCATTCTATGTCGATCATTCCTAACAAGTTTCGTCGAAATCCGGCTGGCAGTTCACGAGATGACGATTTTATAAGAATTTGTGCTATTTTCAGACGGCGGCCATCTTGGATTAGCGACGACCTCCGTTTTAACAAATTTGAAAAGGCTTCATCCATGGACCATAACTGAAGTTTGGCCACCATGGGCCAAGCAGTTCGTGTGAAGAAGAATTTTGAAATCTCTAATAAAAGAACGACCTTTTGACCTTTCGGTGGCCATCTTGGATGACATGACCATCCAATTTCGAGGAAAAATGTACCAGAGCGATCGCCTCTTTGATATAGACATGACCATATTCGGTCAAAAATAAAATTTTACCCTAATTTGACCCCAAGTGCCACGCCCATTTTTGACCCCGGGGTCACCATTTTAACAAATTTGAAAGAGCATTGTACATCGATCATTCTTACCAAGTTTTGTCGAAATCCGGCTGGCGGTTCAAGAGAAAAATATTTTTGAAGAATTTTTGCTATTTTTAGACGGCGGCCATCTTGGATTAGCGACGACCTCCGTTTTAACAAATCTGAAAAGGCTTCACCCATGGACCATAAATGTGAAGTTTGGCCACCATGGGCCAAGCGGTTCGTGTGAAGAAGAATTTTGAAATCTCTAATAAAAGAACGACCTTTTGACCTTTCGGTGGCCATCTTGGATGACATGACCATTCAATTTCGACAAAAAATGCACCAGAGCGATCGCCTCTTTGATACCTTCGATTTTATATAGACATGACCATATTCGCCCAAAAATAAAATTTGACCCCAATTTGACCCCACGGGCCACGCCCATTTTTGACCTCTGGGTCACCATTTTAACAACTTTGAAAGAGCATTGTACATGTACATCGATCATTCCTACCAAGTTTTGTCGAAATCCGGTTGGCGGTTCTTGAGAAGAAGATTTTTGAAGAATTTGTGCTATTTTTAGACGGTGGCCATCTTGGATTATGTGATGACGTCATTTTAACAACTTTGTAATCCCCCTACCTAAGGACCATGACCATGAAGTTTGGTGACTGTAGGCCCAATGGTTACCGAGGAGAAGACGTTTGAAAATGTTCACGGACGACGACGACGGACGACGACGGACACATTGCGGTAACAATAGCTCACGAGCTTCGCTCAGGTGAGCTAAAAATAGTGTCAAAAGAATTTCCCTATTTCTCCGGCTTTCTGTTGGTTTCTTTTTTTACATTTCCCGCTTGATAGGGGTCAGATCTCCAGATAAGCTGCGTATTTGCTTAAATAACCAATTAAAATTGCCAAAAACTCAATTGAAATTAGAAGTGTCAAAAAGCCATGAAAAATTTGTGGTATCTTTATCATGCTACATAAAACACTAAATATACCACAACTATAGCATATTTTTCCATGAAAACACATCTTGGTATTTCATTAGAATTGTCTCCAAGGAGAAAATTCTATTGAAATGCCAAGACATGTTTTCATTTAGAAGCAAATTATTCAATAATTGCGGTCAGCTGATGCGTAAACAGTAGTGTGATTTTATTTTACCCCATTAACATTTTTAAATACCCAATTGCTTCAGAAATGATGGAGTGACAATACTCAATTACTAATTCCTTATCTGGAGCACTGGCGGGTGCACTGAAGTTCATAGTGTAGTAAAATTTAAGTTAGAAAAATTAAATTGTATAAAAAGAGGTACTTTATTTATGCAAAGAATATAATATTATGTATATTTTCATCTACATTTAGCCGTCTGCAGGGCCGAACTTACAAAAACACGAGCTGCGACGTTTCGTCCCCATGTTAAAGTTTCTTGATTTTATGGCAGCCAGTCATACCCAAATTGGAGGAAGACGGGTGGTGAGTAGATGTGCAATGTATAATATCGAAATATACATTGCACATCTACTCACCACAAGGAAGCTACATACCAAGTTTCAGGTCTGTAGCTACAATGTAGTATGGTTTAAGTTATACGAGTTACAAGGCAACATTGCCAAATTGTAAGTCGAAAAGGGGGTCATAATCCATGACCCGGGGGTCAAATAAAATTAAATGTTTAAAATAAATGTTTTACAACTTACAAGCCAAAATAGAAAAATTCTAAGTCGAAAAGGGGAAGAAAAGATAATCCATGACCCTGGAGTCGAATCAAGTCGAAATAAACTTTGCGCATCTACTCATGTGTTGTGTATCATTTTCAGGATTCGGGGCGTGTATTAGGGCACTTAAAGGCAGATAAATGTACTTACCAGAGTTGTCAACATGATGTGATTTGAATATTCGGCAATAAAAGGACAGACAATTATGGAAAAACGGGCAGGGAGCCGCGCCCTCCTATTTCAACAAAGTGGAAACAATTTTACATGAAATGGAATTTCGTATGTAAAGTTGACACAAACGTACATCATGTTCAGTAGCCGATTTCATCAAAATTGCAAAGTATACTTACTTAGCAAAGTATACTTTGAGGGAGTAATCATTTATTTTCCCCAAAATGCATGATGTCATATAGAACTAACAACTGCATATATTTGATGATTAAAAGTATGCAGAATTATTATACTGAATTTATTACATGATCACAGCCATAAATGGCTGTGATAATGAAATCAATTCAGCATAATAACAAGAAACGAGGCAAAGCCACGAAGGCCAGGTTTTTTCCAAGCATAGATACTTGGATAACATAATTATACCCACTTTTTGTAGACTAGATGGCCGTGGCCTGCATGTTGTGCCTTGGGGCGAGGCATGGACACTAAAAAAATAGATATAGTAGATGGAAAAACTTTAACCAAAAAACTTTAACCGGACACACGGACGGACGTATGCCAAAATGCCGACGATATCGCGCTTTACGCAAGCGGGCGCGACAATGATGATAAACACCCATGTGAAGTATCAAGGTGAAGCAGTTGCAGAGATATACATGTAGTACACGAAAAAACTTTAACAAAGAAATTCAAAGTAATTTGACCTTGACATTGGGCACAGGGGCCTCACGGTTGGGGGGGTAGAATGAAAATATGGATGATGATAAACACCCATGTGAAGTTTCAAGGTAATGGGCGAAGCAGTTGCAGAGATATAGTATAACAAAAAACTTTTAACCAAAAAACTTTAACCAGACGTACGTTAAAAAGTTAACGTTGAAAATGGGTATGTGGTGGGCACCCCTTGGTTATGAAGCTGTGAAAGTTTGGTGGTCCTAGGTGGTACAGCACCAAAGAAATGGACTTAAACACGAAAACTTAACATTGTAAACGCGAAAAGTTAACATTGACAAGAATTCCGCCACGGAAGCGGTGTCGCGCCTGCCGAGGCATTTGACCGTGAACATTACAAGTAAATAAATTACCTTCACCTTCAGAATTTGGATGTAGGGGTGTGCATAATGAAGCATCATCCGTAGACAAACATTGATGTGAAATATTATCAATGTCTGGAAAGGGGTTAAAGAGATATTGTGAAACAAGAAATGCGTCTGTCGAACGCGGATGCCACCTGCAGCATATTTGAGAAACTGTGACAAATTGGTTAACCGAAAAGTGTGACGGACGGACAGACGGACGGACAGACGGACGGACAGACGGACGGTCCAAACACTATATGCCACCCGTTTCTTCGAAACCCGGTGGCATAAAAACAATAACTTTAACGCATTTCTGTTACAAATCCGGTGAACATTACAAGTAAATAAATGACCTTGACCTTCAAAATTTGGATGTGGGGGTGTGTGTAATGAAGCATCATTCCTAGACAAACATTGATGTGAAATATTATCAAAGTCTGGCAAGGGGTTAAAGAGATATTGTGAAAAAACAATAACTTTAACGCATTTCTGTTACAAAACCGGTGAACATTACAAGTAAATAAATGACCTTGACCTTGATAATTTGGATGTGGGGGGTGTGCGTAATGAAGCATCATCCCTAGACAAACATTGATGTGAAATATTATCAATGTCTGGAAAGGGTTTAAAGAGATATTGTGAAAAAACAATAACTTTAACGCATTTCTGTTACAAAACCGGTGAACATTACAAGGAAATAAATGACCTTGACCTTCAAAATTTGGATGTGGGGGTGTGCGTAATGAAGCATCATCCCTAGACAAACATTGATGTGAAATATTATCAATGTCTGGCAAGGGGTTAAGTTAAAGAGATATTGTGAAAAAACAATAACTTTAACGCATTTGCCTTACAAAAAAACCGGACGACGACGACGCGGACGACGGAAAAAGCGCCAACTATAGTCGCGCCTCTGCTAAAGCAGGCGCGACCAAAATGGCTAAGTCGACTGTGCGGAAAAAATGGGTCAAGTTAAAAAAAAAGGTAACATGTTGGATAGTGATATGTGGTGGGCACCCATTGATTATGAAGCTGTGAAAGTTTGGTGGTCCTAGGTGGTACAGTAACAAAGAAATGGACTCGAACACGAAAACTTAACATTGATTGTGGACGCCACCTGCCGCCCGGCTTTCACCAATCCAATAGCCTGGGTTTTTTTTCAAAAAAAAAAACCTGGCTAAAAATTAATAAATTTATCATTAAATTGAAAATTTCTCCCTCAAAGTATACTTTGCTAGATAAGTATACTTTGCAATATTTGTGAAATAGGTGACTGGTGTACATACCAGAATCCACGATTCTTTGTTTGCTGACCTTCTTCTTCTTCGTACTTCGTCGTTTATTTTTGGGTCGACCAGTGACCTCATCATCATCACCATCGCTAGACACCTGTACAGCGGTGATTCACAATTAAGCAAATTTGGGATTCATTATAAGAATGAATTGCCTTTTTGTGGAATTTATCAGGGTATAAACTTGGAAAAGTCGCGGGAATACTGGACGAAGGCCGGAAGGCCTCGTCCAGTATTCCCGCGACTTTTCCAAGTTTATATCCCCAATAAATTCCACAAAAAGGCCATTCATTCCTTATAATTCCAGCTAATTCATCAAGAAAATGTGTTTATTTTCCGTTTTCTTAAGAATTATTTTAACTGCGCCTCACGGTTATGGAAATTAGTTCGGCGGGAGTTTACTGGGATATAAATTTTGGACAGAGACTTGCTACGGGCCAATCAAATGTTACGGAATTGTGTAAATATTTTTGTGCTGGAATTATTTACCGATAATAACCAGACCGGACATTTTGATCAAGAATATATCATTCAATCAAATTGCTACTACAAAATGTGGTCTGTCAACGCACTTAGGGCCTCTATACATGTAGGTGATCTGAGAAACTCTTACAAAAACTTCCAAAAAATAAACAGACAGACAGGGCGAAACCTATAGGGCACCGCCAAATCTCGACGGGGCCCTAATAAACTGTCGGCAATAAAGAAAATTCACTAGCGAAAAAATAATCTGTAAATTGCCGATTGTCCACAAGCACATGTGTATAAAAGAATGGTAAATCTTGTGTAGGACAACTTTTAACCCTCACTACGCGGGAGAAGAAAATGGTCTCCAGTGGAGACGATTCTCATGTGCTGCCAAAACAGGTTTTTATCGAGAAATATTGAAAATAAAACATTTCCAGCAGAGGACAAAAATTAATTCAGTATAGTAAGGGTTAATTATGTTCTACGTCTAGCCTATGTAAAACATCTGCCATGCTCCCAACAAACAGTATATAATCTTATCAGGTAACCTGCCCTGTATTGACCGAATACATACCGACTGATAACATTGTTGTATCAAGCATTGACCCGATACAAACATCCGGGTTACAAACATTGATTGATTTATGTATTCATGTCCACCGTCTACATGTATGTTACCTGTGGGTAAATTCTAAAATCAGAACGGAATATTTACAGAAAATAAAATATATTCAGCCCTGAACTTGACCTGGTGCCAGGTGTATTACAACAAAGTGAAAACTGACGTACCACTGGTCGGATGACGTCACATGACGTTACCGAATGATGTCAGAATAATGACGCAACGTAAGCAAGTCCGCATTTTGTCCATAGATAACGAAGTCATCTGTGGTCATTTTCGAGCATAAAACATTACCTGATAAATAGAATACCAGGTTACTGTCTTTTGATATCAAGTTACTCCTCGGCTCGGAATTCCTACGCATTTCCTAGCCTTGCCTGATAAGCTTGATATCAAAAGACACTAGCCTGGTATTCTCTATTTCTCAGTGTAGCCGATTTCACCAAAATTGCTAAGTATATACTTATCTTGCTAAAGTACACTTTGAGGGAGAAATTTTCAATTTAAGGATAAATTTATTAATTCTTTTTATTATACTGAATTTATTACATTATCACAGCAATTTTGGCTGATAATGTAATAAATTCAGTATAATAATTCTGCATACTTTTAATCATTAAATATATCCAGTCATTAGTTATATATGAACTAATCCATTTCGAAAAAAAAATAAATGATTACTCCCTCAAAGTACACTTTGCTAGATACGTATGCTTAGCAGTTTGGTGAAATCCGCTACACTGATAAATAGAATACCAGGCTAGTGTCTTTTGATATCAAGTCAATTGAGTGACATCAGAGCTCCAGATAAGCTGCGTATTTGCTTAAATACCCAATTAAAATTGCCAAAAACCCAATTGAAATCAGAATTAGCCAGTATCAAAAAGCAATACAAAATTTGTGGTACATTTATCATGCTGCAGAAAACAATAAACAGACCACAAATATAGCATCTTTTTCCTTATTTTCCATGAAAACACATCTTGGTATTTCATTAGAATTGTCTCCAAGGAGACAATTCTAATGAACTACCAAGACAGTTTTCACTCTGCACTGGCATTAAATGCAGAGCTCCAGATAAATGCGTATTGGCGTATTTTACGCACTTATTTTAGCAGAATACGCATTGATCAGCAAAAGTGGGAGTACAAAATACTCACAGCAATGTGAAAATACGCATTGATTTTCAAATTGAGTAGTGAAAATACTGTAATAAAGTTGTTATAGATGTGAAACATTTTACGATGGAGCGGAGTGCAGCCAGCACCAGATACCTGTTTTTTCCTTTTCTTGCCCTTTCCCTTCACAGGAAGTATCTCCATTTCTTCTTCATCCGTGAAAATGCTGTCAGAACTTTTCTTCCTTCGTTTTTCTGAAGACTTCTTCACAATATCACTATGGTTACTATTTTCATCAATTAATATCACCTCTTCAATGTCATAATCTTTTGTCTTTTTGCTCTTTTCGTGTTTCTTAGTCTTGTATACCGTTATGTCTTTTTCAATCTTTCCATTTTCTTTACCTTTTTCCAAAATCTTATCTCCACATTTTTCTTGTGTCTTCCTCTGCATTTTACTGTCAATCCCTTTGTCTTTGATTGCAGTCAGTTCTTGATGTTTCTTTGAGGTGTCCACGGCTGGTTTACTTGTACTGTTTTTACTGGACTTGACACTGCCACCTCCAATGCCAGATTTGGCCGACTTCGCTCCACCAGCATTGAAGTAACTCCGTATATCCTGAAGAAAACAATGGTTGACAATCTGACAAACACACACATACATATAGTGTGTACATGTAAGTTAGTCCTGTCCCTGCTTATAACCCCGCATACATTTCATCCGCAAGAGAATTTGAAACTTGATTTGAGTCATTGGACCATTTATCTTCAACAATCACACAGGTGCTTCTGCGAAACCGGCTGCGAGAATCCGCCAGGGGAGCAAATCCAAGATGGCCGCCAGAAAACGTATTGCAAATGTAAATATCAAACTACACAGCATATAAGTGTGTAAAATACATCGTTTTATATAGGTTTTAGGGTGTGGGGAATCCGTTTCCGACATCGTATTCATGATTAGAGGTCACGTTCACAATATCAAGTTCCAAAAATTGGCCGCCAGCCACCTATTGTAAATCCAGATTTTGATCCATACGCTGTAAAAGTAAGTGGATTGCATTGTTTTATATGTGTTGGCGGGTGGGAAATCCATTTGTGGCATCTACTTATCGTGATTGGATGTCAATGTCACATGCAAAGGTTAAGGTCAAGAAAAAAAGCATTTAAAAACGGATGACTTCAAATTATGTTATTGTACAACTTATTATCAGGCTGGCTGACACATTGTTCACCAATGAAATTGTACACAGCACTCCAAAAAATAGTAAATAATACAGTTAAACATGTAGTACAGGCCCCCGGGGTCTTTACTAAATAAATGGTGCCGATATGAATACATGTCTTAAGCAGCCACTGTGCCAGTACCGTTGCAGTATCACTTACTATACGTAAATATGTGTCTCCTGTTAAGCATCCATTTGATTTGAAAGGCAGATGTGTTGCATCATATTGTGGATGTTTCAGATATGTTTAACCTTAGCTCCATAATGGTTCGAAATAATACATGGAATATATGCCAGCAATCAGACCCTTGAAAGGTGCAAATGAGGTATCTGTGCATGTGTTTATCTATTTGCACAGATCGGCTCAACAACCTTCTTGTGACAGTAGATCACACACATAACATCTGCTGCTTTGCATGAACATCGCTTCGAATTGCATTTTTCCACTACAGCACAAGTGGTAAGGATTTTGGAGGGGACTGGTTTTAGCGATTTAAGTGGCAGTAAGCTCCATTGCGGCTGATCCAACCATATTCAAGAGGATCGAGCTGGTTGGTATCAGCTAGTAAAGTGAGAGCATTGCGGATCACATAAAATGACCTCTTTAGATGTCCTCGGATGACACTTGTTGTGGGTGGTAGCCCCTCTAACCCTACCACTGAATGCCTGTGGACGTCAAGTCTGTAATTGGTCAAATGTAGTTGCAGTGGTTTTGCTTGTGGCACCGGCCCATACACGGACGAGATATAGTTCTGCCTGATGTAGCTCCGCTTCAGAGAGCCGGTCTGCATACGAGTGCGGCATGCTTTGTGCCAACTTTGCTGAGTGCATCGTCTCCAGTCGTGACATGTGCCTTGATGAGTACACGGCATAATTCCTCTCCTAGTTTGAGGTGCATGACATGAAGCGGAGTCATCCGTTGCTTCTCCCCAGTCCCGTACTGAACCCAAAGCTCCTGCAAACCACCCTCTTTGAACAAGCTAATGTAGCGCAGGAGAATAATTACAGTATCTGTGTCATTAGACACTACGATCGCTTTCTCACAGCCCCTCCCGACTGCCAGTGCACGTGAGCTATTATGCGACTGTCTGCCTCCTCCTGCCAGTTGTTTAGATCAGCCAGATCACTCGCAGGTGATCCAGCCAACTTCAGTCTCGCAGACGTTAACTCTTCATTAGACCACCATTCCACTCAATACCACGTCATGCATATCCCGTTCCGCCACATCCCGCGCCAGTAGCTGAAGGTTCTGTTTGTTGAGACTAGATGCCCAAAAACTTGTCTAACTGGTGTGGAATAGGCACAGACTCATCCACGACGGCCAAATCGACAGCGATATCATCACCAGCTCTACGGTTCCGCTTGCCATCCTTGATGCTCAATTCATTGTAGCTATCGAATACTATGTGCGTCATTTCCTGTGTTGGACATACTCGACGGGCACTCTTCAGAACTTCTTGTATGACTCCACCAAAAGACCGGAGATTGGGAAACTGTCTGATTTTTGACATAAAGTCAAGCAAGACATGTGTTGCTAGTGGACTGTCTTTTGTGAATTGGTAATCATTTGAGGTAAGATTATTTTCAAGCTCAGTGACCAACTTTGCCTTATCAGGCTTTGTTGTGATGTCGCCCACAAATAGTTGGCTAGATTGCAGAAGGTCATGCGAATACAGCTCTTCTGGCGACATTCCGCGAAGTGTAGCGATTTCTGCCTCCCTCTGTGCAGATGCGATATCCTGTGCGGAAACGGCAGTCCTGGTTGGAACCGTATTGGTTTTCGTTGTACATTGTGAGTCAAGGCAGGGAGATTCACCTTAGATATGGTGACGCTGAGTTTCTTAGACCTGACCACGTACCGCTCATCGCGAAATTTCCGGTACGCTATGTCACCGTTCTCCAGTGCCTTCAGAAGTCTCACCTTAACGATGTCATTGACAATGTGCTTTGTCACGATATTGTAGAGTGGAACGTGTGGTGCCAGAACAATGAAGGGGTTTTCCCGGGCCTTCACAAACTCTAGTAATCGTGTCACATTTCGGTCAAATATCAAACCCTTTCGGCCACCGAGCTCATGCTGTATTGTCGTTTCCAGATGATCCATGAGTCGAGCATTGGTGAGTAACTGGAGAAGATTGCTGATCGCGAGGATTTCATGAAACAGAAGCCCAAACTCGGCCACAACAGCAGCATCTCCAGCGCTCCCAACAATCACGTGTCCACCTGGACCCTGCGAGAATCTGTTCTGCGACTGCTCCAGCTTCATATCCCCTGCCACGGCAGCAAATACCGCACCCGGTCGGTCTTTCACAACAAACTGGCCCATACAGAACCGGCGGTAGAGTGTGGGATAGGTGACCTCCAGAACCTGAATCCTCTCCAAGTACCATGATGCGTACCGCAGATAATTGATAGCATCAAATTCACGTAGGATGGCCATTGAAGCCTTCACTGTTCCGACATGCAGCTGCCAGTTACCATCACGGTCTGCTACAATCAGCTGCTTGATTATTGCAACAATCTTCTGAAAATTCACGAAGTAATGGCATAATTCTGATTTCTCCTGGCACCCTTGGACAAATGTGTTGAATTGTTGACGGAGATCGGCAGCATCAGCAGATACCTGCTCAAACTTTGGGACAGACCCCTCCCGCCTCTCTTTGTTTGCAACACATCCTTGAGCTGAATGGCAGACTGGACAAATGGTACAGACGTGGGATCATTGGACTGCCAGAATGCATTCCACATGAGAGATTCAAGAACCTCTGATACGATCAGCATTCCTGTTAATGACCTGACGTAGTGGCCACCAAAGAGCACAGTTGAAACTGTTTTCCGTCCGAAAACTTCACTTTCAATAAGGGCATCGCTCATTCCACTGCCACTAAGATACCTCCCTGCACACCGCAAAAGTACCTTAACAAAGTGAAACATTCCTAACATTGGAAAAAGGTCGTCGAAAGTGCCCGGCTCATTCATGACTATATCAACAACAATGTGATATACACCCTCATCAGAAACTATGGCCATAGTATCTTGATTCAACTGGCGCCGGGATGCTTGGAAATTGGTCAGTGCCTTGCGGACAGTGGCATATTCTGTCACAGGTGAGGGGATAACAGGAAGAAACCCAACACTCATCAGTGGCACGTTTGCTATTGTGATCAGTGCATGAATTCCACCCCAAGGAGGAAGCTCGCCAGGAGCAGCAGCAGAGTATGGGAGTCCACAGCGAATGAGTGATATGACAAATTCGGTATTGGCTGACTGCTCTACAGCTTTCTCAGCATCCGATATAATGTCCACGTCAATGTTATCTACAAGCCTAAAGTTGGGTGGTAAGGTAGGCTTCATCACGGGTTTGTGGTGAGAGGGTACAATTGACAGGGAAGTTTTTCTTTTGACGGACGTGCGAATTTCGAGAGATTCGTGCTTGATACAAAAGGCTTTGACTTGGCTGGCGAAGTGGTCTCCTGGTATAGAGCCTGTGCTGTATAATGTTTGCCTTGTGTACCTGAAATGGATGAATTATCTTCGAAATCTTCATTGTCAAAGGCGCCAAATGCCCAGCCGTCGTCGGAAAAATGGCTTGGAATGGGCACCCCAGTGACCTCCGATGACTGTATTGTGTAAGCACACATGAGACACCTTGATCGCTTCACTTCATTGTAGCTAGACGAGGTACCTACTCTGTTCAGTGTTGTCAGTATCTCCCTGCTGCGTGTCTTCCCATACATGTATTGTCCTAGCATTGTGTGGAGTGGGGTTTTCCTCCGGCGTGGTGAATATGGTTATATGTCATCTGGAAATGACAATTGAGTTTGGAATGGCGATTTTTCAAAGCCCATCTATCCTCTTCGTCAAACAAAGTGTCTTCACCATCATCACAGAATGCATGTTCTTCCTCATCTGGCATTTGCATCATTTCCATTTTGGCCATCATTGATTTTGGGAATGTCATATAATGCTGAATAGAATGTCAGCCATTCGTCAGGGATTATCGTGTTTTCCAGGAAATGCTTAAGTTCTTCAGCGTCACAGAACTTGTCGTCCAGACCATAATCAACTTGTTTAGCGGCTTTGTTCAATGATTCACCAACGTGTCTAACAGCGTCAAGATTTTTAATTTTAATAGCTAAGTCCGCGGCTGTGATGTTGGATGAAAAAAACAAGTTCGGATTCATTTCGCCTAGGATTTGGAGCAAATTGAATTTTGCCACCATAGTGGTCTTCGAGTAACTTTTTAACATCGCGGTTGTATATTATGAAATCAAGAGTGTCATCTAAATGATACATACAACAAGTGATGTCCTTCACAGTAAACCCATACCCTTCTTGCAACAGAGGGTCAATGTGCTCTAAGGCCTGCAAAAACAAAGTATGTTTGATCGCAGAATTCGAATTGCATTCGTCAATAGGTATACTACTAGAGGACTGTACATCTTGCTCATATGTATGCAAGTAACGTCTGATACAAAATTGCATGACAATACAAATCTGATGCAAAACACATCCTCAACACTGCTTAGCTCCGCGACTCTACAGAATACCTCATCTTTCAGATGTTTAGTAGCAGTCAGAAAATTTGCGCTGCAAACTCGCTCACTAATTCTGAATTTGTCTCGCAACGATACACGGTTTACTTGAACCCTATCACTGCCACACACACACATTTCAGCAGTGTTGGATCTCTCTCACAACTCGCTGCTTCCCTCGGTGTGACAGAGCTGCGACGCATCATGGGTTGTGTACATTCGTCTTCTATCTGTTCCATTCAGTGTCTACATGCTGAGCAACAGCTTCAGCCTGTTCAATTGCTTTCAGTTTTTGCATATGTGTATACCACTTGAAGCACTTGTTAGTGTTGTGGTACACATATGCTGTGCCTCCACCCTCTGCTATTCTCAGTCTTTTGCTGATTACATCTTTCCTGATTGACGCAGCACGCTTCATACTCTCTCGACCAGCTTCTTTTGGTTGGTTGTGTTGTTTTATGCTTATCACCCAATTCTTGCAGATGATGCATTTCGTGGATCAAACTCTGTTGAGATACCCGGTGTCAGTAGAACCCCAACATGTTCACACACAGGATTAGACTGCTGGCTCCTGCCCTCCGCCATTCTCGTACAGTCTGTGTATATGTATACGACAAACTGACAACAACTATACAACTACTATATTATTATATATAAACACTCTTTGATTTCAATACTCGTTATGAAAATGTGTAGCAATGCTGCTAAGTTGACAGTCAGAAACCAACTGTAACGTGCAACATTCAGCTGCAATCGGTATAGGCCAACGCAATGCTGGATTGGTGTGTTACATATTAACAGCGCGGTACTTTAAATTAATGGACATACGATACACGCCGTGATTGGAAAGTGGCGCGAAAGATCAATACAACGCTGTGATTTTATTTCAATATTAACAACACTGGTTTATATGATGTATTAAAGTGACAGATATATCATCTACGATATACAGTCGAACATCCACGAACAGCCACCTCTCTACAACGGCCACCTCTACTTTAACAGCCACAATTCTAAGATCCAACGTGATGAATTACCAGAGCCACAATTAATGTGCTAATTTGATCAACATTGTGGGGGATTTTGTGTATTATTCACCAAAACTGGCAAGATGTTTATAAAAGTACGCACCTTAACTGTAGCTCTGAATTACTATATGAGTTTCCTCTCTGTAACAGCCACATCTGTACAACAGCCAGTTTGAGGTTTTCCATGAATTGCTGTTGTAGAGAGGTTGTTTTGTACATGTACAAGGCGATGGGTAGGGACAGTGAGGTGACGGGCTGTGTATGTGGCGGAAGGGGGTCTGAATCTGGAATTTGTGTCTGGGGTTTTGGTGATTTTCGACCTTGATCTTGTGAACGTGACCTTTAACAACGAATACGATGTCAGAAACGGATTCCCCACACCATCAAAACCTATAAAACGATGTGTTTCACAAACTAATATGATGTGTAGTTTGATATTTACATTTGCAATACGTTTTCTGGCGGCCATCTTGGATTTGCTCTTCTGGTGCGTTCTCGCAGCCGGTTTCGCAAAAGCACCTCCGTGATTTTTGAAGATAAATGGTCCAATAACTCAAATCAAGTTTCAAAATCTCTTACGGATGAAATGTATACGGGGTTTTAGGCAGGGCCTGGACTAAGTGCAGTTGCTGCAGACATAACAGTATTGAAGAAACAAGCTTGACCATAACGGTATTTTAAATATTGCCACCAAGGACAAGGGAGATAAGTCATCCGAATATTTAAAACAAGAAACGAGGCAAAGCCACGAAGGCCAGGTTTTTTCCAAGCATGGACACTTGGATAACATAATTATACCCACTTTTTGTAGACTAGATGGCCGTGGCCTGCATGTCGCGCCTTGGGGCGAGGCATGGACACTAAAATAAATAGATATAGTACATGGAAAAACTTTAACGAAAAAACTTTAACAGGACACACAGACGTACGGACGGACGGACGTATGCCAAAATGCCGACGATATCGCGCTTTCCGCAAGCGGGTGCGGACAATGATGATAAACACCCATGTGAAGTATCAAGGTAATGGGTGAAGCAGTTGCAGAGATATAGTACACGAAAAAACTTTAACAAATAAATTCAAAGTAATTTGACCTTGACATTGCGACACAGGGGCCGCACGGTTGGGGGTTAGAGTGAAAATATGGACGATGATAAACACCCATGTGAAGTTTCAAGGTAATGGGCGAAGCAGTTTGCAGAGATATAGTATAACAACAAAAAAGTTTTAACCAAAAAATTTAACCAGACGTACGCTAAAAAGTCAATTACGTAGAAATAATAGGTGAAGGTAAAAAAATGGTCACATGTTCGATAGTTGTATGTGGTAGGCACCCCTTGGTTATGAAGCTGTGAAAGTTTGGTGGTCCTAGGTGGTACAGTACCACCAAAGAAATGGACTTAAACACGAAAACTTAACATTGTAAACGCGAAAAGTTAACATTGAAAATGGCTAAGTCGACTGCGCGGAAAAAATGGGTCAAGTTAAAAACAAGAAACGAGGCAAAGCCACGAAGGCCAGGTTTTTTCCAAGCATAGACACTTGGATAACATAATTATACCCACTTTTTGTAGACTAGATTGCCGTGGCCTGCATGTCGCGCCTTGGGGCGAGGCATGGACACTAAAAAAATAGATATAGTAGATGGAAAAACTTTAACCAAAAAACTTTAACCGGACACACGGACGAACGGACGGACGTATGCCAAAATGCCGACGATATCGCGCTTTCCACAAGCAGGTGTGACAATGATGATAAACACCCATGTGAAGTATCAAGGTATTGGGTGAAGCAGTTGCAGAGATATAGTACACAAAAAAACTTTAACAAAAACATTCAAAGTAATTTGACCTTGACATTGGGCACAGGATCGCGCTTTCCGCAAGCAGGTGCGACAATGATGATAAGCACCCATGTGAAGTATCAAGGTATTGGGTGAAGCAGTTGCAGAGATATAGTACACGAAAAAACTTTAACAAAAAAATTCAAAGTAATTTGACCTTGACATTGGGCACAGGATCGCGCTTTCCGCAAGCAGGTGCGACAATGATGATAAGCACCCATGTGAAGTATCAAGGTATTGGGTGAAAGCAGTTGCAGAGATATAGTACACGAAAAAACATTAACAAAAAAATTCAAAGTAATTTGACCTTGACATTGGGCACAGGATCGCGCTTTCCGCAAGCAGGTGCGACAATGATGATAAACACCCATGTGAGTATCAAGGTATTGGGTGAAGCAGTTGCAGAGATATAGTACACGAAAAAAGTTTAACAAAAAAAAAAAATTCAAAGTAATTTGACCTTGACATTGGGACAGGATCGCGCTTTCCGCAAGCATTGCGACAATGATGATAAACACCCATGTGAAGTATCAAGGTATTGGGTGAAGCAGTTGCAGAGATAGTACACGAAAAAAACTTTAACAAAAAAATTCAAAGTAATTTGACCTTGACATTGGGCACAGGATCGCGCTTTCCGCAAAGCAGGTGCGACAATGATGATAAAGCACCCAGTGAATATGAAGGTATTGGGTGAAGCAGTTGCAGAGATATAGTACACGACAACAAAAAATTCAAAGTATTTGACCTTGACATTGGGCACAGGATCGCGCTTTCCGCAAGAGGTGCGACAATGATGATAAACACCCATGTGAAGTATCAAGGTTGGGTGAAGCAGTTGCAGATATAGTACACGAAAAAAACTTTAACAAAAAAATTCAAAGTAATTTGACCTTGACATTGGGCACAGGATCGCGCTTTCTGCAAGCAGGTGCGGTGCGACAATGATAAAGATAAACACCCAAGTGAAGTATCAAGGTATTGGGTGAAGCAGTTGCAGAGATATATACACGAAAAAACTTTAACAAAAAAATTCAAAGTAATTTGACCTTGACATTGGGCACAGGATCGCGCTTTCCGCAAGCAGGTGCGACAATGATGATAAGCACCCATGTGAAGTATGAAGGTATTGGGTGAAGCAGTTGCAGAGATATGACACGAACTTTAAGCAGTTGCAGAGATATAGTACACGAAAAAAACTAACAAAAAAATTCAAATTGTAATTTGACCTTGACATTGGGCACAGGATCGCGCTTTCCGCAAGCAGGTGCGACAATGATGATAACACCCATGTGAAGTATCAAGGTATTGGGTGAAGCAGTTGCAGAGATATAGTACACAAAAAAACTTTAACAAAAAAATTCAAAAGTAATTTGACCTTGACATTGGGCACAGGTGGGGCCGCAACAGTTGGGGGTTAGAATGAAAATATGATCATGATAAACACCCATGTGAAGTTTCAGAGGTAATGGGCGAAGCAGTTGCAGAGATATAGTATAACGAAAAAGTTTTAACCAAAAAACTCGAACCAGACGTACGTTAAAAAGTTAACGTTGAAAATGGCTAAGTCAATTACGTAGAAATAATAGGTGAAGGTAAAAAAATGGTCACATGTTGGATAGTGATATGTGGTGGGTACCCCTTGATTATGAAGCTGTGAAAGTTTGGTGGTCCTAGGTGGTACAGTACCAAAGAAATGGACTTAAACACGAAAACTTAACATTGTAAACGCGAAAACTTAACATTGAAAATGGCTAAGTCGACTGCGCGGAAAAAATGGGTGAAGTTAAAAAAAAAAGTAACATGTTGTATAGTGATATGTGGTGGGCACCCCTTGATTATGAAGCTGTGAAAGTTTGGTGGTCCTAGGTGGTACAGTACGAAAGAAATGGACTTAAACACGAAAACTTAACATTGTAAACGCGAAAACTTAACATTGAAAATGGCTAAGTCGATTACGCGGAAAAAATGGGTGAAGTTAAAAAAAAAAGCAACGTTGAAAATGGCTAAGTCAATTACGTAGAAATAATAGGTGAAGGTAAAAAAATGGTCACATGTTGGATAGTGATATGTGGTGGGTACCCCTTGATTAGAAGCTGAAAGTTTGGTGGTCCTAGGTGGTACAGTACCAAAGAAATGGACTTAAACACGAAAACTTAACATTGTAAACGCGAAAACTTAAACATTGAAAATGGCTAAGTCGACTGCGCGGAAAAAATGGGTGAAGTTAAAAAAAAAAGTAACAATGTTGTATAGTGATATGTGGTGGGCACCCCTTGATTATGAAGCTGTGAAAGTTTGGTGGTCCTAGGTGGTACAGTACGAAAGAAATGGACTTAAACACGAAAACTTAACATTGTAAACGCAAACATGAAAAACTTAACATTGAAAATGGCTAAGTCGATACGCGGAAAAAAAATGGGTGAAGTAGCAACATGTTGGATAGTGATATGTGGTGGCACCCCTTGATTATGAAGCTGTGAAAGTTTGGTGGTCCTAGGTGGTACAGTAACAAAGAAATGGACTCAAACACGAAAACTTAACATTGATTGTGGACGCCGCCCGCCGCCCAGCGCCCGCCCGCCCGCCCGGCTTTCGCCAATCCAATAGCCTGGATTTTTTTTCAAAAAACCTGGCTAAAAAGTAACATGTTGGATAGTGATATGTGGTGGGCACCCCTTGATTATGAAGCTGTGAAAGTTTGGTGGTCCTAGGTGGTACAGTACCAAAGAAATGGACTTAAACACGAAAACTTAACATTGAAAACGCGAAAACTTAACATTGAAAATGGCTAAGTCGATTGCGCGGAAAAAATGGGTCAAGTTAAAAAACAAGAAACGAGGCAAAGCCACGAAGGCCAGGGTTTTTCCAAGCATAGACACTTGGATAACATAATTATACCCACTTTTTGTAGACTAGATGGCCGTGGCCTGCATGTCGCGCCTTGGGGCGAGGCATGGACACTAAAAAAAATAGATATAGTAGATGGAAAAACTTTAACCAAAAAACTTTAACCGGACACACGGACGAACGGACGGACGTATGCCAAAATGCCGACGATATCGCGCTTTCCGCAAGCAGGTGTGACAATGATGATAAACACCCATGTGAAGTATCAAGGTACTGGGTGAAGCAGTTGCAGAGATATAGTACACGAAAAAACTTTAACAAAAAAATTCAAAGTAATTTGAACTTGACATAGGGCACAGGATCGCGCTTTCCGCAAGCAGGTGCGACAAATGATGATAAACACCCATGTGTAGTATCAAGGTATTGG
This sequence comes from Conchocele bisecta, assembly GCA_029237695.1. NCBI lineage: Eukaryota > Metazoa > Mollusca > Bivalvia > Lucinida > Thyasiridae > Conchocele > Conchocele bisecta. Next base: position 33,567,427 of record CM055266.1, read on the forward strand.
GTGAAGCAGTTGCAGAGATATAGTACACGAAAAAACTTTAACAAAAAAATTCAAAGTAATTTGACCTTGACATTGGGCACAGGATCGCGCTATCCGCAAGCAGGTGTGACAATGATGATAAACACCCATGTGAAGTATCAAGGTATTGGGTGAAGCAGTTGCAGAGATATAGTACACGAAAAAACTTTAACAAAAAAATTCAAAGTAATTTGACCTTGACATTGGGCACAGGGGCCGCACGGTTGGGGGTTAGAATGAAAATATGGATGAGATAAACACCCATGTGAAGTTTCAAGGTAATAGGCGAAGCAGTTGCAGAGATATAGTATAACAAAAAAGTTTTAACCAAAAAACTTTAACCAGACGTACGTTAAAAAGTTAACGTTGAAAATGGCTAAGTCAATTACGTAGAAATAATAGGTGAAGGTAAAAAAATGGTCACATGTTGGATAGTTGTTGTATGTAGGCAGGCACCCTTGGTTATGAAGCTGTGAAAGTTTGGTGGTCCTAGGTGGTACAGTACCAAAGAAATGGACTTAAACACGAAAACTTAACATTGTAAAAGCGAAAACTTAACATTGAAAATGGCTAAGTCGACTGCGCGGTAAAAAATGGATGAAGTTAAAAAAAAGAGTAACATGTTGGATAGTGATATGTGGTGGGTACCCCTTGATTATGAAGCTGTGAAAGTTTGGTGGTCCTAGGTGGTACAGTACCAAAGAAATGGACTTAAACACGAAAACTTAACATTGTAAAAAACGCGAAAAGTTAACATTGAAAATGGCTAAGTCGACTGCGCGGAAAAAATGGGTCAAGTTAAAAAAAAAGTAACATGTTGGATAGTGATATGTGGTGGGCACCCCTTGATTATGAAGCTGTGAAAGTTTGGTGGTCCTAGGTGGTACAGTACCAAAGAAATGGACTTAAACACAAAAACTTAACATTGAAAACGCGAAAACTTAACATTGAAAATGGCTAAGTCGATTGCGCGGAAAAAATGGGTCAAGTTAAAAAACAAGAAACGAGGCAAAGCCACGAAGGCCAGGTTTTATTTTTTCCAAGCATAGACACTTGGATAACATAATTATACCCACTTTTTGTAGACTAGATGGCCGTGGCCTGCATGTCGCGCCTTGGGGCGAGGCATGGACACTAAAAAAAGATAGATAGTAGATGGAAAAACTTTAACCAAAAAACAATTTAACCGGACACACGGACGAACGGACGGACGTATGCCAAAATGCCGACGATATCGCGCTTTCCGCAAGCAGGTGTGACAATGATGATAAACACCCATGTGAAGTATCAAGGTACTGGGTGAAGCAGTTGCAGAGATATAGTACACGAAAAAACTTTAACAAAAAAATTCAAAGTAATTTGAACTTGACATAGGGCACAGGATCGCGCTTTCCGCAAGCAGGTGCGACAATGATGATAAACACCCATGTGAAGTATCAAGGTATTGGGTGAAGCAGTTGCAGAGATATAGTACACGAAAAAACTTTAACAAAATAATTCAAAGTAATTTGACCTTGACATTGGGCACAGGATCGCGCTTTCCGCAAGCAGGTGTGACAATGATGATAAACACCCATGTGAAGTATCAAGGTATTGGGTGAAGCAGTTGCAGAGATATAGTACACAGAAAAAACTTTAACAAAAAAATTCAAAGTAATTTGACCTTGACATTGGGCACAGGGGCCGCACGGTTGGGGGTTAGAATGAAAATATGGATGATGATAAACACCCATGTGAAGTTTCAAGGTAATAGGCGAAGCAGTTGCAGAGATATAGTATAACAAAAAAGTTTTAAACCAAAAAACTTTATTTCCAGACGTACGTTAAAAAGTTAACGTGAAAATGGCTAAGTCAATTACGTAGAAATAATAGGTGAAGGTAAAAAAATGGTCACATGTTGGATAGTTGTATGTGGTAGGCACCCCTTGGTTATGAAGCTGTGAAAGTTTGGTGGTCCTTAGGTGGTTACAGTACCAAAGAAATGGACTTAAAACACGAAAACTTAACATTGTAAAAGCGAAAACTTAACATTGAAAATGGCTAAGTCGACTGCGCGGTGGAAAAAATGGGTGAAGTTAAAAAAAAAGAGTAAACATGTTGGATAGTGATATGTGGTGGGTACCCTTGATTATGAAGCTGTGAAAGTTTGGTGGTCCTAGGTGGTACAGTACCAAAGAAATGGACTTAAACACGAAAACTTAACATTGTAAACGCGAAAACTTAACATTGAAAATGGCTAAGTCGACTACGCGGAAAAAAAGGGTGAAATTAAAAAAAAAGTAACATGTTGGATAGTGATATGTGGTGGGCACCCCTTGATTATGAAGCTGTGAAAGTTTGGTGGTCCTAGGTGGTACAGTAACAAAGAAATGGACTCAAACACGAAAACTTAACATTGATTGTGGACGCCGCCCGCCGCCCGCCCGGCTTTCGCCAATCCAATAGCCTGGATTTTTTTTCAAAAAACCTGGCTAAAAAGTAACATGTTGGATAGTGATATGTGGTGGGTACCCTTTGATTATGAAGCTGTGAAAGTTTGGTGGTCCTAGGTGGTACAGTAACAAAGAAATGGACTCAAACACGAAAACTTAACATTGATTGTGGACGCCGCCCGCCCGGCTTTTGCCAATCCAATAGCCTGGATTTTTTTTCCAAAAACCTGGCTAACAAGAAACGAGGCAAAGCCACGAAGGCCAGGTTTTTTCCCAAGCATAGACACTTGGATAACATAATTATACCCACTTTTTGTAGACTAGATGGCCGTGGCCTGCATGTCGTGCCTTGGGGTGAGGCATGGACACTAAAAAAAGAGATATAGTAGATGGAAAAAGTTTAACCAAAAAACTTTAACCGGACACACGGACGTATGCCAAAATGCCGACTATATCGCACTTTCCGCAAGTGGGCGCAACAATGATGATAAACACCCATGTGAAGTATCAAGATAATGGGTGAAGCAGTTGCAGAGATATAGTACACAAAAAAAACTTTAACAAAAAGATTCAAAGTAATTTGACCTTGACAGTGGGCACAGGGGCCGCACGGTTGGGGAGGTAGAATGAAAATATGAATGATGATAAACACCCATTTGAAGTTTCAAGGTAATGGGCGAAGCAGTTGCAGAGATATAGTATAACGAAAAACTTTAACCAAAAAACTTTAACCAGACGTACGTTAAAAAGTTAACGCCGAAAATGGCTAAGTCAATTTAATACGTAGAAATAATAGGTCAAGGTAAAAATAGTTGGATAGTTGTATGTGGTGTGCACCCCTTGGTTATGAAGCTGTGAAAGTTTGGTGGTCCTAGGTGGTACAGTACAAAAGAAATGGACTACACAAAAACTTAACATTGTAAACGCGAAAAGTTAACATTGAAAATGGCTAAGTCGACTGCGCGGAAAAAATGGGTCAAGTTCAAAAAAAGGTAACATGTTGGATAGTGATATGTGGCGGGAACCCCTTGGTTATGAAGCTGTGAAAGTTTGTTGGTCCTATGTGGTACAGTAACAAAGAAATGGACGAAAACACGAAAACTTAAAATTGATTGTGGATGACCGCCCGCCGCCCGCCAACCCGTCTTTCGCCAATCCAATAGCCTGGGCTTTTTTTTTTTTAAAAAACGTGGCAAAAAATGAATAGGGTTCTTCATCTTGTTGTGATAAACGTCATGTATACCAAATATGGTTACGATACATCACGTAGAACTCTTTAGTTATTGAGCAGACAAGGACACAGAATGAAAATATTATAAGTGTCTACCAAGGGTAGATGCCATATGAAAATCAATAGGGTTCTTCAGCTTGCTGTGATAAACATGTATATATCGAATTTCGTTATGATCTGTCAAGTAGAACTTGTGTTATTGTGTGGTCTGGACGAGCTGTGCCCACCGTATATGAATACATGTCACGTTTTCTTAAAACCAGCATATAAATTAACAAGGGCATCATCGTTATTACGAGGCTAATACCCTCGCTGTAGCTTTCATTGAGAAGTGGTTCATTGGAATTGGAGAAGTGGTTCATAAGTTATTGAATAAATTTTATTTAACATTTTTGCCTTACAAACAAGGTGAACATAAGTCCTCACTGACCTTGACTGGTCAGACGCAAGTCATATACAAAACACAGCACCATCTCTAGACACACATTGTGGCCAAATATTATTAAAATTGGTGAAGTGTTCATGAGTTATTGAGAAATTAAAGTGTTACAATGGTGTCGGCAAATTCTGCTTTCCAAAGAAATTTAAAGTTCATTAAAGGTACATGCCCACGCAGTAGGCACAAACTGTTCTTTATAGGAATTAAATAAGGTGTATAATTGTGTCACTATTCCACCAGTTCTAAAAATTACACGCGCCCGCTATACAAATATAATCAATTAGTAATATTTATTTTACTGATAGTGACGCGCGGTGGTATCAGGCTATTGTCATATGCAAATGAGGCATGATATTTTTTAATTATTTATACTAATTAAATGCGTCACCTGAAAAAATTATATTTTTGACAGATTATCAAGTATGATCATTGCACATCAAAAAATAAATACAGAGAATAATTAGTAATGTCCGTTAACATTTTAAGGAAACACGGTTATCGCCCCTGATATCAGTGTGTAAATTTACGTCTAATATAAAATGTATAATAATGCCAATCAATACGTGGAATAACGGTGAATGAATGTTTATTTTGCCAGAAAATGTGTCAGATGATGTCTTTGATGTAATTAACATGTTGTGCCTACTGAGTGGGCATGTACCTTTAATGTCACCATACCCGAGTCAGAATTTCCTGAATATTCAATGCATTTCAAAGACGTCTGTGCAGGTAAAATGTTACAACGTTCTGATGTCAGTAAGTGACGTAAATTGTATGATGTATGACATCACATGCGTGTTTGCAATGTCACATTTTTTTTCTGCTAATGCTGCGCATCTGGTAGTGTAAACAAGACTTTAGAGCGAACAGCATACTGGATCAGCATAGCAAAATTGGTAATAAACTTGGAGCAGAAGTATTCAGCGACATCATGACAGGTTAGTTTCTTAGTTGAACAGTTAATTTACACATTTTGACTATAGTCAGAATAAGATTTTACCAAACTATTGGAATGTGATAAAATTGTGCCACAGTGTAGCAATTAAACAGCTTATTTATTCCGAAATCCACATATTTTATTAAGACACACGCAAGGCTAAATTTGACGTGAATTGCGCATTAGCCGACGATATATCCCCTCTTGCCCATCGGCCAGGAGATAACAAGGTTAATGTTTAATTATGGTAAATTACGCTTTATACCATATTATGTCAGCTATCATTTTCAACTTGCCGACTCAGCTTCTTTTTTACAAAAATCTTAAAATTGTTAATTTCCAGTGTTAATTACCAGTAGTGAAAAAAGTTATTGTACATTTCCGTTAATGCAGTAAGTAATTGCATCATGCGATATGATTAATACGAAAATCTAAAACTACAATCTGCCGAAATTATCAAAAAGCTGGTCCGAAACGTTTATGGTCCGATATTGGAACAGAATTACATACCCCACCCACTCATAAATAAAGGCAGTTTAACAACCAATAAACTTATTTTACATGTTGACAAACATTATCTAAAGCAGATGAACTGTAAATGTATTCAGCATGTCATACCTTTGCAGATGACATTGAATATATGCTTCATAAGTTTGCAAACAATGAATAACTCGAAAAAATAAAATATCTCAACAACTTGAACGAGTCTGTGTACATTTCGCGCCAAATGGATCACAGCGCATGTGCAGAAACCTCTGAACCGGTGTTCTTGTGAAATGGCGCCAGTTAATTTTCCGCTTATAACAAAATGCAAATGAGCTTGGAATTGTACTGATCTCTGTCGCTAATACTCTTTATATCCATCCAGAGGCGCCGGAGCTGGGGCGGCAGGGGCGGCGGCCGCCGCCCCAATATTTTGGCAAAAAATTAAAAAAAATCTACAAAAATATGTATGAGATACTTATTAAAGACAAGTTGTATATTAAATGGAACAGAATGCAGGAAATTGCATCTAGAATTAAAAAAAAATCTGGGGAGGGGGGCATGCCCCCAGACACCCCTACCGCTCGGGTCGACATTCGCCTCCACAATATGTATTTGCTTCCGGCGCCCCTGTCATCTGATTACATCCTCACTTGAGTCCAATTATTAAAGGTACATGCCCACTCAGTAGGCATAAACTATTCTTTATATGAGACATCATCTGAGACATTTTCTGGCAAAATAAACATTAATTCACCATTACCCCACGTATTGATTGGCATTATTATACATTTTATAGTAGACGTACATTTCCATACTGATATCAGGGGCGATAACCGTGTTTCCTTAAAATGTTAGCGGACATTACTATTTATTATTGGTATTTATTTTTTGATGTGCAATGATCATACATTATAATGTGTCAACAAATATTTTTTCAGGTGACGCATTTAATTAGTAGTCTACAAATAAATAAAAAAATATCATGCCTCATTTGCATATGAAAATAGCCTGATACCACCGCGAGTCACTATCAGTAAAATAAATATTACTAAATGATTATATCTGTATAGCGGGCACTGATAATCTTCAGAACTGGTGGAATAGTGACACGATTATACACTTATTTAATTCCTATAAAGAAAATGTTGTGCCTACTGAGTGGGCATGTAATACGACAAGATGAATTAAGCCTACTGAACACAAAAAAAAAGAAGCGGCATCAGCCTGCAAATAAAATGAAATGTAGTGCATGCGCAGAAGACAGGAGAAAGATGGATTTGTCGGAGAGATCTACTAAATATACTTGTTTTCTGTGTACAGACAATGTAACAAGGTGTATGATCACGTGGTTACAACAACAACAACAAGTACTGAAACCTCCAGAATCCCATCCGATTCAAACTACGTATTCTTTTACTTTGTCCTTATTATGCAACGGATTTTGATGAAATATGGCCTAAACGTCTGTATTCTTTGCGAAGAATCGATTTCCGTGTCTACTGACACGGAAAGTCGATTCTTCACAAAAACGACATAAGTAGATAATTCAGAGCTCCAGTTAAGGTGCGTAATTTGATCAACTTTGGGGGGAATTTTGTTATTTCTTCACAAAAAAATGACAAGTTGGGAGTGCTTCAGAATCAATGAGACGATTCTAAAGCACTCACAACTTGCCATTTTTGGTGAAGAACCAAGAAAATTCCTTGAATATTTGGTCAAATTACGCATCTTAACTGGAGCTCTGAGATATATGTGCCGAACTCCTGGGATCACCAAATGGAGCTGCGCCATATTTCATCAAAATTCGTTGCATATTAAGGAACATATCAAATAATACTTACTTTGGAGTATACGAGCTTTCAACACTTTCAGCCATTGTTGTTGTTGTTGGAACCACGTGATCATGCACATTGTATAAGATACATAACGTTAGGCGTTGAAGGCAGTGTGTCTCACCTGCGACCCAATATAAAATTACAATCACTGGGATTCAGGTTTCACATGACAGTGGCGGCATTAGTTGAGGTTCGATGGGTTCGTACGAATTGGGACGAAGATGTATGTATGGTTCCTGATACAACCCCTCCCCCCCCCCCCCCCCCCCCTCCCCCCCCCCCATCCCCCACCACCTTTTTTTGAGCCAGCATATTTTTTTGTTATTAAAATGAGGTCCGCGAATTGGAATATGCCAATTTTCAGAAATATCCTTCTAGCTTATATTGACCCAAAACTCTTTGCACAGGAGCTAGTCGTTGTCCAAACATACCCGCATGCAGCATTTCGCTTATATAAATCTGTGAAGCAACCGAAATCTGTAAGGGGTCCAGGGGTAAAAACTCTGGACCCTTACAGGTTTCGGTTGTTTCAAAGCTGAAATTCGAACCCCGTCTGGTGACGCTCATGCATGATGTCTCGGATATTCAACTTGTGTCGTTTCGCTTTATATTACGGACACAATTGGAAGACTCGGACCTATGATACCAAAAAAATGCCTATTAAAAAAATCCCATTACCCCACCCACTTGGTCTCGTACATTACCATATTCTATTTGTAAAGGTGAGTATCAATATGGCTATTATAGAAAGAGCCCTATCTTTTCCGATTCGCACAAACACAATCCACATCGATTAAAGGTATGATTTCTTTCTGTCGCTGGCAATCGATAAAAGACAACCAACGATTGCAAACACTGTAGATCCAGATGAGCTGGCTCGAAACGAGCCATCTCATCAGGATCTTCAGTGTTTGCCATTATTGTTCAGACTTTGAAATAAAACTATCCTTTCCACTAATGGAATAGTTCATTATTAACATTGATCAGTCAATGTTTGATATGATGAGGGGCGAACAGGTTAATTAATACGAAGCCTCGCAGGGGACGTGGAATTCTTTTTTATTTATTAATTCGTTCCCACGAAATAACAATTCGTTCCATCAATTTAACAATTCATTCCCACGATATAGCAATTCGTTCCCACGAAGGGACGGGAACGAATTGTTAATTCGTGGGAACGAAAAGTTTATATCGTGAGAATGAATTGGTAATTCGGGAACGAATTGTTAATTCGAGGGAACGAATTGTTAAATTGAGGGAACGAATTGTTATATCGTGAGAACGAATTCTTAATTCGAGGGAACGAATTGTTAAATTGAGGTAACGAATTGTTATTTCGTGGGAACGAATTAATTTAAAAAAATACTTGTCTCCTGCGGGGCTCAGTAAATAAATGAATGTACGTACCGAGTGTACTAAGATTATCATATTTCGGTTACCAGGCTGAATGTCACGTATACTATACTGTACCGGTAGAATACACATAGATGTAGCCGTCACTGGAGAAATGGGGCTTATCGGATTTGCGACCAGTGTAGATCCAGATCAGCCTGTGCATCCGCACAGTCTGATCAGGATCTACACTGTTCGCCATTCCATCAAGGAAACACCCGGCACGCTTATAACAAGCAATATATATCGTTATCTTGGGCCCGTTTCACCAAACTTCGTACGACTAAAATGTTCGTAAGCGCAAATTTAGGATTGTCTGGACATTTCAATTGATGAATTTACATTTATTGAACATAGGCTGCATGCTCAATACATGTAAATCCAATAATTATTTACAAGAAAACAGTGTTAATGTGAAATGTATAGACTAACAAAAGTTTGCACTTACGAACATATTAGTCGTACAAATTTTAGTCAAACGGGCCCCAGGATACATGCGTGGGCTATGTGATCAGGAGCTACACCGGCCACAGATCACATAAGCACCATTTCTCCAGTTACAACCACACATGTGTACCAGTTCTTGGAACTAATATTAGCAAATATGTTAACCCTTACACTGCTGAATTAAATGTTGTCGTCTGCTGTTTATTTTTTATTTTCGATTTTTCTCGTCAAAAACATGATTTGACAGCAGTTTAGAATCATTTCCAATGGAAATGATTCTAAAGTGCTGTCAAACCATGTTTTTATTGAGAAAGAAGGCAAAATATAAAGCAACAGCAGACGACAAGTTTCGTGCTTGGCAGTCTAACGGTTAACATAGATATCATATGTGAAGGTAATATGGCACCAAGCTGCAGGGGAAACCCAGTTCTGGAACTTTGATCTATTTATAACCGCTTAGCAGAGCAATAACATCTCCAATATAAAATGCGTCTGCCAAAGACGCACAGCAAAATATGTGGCTGTGACTGGAGAGTTGGGGCTTATAGGATTTGTGACCAGTGTATCTGCTGACCAAATTGCACACTCATGTAGCATGATAACGATCTGCATTGCTTGTTAGAAACATGACAGGTGTTTCATTGATGGAATGGCGAACAGTGCAGATCCTGACCAGACTGTGCGGATACACAGGCGTATCTGGATCACCACTGGTCGCAAAACTCATAAGCCCCATTTCTCCAGTCACAGCCACATATGTGTGCAGAATTTTGGCGCGTTACATTGTCATTTGTATCCGAGTAACATGAATGTTAGCGATCGCAAAACTCGCATACATTTACATCTTCTGGGGGCCGTTTCACTAAACTTCGTACAGGCTAAAATGTTCGTAAGTGCAAAATTATGATAATCTGTAATTTTCTTGCAAACAAGTATTGAATTTACATTTATTGAGCATAGGCTGCATATACAGCCTATGCTCAATAAATGTAAATCCATAAATTGAGATTTTCGGACTATCCTAAATTACCACTTACGAACACTTTAGTCGTACGAAGTTTAGTGAAACGCCCCCCTGGTGTTGGCGGCAGGGGGAATATGTGACGGGTACATTTAACGATTATATACATACATGCTTACTGGCATTCCGATTTATCTGGTTTGGCCCTCAGGTACATTTTATCATTGGCTTTCTAGGTACGTGAGAGTTGAATCCGGTTATACCCATTATAAAGTAGTAATATTAGTACTACTCATATTACTTGTATGGGCTAAGTGACTCTGGTGTGGTGAGGACCTGGCACCAGGTCAGGTTATTCTAAGTTCAAGGCGAAATATATATATGTTTGTGTATAACACGGGCGTCATCGGGGAGGTTCGATGGGTTCGTACGACCCCCCCCCCCCCCCCCCTTTTGAGTCAGCAGGATTGTTTTAATATAAATGTGGTCTGAGGTCCGCGATAGCCATTTTCAGTGCATGAATGAGCAGACTTTGTAATATGCAATATGATCTACTAACAAAACACAGTCAAGCGACGCAAAACTTATTGCAATATGGCAAGTTTGAGTAATACACTTCTTAAATTGACTCAAAACTTTTTGCCCAGGAGCTAGTTTTTGTCCAAGCATACCCGAATGCAGCATTTGGTTTCTAGTAATCAAAATCTTTCCAGGTCTGTGAAGCAACCGAAATATGTAAGGGGTCCAGGGGCAACCCCTGGACCCCTTACATATTTTGGTTGCTTCACAGCTGAAAGTCGAACCCCCTTTTCAAAAATGCTGGTGATGCCCATGTGTAAATATTCAGTTATGATTTTTGGATTTTTTGGTTCACAACAGGTGAAATATGGGCTTCGACCCCATTCATCCGGCCTATACTAACCTTACCTGTTGACAGGCCGTTAAACACCATTAAAATAATTCGCTATATTGTTATTGAGAGACAATTCTACAATATGACACAAATATATTACCATAAACTTACCTAATCAAGTGTGTATTAGCAACATTCTGAGGTAATTCTCCACGGAGTAGAAAGTAAACAAAGAACGTTCAAACCCATATTTGGAAAGACTACTCCGTCATAACTATTGTAGTGTAATGAAATGTAATTAGAGTTATGTACTCAGAACTAACTGCTGATAATCACAGGCTGCAGATGTAAGACATCAGAGTACATGTATTTCGATTTTTGAAAATCAAAACTTCGTATTGCAGAATTATATTCCACTCTTGCGCCTGACCAATTGATAAGGCCGACAAAATGCGCCTTACGACACAGTGATCTCTGAGTTACGTCAACGTTCGACACCATTTGCGAATTACATTTTTTCATGGAGCCCCGCAGGGGACGTAGAATTCTTTTTTGTATTAATTCGTTCCCACGAAATAACAATTCGTTCCCTCAATTTAACAATTCGTTCCCACGAATTAACAATTCGTTCCCACGAATTAACAATTCGTTCCCTCGAATTAACAATTCGTTCCCACGGGAACGAGGGAACGAATTGTTAAATGAGGGAACGAATTGTTATTTCGTGGGAACGAATTAATAAAAAAAATCCGTATTTTTTAGATATCAGGGGCCGTTTCACTAAACTTCGTACGACTAAAATGTTCGTAAGTGCAAAATTATGATAGTCTGTAAATTGCACAGTAACAATGTTTTCTTGTAAATAATTATTGGATTTACATTTATTGAGCATAGGCTGCATATGCAGCCTATGCTCAATACATGTAAATCCATAAATTGACATTTTCAGACGATCTTAAATTTGAACTTACGAACATTTTAGTCGTAAGAAGTTTAGTGAAACGGGCCCCAGTATCTGCGAACAATTCGATAAGGTATATACATAACCGCCAACATATTGCCACTATTATCAACGTTTCTGAACATCTATTGGCAATTTCAACTCACAACCAAGCAATCTCAGCCAATCAATCTGCTTTATTTCCAGAACAGTATTGAAGTATTTTGAAATAAGAAAATTGACAAATATTGGCAAGATTAGTCCTGTAGATGTCATCAACATTGCAAAGTATACTTTTCTAACAAAGTATACTTTGAGGGAGTAATCGTTTATTTTTCCCGAAATGCATTATTTCATACAGAACTAACGACTGCATATATTTGATGATTAAAAGTATGCAGAATTATTATACTGAATTTATTACATTATCACTGCCAAATGGCTGTGATAATGTAATAAATTCAGTATAATAAAAATGAATACATTTATCCTAAAATTGAAAATGTCTCCCTCAAAGTATACTTTGCTAAAAAGTATACTTTGCAAAGTTGGTGACATAGGCTACAGAACCGGGCCCGATTATTATTGAATTATTGATATTAATTGCGGGCACTAGTCATAATAACCTGAAGTTTCAGTCCGTAACGCAGAGCGACTTACAGGCATAGGTTGAAGTAACGGACCGAGGTCTATAAATACATTAAATATAGCCAAAAGTATTAATAAGTGAAAACATATAAGCTCGCTATCGTTACTCCCTCCTATACACATTAACGGTTAATGTGTATAGGAGGGAATAAAGCATTGTTTAGCTTATTTGTTTTTCTCACTTATTGATGCTTTTAGCATTTATAGACCTCGGTCCGTTACTTCAATCTGTGCTTACAGACAACGCAATTTGTAAGTCGCCCTGCGTTATAGACAACACATTCGGAATATATGCATAAATTACTATTTTATCAATCGCTGGCCCATGATGTGCATAGCCTATGCTCAATACATGTACATCCATCAATTGAAATTTCCAGATGATCCTAATTTTGCACTTGCGAACATTTTATTCGTACGAAGTTTAGTGAAACGGGCCCCAGATCCTTATCCTTAACAATCACGTTATCACGTCATGTGGGTGACATAAATCTGCCACAATACATCCCACCAGTTGGTTCAGTGCCTGCTAGTTTTCTCATTTGTGGCTGTGACTGGAGAAATGGGACCTATGCGTTTTGCGACCAGTGTAGATCCAGACCAGTCTGTGCATCCGCACAGTCTGGTCAAGATCTGCACTGTTCGCCATTCCATCAATGAAACACAATACAAAGCAATACAAGTCGTTATCAGGCTACATAACATGATTGTGCTATTTGATCAGAAACTACGAGCGTACACTGGTAATCCCATAAACCCCATTTCTACAGTCACATTTTAGTTTGAAAGTCTGTGAGGCTTATTTGCTAATTTCGAAACGCAGGCGCAGAATGATGAACGAGAAACGCAATTACAACTGTAACGAGAAACTGTCAAACGGAAGGCCATATGCCGACAATGTATGGCTGGAAACGTCAGAGGCATATATGGTCGTATATGGGACAAGCCACGTGATTTTGTACCGACGCAGATGTACGATTTTTCATTAAAATGTTTCCAGAAACTGTGATATTTTCGGTAAACGACATAGAAAGTTGACGAAATGTTCATATAGCAAAGCAGCGGGGCGGATCTAGAGGGGGGGAGGGGGGGGGGGGTGGGGGTGTCCGGGGTTGCAAACCCCCAGTTCACCACGGAGTTTACACATAGATCACAGTTTCCACCAGGGGGGGGGGGGGGGGGGGGGGGGGGGGGGGGGGGGGGGGGGAGTCCGGGGTTGCAAACCCCCGTTCACCACGGAGTTTACACATGATCACAGTTTACCACCAGGGGGGGGGGGGAGGGGGGGGAGGGGGGGGGGGCGGGGGGGGGGGGGGGGGGGTGGGGTTGCAAACCCCCAGTTCAGCCACGGAGTTTACACATAGATCACAGTTTACCACCAGTTGGAGTCGGAATTTAAATGCCGTAAAACACAGGAAAGTGCATTTTGAAGAGCTCAAAAAATAGGACAACCCCCTTGTTGCGAATGGTAACTCTTGCAATTACTCGACGGTACGGGAGTATATTGCAAGAGTTACCTTCGCAACTATAACAACCCCCCCCCCCCCCCCCCCCCCCCCCCCCCCCCCCCCCCCCCCCCGCCCCCCCCCCCCCCCCCCCCCCCCCCCCCCCCCCCCCCCCCCCCCCCCCCCCCCCCCCCCCCCCCCCCCCCCCCCCCCCCCCCCCCCCCCCCCCCCTTCCCCAAATGCTGGATCCGCCCCTGGTCTAATGCGGCATTCTAAATTTGCCTTGAAGTGGCAATATATCACACATCTTCGTAGGTACAAACTCGCATGGCTCGTCTCATATGTGGGTGTGTATAAATTGTCACAATTGTCCCCAAATACATGGGGAGTATGGCCTATATGGCCAGTCTAGCTCTTGATCTAGTAGGACGCTTCTTGTGTCCACAGGGGTCCTAGGTCCGAGTCTTCCACCAGCGCTTGTGTCAGGAAAAGTACATAGTATTATGTTGTTAGTTAGAAATATGATGAGTGAAAGGCGAATTGTGCAGGCTGGTCTGGGTTGCATTGGCCTAAAACCACGTTTCTCCAGTCACGACCACATAATTATATGTGTTCGTGACTGGTGAAATGTTTATGTTAGTTCCTGGAGTGGTATGCTCGCATTCTCCGGACGCTTTGTAATGACACTCACATGTGCAAGACTTTGATATAGAACCCGGAAATTGTCCAATCCCAAAACGTTTCCCCACACACTGACTCGTAAACGATGCATAGTCGATAGAAATGAGTGGGTGGGGTAACTTGCTTGAATGTGTTGTTTTTCGAAATATGTTGGGTGTTCCACTGACAGAATACCGAACATTGTAGACCCTCACCAGACTGACCGGCGGTCGTGAATGTACGCTGGTAGCGTATGCAGGCACGTGCGCAGGAATTAATTTAGCGGGGGGGGGGGGGGGGGAGGGGGGTGCGTTATCGACGACGCGAAGGGCTAAACATTATTTTTTCCACATCCACGGACAGACCTCGGTGGATTAACCCTTTCACCCCTAAGTAACTGAAATGGAGTTTGATATGTTAATTTTGCAACCCAATCCAATCATCACAAAATGATTATCAGACCAGTCAAGTTATGAACATGGCGTGTTTTTGTTCTCAAAATTATGAAAATTACTTGCAAAAAATGCAGATCCTGATGAGACGGCTCGTCACGAGCTCGCTCATCAGGATCTACACATTTTGCCAATACCACTATACAGGCCGGTGGTGGATAGAGCGGTTGGCGACATAATTGTGTAGCTCTGACTGTATGCATGGGGCTTATGTGATTTATGACCAGTGTAGCTCCTGATCAAATAGATAACTCCAGTATCATGATAACTATCCATATTCTTGTTAGAATCATGACGGTGTAATGTTTTATTGGTGAAATGGTGAACAGTGCAGATCCTGATCAGACTGTGCGGACGCACAGGCTGATCTGGATCTACACTGGTCGCAAAACCCATTCGTCCATTTCGACAGTTACAATTATGTAGCTATGAATGTAGAAATGGGACACCATATCGTCCCACAGGTGGATATAGCATGACAGGGATGGTTACCAAAAAAAAACCCACCTATAATTACGTAATTTAGAAACCAGCAGAAATTCAGAGAAATAAGAATTGCCATGAACACAAAGAAAATCCCCTCCAAAGGCATATTAATAGATCTGATAATGGGTCTCTAGAGGCGATTTTTTTTTGTTTTCATGGCAGTTTATAATCTAAGCATAATTAGGAACATATTAACCATTTTACCATCCCTGCACCTATATATCCACACATCCTTGTAGTGAGTTAAATCAGTCATACACCAGGCCCGTGCGCAGAGGGGGTGTGACGAATGCGTACGTAACCCCCCCCCCTTCCCCTTAACCCTTTCAGCACCACATGCATGTATAGTGGTATTGGCAAAAGGTGTAGCTCCAGATGAGCCGGCTCGAGACGAGCCGTCTCATCAGGATCTGCACTTTTTGCAAGTAATGTTCATAATTTTGAGAACAAAAACACCCCATGTTAGTCTACTCATGTTCATAAATAGACTGGTCTGAAAATCATTTTGTGATGATTGGATTGGTTGCAAAATTAACTTATCAAAATCCAGTCCAGTTCCTTAGGGGTGAAAGGGTTAATCTGCCGAGATCTGTCCGTGGATGTGATAAAACACCATGTTTGGCCCTTCGCGCCGTCGATAACGCACCCCCCCCCCCCCCTAAATTAATTCCTGCGTACGGGCTTGTACACTACTAGCTGCATTGTATTATTCTCTCTTTGTCCTTGCTTATAAGAGTTGGCTCGAAATCAAGTATTATTTAACCCTTTCACACCTAAGTAACTGGAATGGACTGTGATATGTTAATTTACCGACCAATCCAATCGTCACAAAACGATTTTCAGATTAGTCCATTTATGAAAATGGGGGTGTTGTTTCTTGTAAAAAATATGAAAATTACTTGCAAAAAGTGCATATCCTGATGAGACGGCTCGTAACGAGCCGTCTCATCAGGATCTGCACTGTTTGCATAAACCGCTATAGCGGGCTTTCGGGTTCAAAGGGTTAAGTTATTTTTCATATATTGGAGTTTTAAGGAATTAAATGCAAGGGATCGCTAGCGACCGCTGCATTTAGTTCATGAACAATACAATGTGTGAACAATAACATACTTATAGTTCAGCCAAGCGTACACTGCAATGTCCCATCCGAATATTGATTTTCCATTTCCTGTCGAACAGTTAATCATTAAATCTGGTAATAAATTCTTTGCAGTTGCGTAAAATCGCAATGCAGTCAACACTTGCAATGACACTGACATACTGTGTGATCTCAGGGTTGACCGTATAATGTCAGCATGTGCAATGTCGCATACTTGTAGAAAAAAATCACGAGACAGCATTTCGATATTTGGTCCTCGTTATCCATGAAGTCTAGGGGATTGGTTCGGTCCTAAAGACTCGTTCCCGTCGTAAATTGCGCGCCATCGTTTGTATGTTCTGTAAAGAAAGAACAAACAACAGTCGGATAGTCAATCAGACGGATGGACGGACGGACGTTCATACATGA
Organism: Conchocele bisecta; assembly: GCA_029237695.1. Lineage (NCBI taxonomy): Eukaryota > Metazoa > Mollusca > Bivalvia > Lucinida > Thyasiridae > Conchocele > Conchocele bisecta. The sequence continues at coordinate 33,584,596 of CM055266.1, forward strand.
CACACCATTAGGTGGTATATTCATCGTTTTTAAAGAAAATAATGACCACTTAAGACACAATAGGCTTCGGTTAGGGCAGGGCAGGGCAGGGCAGGGCAGGGCAGGGCAGGGCAGGGCAGGGCAGGGCAGGGCAGGGCAGGGCAGGGCAGGGCAGGGCAGGGCAGGGCAGGGCAGGGCAGGCAGGGCAGGGAGGGCAGGGCAGGGCAGGGCAGGGCAGGGCATGGCAGGGCAGGGCGGGCAGGGCAGGGCAGGGCAGGGCAGGGTAGGGCAGGGCAGGGCAGGGCAGGGCAGGGCAGGGCAGGGCAGGGCAGGGCAGGGCAGGGCAGGGCAGGGCGACACCGAGAGACTAACTGACACCGACCGACACCGATTCACCGACAGACACCGATTGACACCGATTGACACTGATAGACACTGATAGACACCGACCGACACTGACCGACACCGATTGACACTGATAGACACCGACTGACACCGACCGACACCGACCGACACAGATTGATACTGACCGACACTGACTGACACCAACAAACCTACACCGCTCGACACCACCGACCGACCGACACTGACCGACACTGACGGAACCCGACCGACCGACCGACCGACCGACCGACCGACCGACCGACCGCCGACCGACCGACCGACCGACCGACCGACCGACCGACCGACCGACCGACCGACCGACCGACCGACCGACCGACGACCGACCGATGACACGACCGACACGACGATTGACACGACGACACGACCGACGACGACTGACCGACACCGACTGACGACCGACCGACCGACCGACCGACCCGAACCGACCGACCGACCCGAACCGACCGACCGACCGACCGACAGACTGACTGCACTTACACGGCGCGCTGTAGATCGTAATATGCCTGAGAGAGAGAGAGAGAGAGAGAGAGAGAGAGAGAGAGAGCTGGGCCAGTTTCACTAAACTTCGTACGATAACTTCTATGAATTTGCTTCTCGCATTAAAGGTACATGCCCACTCAGTAGGCACACAATGTTCTTTATATTAGAGGCATCATCTTGCGACATTTTCTGGCAAAATAAACATTCATTCACCATCACCCCACGTATTGATTGGCATTATTTATATCAGACATAAATTTTCACACTGATATCAGGGGCGTTTAGTGAAACGGGCCCCTGTAAGTGTGTAAGTGGCAAAAAAAACAGATATTCATGCGCGGTGTAGTCAAAAGTAGTACGTTAACAAAATAAAATAGATCCCACAACACCCATACGAAAAACGAAAGTAGCAGAGAATAGCCAAATGTGTGGTCATTGGTTAGTTTATATAGGAAAACTATTTGGTGGTGGTGGACCTTTACAAGAAAATATTGTGGATGTGAAATTTACACTTACGAACATATTAGTCGTACGAAGTTTAGTGAAACACTGTACAGCGAATATCTACGAGTGGCTCGCTTATCAATACCCTGTTTAATATGCAGCGGCTGTACACCGGCTCACATATAGCTGATAACATACCACTGAGGAATAAAACAAAACGCCGATCGCAGTCTAAGGATATATCGACGGCGAGTGTTGGATTGTCTTATTTCAAACAGGAGATAATAATGGGGACGGAAAATAATGATTTAATAGCGGAGTTTAACAAGCGGTTTCCTTACAAGGTATGTGTATTACATAACTTGCCGGGGTTATTGTCGTAAGACGAGACGTGTAATAGCTTTTTGTAGTTAATTATGTGTAAACAATGTTCTTGTTTGATTGTTTAATCGTGACCAATGTGGCCCAGGATGAGCCTGCGCATTCGCGTCATCGAATTACCGGCTATAATATTCGCCATTTAGTACAACATATAGTTTTGATCCTTAGTATAAGTGTTATCGATGTGACTATCTACACTGGTTTAAGCGTCAACTGGACCCGTTGTGTCTCGACGGGCCACGCATGCACGTTCACATGTCTGACGACATACTTAAATCCAGACAAGATCCTATGTACAGTGAAACCTCTCTAAACCGGACACCCTGGGACGTCCCCAGGGTGTCCGTTTTAGAGACGTTCCACTGTAAAACAGACATATCACTACTTCAATACACGCGTGGGTGCTTTTTGATCATGAACAGACATTATCATCGGAGGTAAAGGGCAATGGAAAATATCAAAATTGAGCACAACTAACTTTGCTCTGCGTTCGGGAGGGACGGGTGATATTGTGGCTGATAATTGTTTTGCGTTCTGAAAGTTTATAAAGTAACAAATAGGAATGTGAAACACGAACATTATCGCCTCTTAAAACATTGAAACTTTAGAAAGTCGCATAGTATAAGCCAAGTAGAACATCGATATATTCAACACTATACTGAATAATAGTAGGTAATATTAGTAAACAAACGTAAAAAAAAACACGAAGAAATCGAAATCAATTGTGTTTGTTTTGTAATGTTAAATGTTTAGAAATTTTAGTATTTTTGTTCACTTTAGTGAATTGGAATTTTCAGTTCATTTCAATACTATGTGTGAATTTTGAGAAATTGCCGAAGATTTTGGACATCAATTCCGGTATGCGGCATCTTACACTAAAGCATCGCCGAGAATGGCAGGGCCTTAACCCTTACTACGCTGAATTAAATGTCGTCTGCTGGAGATGTTTTATTTTCAATATTTCTCGACAAAAACCCGGTTTTGACAGCACATGAGAATCGTCTCCAGTGGAGACGATTCTCATGTGTGTGCTGTGAAAACCATTTTTTTGTTAAGAATTAAAGCAGAAATGAAAAACAGCAGACGGCAATTTCCAGTCAACATCGTAGGAAGGGTTAAAGTCCGACAACACGATTATTTTCTCATTGCAACGTTAGTCGAAAAGGACAAAACCCCGAATGATATATAATTATAATCAGCCATCACGTTCAGTAGATGGAGATAGGTACACGGATGTATACGGACAGATGTTGGTGTCATATGGGTATTTTGGTGGATTTTTGGTGGATTTCAACAAATTTATCAAAATACCAACAAATAAATTACCGTACTTAAACGTGTAGCTCACAGGAGGTGACGTAAATTATATGTTGGTAGTAATGCACCCAAACCACAAAATATACATAAATAATCCATAACACACCGAAATATGAACCGTTCTTCAAGAACCTGTGACCTAGTTAAATTAATGGTATCTAGTGGAAGCTACGTGTAGTAAATAGGTAGATAATTTGTGTATGTAGGCGTGTAGCGCACTTAGTACACACACCTTGCTGGCAACTCTTTTGTTCTGGCCTTTGTACACTAACGAAACATTTCTGAATGGTGTTCTTTATTAATCAGTTTGCTTGACATAATCTCGGTGGCTTAAAATAACATTTTGGCTTAAAATATTATATTCTCTCATTTGAATGGATTTGAAGTAGTAAAATACTATACAAACCTATGACCGAGATCGGGGAACTAGGGAATACGGTATCTGCGACCAGTGTAGACACAGATCAGCCTGCGCGTCCGCGCAGTCTGATCAGTGTCTGCACGGTTCGCGAAGTAGTTATTTAACTATCCTCCAGTCTTCCAAAGACTTCGGGTTATCTTCCAACAAACAATATGGGGCTATATGAAGCTGTATGTATGTTAGAAGATCAGGGGCCCGGTTCACTAAACTTCGTACGAATAAAATGTTCGTAAGTGAAGATTTAAAATCGTCTGGAAATTTCAATTGATGGATTTTATATTTATTGAGCATAGGCTGAATATGCAGCCTATGCTCAATAAATGCAAATCCAATAATTGTTTACAAAAAAAACATTGTTAATGTGAAATTTACAGACTATCATAATTTTGCACTTACGAATATTTTAGTCGTACGAAGTTTAGTGACGGCCCCCCAGGAGCTAGAACAGCCACAAATGCTATAATCCCATGCATTTCTTCAGTCAGAACTTCAAATATGTTGCCGTGACTGGAGAAATGGTGTAGATCCCGGTGTAGATCCAGATCAGCCTGCCGCACAGTCTGATCAGTGTCTTGTCGTGTTCGCCAAGCAGTTATGGAAACACCCGGCAAGCCTCCATCAATTAAGATGGGACCTTGTCAGGCTGTATAAGTTTATTAGGAGATTATATAGAGCTATATATATTCCCCATTTCTTCAGTCATAACTTCATATATGCATACACCGTTGTGGATCGAGCAACAATGGCAGTTGGCGATTTGACATTCTCCAATAGATTACATTGCAGTTATAACATATGTTGGACTATGTACGCCGGATATGTTGGAATTCCAGAGCTTCAGTTAAGGTGCGTAATTTGATCAACTTTGGGGAGACTTTCGTTATTTCTTCGCCAAAATTGGCAAGTTGTGAGTGATTTAGAATCGTCTCGATGAGACGATTCTAAAGCAATCCCAACTTGCCATTTTTCGTGAAGAAATAAGAAAAATACCTGGAAAATTTGGTCCAATTACGCACCTTAACTGGAGCTCTGAATTCGTTTAATTAATAATTGTGTTTAATAGTTTACTTCTCATCACATGTGTACATATTAATAAGTACCACAAAGTTATTGCAAATACAATTCTCAGTTCACATATTCCATTCTATCTAGAATTATAAGAGACGGCATACTAACATACTATAAATTGCATCACTATACAAATCAATAATTGGTAGTATTGTTTAATAATCTGATATAGGTCACTGAGACATCTCGATAATTAATGGTCGATAATTAATTTCAATAATTTCATAACAATTAGTGCGATTATTTAAGAAAACAACAATTGTCAAAAATAATTTCAGAACGATTAGTATGATTCTTTGAAAAGTTTGTTCAAACACAAAAAGTCAAATGTCAGAATGTGTGTCTATGGAAGGTGCTTTGTTTCTCATACACCCACTGCCTGAACATCTAATGTCAAGGTCACAGAGGACTTACGTTCACATTGTTTGTAAGACAAATGCGTTATCGTTTTCGTCTCCTCAATAAATTGATTAACCCCTTCACTGACTTTAATACTATATATAGTTGACCTCAATGTGTGTCTTGTCTAGGGATGGTGCTTTGTTTCGCACATCCACGCCCACAACGCCCCACCACGTCTCCACACCCGAAGTCAAAGTCACCGAGGACTTTCATTTTATCATCAATACTGAGGGCGAGGGGATTAGCTTCGAGATAATGATGCCCTTGTTTAATAGTACCATACTAGACACAGTTTCGTACAATATGGCATAGTATTGCTTGAAAACATGTTTTAGGGCCTTATTGTGTTTTCGCACGACCGACAATGTTCGATTAACAGCCGTGAGTCGCGTATTCAGAAAAGTGACTCACGTCTCACTATTAGGCCGTCAGCCAGAAATGGAAACCCTCCCCATTGGGGGATTTTTGCAGATATATATTTTATGAAACAGCATTCGATTACGAGTGTTATGCCGTATGTCTGCGCTCTGTAACCCGCTGGATGAATGCTTGGCACCATTTTGAAGTATACCACCCTCTGACTTTTCGCAATTGCCGCAATTTTCATTGAAATTCGACTATGTTTTATCATTTTAATCAACTGCTATAGCAGTTTTGTACGTTTTCAGATGTGTTCATAGCTAAACAATGGAATAAAGTTCAATTAAATAATATCTTACAATTCAGATGAAGAATTTTGCACTGAATTTCAATAACAAAACATCTACTTAAATAGCTCCATAAAAATATGGTACTTTTGTATCTCTTAGGCCGTCAGCCAGAAATGGAAACCCTCTCAATTGGGGGATGTTTGCAGATATCTATTTTCTGAAACTGCATTCGATTACGAGTGTTATGCCGTATGTCTGCTCTCTGTAACCCGCTGGATGAATGTTTGGAAAATATCTGCATCTCAGTAAGGCAGGTAACTACTGAAATACAATATGTGACATACGACAGCGTGTATGTTCCAATGTGTATGGCCGTCATCTATTGCCATTGTAAATGCACACCCGTGCAAGCGCCATGACCATTGCCTAATACATGTTGATATATTGCCCCATTAGTGAACAATCTCACTAGAGATGCACCCAGTACGACATTGTCTTTTGAAAGTGAGGCATTGAAAGTTACCATTTAACCAGAACTTCTTAATAGTAACATTTGATATCCTGTAAGGATGATACACCATTTCACAAGTTTCATATAAACGAAGAAATTTAAGGTGCGTAATCTTTCTAAAAACATACATATGCTCTGCAAATATATCCACTGTATATTCATATATCTGTTATATACGCATACATAAAATATACTGTCTCTCTCTCTAATATGTTTACCTGTTGTGTCGTATAACCAAAAACCCATTCCTTTAATAAAGCAACCAGAGACATGTATTCAATTATATTCTATTGGTTAGCACATTTTGGTGTCAGCACAAGAAAATAGGTGGAACCTCCTCGGGGTAAGGGTATTTTAAATAACCTATCTTAGCAAATTGCAACTGTATTAATAGCATAAGTATAGATCCGTCAATATCACGTCCTAATTGCAAAAGCGACCATGCTGAAATCTTGAAATTGATAGTCATTGTGACACTGTACATGATTAAGTTTTGGGTTTATTAGTTTCAATAGTGTTTAACTAGAAAAATAAATACAGCATATGTAGTGTTTAATGTAGAACTGAATAACCAGTGACTGCATGAATTATATATCGTTACCATGTAGTGTATATATTTTCCAATGTTTGCAACAAACGAAAAATTGCTAATTTAAATTATTGGCACATGTGAAGACATATGTGGGATTCTTAATGTTGGAGAAAGCCATGGAATAAGCACTTGGAATAAGCATACCCATACTATCCATCATATAATATACCATCCTACACACTGCCTTGGCCAATGATCATCATGCTTGCCTAATTCAGAGAAGTTTGCTTGTTACAAATCACATTAACTAGACAGCTCAATAATAACATTGTATTCATTGTCAACAGTATATACATTTTGGAACCATTTTTTCACTACTCAAAATGATTGAAATCCATCCATATTTGTATTTGAAAATAATAGCACACTCTATACATAGCAATGCTATTGTTGTTTAAATACTGAAAACTGCAGCTTCATCGTCAATATTATTGAAAACTGGTTATTTTTGCGGCCATTTTGAAAATATAACTATATCATTGTATTACTGAATATGTATCTATTATCAAGTGATTCGATACCAAACTGGTATGGATACATGCAATATTGTACATGAAATGCTTTAAAAAAAAAAGAAGCTAAATAGAATAAAGAATTGAGAAAAAAAAAACAAGAACATTTTGGCGGTCATTTTGACTTTTCTGACAGTTGTGGAAGGATATTTCATCACAATTTCCTGTAATTTATATGTATCTGTGGAGGAAAGCAATGTATATGTATTTCAACTTATGAATGTATGTATTCGTTCGTAACAGCACGCGATTCGAAAAAATAAATGTTGCAAAACAGCCTATTTCGGCAGCCATTTTGAAACATATTGATATTTGCTGATTTAATTAAATGTAAGATGTATTCTAAATCATTTTACATTCAAATAATGACTTATAGCAATATACCCAGTTAATATTGATCAGACTGAAAGTTAACAGTTCTTATTAAAACAATAAAATAAAGATTGGCGGCCATCTTGAAAAATTGATTTGATAGACAATAGGCTACTGAATCCGAAAATCATACACACCAAAAATCCCCCAAGGGGGAGGGGGGTTATTGCTTGCTCAAAGTCTATATTGCACGACATGCATATTTGAGTGCATTTATAAACCTCAAGTATGTGAGCATTTTAAACATTCTGACTGGATCGATGCATTCCAATCCTATCCTATGTGGATACACGTATTTATGCGAAAACGGAAGGATATGGCTGTGACAGGAGAAATATGGCTTATAGGATTGATGACCAGCTGGTCGCACGTTCCATAAGCCAGATTTCTCCAGTCATAACCGCATATATCCGTATGCATGGCATAGGGCCAATATATAGATCGTATTCGGTTCAAAACGGGAGTGGATAATTGTATTAAATCTAAATTTATCAATACATATTTTACAATGAGTCTAAAGAAACGTGTGCCTACTGACTGTATGACTATAATTAGGGTGTGGTTTCTTTTACACTTGTTCGTAATACATATATATATATATATATATGTTGAAATATACACAGAAATCAGTCAATATTATACTATTAAAGGGGCATATCAGGATTTTTTTAGGAGAAAAAAATACTATTAAATAATAAAAATATGTTTTCATCATGGCCCTGTGTAAAATGGTTTAATTGAAGATATATGACGATACTAGGACCGCTGGGTTGTTTCAATTTTCACGGAGATCATGTACATAAGTATCAGATTCTCTATGTTGTTGAACTCTATCCTGTTGATCGGAAATCCGATATTAATGTACCTACATGGGTGAAAATTGAAACAAACCAGCGGTCCTTGTATCGTCATATATTTTTAATTAAATAGCTTTACACAGGGCCATGATTAAAACACGTTTTTTCTTTATTATAATATTTATTTTCAAAAAATCCTGATATGCCCCTTCATTTCTTGTATGGTCATAAACGTGTGTCAATACAATACAATACAATACAATACAATACAATACAATACAATACAATACAATACAATACAATACAATACAAAATACAATACAATACAATACAATAACAATAACAACACAATACAATACAAAATACAATACAACAACAATACAATACAATACAAACAATACAATACAATACAATACAATGATACGATAAGATACGATACGATACGATACGATACGATTCAATGCAATACAATACAATACAATACAATGCAATGCAATGCAATGCAACGCAACGCAACGCAACGCAACGCAACGCAACGCAACGCAGTACAGTACAGTACAGTACAGTACAATACAGTACAGTACAGTACAGTACAGTACAGTACAATACAATAGCAGTGGCGTAGGAGCCGGGGGGGCCGTTGGGGGGGCCAGTTGGGGGGGGGCCAGAATATGCTTTGGCTCCCCCAATAATTGGTGGATGAAATTTCCTGTGTAGACCTTATTCTTTTTGTTCATCAATTATACGAGTTTTATCCCGGCTTCACCGCTTTCAATCATGTTCGTTAATACAGACAGAACTTATAAAATGTCAAGTCACCCTTCCTGTCTTGTGGCTTGAAGGGGTGCGCCGAAAAATAAGCGGCGGAACTTTGGAATACAACAACAACAACAACAATAAGTTTGGTGACCGCGATTTGTTTCTACAAGAACAAGTCTGAAGATAGCCAGCCGCATGTTGTAAGTAATCAGTTGAAACTGTGGGGGCTAAAACCACCCCGTTCATCCATCAGTAAACGTTGATGTATCCACACAATAAATTGTTGCAACCATATGGAATATTTTAACAAAACTTCACCCTTGCATACATATCAACTCAAATGTGTGTCACGCACAAGAACGACCACCTTCGCACACCTGGTTTTGGAGATTTGGCTCTGAAATGTTGTGCATTGCGCACAAGTAAGTTGGGGCCCCGATCCAATCGGGGATAATAAGTGGGAGGCCTGCCCCCCACCCCCCCCCCCCAATATTAAGATGAAGAACGTTTTTTTTTTTGTTTTTTTTTCTTTTGCGCTTGTCAATAATAAATTCGCTTTTACCAACTTGGCCCCCCCAATAATTGAAACGCTCCTACGCCTATGAATACAATACAAAAACAAGGAATATACATTGTTATCAGACTACAGGGGCCCGTTTCACTAAACTTCGTACGACTAAAATGTTCGTAAGTGCAAATTTGTGATCATCTTGAAATTTCAATTGATGGATTTACATTTATTGAGCATAGGCTGCATATGCAGTATATGCTCAATAAATGTGCATCCAATAATTGTTTACAAGACAAACATATTAATGTGACATTTACAGCGTATCATAATTTTGAACATTTTAGTCGTACGAAGTTTAGTGAAATGGACCCCAGGAGTGCGTTATTTGATCTGGATCTACACTTGTCACACATCACATACGCCACATTTCTCCAGTCACATATACAAGATACAGTGACAGATTCACCCCCTCCCACAGGCCACCCCCTTTTAGGATTCCAGATTTATTTTGTTTGCAGTTGAGAAACTGTCTGATTCTGTAAAAACAACAGCAAGCACTGTCAAATAAGGGTGATGTTATCAGATCAAGGTCCATATATTATAAAGAGCGCATTCAGAAGATATTATTTTCAATCACGAATATTCGTGTCTCTAGTATCCGTTTGCATAACATGGTTAATAACCAGGGCCCCGTTTCACTAAACTCAATAAATGTAAATCCAACAATTGAAATTTCCAGACGATCCTAAATTTGCACTTACGAACATTTTAGTCGTACGAAGTTTAGTGAAACGGGCCCCAGAATTGTATTAACATTCTAATGTAAATCTGTAATATTCCACGCACTCGCCTCGCCGACAGGTGGAACACGTGAGTGAGTAATTAGTTATCACTACGTGTGTAATTGCGTTATTACACGTATCTCACACATGTAGTACCAATCTCCGGTACCCATATTAACATGCTCAAACTCATTACGCACCCATCCCATCTCCGACAGAGGCGTAGCCGTAGCCACGGGGTGGTGGTGGGGTGGGTGGAGTGGGGGTACAACGGGGGCGAACACACACACACACACTAAATTTTGGCCAGGTGTGTAAGTTTTACTTTAACTTACGTTTGACCTGCAATATGTAGGGAAATTATAGCTTGAACGTCACTATAATTGAGGAAATTTAAAGGTACATGCCCACTCAGTAGGCACAACATGTTCTTTATATGAATTAAAATTCCGCTAAACAGATATAATCATTTAGTAATATATATTGTACTGATAGTGACGCGCGGTGGTATCAGGCTATTTTCATATGCAAATGAGGCATGATATTCTGTTATTATTTATACTAATTAAATGCGCTTGCGTCACCGAAAAAAATAATATATTTTCGACAGATCATAAAGTATGATCATTGCACACCAAAAAGTAAATAAAGATAATAAATAGTAATGGCCGTTAACATTTTAAGGAAACACGATTATCACCCCTGATATCCGCGTGGAAATTTACGTCCGATATGAAATGTATAATGAAAAGTCATGCAGAGCATGATGTTATTAGCCGATCAAATCAGGGTAAAGTGCATCGAACATATGTAGGTGTCTCTGGTAACATTGTCAATGGTAAACTATTTTCGACCACAGTTCTGTACCCAGCGTTGACATTTTTCTCGATTTTGTGCAGGTTTTGGAAACCCGTTCCCAAATCCATCCAATAGCAGCAATGCCATAGCAACAATGTTTTGTTGTCACCATTATGTTGCGAAATATTCCAGCGTAACACCTGTACTGTATGCTCTATTTATCTACAAATTACACTCCGCAATACACAAAGTTGTAGTCACTGTGCGTTGTCCGAATTCTGTGGCAGCATGCGAGTGGGCGGAGCTACCAGGGCTATATATATCTAGCGGTTACAGTGTCATCTAAAAATAGACGCAAGCTCCTGCGTATTCAGGCACATGCCCAGATTGGCCTAATGTGCCCCATCCGTGATTTTTTTGCGCGATGTCGGGTGCAAGACAATCAATAATTTGCGGCATTGACAATAATTAAGGGGTATTGCCGCAATCGCGCGTGCTAGATGCATCGAGAGGGGGTGGTAACGTTACGGCCACTATAGGGGCACTATGGTAACATGGTCAGTATAGGGGCAGAATAATGGCCACTATAGGGGCACTTAGAAACATGCCATATAAACACTGACATCTATTTGTAACACTGATAAGTATAATATAAGGGGACACTTGTATGTCTACCAAGAGTTGAGATAAAGAATCTTACGGCATTTGTAACCAGTATGAACACAGAACAGCGTGCCTAACAGTACTAGTGTAACACTAACGCTAACGCCATGTAAAGGCTAACGTCGAGCGGTAAATTAGTATAGTGAACGAGGGAACCATTGCATATGTACCACAGTTATAACAATGGACATTACGACATTTGTCACCTGTGTAGCTCAAGATCAGCACAATCTAAAACAACTATATGACAATTATACTGCGCTGTATGTGACACATATTGGCAGTAGTTTCTATGATATTTAGTTACTTTAATGTGGTGGAACTAGTGTTATGTAATGTTATTTCCCTTCTAACTGGGCCGTATAGGGGCCCTCGGGTAACATGGTCCAAATAGGAGCACTAAAATGGTCCCAACAGGGGCACATATGTACATGGCGAGTATCATACAGGAGACGATGGGTGGGAACCATACTGGTATGTATAGGGGCCCTCGGATAACATGGTCAGTATAGGGGCACTTAAATGGTCACAATAGGGGCACATATGTACATGTAGTATATCATACAGGAGGCGACGGGTAGGAATCTTACTGGTCTGTATAGGGGTCCTCGGATAACATGGTCAGTATAGGGGCACTTAAATGGTCACAATAGGGCCCGCCTGGGCACATATGTACATGTAGTATATCATACAGGAGGCGACGGGTGGGAACCTTACTGGTCTGTATAGGGGCCCTCGTGTAACATGGTCAGTATAGGGGCACTTAAATGGTCACAATAGGGGCACATGTGTACATGTAGTATATCATACAGGAGGCGACGGGGGGAACCTTACTGGTCTGTATAGGGGCCCTCGGATAACATGGTCAGTATAGGGGCACTTAAGTGATCACAATAGGGGCACATGTGTACATGTAGTATGTCATACAGGAGACGACGGGTGGGAACCTTACTGGTCTGTATAGGGGCCCTCGCGTCACATGGTCAGCACAGGGGCACTTAAATGGTCACAACAGGGGCACATGTGTACATGTAGTATATCATACAGGAGACGACGGGTGGGAGCCTTACTGGTCTGTATAGGGGCCCTTGGGTAACATGGTCAGCACAGGGGCACTTAAATGGTCACAACAGGGGTACATGTGTACATGTAGTATGTCATACAGGAGACGACGGGTGGGAACCATACTGGTCTGTATAGGGGCCCTCGGGTAACATGGTCAGTATAGGGGCACTTAAATGGTCACAATAGGGGCACATGTGTACATGTAGTATATCATACAGGAGACGACGGGTGGGAACCTGACTGGTCCGTATAGGGGCCCTCGGGTAACATGGTCAGTATAGGGGCACTTAAATGGTCAGAATAGGGGCACATGTGTACATGTAGTATATCATACAGGAGGCGACGGGTGGGAACCATACTGGTCTGTATAGGGACCCTCGGGTAACCTGGTCAGTATAGGGGCACTTAAATGGTCACAATAGGGGCACATGTGTACATGTAGTATATCATACAGGAGGCGACGGGTGGGAACCATACTGGTGTGTATAGGGGCCCTCGGATAACATGGTCAGTATAGGGGCACTTAAATGGTCACAATAGGGGCACATTTTTACATGTAGTATATCATACAGGAGGCGACGGGTGGGAACCTTACTGGTCTGTATAGGGGCCCTCGGGTAACATGGTCAGTATATGAGCACTTAAATGGTCACAATAGGGGCACATGTGTACATGTAGTATATCATACAGGAGGCGACGGGTGGGAACCTTACTGGTCTGTATAGGGGCCCTCGGGTAACATGGTCAGTATAGGGGCACTTAAATGGTCACAATAGGGATAGAGAGACAGAGAGAGAGAGACATACAGAGTTATCACTCTTCTCTGAAATAGAAGTGTATGTCGTATATGTTTAGAGGTGCGATAGGTTTACACTGGTTGAATAGGCCGTGTTGTCCAGTTTGTCAGCCAACAGTCTAGTATGGCGATTTGACTGAACGTGATAATCTGACAAAATTTTGAGATATCTTACTTACTAATGCAAACTGACTGAATGTGATGCACCATGATCAAAAGGGTTAACTGTTTGCGATGATACTATTATCTGTATATGGTTTGAGGCTGGGACGTATAGCAAATAAAGCAGTTTCCTAATAGCCAAAATAGATCTGTAATCATACAGTCTTAATTGGTATTTGTTTCATGGCGTTCACGTTCAGAATTCGTATGAAATACAAATATAACCAGCGGTCAGTATAGGAGATGAATCGCCAGCACCAACATAATATGTTACAATGGTAATAGAGATTTCCCATCAGAAATCCCGTATGTAATTAAGACCACTATCCGTGTTCGGTCATTGTCAAGGATCTCCTGACTTAGTCTTGTTATATTCGTACATGTCATTGACAAACACGTCATTAAAGTATTGTAGCCGACTGGTATACATACAGCTTATGTGTGTTTCGGGTCAATTTTAACATCATAGTACGGTTTTGGGAAGTTTAGATTGCTTGCGTGTGACACATCTAAATATGGACTTCATTATCAGCTTGAACTGTTTTCCATGGGTGGAACCCCGTATGCCTTTCAGATGACGGACTGCATGGGCCATTTCATGGACAACACTCTCGAGGATATCATCTACAGATGAATGCTGTTCGTAAAAAATCGTTATGAAGAATTCACTCTGTCGGGGAACGTAATAAGTGAGTCCACGCATTTGTTTGCGGTCCGAAAATGCCTTGCGGTACGCATCACTATCAATACAACCAATATGGTTGTGTCCTTCCGGAAGACCAGATTCTTCACAACACACTCTGATGGAATCATAGAGTTCTTGTATCCCGGCCGTGTGTTCATCCGCAGCAGACATTTCATCATATCATCAGCTCTTGTTTTCTTTTCAGCCATTTGTCTTTCTCCACAAACTGTGCACGTCCATTCCGTCGATATATCCGTACTAATACACCTTTCATGAAACCATTTCTTACAAGTTTCACATCAAACCATGGCACCTCCTTTGATTGGCAAACGGCATGTACAATACACCTTAACCTCCCATTGGTAAAGTGGACGTATTTCCCAACCTGGGTTGGGCAGACTTATGGCATTTACAAAACCGGTCATATCCCTTGTCTCAAGACAGTGCAGAAGAGCTTTTCTCATCAACGGCTGGATGTACGTAGCAGACACCGGGTCTATATTCATACAAACTGATGCAGCAAATGCAATGCTGAATAGGCCACAATCCAAACAGTCGGTCTGTTGTTGTACATCGATAACACTATGTACAATTCCCGGCTGGCCGCAGGAGTTTACATGACAGCTCACCTACATCTGCTGGATAACTTATTCGCTTGTATCTTTCGCTCAATCGCAGCATGCTGTCATATATAAAAACTTCATTGGGTATTAATGCATTGATGTTGGAAATCGTTATCTAATGACTGTTCCGAATATTGATCATTTGTACAAATTCTGACTGTGATCCCATACTGTCATGCCCATATTTCAGCGTAACAGAATCCTGGAGTCCTCCCCATGTTAGGATTCATTTTCTGAAGCAGTATCATTGATGCATTAATTATCTTATCATTGAGCCATTCCCCCATTTCAATAAGTTCTTTATCAGTGTACTTCAGATACAGATCCCATAACCAAGACTTTTCGAGATCCGTCTCTGGCTTGTCGAGGACTTCGGGTTACAATTGATTGGATTGATTGGCTGTCCCGTCCCATTTTCTCCAACGACAACCATCTCATGATTATTCATCCTATTTGAGTCAGTCTCCTTCGTGGTAGAGTCTTGTGCTATATCGTTGGGTAGTTCGTTGGTACCTGTCTGTTCCATGGCATGTGTATCTTTCATTATTGCGGGTGGATCATTCTTACCAGATTCTTCAACTGATACTTCTTCTGTGATAGTCACAGTTTCTCCAGTTGCCACGGACGACTCTACCTTTCTCTTAGGCGGAGGTTCATCAGAGGTGATGATCTCGGAAACGAACGGACGTTTCAGTGATTGGTATTTGTTTATTTTGCAATTCTTGTTCATCAACATGCATCCGTTCGTGTCCAAACAGACCTCAAAACCATACTTCTGTATGTCCTGTAGCATCCAGGGGTTCCGGCGGGCATTTTAATTCGGCGCCGCGTTTATGGTACATCGACATTACACAGGAACAAAAAAAAATGTGGTTTATTGGCTGCATCTCATTCAAATATCGCATGTCATGATTATATTTCGCATGCAACTGCTCATCCTTTTGAGAATTTAGTCTACCTTTAATCTCTTTTACATGTGTAATTCTCCTCATTACTTTCTCGTCCTTTTTACGTTTCTTTCATGGAAACGATCAAAGAGACATAAATGTATATCACTTCCAGAAATTGGATGAATTTTATCAGAATGTTCGCTGTCTCTCGTTTCAGCTTCGGTTAGCCATGGAAACGATATTTCCAATTGTCCACTCTTGGCCTTTTGTACGTTGTCTACTGTTGGCTCTGCCACCATCCCATTAAACGGCTTAAACATGCCTGTATGTCTCTTGTTGCCATGTGCCACCAACATATTCGCCATATCAGACACAACAATGTTAGGCTGATGCTTCATTGACAGTAAGTATGTCGATGTAATCCCGTGGGCTTTCTGCTCGCAGCACAAACTTCAAACAGTATATGATACCGTGAGTACAGGTTACTGAGACCCATCCGCCAGATTTCCCCCAGAGTTTGCTGAAAGCTTTCTTGAACGTTTCGTTATCTTTAGATATGGCAACTTTAATTTGTGATAATATATCAGCCTTTGAGCCCTTAGCCTTGGATCCTAATGATTTAGCAAATGTTTTAACTTCATGACGGGATGAGTGTTGCAACAGTTCCACCAATCTTTCTTCTGTGATTTCCCGACAGTCTCCTGTCTGATATACTACATGTACACATGTGCCCCTATTGTGACCATTTAGGTGCCCCTATACTGACTATGTTACCCGAGGGCCCTTATACAGACCAGTAAGGTTCCCACCCGTCGCCTCCTGTATGATATACTACATGTACAAATGTGCCCCTATTGTGATAATTTAAGTGCCCCTATACTGACCATGTTACCCGGGGGCCCATATACAGACAAGTAAGGTTCCCACCCGTCGCCTCCTGTATGGTATACTACATGTACACATGTGCCCCTATTGTGACCATTTAAGTGCCCCTATACTGACCATGTTACCCGAGGGCCCATATACAGACCAGTAAGGATCCCACCCGTCGCCTCCTGTATGATATACTACATGTACGCATGTGCCCCTATTGTGACCGTCCAAGTTCCCCTATACTGACCATGTTACCCGAGGGCCCCTATACGGACCAGTAAGGTTCCCACCCGTCGTCTCCTGTATGATATACTACATGTACGCATGTGCCCCTATTGTGACCATTTAAGTGCCCCTATACTGACCATGTTACCCGAGGGCCCCTATACGGACCAGTAAGGTTCCTACCCGTCGTCTCCTGTATGATATACTACATGTACGCATGTGCCCCTATTGTGATCATTTAAGTGCCCCTATACTGGCCATGTTACCCGAGGGCCCATATACAGACCAGTATGGTTCCCACCCGTCGCCTCCTGTATGATATACTACATGTACACATGTGCCCCTATTGTGATAATTTAAGTGCCCCTATACTGACCATGTTACCCGAGGGCCCATATACAGACCAGTAAGGTTCCACCCGTCGTCTCCTGTCTGATATACTACATGTACATATGTGCCCCTATTGGGACCATTTAAGTGCCCCTATACTGACCATGTTACCCGAGGGCCCCTATACAGACCAGTAAGGTTCCCACCACCCGTCGTCTCCTGTATGATATACTACATGTACACATGTGCCCCTATTGTGACCATTTAAGTGCCCCTATACTGGCCATGTTACCCGAGGGCCCATATACAGACCAGTAAGGTTCCCACCCGTCGCCTCCTGTATGATATACTACATGTACAAATGTGCCCCTATTGTGATCATTTAAGTGCCCCTATATTGGCCATGTTACCCGAGGGTCCCATATACAGACCAGTAAGGTTCCCACCCGTCGCCTCCGGTATGATATACTACATGTACATATGTGCCCCTATTGGGACCATTTAAGTGCCCCTATACTGACCATGTTACCTGAGGGCCCCTATGCGGACCAGTAAGGTTCCCACCCATCGTCTCCTGTATGATATACTACATGTACATATGTGCCCCTGTTGGGACCATTTAAGTGCCCCTATACTGACCATGTTACCGAGGGCCCCTATACGGACCAGTAAGGTTCCACCCGTCGTCTCCTGTCTGATATACTACATGTACACATGTGCCCCTATTGTGACCATTTAAGTGCCCCTATACTGACTATGTTACCCAGAGGGCCCATATACAGACCAGTAAGGTTCCCACCGTCGCCTCCTGTATGATATACTACATGTACAAATGTGCCCATATTGTGATAATTTAATTGCCCTATACTGACCATGTTACCCGAGGGCCCATATACAGACCAGTAAGGTTCCCACCCGTCGCCTCCTGTATGGTATACTACATACAACATGTGCCCCTATTGTTGACCATTTAAGTGCCCCTATACTGACCATGTTACCGAGGACCATATACAGACCAGTAAGGTTCCCACCCGTCGCCTCCTGTATGATATACTACATGTACGCATGTGCCCCTATTGTGATCATTTAAGTGCCCCTATACTGACCAGGTTACCCGAGGGCCCCTATACGGACCAGTATGGTTCCCACCCGTCGCCTCCTGTATGATATACTACATGTACACTGTGCTCCTATTGTGACCATTTAAGTGCCCCTATACTGACCATGTTACCCGAGGGCCCCTATACGGACCAGTAAGGTTCCTACCCGTCGTCTCCTGTATGATATACTACATGTACGCATGTGCCCCTATTGTGATCATTTAAGTGCCCCTATACTTGCCATGTTACCCGAGGGCCCATATACAGACCAGTATGGTTCCCACCCGTCGCCTCCTGTATGATATACTACATGTACACATGTGCCCCTATTGTGACCATTTAAGTGCCCCTATACTGACCATGTTACCCGAGGGCCCATATACAGACCAGTAAGGTTCCCAATTGTCGCCTCCTGTATGATATACTACATGTACAAATGTGCCCCTATTGTTATCATTTAAGTGCCCCATATACTGATCATGTTACCCGAGGGCCCATATACAGACCAGTAAGGTTCCCACCCGTCGCCTCCTGTATGATATACTACATGTACAAATGTGCCCCTATTGTGATCATTTAAGTGCCCCTATATTGGCCATGTTACCCGGGGGCCCATATACAGACAAGTAAGGTTCCCACCCGTCGCCTCCTGTATGGTATACTACATGTACACATGTGCCCCTATTGTGACCATTTAAGTGCCCCTATACTGACCATGTTACCCGAGGGCCCATATACAGACCAGTAAGGATCCCACCCGTCGCCTCCTGTATGATATACTACATGTACGCATGTGCCCCTATTGTGACCGTCCAAGTTCCCCTATACTGACCATGTTACACCCGAGGGCCCCTATACGGACCAGTAAGGTTCCCACCCGTCGTCTCCTGTATGATATACTACATGTACGCATGTGCCCCTATTGTGACCATTTAAGTGCCCCTATACTGACCATGTTACGCGAGGGCCCCTATACGGACCAGTAAGGTTCCTACCCGTCGTCTCCTGTATGATATACTACATGTACGCATGTGCCCCTATTGTGATCATTTAAGTGACCCTATACTGGCCATGTTACCCGAGGGCCCATATACAGACCAGTATGGTTCCCACCCGTCGCCTCCTGTATGATATACTACATGTACACATGTGCCCCTATTGTGATAATTTAAGTGCCCCTATACTGACCATGTTACCCGAGGGCCCATATACAGACCAGTAAGGTTCCACCCGTCGTCTCCTGTCTGATGTACTACATGTACATATGTGCCCCTATTGGGACCATTTAAGTGCCCCTATACTGACCATGTTACCCGAGGGCCCCTATACAGACCAGTAAGGTTCCCACCCGTCGTCTCCTGTATGATATACTACATGTACACATGTGCCCCTATTGTGACCATTTAAGTGCCCCTATACTGACCATGTTACCCGAGGGCCCCTATACGGACCAGTAAGGTTCCTACCCGTCGTCTCCTGTATGATATACTACATGTACGCATTTGCCCCTATTGTGATCATTTAAGTGCCCCTATACTGGCCATGTTACCCGAGGGCCCATATACAGACCAGTAAGGTTCCACCCGTCGCCTCCTGTATGATATACTACATGTACAAATGTGCCCTATTTGTGATCATTTAAGTGCCCCTATACTGGCCATGTTACCCGAGGGCCCATATACAGACCAGTAAGGTTCCCACCCGTCGCCTCCTGTATGATATACTACATGTACAAATGTGCCCCTATTGTGATCATTTAAGTGCCCCTATACTGGCCATGTTACCCGAGGGCCCATATACAGACCAGTAAGGTTCCCACCCGTCGCCTCCTGTATGATATACTACATGTACAAATGTGCCCCTATTGTGATCATTTAAGTGCCCCTATATTGGCCATGTTACCCGAGGGCCCATATACAGACCAGTAAGGTTCCCACCCGTCGCCTCCTGTATGATATACTACATGTACATATGTGCCCCTATTGGGACCATTTAAGTGCCCCTATACTGACCATGTTACCCGAGGGCCCCTATACGGACCAGTAAGGTTCCCACCCATCGTCTCCTGTATGATATACTACATGTACATATGTGCCCCTGTTGGGACCATTTAAGTGCCCCTATACTGACCATGTTACCCGAGGGCCCCTATACGGACCAGTAAGGTTCCCACCCGTCGTCTCCTGTCTGATATACTACATGTACACATGTGCCCCTATTGTGACCATTTAAGTGCCCCTATACTGACTATGTTACCCGAGGGCCCATATACAGACCAGTAAGGTTCCCACCCGTCGCCTCCTGTATGATATACTACATGTACAAATGTGCCCCTATTGTGATAATTTAATTGCCCCTATACTGACCATGTTACCCGAGGGCCCATATACAGACCAGTAAGGTTCCCACCCGTCGCCTCCTGTATGGTATACTACATGTACACATGTGCCCCTATTGTGACCATTTAAGTGCCCCTATACTGACCATGTTACCCGAGGACCCATATACAGACCAGTAAGGTTCCCACCCGTCGCCTCCTGTATGATATACTACATGTACAAATGTGCCCCTATTGTGATCATTTAAGTGCCCCTATACTGACCATGTTACCCGAGGGCCCATATACAGACCAGTAAGGTTCCCACCCGTCGCCTCCTGTATGATATACTACATGTACGCATGTGCCCCTATTGTGATCATTTAAGTGCCCCTATACTGACCAGGTTACCCGAGGGCCCCTATACGGACCAGTATGGTTCCCACCCGTCGCCTCCTGTATGATATACTACATGTACACATGTGCTCCTATTGTGACCATTTAAGTGCCCCTATACTGACCATGTTACCCGAGGGCCCCTATACGGACCAGTAAGGTTCCTACCCGTCGTCTCCTGTATGATATACTACATGTACGCATGTGCCCCTATTGTGATCATTTAAGTGCCCCTATACTGGCCATGTTACCCGAGGGCCCATATACAGACCAGTATGGTTCCCACCCGTCGCCTCCTGTATGATATACTACATGTACACATGTGCCCCTATTGTGACCATTTAAGTGCCCCTATACTGACCATGTTACCCGAGGGCCCATATACAGACCAGTAAGGTTCCCAATTGTCGCCTCCTGTATGATATACAACATGTACAAATGTGCCCCTATTGTGATCATTTAAGTGCCCCATATACTGATCATGTTACCCGAGGGCCCATATACAGACCAGTAAGGTTCCCACCCGTCGCCTCCTGTATGGTATACTACATGTACACATGTGCCCCTATTGTGACCATTTAAGTGCCCCTATACTGACCATGTTACCCGAGGGCCCATATACAGACCAGTAAGGTTCCCACCCGTCGCCTCCTGTATGATATACTACATGTACAAATGTGCCCCTATTGTGATCATTTAAGTGCCCCTATACTGACCATGTTACCCGAGGGCCCCTATACAGACCAGTAAGGTTCCCACACGTCGCCTCCTGTATGATATACTACATGTACACATGTGCCCTATTGTGACCATTTAAGTGCCCCTATACTGACCATGTTACCAGAGGGCCCCTATACGGACCAGTAAGGTTCCTACCCGTCGTCTCCTGTATGATTATACTACATGTACGCCATGTGCCCCTATTGTGATCATTTAAGTGCCCCTATACTTGCCATGTTACCAGAGGGCCCATATACAGACCAGTATGGTTCCCACCCGTCGCCTCCTGTATGATATACTACATGTACAAATGTGCCCCTATTGTGATAATTTAATTGCCCCTATACTGACCATGTTACCCGAGGGCCCATATACAGACCAGTAAGGTTCCCACCCGTCGCCTCCTGTATGATATACTACATGTACAAATGTGCCCCTATTGTGATCATTTAAGTGCCCCTATACTGACCATGTTACCCGAGGGCCCATATACAGACCAGTAAGGTTCCACCCGTCGCCTCCTGTATGATATACTACATGTACGCATGTGCCCCTATTGTGATCATTTAAGTGCCCCTATACTGACCAGGTTACCCGAGGGCCCCTATACGGACCAGTATGGTTCCCACCCGTCGCCTCCTGTATGATATACTACATGTCACATGTGCTCCTATTGTGACCATTTAAGTGCCCCTATACTGACCATGTTACCGAGGGCCCCTATACGGACCAGTAAGGTTCCTACCCGTCGTCTCCTGTATGATATACTACATGTACGCATGTGCCCCTATTGTGATCATTTAAGTGCCACCCCCTATACTGGCCATGTTACCCGAGGGCCCATATACAGACAGTATGGTTCCCACCCGTCGCCTCCTGTATGATATACTACATGTACACATGTGCCCCTATTGTGACCATTTAAGTGCCCCTATACTGACCATGTTACCCGAGGGCCCATATACAGACTAGTAAGGTTCCCAATTGTCGCCTCCTGTATGATATACTACATGTACAAATGTGCCCCTATTGTGATCATTTAAGTGCCCCATATACTGATCATGTTACCCGAGGGCCCATATACAGACCAGTAAGGTTCCCACCCGTCGCCTCCTGTATGGTATACTACATGTACACATGTGCCCCTATTGTGACCATTTAAGTGCCCCTATACTGACCATGTTACCCGAGGGCCCATATACAGACCAGTAAGGTTCCCACCCGTCGCCTCCTGTATGATATACTACATGTACAAATGTGCCCCTATTGTGATCATTTAAGTGCCCCTATACTGACCATGTTACCCGAGGGCCCCTATACAGACCAGTAAGGTTCCCACACGTCGCCTCCTGTATGATATACTACATGTACACATGTGCCCCTATTGTGACCATTTAAGTGCCCCTATACTGACCATGTTACCCGAGGGCCCCTATACGGACCAGTAAGGTTCCTACCCGTCGTCTCCTGTATGATATACTACATGTACGCATGTGCCCCTATTGTGATCATTTAAGTGCCCCTATACTTGCCATGTTACCCGAGGGCCCATATACAGACCAGTATGGTTCCCACCCGTCGCCTCCTGTATGATATACTACATGTACAAATGTGCCCCTATTGTGATAATTTAATTGCCCCTATACTGACCATGTTACCCGAGGGCCCATATACAGACCAGTAAGGTTCCCACCCGTCGCCTCCTGTATGATATACTACATGTACAAATGTGCCCCTATTGTGATCATTTAAGTGCCCCTATACTGACCATGTTACCCGAGGGCCCATATACAGACCAGTAAGGTTCCCACCCGTCGCCTCCTGTATGATATACTACATGTACGCATGTGCCCCTATTGTGATCATTTAAGTGCCCCTATACTGACCAGGTTACCCGAGGGCCCCTATACGGACCAGTATGGTTCCCACCCGTCGCCTCCTGTATGATATACTACATGTACACATGTGTTCCTATTGTGACCATTTAAGTGCCCCTATACTGACCATGTTACCCGAGGGCCCCTATACGGACCAGTAAGGTTCCTACCCGTCGTCTCCTGTATGATATACTACATGTACGCATGTGCCCCTATTGTGATCATTTAAGTGCCCCCTATACTGGCCATGTTACCCGAGGGCCCATATACAGACCAGTATGGTTCCCACCCGTCGCCTCCTGTATGATATACTACATGTACACATGTGCCCCTATTGTGACCATTTAAGTGCCCCTATACTGACCATGTTACCCGAGGGCCCATATACAGACTAGTAAGGTTCCCAATTGTCGCCTCCTGTATGATATACTACATGTACAAATGTGCCCCTATTGTGATCATTTAAGTGCCCCATATACTGATCATGTTACCCGAGGGCCCATATACAGACCAGTAAGGTTCCCACCCGTCGCCTCCTGTATGGTATACTACATGTACACATGTGCCCCTATTGTGACCATTTAAGTGCCCCTATACTGACCATTGTTTACCCGAGGGCCCATATACAGACCAGTAAGGTTCCCACCCGTCCGCCTCCTGTATGATATACTACATGTACAAATGTGCCTATTGTGATCATTTAAGTGCCCCTATACTGACCATGTTACCCGAGGGCCCATATACAGACCAGTAAGGATCCCACCCGTCGTCTCCTGTATGATATACTACATGTACGCATGTGCCCTATTGTGACCATTTAAGTGCCCCTATACTGACCATGTTACCCGAGGGCCCCTATACGGACCAGTAAGGTTCCCACCCGCCGTCTCCTGTATGATATACTACATGTACGCATGTGCCCCTATTGTGATCATTTAAGTGCCCCTATACTGACCAGGTTACCCGAGGGCCCCTATACGGACCAGTATGGTTCCCACCCGTCGCCTCCTGTATGATATACTACATGTACACATGTGCTCCTATTGTGACCATTTAAGTGCCCCTATTCTGACCATGTTATCCGAGGGCCCCTATACAGACCAGTAAGGTTCCCACACGTCGCCTCCTGTATGATATACTACATGTACGCATGTGCCCCTATTGTGACCATTTAAGTGCCCCTATACTGACCATGTTATCCGAGGGCCCCTATACGGACCAGTAAGGTTCCCACCCGCCGTCTCCTGTATGATATACTACCCCTTTGTACATATGTGCCCCTCCGTGACCAGCTGTTTTGACACTGTGCTCCTATATGGACCATGTTACCCGAGGGCCTCTATGCGGACTAGTAAGGTTACCACCCGTCGCCTCCTTATGATATACTACATGTACATAAGTTCCCATATTTGGATCATTTTAGTGTTCGCGAATGTAACTACATGCCAATATTTGTCACATACAGCACAATATAATTGTCATATAGTTGTTTTAGATTGTGCTGTTACACAGGCTGGTCTGGAGCTACACAGGTGACAAATGTCGTAATGTCCATTGTTATAACTGTGGTACATATACAATGGTTCCCTCGTTCACTATACTAATTTACTGCTCGACGTTAGCCTTTACATGGCGTTAGCGTTAGTGTTACACTAGTACTGTTAGGCACGCTGTTCTGTGTTCATACTGGTTACAAATGCCGTAAGATCCTTTAACTCAACTCTTGGTAGACATACAAGTGTCCCCTTATATACGTACCAGTGTTACAAATAGATGTGAGTGTTTATATGGCATGTTTATAATTGCCCCTATATTGGCCATTATTCTGCCCCTATACTGACCATGTTACCATAGTGCCCCTATAGTGGCCGTAACGTTACCACCCCTACTGGATGCATCCCTGCCATCCCTGCATGATACGTAAACAAATCAAAGTTGGCTATGAAGGGCAATTCTTCGTTTTGATTGGTGGAAAATTTTGTGAATATTAACTAGCGTCAAATGACGCGCATACGCGATCCAATGGGATAAGGATAAACCCGAGATGCTGGGATAAACCCGAAAATGCTGGGGCTGCTAGTAAGGAGATTTTGAGCAGAGGTCGATTATAAATTAGCCGAATAAACACATTTTACGCGATTATACGTGGCTGAAACTTGTTCTGTTTAATAAATAAAAGCTTTAAATTAGCCCAATAATCGGCGTATGTTGGCGTATATGGCCATTAGAGCCAACTATGGACTTCAACAACAATAACTTCCGGGT
The DNA here is from genome assembly GCA_029237695.1 of Conchocele bisecta. Lineage (NCBI taxonomy): Eukaryota > Metazoa > Mollusca > Bivalvia > Lucinida > Thyasiridae > Conchocele > Conchocele bisecta. The sequence goes on from CM055266.1 coordinate 33,610,764, forward strand.
TAAATCTCTTCAGGCGTTCAGCTCATTAAGTATTCATAAAATTGTGTTATTTGGCTATAAGTAAAAAAGTTTTAAACGGAGATAATTGCCAAAAATGCAAACTTTATCGGTTGATGCAATTTGGAAGTGATACAGAAAAATTCGCGTTCGTAGATTACCGAATAGCGGAGAAAAGGGTTGCTACAAACTTTTTCAGAATTCGATGGATAACCAATATATTAGCCGATCTATAAATAGATCGGCTAATAATAATGCCAATCAATACATGGGGTAATGGTGAATGAATGTTTATTTTTCCAGAAAATGTCATATCTACAGAATATACACAATACTATTTGTCATACCGCAGATAAGTTTCTCGGCTTTTGATTGGCTAGCTTGCCTGGTCATATATATTATATGACCTGCCAAGACCGTCGGACATACAGGAATTGCGATTACCCTCCGGCGCCTCGCGTCCAATGAAGAACATTTTGCAAGCGTCTACCGATTGCGAATTGTATTCCTCACTAAACATAATAAAACCCCGAATTTATCAATACAAGTAACAAATTGTACACTCAAAACCAGTCTATATTGCTTATTTTTGCATAAATATTCTTCGCTCATCAAAATATGAGCGAAAATTAGCCAAAATAACGAAAATAGCTTTTCAAATCTAAACGCGCTTGCCTTCGTGACACGGCTATATTTAGGTCACAAACTATGGGTTCCACGCACGAAACCGCGGCGTAGCAATGACAGCGAATGTTTGGGAACCAGTCGCATTATTTCTAGAGGCGCCAAAGGGAGAGCAAATCGATAGAGCAGTGGAATATACATTAAATTACACGATATAAAAAAACTGTCATAAGTCTTTTGTTTTTCGATGGATTTCTTACTCCATATTTAGTTTGTTTTCGTTTAATAAAAAAACAAAATGTTCATTTACGCCTTTATATTAAGACTGACGGTAGAAAATCGAATCTCGGATTATTTTTCTTCCTGAAAAAACGCAAAGATCAAAATAAGAGATATGTTTATACGGCCAAATACAGGATCTGCGGTATGACACATACGTTATTGTGATTCTACACAGGCTATATGGTGTAATATTGCCCGTCTGAAGGTATCGCCTCGGGTGAACATACCTCCAGACGGGCAATATTACACCATATAGCCTGTGTAGAATCACAATAACTTATAATGTCTCCCTATATTATAACCTCCTGGGTGGGCATGTACCTTTAATGTAGAAATAAATATGTATTTGATGTGAAGGTGGTTGTGGGCAGTAACTCTGCAAAACTCCCGTACGGTACGGGAGTTTTGCAGAGTTACTGCCCGCAGCGATGGGGAAGGATTGTCCCGTATATTAATTATATATTTAGAAATAGTTTTACTATATAATTTAACCGAATCCTATCCAATAAGGCCAGTCTCTCCTACTTTCACTATTTGTATGGATACTGTGGGACCTACTTGTACATGACCTGCAGCCAGTCTTTACTGGTTCTGCATGAATTAAACAATAGTTTAGTTTAAACATATTTTATTGCTCTTTTTGTTTTACAATAATTGTACAATAAACAAATTTCTGGTAAAGAGAGCAAACGGGTTGGGCTACAAGTTTTTACAACGTTAGCTACAGCCCTTCCCAAAATTTCCATTCCCTTCCCTTCCCAATTAAACAATAGGTTCACTTACTCGTAAGAAAGAAAAATCCAATCTCGTCATATCCCCCAATATTGTTTACGTTTTTTGGCCACGGAAACTCTGTTTACGTGACATCACGTGACCAACAGGTTTAGTATTTTCTTTTAAATGCTACAATATGCTGAAAACTGCTGTTAAAAGTACCCCAAAATGTTCCTCAAGTACAACTAGGTAGAAATAAATCAATATTTGCAAGCAAACTAGGTCTGTGACCTCAAAACGCCCGCACTATATTTTTATACCGGACTACCCCCTGGGAGATTTCGCGCCATTTGGTATTGTCTAACCTAGAAATAAGCCATATTTTCCATAAATGACGTCGAAAATAGAACCAAAAAGTCAGAGCTCCTGCGAAATCCAATTCAATAAATAGAGAATAGTAGGTTAGTGCCGTGAATGGGAAAAAATATCTGGCAAGGCTCAGGAAACGGGATGGGCGAGGCTCTGCCGAGCACATCCCGTTTCTGTGCCGCGCCAGATATTTTTTCCCATTCACGGCACTAACCTACTATTCTATTTATCCCGTCAACACCTACAAATTGCTGTAAAATGCAAAAATAGTATTGACTGGATATCAAAAATGTTTCACGGCACCGTGTTTCACGGCACATACGCACTGTGTTGACGGGATAAAACATGATATCTGAATGGGTTATCGTAGCTTGTTATTTCCCATTGCAACTCTATTTATAGAGATAAAGTCCTTTTGTTTATTTTAGCGTTTATTTCTTACTGCATAACTTGCAGAATATAAAGACAGCACACAGGGTAGACCCAGATCAGACTGCACACATGTGCAGTCTGATCTGGGCCTACACTGATTGCAATACAATTAATAAGTGTGAAAATATGAACATGGCAAAGAATGCAGTTCCGGATCAGATAGCGCAGATATGTAGGATAATCTGGATCAACACTAGTCAGGCGCGGATCCAGGATTTCGGGTTAGTGGGGGGGGGGGGGGGGCTTTTGCAATACTTGACTATATTATCGAACGAGCTAAAGCTCGTTCGATAATATAGTCAAGTATTGCAAAATAGTCGACCGAGCGGAGCTCATGATAGTGCTAGGGGGGTCCGGGGATTGTTTTTGAAATCTACATCGCATTTCTTGCGCTTTGGCGCATTTTGGAGCAAAAATATTGACACTGTCACAGTATGTTTAGACAGGATTTTTGATTGAAAACGTTTAAATTTTGAAACGATAAGACAACGACCGAAAAATGCATGGAATACATGGCACTTGGCATGAAAAGTGCCTTGTAACTTGTAAAAAAAATTTACTCGGCGAATTTTATGGGGGGGGGGGAGGGGGGGGGGGGGCGCGACCGCCCCACCAGCCGCCCACCCCCACCCCTGAATCCGCCCATGTTAGTCGAAAACACTATAATGACTGCTTTAGACAAATCATGCGATATTCGGTTTTATTATAAGCAATTACGCCATGGAATATACAAGTTGGACCGGATTTCTATAAATAAATTCAAAGGGAGATAACTAGCTACGATCCCCCCATTGTTATCATTTTCTTTTTCCTTCAACGTCCTTTATGAAAAATGACGACGCGATAAGGGAGGTATTGCCAGATCTGGGCATACGTTTTATCTTTATACGTGCGGGTTGCGTCACAGTCATTCGGCGTGTTTCGGCTTTCATCGGTGTAACTCTATGTTCATATGATCATTTGAAAATTATCATTATCCTGCAGAAATACATAGAATGCATTGAAAATTACAATTTTAAACATGTTATTTTGTTTTGATACGAGGTCGTGTCCGACCGAGTTATACCGATGGAAGCCGAAACACGCCGAATGCCTGTGGGTTGCGTGTGAAATCGTTATCAAAGTCCTATTACACGTATATCGATTTTAATGACATTTCAAGTAGGTGCCGTTTCATGCAAGGATTTGGTTAGACACTTATGTCTCTGCGTTATGCACTTACCCGTTATATCAGTTTCAACACGAACATAGAGTATAGCGTTGCTCGCTCACGGTATTAAATCCAGTTAACATTAAAGGTCCATTTATGGTTAAAAATTACGGAGCCCCGCAGGGGACATGGATTCTTTTTATTAATTCGTTCCCACGAAATAACAATTCGTTCCCTCAATTTAACAATTCGTTCCCTCGAATTAACAATTCGTTCCCACGATATAACAATTCGTTCCCACGAATTAACAATTCGTTCCCGTGGGAACGAATTGTTATTTCGTGCGAACGAATTGTTAAATTGAGGGAACGAATTGTTATTTCGTGAGAACGAATTAATAAAAAAAAGAATTCTACGTCCCGTGCTCTGTAGAAAATGGTCACGGTGATGGAAATAGATTTAAACTTTATATTTACAAACCTAAATATATAATATGAAATGGATATGCCCCATCCAAACTGTGTATGTGTTAAAGCAGGGGTTCCACATGTCAGGTTAACATATCATATAGGGATACATATAGTTGTGTGTATTCTGTAGATATGACATTTGTTGGCAAATAAACATTCATTCACCATTACCCCACGTATTGATTGGCATTATTATACATTTTATATCAGACATACATTTTCACACTGGTATCAAGGGCGATAACCATGTTACCTAAACATGTTAACATACAGTAATATTTATTCTCTGTTTATCTTTTTTGCTGTACATACTTTATAATCTGTCGAAAATATTATTTTTGCACGCATGTAGTGCAGCTCCTGATCAAATACCACGGCCATGCAACTACTGGCTGATCTGAATCTCGCAGCCACACACATGCACGGCGGTGGACGGTATCAGTGTAACGAGGGTTTGGGATCACGTGGTTTCCGAAAGTTTCCCAACCTGATTTTCCGACATGAAGTACATGCAATCTGCAACGTCATTTTTAGCCCTTTGAACCCGAAACCCCGCTATATCGGTTTATGCAAAAAGTGCAGATCCAGATGAGCCGGCTCGTAACGAGCCGTCTCATCAGGATCTGCACTTTTTTAAAGTAATTTTAATATTTTTGAGAACAATAAATATCCCCTTTTCATAAATGGACTAGTCTGAAAACCATTTTGTGACGGTTCGGTTGGTTGCAAAATAAACATATCAAAATCCATTCCAGTTACTTATGGGTGAAAGGGACACCTTAAGGGTTAAGGGACACCTTTTTTATCTAAATATTCCTAATAAGCGGACGGAGTTTGATGATATATAGCGAAACAAAGTTGATGACATGTGTTTTATGGTTCAGCTCTAACAGTTCTGGACAATAACTTATAACTTTCACGAATAATCGAGTGTCATTTATTTCGTATATTCACGTGCTCTAGAATTTTATTTTAACATCAACACGACAGAATTAGTATTATTATTCGGCTTATATTTAAGGGTGGGAATTGGCTCCAACACTTCCATACCCGGGATATATAGCCCAGTAAAGAAGCAGGCCGATGGTCGTCGGTCTGTTTTATATTTCCAAATTTTGATAAATGTTGCATTTATTCAGGCTCCAAAAATGTGAGCCAAATATAGGAGAATCTATGCAGGTATGGTAACCTATAATTGGGAGAGGAGGATGGTGTGTGTGCCGGTATTGTGACAGGCTGCGCCGCATATGGGTTGTATGAGCAGTGTAGCTCCTGATCAAATAACGATAACGATTTATATTGCTTGTGAGAAACATGAATGGTGTTTCAATGATGGAATGGCGAGCAGTGCAGATCCTGATCAGACTGTGCGGATGCACAGGCAGATCTGGATCTACACTGGTCGCAAAATATATCTATTATGTAATACAAATGTTGTTCATGATTGCATTTGCGCAAATATAGGAGTAAGATTTGCAAATCTGAAAGATACCCTTTGATAATCAGCCAATCCAGACATATATCGGACAGGCCGTGTGAGTTTGCATCTAATAAGATGTGTGATATCTAATGAAAGATATTTACAAACTGTATGATATTTTCCATAACTGACGTTGACAGTTGACGGTATTTTCACAGCAAAATGTGCAATGGAAGTTCTCATTTGCCTAGAAACAATTTCTGAGAATAGTTTTCATGAAACATCTCACATATTCTTAGGTACAAAATCGCATGGCTTGTCTCATATTATCGTCACCTCATGGCACGGTATGCATACGGCGACGATGTTCACACCTGTAGCCCATTTCATCAACATTGCAAAGTATACATTAGTAGCAAAGTATACTTTGAGGGAGAAATTTTCAATTTTATGATAAATTTATTAATTTTTATTATACTGAATGTATTACATTATCACAGCCATTTTGGCTGTGATAATGTAATACATTCAGTATAATAATTCTGCATACTTTTAATCATGAATATATGCATTTGTTAGTTCTATATGAAATAATGCATTTCAGGAAAAATAAATGATTACTCCCTTAAAGTATACTTTGATAGGTAAGTATACTTTGCAATTTTGATGAAATCGGCTACTGGCTTGCACATTTGTGGCTGTGACTGGAGAAATGGGGCTTATGGCATTTCTCACCAGTGTAGCTCCTAATCAAATAGCACACTCATGTAGCCTGAAAATGATATACTTTGTTTGTTAGAAACATGACGGGTGTTTTATTGACGAAATGGCGAACAGTGTAGATCATGATCAGACTGTGCGGATGCACAAGCTGATAAGGATCTACACTGGCCGCAAAACTCACTCTCATTTCTCCAGTCACAGTGGCATTTGTGCAACCACCGACTTATTTCGGATTTACAGGAATGAACCTTATCATAAAATTGGCCACAATCGTAGATCCTGATCAGATTTATTCCCCTGCGATATAAACACATTACGGTGGAACCCTTCTAACACTCGGGAAAATATGGATGTTTAACTTAGATGTGTTTCGCCGTTATGTATATTTGATTACAATGACTGTTCATGATTGTAAAATACTAGAAGGTGCCATGAAGAGCTAACATGTCTGATTTACAGTGGAACATATCCAAACAGGACACCCTGGGGACCTCCCAGGGTATCCGGTTTGGATAGGTTTCACTGTACCAGATTACTAATACATGTAGTTGAGTCCGGCCCTGGTGTTACTACTCCGATCACATTTCGGTGATATTGATTATGAAAAAATGCATTGTTTTCCGTAAATTATGCCGAAAGTTGATACAAATTTAAATTGCGCAATGAGCTCTGAAATTTGTGTATTTTTTTTGACGTTAGTGGTGGAAATTATTACACTGGAACCTCTCCAAACCGGACACCCTTGGAGGTCCCCAGGGTGTCCGGTTTGGAGATGTTCCAATGTAAATCAGACATATTAGCGCTTCATGGTACATTCTATTGTTTTGCAATCATGAAAAGTCATTGTAATCAGAGATACATAACAGCGAAACACATCTACGATAAACATCCATATTATCCCGAGTGTCCGGTTTGGAAGGGTTCCCCTGTACTGTTTTTTCGGCATCATTATCAGCCAAACAACTGTAATGGCAATTTCAGGGCTCATTTTATTATTGCACATTTCGCATTTACTTAATTGTATTCAAGTTCGTACGTCATTCATTTCTAAAAATAAATACAGTGCACCCTTTGTACAACAGCACACTACTGTCTGTTTCATGAAAACTGCCCACATTTTACGGCTATATAAACAATTAAAAAACAAGATTTCTTTTGATAATATTAAATTAAAGGAAAAATTAAGAATGAGCCTTCTTTTTATTTTGTGAAATTTGGTCAAATATTGATTTTATTGCGAAAAAATAATTTCCCCATGTTAAATCCCCATAGACATCTTCACGGAGTGAAGATGTCTATGGGGATTTAACATGGGGAAATTGTTTTGAATTTCAGAAATACTGGACCGATTTTTAAAATTTAACTTTTGTTTTCTTAGTTAGATCATATCCAAGCTATCTAGCCAGGTTTCGGAGTCAATTTCCAAATTTTTTCGTTTTTTGACTCCTCCCACACTGCCTTACCACTTTTTCCCCCATGTTAAATTCCCATAGACAAATCAATTTTTCGTAATAAAATCAATATTTGACCGAATTTCACGAAATAAAAAGAAGGCTAATTCTTAAATTTTCCTTTAATTTAATATTATCGAAAATAATATTGTTTTTGAATTGTCTATATGGCCGTAAAATTTGGGCAGCTTTCTTGAAACAGACAGTAGTGACCGTTACAGAGAGGGGGCTCTTTTAGAGGGGTGGCCGTTCGGCGAGGTTCGACTGTAGTACTAAGTAGTATAGCTTATATTATTGAAAATGTGTTGTAGTGACGAACATATATGTGGCTGAGACTGGAGAAATTGGGCTTATGTGTTTTGCGACCAGTGTAGGTCCTGATCAGCACAGTCTGAACAGGATCTGCACTGTTCGCCATTCAATCAATGAAACACATCTCAAAGTTATAGGGAGCAATACAGATCGTTACCAGACTACAAGAGTGTGCTATTTAATTCGGGGCTACTCTGATCACAAATCCCATAAGCCCCATTTCTCCAGTCACAGCCACAAATCAGGCGCGGATCCAGGATTTGGGGTTGGGGGGGGGGGGGGGCGTAACTATTTTGCAATACTTTACTATATTTTAATATAGTCAAGTATTGCAAAATAGTCGACCGAGCAGAGCTCGGGATAGTACGGAAGCCCGTAGGTGCCAGGTAGTGAAAATATTTTATCTGGCGGCCGCCACTTAATTTACCTGGCGGCCGCCACATAATTTATCTGGCGGCCGCCACATAATTTATCTGGCGGCCGCCACTTAATTTACCTGGCGGCCGCCACCTAATATCTGGCGGCCGCCACATAATTTATCTGGCGGCCGCAACTTAATATCTGGCGGCCGCCACATAATTTATCCGTAATTCCTGTACTGTAGTAATAAAATAAAATGTTATCAGTTACTTCCCTTAAAGTGGCGGCCGCCAGATAAATTATGTGGCGGCCGCCAGATATTAAGTGCCGGCCGCCAGGTAAAATATTTTCACTACCTGGCACCTACGGGCTTCCGTAGGATAGCGCTAGTGGGGTCCGGGGGAAATTTTTTGAAATATGTTTAGACATGATTTTTGATTGAAAACGTTTACATTTTGAAACAATAAGACAACTACGGAAAAATGTATGGAATACATGGCACTTGGCATGAAACTTGCCTCGTAACTTGTAAAAAATCTTTACTTGGCGAATTTTAGGGGGGGGGGGGCGGCCCCCGCCCCCTGAATCCGCCCATGCAAATGTTTGCTCCACTAACCGTAATCTGGCTGCCAAGCCGGCTATCTGTCGATCACAGATTTATGATCAAGCATACTGACAGTAATGGGCCGTACTCTGATGTACTAGTCAATAGTGGATCTTACATGAATGCTGATTTCATATGATAGTTATTGAACAAGTTTACTGGTTTAATAATAAACGAGGCTATGTTGAGTACCATATTTAATCCACACAACGGTTAGATTTTATTTATTGTATAAACACAAAATCGTACCGATCACACAACACGTTTTCTGTATCGGCCTCATTTGCATATTTATTACAATATGTTTTATGAATCCAGATAATGATTGCACGTACTATTTTCACTGGGGATTTTACGGAGCCCCGCAGGGGACGTATAATTTTTTTTTTATCATTTCGTTCCCACGAATTAACAATTCGTTCCCTCGATTTAACAATTCATTCCCATGAAATAACAATTCGTTCCCACCGGAACGAATTGTTAATTCGTGGGAACGAATTGTTAATTCGTGGGAACGAATTGTTAATTCGAGGGAACGAATTGTTAAATTGAGGGAACGAATTGTTAAATTGAGGGAACGAATTGCCATTTCGTGGGAACGAATTGTTAATTCGAGGGAACGAATTGTTCTATCGTGGGAACGAATTGTTAATTCGAGGGAATGAATTGTTAAATTGAGGGAACGATTTAATAAAAAAAAAATCCATGTCCCCTGCGTGGCTCCGTAGGATTTACTATTGTTAGACGTATCTACCAAAATGTCTGTGCACCCTGTAACTCAGTTTTCACCCTCAATGTGCATAACACATATTAAATATTCGTTAGAACACAGACATATGCTTACAAGGAATTATGCACACACGGACTGGCGAGTGACTATTAAAGGGACATACAATGTATCTGGAAATTTTTTAAAAATACTATCAAAGTAAAAACTTGTTTTCATCATGGCCCTGTGTAAAGTGAAACGGGCCCCAGGAGCTTGACCAACCACCAATGCCATAAGCCCCAGATGAGGAGCAGGTGATAGAGAAGAGTAGGTTAGTGCCGTGAATGAGAAAAAATATTCGGCAAGGCTCAAGACTTTTTTATTTCTCATCAGAAGTATATGTTGTGACCACTCATTTGAACCGTCTCGCCGAGACGGTTCAAATGAGTGGTCACAACATATACTTTGGTTCAGAAATAAGGAAAATAGATAGAGAATAGTAGGTTAATGCCGTGAATGAGAAACAAATATCTGGCAAGGCTTAGGAAACGGGATGGGCGAGGTTCTGCCGAGCACATGTCGTTTCCGTGCCGCGCCAGATATGTTTTCCCATTCACGGCACTAACCTACTATTCTATGTGTTCCGTCAACACATACAAATGGCTTTAAAATGCAAAAATAATAACCCAATCCACCGCACATATTCATACGCAGTGATTAGGTCTTATTGACAAGATGTCAAAAATGTTTCACGGCACATACTAGGACCGCTAGGTTGTTTCAATTGTCACACACATAGGTACAAAAATATCGTATTTGTTGCGTTCAACAAGATAGAAACTCTGATTCTTATGTACCGATATCGGTGAAAATTGAAACATCCATCAGAGCTAGTATCTTCTTATATCTTCAATTAAACCAATTTACACAGGGACATGATGAAAATACGTTTTTTTCCCAACAAATTGCGGATATGCCCCTTTAAACAGGCGAGTAAATACCTTTTCTTTCAAGCGAGATTCAGCGTTACTTTACATCCTCGATCTATATTACGTCCCTGGGGCCCGTTTCACTAAACTTCGTACGACTAAAATGTTTGTAAGTGCAAATTTAGGATCGTCTGTAAATTTCAATTGATGTATTTACATTTATTGAACATACGCTGCATATGCAGCATGAGCTCAATAAATGTAAATCCAATAAGTGTTTACATGAAAACAATGGTAACGTGAAATTTACAGACTATCATAATTTTGCAGTTACAAACATATTTAGTCGTACGAAGTTTAGTGAAACCGGCCCCTGGTTAGATTCACCAGACTTGCTTCAGTAAGTAAATTGCGAACGGTGTAGCTCATGATCAGACGCGCAGGCTGATCAGGAGCTACACCGATCGCAAAGGAATTATATTGGCACATCACACGTATTTGCTTCATTGAAGCTACGGTTGTTTATTTATACCGTCTCCTGATTCTACCAGTCTAGGATGAATCCGAAGCTCTACTAAGTTGATTGACAGGTTGTAAAGATTGCGACGCGAGAACAAATAGCCGACATTGATTGCATGACATTGGTTATTCTACTTCTCGCGGGATCCGCCAAGGACGTGACCCTAGGTTAAGTAAACAATCGTGTTGCTCGTCAGAATACTACACAGAATCAACGTACTGAAAATACTGAAATATATTATCTCCACAAAAACTGATCACTTGCGGAACTAGAGACTGAAAGGGACATATTTTCTCAATCATCATCCAGAGACAAATGTACTGTGATGGTGCAAATCCATTCCCATACATATACGTTTTCTCTAGAATAAAGTACTTTTCGAAATTCCCAGAAACAATTGTACGAAACTGGCGGCTAACTGTTCACTGCTACCTATCTGTGAGAACTAAAGATAATAGCTGCTGTATTCATACGCACGAAATGGTTGCAACCCCGGAGCCCCCCCCCCCCCCCTCTAGATCCACCCCTGTATATACATACATGTATATATATTCTTTCTAAATGTGGTACATGTATAGTATTACATGTAATATGTAGATGTGACTGCAGAAATGGGGCATATGGGATTTTCGACCAGTGTAGATCCAGATCAGCCTGTGCATCTGCACAGTCTGATCAAGATCTGCACAGTTCGGCATTCCATCAATGTAACTCCCGTCATGTTTCTAACGAGCACTCTGGGGGCCGTTTCACTAAACTTCGTACGACTAAAATGTTCGTAAGTGCAACATTAATATAGTCTGTAAATTTCACATTAACAATGTTTTCTTGTAAACAATTATTGGATTTACATTTATTGAGCATAGGCTGCATATGCAGCCTATGCTCAATAAGTGTAAATCCATCAATTGAAATTTCCAGACAGTCCTAAATTTGCACTTACGAACATTTTAGTCGTAAGAAGTTTAGTTAAACGGCCCCTATATCGTTTTCAGGCTACATGATTGTGCTATTTGACCAGGAGCAACTCTGGTCTTAAATACCGCAAACCCCATTTCTCCCGTCACAGACACATACTATCTGCCTTCTGTGTTTCAGGTAGAGCTGCACGTGCATCTTGACGGGTCAGCCCGACCGGAAACAATACTGGACATTGCCAAGTATGTGATCGGTAGCGGGGAGGGATCATATGCAGGATTGTAGCTGCAGGTTTTCCGCTTTATATGCAGTAGGTTGCACTATATCGCTACACTACAGTCAATGGTAAAAAGAAAGCGGAATAACATTTGCAATTCGCGCAATTAAATATACAGGGCGTTGACATTCATAGTTCGCTATATTGTTATTGAGAGAAACTTCTACAATATGACGCAACAATATTACAATAAACTTACCTAATAAAATGTGTATTAACAAAATTCTTAAGTCACTCTCCACGAAGTTGACGAAAACAAATAACGCTGAAAACGCAAATTTGGAAATATTTCTCCGTCATAACGCTTATGTAATGAAATGCAATTTATTGTTTACCCTTTCTTATCGACCAATGAAAGAACAGCATTTCGTCTCAATTACTCGAATATTGCGTCGCTTTCGCCAATATATATTAAATTAATAATTGCATGTTCAGCCGCTATATTTAGAGCTGATTGTACGCGTTACTGCCATCATTTCACATGACACAAAACATATTACCGCCAATCACATACTAGTATAGCGATTAGAAATCACGTTTAGGGGCGGAGCTTCGCGAATAGGCAGTGTAAACAATAATTAAGTTATAGATCACATATTGACTTTTTAATAAACTAATTTCTTGCTCGCTAGCGACTCGCTCGAAATTAATTTATTAGAAATTCTGTGCGTGATCAAAAACTATTACGTAATGTAATTATTGTTATTTAATCAGAACTGGCAGGCCCGTAGCCATATTGAGGCACACTAGAGTATTTGTGCTTAAAGTAAAGAAAGAATGTATAAAATAGTCATTGATAGATTTTTGTAAGTTTTGGTTGTTCTCTAGATTTGCCCCAGTATATTTTGTGTGCTCTGGTTACACCCCTGACGTGGTTATAGTTATAAAGATATTTCACCGTTACGTAATACGTTTACAGTAGGTAAGAACGGACGTCTGCCGAGAGTCTACAGTCTTCGCGAATATGTCCGCACAAGCAAAAGTGTCCGTTAACATATTCGCGTTGCCCTGAGAAATAACAGGCGAAATGTCCGCAGTGTTCGGTGAATTTTCAACATATATGCAGCTATGCAATTTGTTGGTTCTGAGTTCGTCCAAACGATGTTGAAACAATGTCACTCAGGATGCTAAACTGGAATTCACGATTCGCGGGATTTGCTCGATTTATACCGCAAGAAGTCCAGTGAATATTTGATTGTCCCGTCCATTTTTTTTTTTTTTTTTTTTTTTTATATTTCTTAATGTATATACATTGTTATCACTCAGTTGATTCGTCCAGACGAATTAAATGAGTGGTAACAGCATCTATCTTTCCATATTAATGGTTTTATAGTTTTCCGCGGTGCGCTCAAGCATAGCGGAACACTGTTGTCTTTAATATACGGAAGTGTAGCACGTGCAGCGAGCAGGACCGGTTCTGGTCACGTGATGTGCGGGCTGTAAAGCGTGTATCGTCATTCTTGCGATAGCAGTCTCTGCATGAACAAGTAATTTTCTCATATGAAATATAGATTATGATTAGATATGTAAATGCAATATAAGGTTTGAGTATGTCCATCCGCGTGCAAACGTTTGCTGTGGCCCGAGGGAACTGTTTGAACCCAAGGCCGCAGGCCGCGGGTTCAAACAGTTGCCTCGGGCCACAGCAAACGTTTTGCACACGGCTGTACCGCGGGTTCAAACAGTTCCCTCGGGCCACAGCAAACGTTTGCACACGGCTGGACATGATCAAACGTTATTGTTACATTTCCAACTAAAAACTGATGTAATTTGAGCATTATATTCAGTATTTTCAGTACTTTCATAAATCGTCCCATTCACGCACGCAGATCTATACTTTTCGGTATTCATATTCCGGGGCCGCGTCATGAACGTCATGAAGTAGTGACATGAAGTAGTGACGTCATGAAGGCACTTCCCACGTAGTGACGTCATGAAGGCATTTGGTCTACGCGCAGTCCCGGAATGAGCATTACCTAAAGCCATATGCAAACAGCACGCGCTATATGTTTGCACATTATATGTATGCAAACAACGGAAACCATGTTACATGTAACAATGTATGTTATCGTACATGTACAGATTTGTGGGTCCCGTGCTTTCTAGAGTGTATTTGGCCCTAGAGGTTTGTCTCTAGTTTTACCGCAAGGACCGCTGTGGGTTGTGTACTGTCATCTCGTCTCGTGCAGTAAAGATCGCAACCAGCAGATATATGTGTTTGTGTTTCATTTAGGGCTAAATGGAGTATAGTTAAGACTGCAACTTACTTTTTCAGCGATAATGTCCACAATCACAATCATAGCAGTTATCTGTAGCCGATTTCATCAACATTGCAAAGTATACTTATCTAGCGAAGTATACTTTGAGGGAGTAATCATTTATTTTTCCTGACTGATGCATTATTTCATATAGGACTAACGGCTGCATATATTTGATGATTACAAGTATGCAGAATTATTATACTGAATGTATTACATTATCACAGCCAAAATGGCTGTGATAATGTAATAAATTCAGTATAATAAAAATTAATAAATTTATTCTTAAATTTAAAATTTCTCCCTCAAGCTATACTTTGCTAGATAAGAATACTTTGCAATGTTGGTAAATCGGCTACTGATACAACGTTGTGATGTCATAATATATTCCTAGTAGAATGGAACATTATGACCCGTTTGTGTTTCAGTTAATGTACGGTTCGTGTGTGTGTACGAGGATATGGATCGCATAGACCCAGAGTTACACATTTGGGCCAGCTGAGAAAAGTATCTTACGACCACAGGTGGAAGACTCGGACCTATGACACCAAAAAAATGCCTATTAAAAAAATCCCATTACCCCACCCACTTGGTCTCGTACATTACCATCTTCAGAAAGGTGGGTAAGAATATGGCTATTATAGAAAGAGCCCTCTCTTTTCCGATTCGCACAAACACAATAAACATCGATTACATGTATGAAATATGTCTCTGGCAATCAATAAAGGTATTAGGTGTGTGAATATACTCACTTCAAATCGCTGTTTCAAGCATTTATTGAGTTATTCGCGTTTTGATTACCCCATCCAAAGCGAAAGTTGCGTGTACGAACGGACGGCCTCCGATTATGTGTGAGATTCTTTCGTACACGCAAATTTCGCTTTGGATGGGGTATACAAAATGCGAATAACTGAATAAATGCTGGAAACAGCGATTTGAAGTGAATATATTCACACACCTTTATCGATTGCCAGAGACAGAAGTCATACATTTAATCGATGTTTATTGTGTTTGTGCGAGCCGGAAAAGAGAGGGCTCTTTCTATAATAGTCATATTGATACTCACCTTTATCAATATAATATGGTACTGTACGAGACCAAGTGGGTGGGGTAATGGGATTTTTTTAATAGGCATTGTGTTTGTGTCGTAGGTCCGAGTCTTCCACCTGTGCTTACGACATGTGCAACATTTGTAGATCAGAGTGCCGTTTCACTGAACTTCGTGGGACTAAAATGTTCATAAGTGCAAATTTAGGATCGTCTGGTAATTTAATTTGATGGGATATACATTCAATGAGCATATGCAGCCTATGCTCAATAAATGTAAACCAATCATTATTTACAAGAAAACATTGTCAATGTGAAATTTACAGACTATCATAATTTTGCACTTACGAACCGTGATTTTAGTCGTACGAAATTTAGTGAAACGGCCCCCAGTAACCTGTTGCAAGGTCACAACTTCAGATTATGATCTACTGTCTGTTCCACATTTTTCTGCAGACCAACTTTCGGCTATTAAACACATTCAATTTAAACAATATTTAAATGTATGAAAAGTAACAAAAAGTCAACCTCCACAATGTGTTGTATTGATGAAAAAGTACTGACGTTTACATATTTTGTATATTTAGAGCGTTGAATAGCCTAAAATACGTCGGCAGCAAAACGTGGAACAAACAGTAATTTATCCCGTTAACACGGTGCCGTGAAACACGGTGCCGTGAAACATTTTTGATATCCTGTCATTACGACCTAATCACTGCGTATGAATATGTGCGGTGACTGGGGTTATTTTGTTTGCATTTTAAAGCCATTTGTAGGTGTTGACGGGATAAATGGAACAGTAGGTTAGTGCCGTGAATGGGAAAAATATCTGGCGCGGCACGGAAACGGGATGTGCTCGGCAGAGCCTCGCCCATCCCGTTTCCTAAGCCTTGCCAGATATTATTTCCCATTCACGGCACTAAACTACTATTCTCTATCTATTTTTGCTATCGTTAGTAAGGCTCCAACCGTGACTGAATAGTGAACATCAAGGACCCTGATCAGTCTGCGAGCATGCTTCGTACTGTTTCTTTAACCGGAGGCCCATTTATTAACCTGGGCCCGGTTGCTCAAAGCTTCAGTTAGCTTAACAGACTGTTAAATCCTTAGCAATGCTAAGGATTTAACAGTCTGTTAAACTAACTGAAGCTTTGAGAATGCTAAGGATTTAACAGTCTGTTAAACTAACTGAAGCTTTGAGCAACCGGGCCCTGCTGTATCATGTTTGTTCACGTGTTACAGATCTCATATAATACGGAATGTATGTCAGATGTGTAATCTTCGCCTATGAACTTGCAGGGAACGCGGAATGACACGGTACAAGTCTCTGGCGGACATTATAGACCACGTGGTGCTGAAGGAACCGAGCAGCCTGGAGCGACTTCTCTCTTCGTTCACATACTTCCTACCAGTTATAACGTAAGATTGTGCCATTGTTCCTTAGTTTGGTGACGTGTATCTGTGTGTGTGTGTTTATTTGTAAATAAAAAGGAAACCATTTGCATTATAATTTGGCCCACGAGGTGAATACGAAGTAGTTGCATGTGTTTCTATTTAACCATTCAAAAGCCAAACTCTATACTCTATAATAGTATAAATAGGCGTCCTGTGATATCTTTTGCTTAGCAAAATAAGCAATTTTAAGCAATATTTAAGCCACTGCTTATCCTTACTCAGCCTAAGCAAAACAGTTTATATCGCAGAAGCTATATTTAGAATATGTATCATTAATATATTATTGGGAAGTTAGTCTGTATTCCAATATAATATACTACATGTGGTATGTTGGCTACGTTACATAATAGTCCGTAATAATAAATAGACACTCTTGCAGCGTTGACTCATCGAATCAGGACTCCAGATGAGGAATTATTAATTAAGTATTTTCACTCCATCATTTCTGAAGCAATTGGGTATTTCAAAATTTTAATTGGGTAAAATAAAATCACATTACTGTTTACATATCAACAGACAGCAATTATTGAATAGTTTGCATGTCTTGGCATTTCATTAGAATTGTCTCCTTGGAGACAATTCTAGTGAAATACCAAAATGTGTTTTCATGGAAAATAAGAAAAATATGCTATAATTGTGATATGTTTATTGTTTTCTGCAGCATTATAAATGTACCACAAAATTGTAATTGCTTGTTGATACTCGCTACTTCTGATTTCAATTGGGGTTTTGGCAATTGTAATTGGGTATTTAAGCAAATACGCAGCTTATCTGGAGCTCTGTCTAATAGACTTGAATGATCATGATGATGGTAATGCACCATCGCAATACAAAGACTACATACACCACCTGCTACATCTGTTCTTGTTTCTATACAATACGCAGACACCGTGGAGTCTCCTTTTTGCAATTGTTATTTGCAACTCGTTATTGATGAAATGTGGATGTGACTGGAGAAATGGGGCTTATGGGCTTTGTTCAACTCTAGTCGCTTTTTTTTCCGTCGTCGTCAGCGTCGTCGTCCGCGTCGTCGTCCGAAATGTTCAAACGTTTGTACAAACTTCGTCATCATGGACACTTGTTACATGTGAGCATTTGAAACACATTCATGCTCCCATTAACATGACCTTGACTTTTTACCGTTACAATTTTGCGGAAACACGTTTGTACAGGCTTCTTCATCATGGTATAACTTTAATATTACTTGACGGATTTCTTCAATATTTGGACACTTGATAGACGTATTTGGAACACACCCATGCCGCCATTAACATGACCTTGACCTTTTTGACCTTCATATGGTTCTGGAAACACTTTGCCATTTTTGTTATGTCAAGCAGTACGTTAGTACATGCTCATGATCATGTTACGGTCAAATGCCTCGGCAGGCGCGACACAGCTTCCGTGACGGAACTCCTGTGTGGCCAGTGTATCTCCTGATCAAATAACACACTCTGATCTGTATTGCTTGTTAGAAGCATGACGGGTGTTTCATTGATGGAATGGCCATCTGTGCATATCTTGATCAGGGTTTGAGGATCCGATGCACATGCTGGTCTAGTCGCGAACTTAACTCTTGCAAATAACCCCCGTGCCGTCCGTAGGTGAGCTACGGACGGTATTGTAGTAGATTTCAAGAGTTACTGTTCGAAACTAAGGCTGATCTCGATCTACACTGATCGCCAAACGCATAAGCCCCATTTCTCCAGTCACAGCCACATATAATATATGTGTCGGGGTCTGGACTTATCATCTTTATCGCATCGCCGTGTTTCATCCATAGGCACTTTGTGGTATGAAAGAGAAACAGCCTCTTTCATTCCTACCCACTGTTGCTCCGATATTATATATCTAGAAGGTAGGACACTCGCCATCTTTTCAACCAACGTAAGTGGCACTAGTGTAAATTGGGCCCGGTTCTCTAATTCAGTAATTGTAACGCGCACGAAGGCCGGAGCGGCAGGGTCCCGGCCTTCGTGCGCGTTACACGTACTGAATTAGCGAGCCGGGCCCAACGTAAATGCTCCACTTCAGTCCATTTGCTTGATTTAAAGCACATTATGTCAACGTTTCTGAACATGTCTTGGCAATCCTAACTCGCAATCAAGCAGTTTGATTGACTGAGTCTGAGCTGTAGCACAGCTCAGGCTCAGCCAGTCAATTTGCTTGATTTCAAGCACATTATTCAAGTGTTTTGAAATATAAATAAATTCAAATATTGGCAAGATTAGCGCGGGCAGTCGTGCAGTATCGTTAATTTAAAGTCACTGATCCTCATGTGATGTATCATATATTTAATATGTGGTTGTTCTCGTTAGTGACTGCAAGCGACTGTTTTTAGCCATTTTATTTGATAACATTGCAAGTAGTTCCTGTTTTATTGGACTTGATAAATTGGGACGATAGTGTCACATAATGCATATCAGGCCACGGGACTCGAACCCGGGACCTCTGATTTACCGTAATGGACGATCGCTCCAACCGACCGAGCTAACCAGGCACGAATACATACCCTCTCCCCATAGTCAGTTACATACAAGTAGTTTAGGTATCGCCATTTTATTTATCCATTTTTAGTATCATTAACTATGTCTGTCGGTCGCCATTTTTGCGGACATGTTTATTCGCCGGAACTCGTGTACTTAGTATGTGGTACAAAAACGGAACTTTTAAAAACGGTTACAATTCATATTGCATAATACCTATTTGGTTGTAAATGTATCACATTAAGGTATGTATCTATGCTCCAATTTGGTATATAATATGTATGTCTATGACAATATTGTTATAAAGGCTGCCAATGGGGTGGGGGGGGGGGCATCATCAGTGTGAGATAGGCACACTTTGATTTGGAAAATTTTCCGATGACTTATCTCCCCTAGGCGGAAATTTTTTATTTTTGCACCGATCGTACCAAAATTCGGTATACATGTTTATCACGGAAAGACGAAGAAGCCTATTGATTGTCAAACATTTCCGATGATTGATCTCCCCTTTTTAATTTCCGGACTCTGTATCCTTGTCCACACAATAACTCAAGTTATACTTGACGGATCGTAACCAAATTCAGTTTAATGTTTATCATGACAATACGAAGAACTCTATTGAGTATATTTTTAAAACAAATCACACGACTTGTCTCCTCTTGGCGGCCATTTTTAATTTTCGCACTCTGTACCCTTGTCCATACAATAACTCAAGTTCTACTTGACGGATCGTAACCAAATTATGTATACATTTTTATCACGTTAGTGAGTTATCTTCCCTTGTTGACTGGCCTTGCCTCGATGGGCGTATATTGTGAGCTTCGGCACTCTTGTTGTTTCTGACGATACAGTTTCAGTTATTTCGGTACTTTGATTATTATTTATATTGGGGGTAATTCCAAAACCGATCCAATATTTTATTTTCAGTGGCAGCAAATCGGCATTATCAAGAATAACATATGAACTATGCGAAGATTGTGCAATACACAACATAAAATACATGGAGGTCCGCTACAGCCCACATCTATTCTCAGACATGGCGGATGGACCTACAATTGGCCAATCAGAAAACTGTTTTACACCACATGACGTCGTATTGACTGTAAACGAGGCTTTACTGAAAGGAATGAAAGACTTCAATGTGAAAGTGAGGACGCTATTGTGCTGTTTAACGAACAAACCAGGTAAGTTACTGTTGTACGTTAATTATTTGACGTCAAATATATACAAAGTGTATGACCACGTGGTATTAACAACAACAACACGGAAATCGATTCTTCGCAAAAATCACATAAGTCTGTGCCGAACTCCCTGGACGACCAAATGCAGCTCATAAAGAAGCGTTTGCTGCGCCATATTTCATCAAAATCCGTTTCATATTAAGGAAAATATCAAATAATACTTACTTTGGAGTGGGCAAGATTTCAACACTTTCATCCACTGTTGTTGTTGTTGTTATAACCACGTGATCATGCATTTTGATATACAAGTTACTTATTGTTTGCAAGAGACACGCAATAAATACTGTGGAACCCCATAAACAGGCCATAAACCGGACTTAATTTTGATATGTTTCGTTGTCGGCATTTACCTCCATTACTAATGTATGTTCATGATCGCAAAGCGTGTTTTGAAGTTGTCAGCTGTCTGTTTACAGTGGAACGTCTCTAAACCGGACATCCCGGGTGCAGACTCTGACCCGACGTCAAAGGTGTACAGGCTCGCCTAGGCCGCCACCGTTCATAGAGTCCATGTGTCTTGCTTTTCATGGCGCTTAGCAGCCACCCAAACATTAAATCGCACACCTATTTACATGTCTGTTTACTGTCTCCATGTGACGACCCTCAAAGTTATATCTGACACTAATATATTTACCAACCATATATACCCACCTACATAGCTGGTTAATTTCAGTCGTCTTTTTACCGTGTTACCTCACTTTAAATACTAACAAGTATGTTCTGTTCTGTTCTGTTCTGCTAGATAGCGCAGGTATATCCACAGGTATTCGGCTTTCGTCAATATTGTAATATACGTTACAAAGGCTTTAGCTCACGTCGGACGCAAGCGCGTATTTGAACAAACTCAGTGCTTTTATTGACACAAACGTAAATGGTTAGATGGCAATTA
This sequence comes from Conchocele bisecta, assembly GCA_029237695.1. NCBI lineage: Eukaryota > Metazoa > Mollusca > Bivalvia > Lucinida > Thyasiridae > Conchocele > Conchocele bisecta. The sequence goes on from CM055266.1 coordinate 33,632,401, forward strand.
TACATTTTAATTTGACAAGAACCGTTATCTTGCTGAAATACATAGACTATGTGCAAAATTAATGATCGATTTGAACATGTTTTTGTTTTACTACGAGTGTGTGTCGTACGTTTTATACAGAAATACCTAGCCGAAAATGTACCCGTGGCTGTATGGTACTCTGGTAATACTATACATGCAAATGAGATCACATGAACTTGAGAGACTTAGCCCTATTTTCGACTTACCTCTTCAATTATAATATAATTTATACACAAATACAGAAATAATTATGTCATAAGTTGAAGAAAGGATATATTCTAATGCACTCTATAAATATCACGCAATCTGATTGGCTGATGGTCATACATTACAGGTATATCATTGTTGATGAACGGTTGCAAATTATTTCAATATGTATTCCTACGCCAGTAGTAAAGGAGTGCATTTGAAATAGGTTAACCGCATTGTAATTTTGAAATTTACGGCGTATATCAGAAAATGATAGGTCGGAAAACATGTTTAATGGCTCCGCTAGCGCGTCGCCATTAAACAGATTTTCCGACCTATCATGTTCTGATATACAGATATTTCAAAATTACAATATAGTTAACCCTATAACCACGACAAATGAATTGGATGGTGTGTGGAAAAACACACTTTATTTTTAACTATATGTTGCTTATGTATTTATTGTCTAGGCAACTGTGTTGGAAACATTTCTATTCTACCTTGTTGTATTGTCTTAATCTCACCCTCTGACCCAGCTCTCAGCGCCATGCCATCTAATCACTCGCACAATACTACTAGCTACCACCCAGACGTGTCAAACAGAGGCTGTGAGAAACAGATGCCGTGTTAAATTGCCTGGAGATCGACATCAGGCGCAGGCAGACATTACAATAACCCACGAGAAACACACTTTATTTTTAACTATATGTTGCTTATGTATTTATTGTCTAGGCAACTGTGTTGGAAACATTTCTATTCTACCTTGTTGTATTGTCTTAATCTCACCCTCTGACCCAGCTCTCAGCGCCATGCCATCTAATCACTCGCACAATACTACTAGCTACCACCCAAACGTGAAAACAAACAGAGGCTGTGAGAAACAGATGCCGTGTTAAATTGCCTGGAGATCGACATCAGGCGCAGGCAGACATTACAATAACCCACGAGAAACACACTTTATTTTTAACTATATGTTGCTTATGTATTTATTGTCTAGGCAACTGTGTTGGAAACATTTCTATTCTACCTTGTTGTATTGTCTTAATCTCACCCTCTGACCCAGCTCTCAGCGCCATGCCATCTAATCACTCGCACAATACTACTAGCTACCACCCAGACGTGTCAAACAGAGGCTGTGAGAAACAGATGCCGTGTTAAATTGCCTGGAGATCGACATCAGGCGCAGGCAGACATTACAGTAACCCACGAGAACATGTCCATGCTTAAACTTACGGAGCCCCGCAGGGACGTATAGAATTCTGTTTTTTATTAATTAATTTCCACGAACGAACACTTCGTTCGCTCAATTTAACAATTCGTTGAAACACAATGGAACGCAAGACGTCAATATTTTTTCAATATTGACGTCCCGTGAGTTAATATTGGTCAGTGCCGGAACTACGTTTCAAATCGCAAAATAGTTCCTTCTAAATCGCCACTAATTTGTTTATTTTATTTATATTTTGTATATTTTTTGAAGCGCATATAATTGCGAATGATGTACGTATATTATAAAAAGGTTATTTGATTTGTATGTGGATATATGCCACTCGTTCCGCCGCGCAACGATATTGCACTCTGCGGAACTCATGCATATATCACATACAAATCAAATTACCTATACATATACATGCATCACCACGTCTGCCATTACTGTTCTCTAGAGTGATTGGATCAAAATGTCACCAGTCGGGAACCTTTACGTTCACACGTTTAATTCTTGCAAGCGGGAAATAGACATGCCAACTTTAGAATATGTCAAAATACATGGCGTTGTCATCTGAAGAAAAAAGACACACTAAATAAATACTCACTAATAGATGTACAATGTAATGCCATTGCAATGGATCGGTGGTGACCAACGTATGTGTTGGTCTGCATTTGTCTATATTCCTAAGCTGAGCAACATTTACATTAGTCACATACATTGCAACAGGACCCTTTGCCTGCTGACCGCTAAAATGCGCTCTAAGCCAGTTACAATGGGGTCAGCGTGTAAGTGCACACACGAACGAACACGACAGGTTGGAACCAATCTGTCGTGTTCGTTCGTGTGTGCACTTACACGCTGACCCCGCTGTATTGATAAAAAGGCATCCTCGTTATTGGAAGTCGATCGGTAAAGGCGACATCAAGCCAATCCGCGTATAATCCGATAATCCGATAATTGGGTCAACGTCTGGTGAACAGAATCCTTCGTCGCTTTGCCATCAGCGCAGTCCCCGATCATCGGCATGTTCTGCATCATAATCTGTACCATTCGTATGAAAGGTACATGCCCACTCAGTAGGCACAAACTGTTCTTAATATCAGATACATTTTTTGGCAAAATAAACATTCGTTCACCATTACCCCACGTATTGATTGGCATTATTATGCATATAATTATATCAGACGGAAATTGCCACTGATAATCAGGGGCGATAACCGTGTTTCTTTAAAATGTAATATTTATGCTCTGTATTTATTTTGTGATGTGCAATTATCATACTTTATAATCTGTCAAAAATATTATTTTTCAGGTCGAGGTGGCGCATTTAATTAGTGTAAATAATTAAAAAAATACCATGCCTCATTTGCATATGAAAATAGCCCTGCTATCAACGCGCGTCACTATCAGTAACATACATATTACGAAATGATTATATCTGTATAGCGGCCACTCGTGAATTTTAGAACTGGTGGAATAGTGACACAATTATACACTTATTTAATTCCTATAAAGAACAATTTGTGCCTACTGAGTGGGCATGTGCTTTTAAGGAAGGACAGTACCGGTCATGCGCCTCAATAAACAAAACAGTTCATAATGACTGTCGGATTGCATGAGTGGACTATTAGGAGTAGGAGTGTACGGAGCCCCTCAGGGGACATGGATTGTTTTTTTTATTAATTCGTTCCCACGAAATAACAATTCGTTCCGTCAATTTAACAATTCGTCCCCACGTTATAACAATTCGTTCTCACGAATTAACAAATAACAATTCGTTCCCTCAATTTAACAATTCGTTCCCAGGATATAACAATTCGTTCCCACGAATTAACAATTCGTTCCCGTGGGAACGAATTGTTATTTCGTGGGAACGAATTGTTAAATTGAGGGAACGAATTGTTATTTCGTGGGAACGAATTAATAAAAAAAAGAATTATACGTCCGCTGCGGGGCTCCGTAGGAGTGACCGGGAACGAATTGTTATTTCGTGGGAACGAATTAATAAAAAAAAATCCATGTCCCCTGAGGGGCTCCGTACACTCCTACTCCTAATAGTCCACTCATGCAATCCGACAGTAATTATGAACTGTTTTGTGTATTGAGGCGCATGACCGGTACATGCCGTAAGCCCTTTTTCAGGAAGTCACAGCAAGATGTATATGAAACACCTTTGTGTATCTCTTGCCAGCATAAACCGTGCAAACTGTAAATTCTCGTGGAGACGCATCATTATGGAACTCACATGTTGCAATGCTTTGTTTCATTTCAAAACAGTGAAACCTCTCCACGCTGGACACCCTGGAGGTCCCCACGCATAATTGCAATCCATGCCACGTTTGTCTGCTTTGTAATCATGAACATATATGAGATATATGCCATTCAATCTGTTAGTGAGGCTCTAACGGTATCGGCTAGAGAGGATATGCTGTCATAGAAGGAAAGTCTCCACTGTACTCATCAGACACGGCATGCGATGTTGTACCTAAGAACATGTGCGATATCTTATGAAAAATATTTACCAAATTTACGATATTTTACGTAAATGACGTCGAAAGATGACAAGATTTTCGTAGCAAATGCGGAATAGTATTCCGCATTTGCTATGAACATTTTGTCACCTTTCGATGTCGCAAATGTATTTCAGAAAATATCGCAAATGTATTTCATGAAAATCGCACATGTTCTTAGGTACAAAATCGCATCCATGGCGTGTGTCACATGCGTTCTGGGTGCCCCGCTATCGGAGAAAAAAAACTTTATGAACATACTCACTGTAATACAATGAAATTCCCAGCTTGTCTCTGGCGCTGTTTGATGAATGATTAACTAAATTGGAAACATCCGCGGTGACAGGGCATTCAATGGCAGGGACGATCATTGGAAACGAATCGATACACGTCTAATGAGTTCCATGGATTCCATAGCATCGTTACTGGAACGAGTGGTGTTCGAAAGTTAAAGGTACATGCCTGCTCAGTAGGAACAAAATGATCTTTATAGTAATTAAATAAGTGTATAATTGTGTCACTATTCCACCAGTTCTAAAAATTACGAGTGCCCGCTATACAGGTATACTCCTTTAGTAATATGTATTTTACTGATAGTGACTGGCGGTGGTATCAGGCTATTTTCATATGCAACTGAGGCCTGATATTTATTTTTAATTATTTATATCTAACTAAATGCGTCACCTGAAAAATATTTCGACAGATTATAAAGTATGATCAATGCACATCAAAAAATAAATAGTAATGTCCGTTAACATTTTAAGGAAACACGGTTATCGCCCCTGATATCAGTGTGGAAATTTACGTCTGGTATAAAATGTATAATAATGCCAATCATACGTGGGTTAATGGTGAATTATTTTTTCCAGAAAATGTCATATCTACAGAATATACAAAACTATCTGATTTAATTCCTATAAAGAACAGTATGCCTACTGAGTGGACATGTACTTTTAATGCAGTTTCTGTTGCTGCCGCCAAAACATCAACGGATTTACTGTTGATGATCATTTGAAACGAATCGATACACGTCTAATGAGTTGTTGAATTCGTATGTTCTGTAAAATCGTTACTAGAACGAGGGGTTTTAGAAAACTAATTGAAAGTGGAGTGTGTGAGTGGAAGAAGAGGGCTAAGTGCCTTATGCACTTACTGTCTGTTTCACGTTTTTCTGCTGACCAACTGTTGGCTATTAAACACATTAAATCTAAAAAATATTTAAAAGTAAGTACTTTTTCATCCATAACAAAAATATCACCCTCCCCAAAAAAACTCCCCATGTTAAATTCCTATAGGAAGGGTGACATTTTTGTTATTGGTGAAAAGGTACTTACTTTTAAATATGTTTTAGATTTAATTTGTTTAATGGCCAAAAGTTCGTCGGAAGCAAAACTTGGAACAGACAGTACTCCCTTCCGCCCACTGATCCCTTCAATGTCGATGGTTGTCGCCAAAGCATTATCGGAAATTCATTGGATAATCATTGAAAACTACTTGACACCCATATAATGAGTTTTTTTATTCTGTGGATAATGTGTCCGATCGAACGTGGAACGATGGGTGTTAAAATTTCGTGCAATTTCGGTAGCCGCCCAAACAATCAACAGGAATTTGTTTGATAATCATTGCACGTCTAATGAGTTCCTGGGGGTCGTTTCACTAAACTTCGTACGATAAAAATGTTTGTAAGTGCAAAATTATGATAGTCTGTAAATTTCACATTAACAGTGTTTTCTTGTAACCAATTACTGGATTTACATTTATTGAGCATAGGCTGCATATGCAGCCTATGCTCAATACATGTAAATCCATCAATTGAAATTTCCAGAAGATTCTAGATTTGCACTTACAAACATTTTAGTCGCACGAAGTTTAATGAAACGGCCCCCTGGTTCCGTAGGTTAACTAGCACCGTTACTGGAACGAGGGGTACTACTGTCACGAAACCTGCCCAAATGTTACGGCCATATAAACAATGCAAAAACAATTTAGTGTACCTTATCAGCAAATACAGTTTACAGCAAGCACAGTCAATGAGTCACTCATTGTCATTCATTGTAGAGCCGACTATTGTTCATCGACGACTATCCTTGACGTGTATATAATTAAGCCGGGGAAAATAACTTAGTCATTTCTGAAGCACAGTCAATGAGTCACGTATTGTAGAGCCGACTATTGTTCATCGACGAGTATCGTTCACGTGTATAATTAAGCCGGGGAAAATAACTTAGCCATTTCTGTTATTTTCCCCGGCTTAATTATACACGTGAACGATAGTCGTCGATGAACAATAGTCGGCTCTACAATGCGTGACTCATTGACTCTGCGTGCTGTAAACTGTATTTGCTGATAAGGTACACTAAATGTATCTACACGTGTTAGTATGTATACTATCAAACATTGAACAGAATAAAACTATGCTATGTACATGTAGTGAACAAACCAAACGCACCACTATCGATTTTAAATCTCTAATTAGCCGACATGTGACCTCGTAATTTGCTACCATCGCCAACTATCATAGATTATATACATGTACCGTCATAAAGATACATTGTAATTATTGGAGAATTTAGTTCAGAATCTAATTGACGTCATTTACGTAACAGTTAATTGTGACGCAGCGACGTAGGAGGGTATTGAAAAGTGGTGCGGCCATACCGTCGAACGAGCAAAGTTCGTGATAATGCTAGCGGGGTCCGGGGGGGAACGGTTACACAAAACACCCAAATACACTCAAATGCACCCAAATATAGTTTAAATACATATAAATATACCACAAATACACCCTAGATAGTGTCAGATATTAGTGTAAAGCATATATTGACACAAACCACATCATATAATTGACATATGTAGTCAAATAAATCTGTTAAATTGGCCATATGTTCGATTTATGCACATTGAATCACCGATCATATGGGAAATACATGCACATATAGTTCAATATATATATATATATGCCACAAATACACCCTCAAACATATCAGTGTATGCTCTCCTTACGTTATCAGAATTTGTATAACCTATTTTATGTATCAGTGTAGACCCTGATCTTTATTATTGTCCGCCGCCCTTCTTGGGATACGTGTATATTTTATTAAAATGCCCCACAAATATTCCACAAATACACCCTCAAACGTAGACTACCAGTATAAACATCGGCTTACCTCTTCAAACACATGAGCCGCGTTGTGCGAAAATGTGCCTTATGGCGAAACTGACGTTATCGAGTAAATGAGGTCGGAAAAGTCGCTTCCATTTACGCTTTTGACATAGCTGACGTCGTTGTTGACAGCTGGTAATGACAGATGATATAAGTGTATTATCGTGTACCATTAGCGAAACAAACCAATTGTATGTAGACCAACTATTTTATGCCAACATATAAATGTAAGTTCTCGGGGTTGTTATGAAAATAAATGATCAGAAACGAGCAATGTTGAGTAGCATGTGAGCTTTGTCGCATCGACGTTGTTTTGACAATACGTAAGTTACGTCGTCGTTATCAATATTTGCGGACAGCGGACCGCACGAGTCGTGACGTTTTCGTGCTACAATTGCACTCACATAGAAAGTTCTCTTTGTTTCATCACAATGCACATAATGATATTTATGTATATTATTATTAATATATACTTAGCGATATTTCAAAACAGTTATATTTAATTTATAAATAATATAAGAAACAATGACACTTCGTTACAACGGGCGGTAAATGATATTTCCGACGTCATGTAAAGTCCACAGGTGGAAGACTCGGACCTAGGAATCAATAAATGTCTCATTTGAAAAACGTGACTCCACCCACCCGTTTCCGGCGTCTGTTGTACGGAAATTGTTTGGTGGGGTAACGATTTACAAATGAGCCATTTATCAGGTCCTAGGTCCCAGTCTTCCACATGTGGTAAAGTCCTTGGAGATAGCATATTATGTCACGCACATTTCTATGGGGGCAGCCATTGTCGTGCTGCGCCTAAACGGCGAGTACGACCAAGAAAATAGTGCCCTGTGCCAACTTATCCTATTGTGTTTTGGTCCGTCTTGTTTTGTATCTAAAACTCTGCATATACTATTCTCTATAGTTTTCACAGTTTTAGGCTCAGTGTATCAGTTAAATATTGGAAAATACGAATCAAGACAGTTCGTGCGTATGAATACAGCAGCTATTATCTTTAGGTCTCACGGGATAGTACGTACGGCGCTAGCTACACAAATTCGCCTCCGATATGTTAACTACGGCTACAATTTGACCCATTCAAAAATGTCAAAATTTAGTTAACTGTATAGTTTATATCTTTAAACAAATAATCTTTGATGTAGAGCTAGTAAATTTCCCAAACTAATAGAACAAGGAAATCATTTTCCCATGGAATCCATCTTTTCTCCAGTTGTTGTTCAACATTCAATATAACGAAATGAAGCTTTCAAATTTACAAGATGTACATGTAAATGTCAGATAAAACACCTTGAGGTAAAATAACCAATTTCTGCATGTGTATGTTCTTTATTAATACTTTATTGATACAGCTTTGACAGTTTTATATTGCTAACATATCAAACACGCCAGATAACCGATTGGAAAAGTCACTCTTCCATGCGCTACATTAAACAGATAGGGTTAAACGGCCGCACCCGTTGTTACGCCTATGGACATGTATATCTGATGGTGGTCGCCAGACAGGATACGTTTGTTTTCTTTGAGCATTCCGGTTTCAACCAAAATTATGAATCATGCAGACGCCTCCATCTACGCCGACTTCAAATGCTCTCACGTCTGTTTGTAATTGTTATATAAATAAAGTTTAAAATAAATATTAGCAGTATGATTACATCATACTGATTTTGTGATGTGTTATCTAAAAATGCCGGTCATATGGTTATTTAGTTTCAAATGTCATTTACAAGTCGTCCATATAATATTATAAAAATCATTTGCAATATGCTCATTAATTTTGTATAAAAATAATCAACAAAATCACTATGTGTTTCCTTGAAGGAAACCAAAAAAAACAGACAACTGAACCACTATGAAAACAACTGTAAATTTATGCCACGCATATCCAACATAAAATATTTGTGAGACACAATTAGTAATGCGTACGGCTATTCATAGGAAAACTTATTGCAATGACGCAATTTCAAGTGTCAAAATCCGACGTGACGTTGGTAAATTTAAGCGTGACTTTGCGACGTCATTTTCAGGCTTTCATGACGTTGTCATTAAGGCTGGTTTTCACAGAGCGCGGCCCATATATATATATAATGTATAAACAATATTTTTTTCGATACTATTAAACCTTTTTCGACTCCTCCTCCACGTTCTCCACCTCTTTTTCCCCCATGTTAAATTACAATGTATATCCGTAATATTTGGGCAGATTTCGTGAAACAGACAGTAGTATTCCAAAGTTAATGCAATTTCGGTGGCCGCCAACACATGAACGGGAATGTATTTGATAATCGAGTTCATTGCAGGTCTAATGAGTTCCTGATTCCGTAGATTACCGGAACGAGGGTTTTTTCGAAGACTAATTGCAATTGAAGGTGCTAGTGGAAGACGAGGTTAACTCCCTTATGGACTTAAACCCATTCTTCGACTGACATCGTCAATTTCGATGGCTGTCGCCAACCAATCAACGGAAATGTATTGGATAATCATTAGAAACGAATCGATTACACGTCTAATGAGTTCCCGATGTATGCACAAGCGGTACGGGGAAAACTAATTGCAATTTAGTACCGTCGGTGCGGGAAAGAGGTGTTTTCAAAAACTAATTGCAATTGTAGTTGTCTGTGGAAGAAGGGGGCTAACTCCCTTACAGACTTTGACCCCTTCTTCTACTGACACCTTCAATTTCGGTGGCTGCCGCCAAACCATCAACACAAATTTATTGGATAAGCATTGGAAACGAATCGACGTCTAACAATTGAGACACGCCATGCGATTTTGTACCTAAGAACATGTGCGATATCTCATGAAAAATATTTACAAATTTAAGATATTGTCCGTAAATGACGTTTAAAGATGACAAAAGTTTCATAGCAAATGCGGAATACTATTCCGCATTTGCTATGAAACTTTCGTCATCTTCGGACGTCATTTACAGACAATATCTTAAATTTGTAAATATTTTTCATGAGATATCGCACATGTTCTTAGGTACAAAATCGCATGGCGTGTCTCATATAATGAGTTTCTTATTCTGAAGATTATGTAGCATCGGGACATGCTGTTCAAACATTAGTGTACCGTCGGTTGCTAATCATCAACGGAACTTTATTGACGGAACTGTATTCCATCAAATATTGATTTTATTGCGAAAAAACGATTTTCCTATGGGAATTTAACATGGGGAGTCAATTTCCAATTTTTTTCGTTTTTTGATCCTGAAGGAGTCAATTTCCAAAGATGGATAAAAAAACGAAACATTTTGGAAATTGACTCCGAAACCTGTCGAGATAGCTTGAAAATGAATTGAATTGAATTGAATAAAATAACTTTTTTTGGGGAAGGTGACGTTTTTGTTATTGATAAAAAAGTACTTACTTTTAAATATTTTTTAGATTTTAGATTTAATGTGTTTAATAGCCAAAAGTTCGTTTGCAGCAAAACATGGAATAGACAGTAGTTCAAGTAGAGAAACTCTATAGGAGAGAATATAACACGATATAACACTTCGTTCCCACTGTTAAATTGAGGGAACGAATTGTTAATTCGTGGGAACGAATTGTTAAATTGAGGGAACGAATTGTTATTTCGTGGGAACGAATTAATAAAAAAAAAAAGTCTACGTCCCCTGCGGGGCTCCGTAGAGTTCTGTGTTCGAATCTCTGACCGGTGCATGTACATCGTTTCAGAATGGTCAAAGGAGGTGCTGAGTCTATGCAAGGAATTCCGGGATCAAGGGGTCGTGGGTATAGACCTGGCGGGGCAGGAGTTCACCCCGGGGACCCACCCCGACGATTGCCAGCACAAACAAGTCTTTAAGGTACGTTCCAGTAGCCTATTTCATCAACATTGCAAAGTATACTTTAGTAGCAAAGTATACTTTGAGGGAGAAATTTTCAATTTTATGATAACTTTATTAATTTTTATTATACTGAATTTATTACATTATCACAGCCAATTTAGCTGTGATAATGTAATAAATTCAGTATAATAATTCTGCATACTTTTAATCATGAAATATATGCATTTGTTAGTTCTATATGAAATAATGCATTTCAGGAAAAATAAATGATTACTCCCTCAAAGTATACTTTGCTAGTAAAGTATACTTTGCACTGTTGATGAAATCGGCTACTGGAGTCGTATAGTAATATTTCCGCCTTTAAAATAACGCGTACGTTCCTGGGACCCGTTTCACTAAACTTCGTACGACTATGTGTTAGTAAGTGCAAAATTTAAAATTACAATAACATTTGCTCTTACACCCGATGCTGACCAATCTGTTGTGGAATGTGCTCACATATAATGCTGTGTACCAGTGGGTATAAGTGGTAGTAGTAGTTATTCGCGTTCATGTGAGAATCCAATTCTTAAAAATCTTCGTAAGAACTTTGTTTATCGTACGAAGTTTAGGTGAAACGGGCCCGTTTCACTAAACTTCTTACGACTAAAATGTTCGTAAGTGCAAATTTAAGATCGTCTGTAAATTTCAATTTATGGATTTACATTTATAGAGCATAGGCTGCATATGCTTAATGTTGCACTTACGAACATTTTAGTCGTATGAAGTTTAGTGAAACGGCCCCCAGGAGTATTGTGGCTTCAAATTTATCCTATGTGGCTGTAGTTGAGAACAGTAACTCTTGAAATATACTCCCGTACCGTCCGATACGGACTTGTACGGGAGTAGATTGTAAGAGTTTGTGTTCGCAACTAATGTAGATGAAACTGGAGAAATGGGACTTGTGAAATTTCTGACCAGCGGGACCCCAGATCAAATAGTACACTCCTGTAGTTTGATAATTAGAGGTTAATACGTGGCTTGTTTGATATCGGCCTAGGTATCGGCCCGAGGTAACTTGATATCAGCCTGAGACCGAAGGTCGAAGGCTGATACCAAGTTACCGAGGGACGATACCTAGGCTGATATCAAACAAGACACGTATTAACGTCTTTATTACTTAGATTACATGTACTTAGATATCAATTTCAATATCAATCATCCGGCAGTTGTGATAATCCTATATTAAAATCTATACCGTTATCCATGATTGAATGATGAAATACAGAGCCTACAAATTTAAATTCCCGGCATCTGTCAAAATGTACGCAGCCGATAAAGTAAACATACGCAATGCGCATGCCCAAAGGAACTGGTTTAATACGCGCGCGAGACGTGGTATCGGACTGGAAACGGCGGTATCAGACTAGTAACGATGGTATCAGACTAGAAATGGCAGTATCATACTAGAAGTTTCAGTATGAGACTTGAAAACACACCGTATCAGCCTGGACTGTGTATGTTATTGCTGTAGGCAAATACAGGCAATTTCTAGGCAATTGATATCTAAGTAATAACGATATGTGTTGCTTGTTAGGAGCATGCCGTGTGTTGCACTGATGGAATGGCGACCAGCGCAGATTTTGATCAGACTGGTCTCAAAACCCATTGGCTCCATTTATCCAGTCACAGCGGCATATCAGCTTGAACTTTGACCTGCATATTCATGAGAGTGTGATCTATTCAAAGACGGCGGCTTCTTGGTTGGTGTTAACCCGGATACTTACTGTCAGAATCAAGACTAGAATATTACATGTTGGTTTCACAATACCAGTATGCAAGTTTGTTTCCCACAGTGACGTCAATTTGACCGTTGTCACATCTGGGGGCCGTTTCACTAAACTTAGTACGACTAAAATGTTCGTAAGTGCAAAATTATGATAGTCTGTACATTTCACATTAGTAATGTTTTCTTGTAAATTATTATTGGATTTACATTTATTGAGCATAGGCTGCGTTTGCAGCCTATTCTCAATAAATGTAAATCCATCAATTGAAATTTCCGGGACGATCCTAAACTTTAACTTACGAACGTCTTAGTCGTACGAAGTTTAGTGAAACGGACCCCTTGTGTTTTTCATGTACTACAGTGGGCCCTCTCTAAACCGGACACCCTTGCGACATCGATGTATTAAATTATGACCGATTTCACTGTCAAATATCGCTGATGTTGATCAGTGTTCATGATTGCAATGCACACCGACATGTATTTCCGTGCTATTACATCGGAATGACAGTGTAACATCACTAAACCTGACACCCTGGGGACCACCCAGCATGGGCGGATTCAGGGGGCGGGGGGGGGGCGGACCCGGCGCCACCCCCCCCCCTAAAATTTGTCCAGTAAAGAATTTTTACAAGTTACAAGGCACGTTTCATGCCAAGTGCCATGTATTCCATGCATTTTTCGGTCGTTGTCTTATTGTTTCAAAATGTAAACGTCTTCAATCAAAAATCATGTCTAAACATACTGTGACAGTGTCAGTAGTTTTGCTCCAAAATGCGCCAGAACGCAGGAAATGCGATGTAGATTCCAAAAGATTTTCGGGGGGGGGGGGGGGTATGCCCCCGGACCCCCCAAGCGCTATCGCGAGCTCCGCTCGGTCGACTATTTTGCAATACTTGACTATATTATCGAACGAGCATAGCTCGTTCGATAATATAGCCAAGTATTGCAAAATAGTTAGCCCCCCCCCCTAATTCGAAATCCTGGATCCGCGCCTTCCCAGTGTGTGCGGTTTAGAGAAGTTCCACTGTATTACAATTTGTACAGTAGTGAACTTCCATGTTCGTTGTGAATTTAGAATCATGGTTGTGACTGGAGAAATTGGTCTTATGGAATTTCAACACTAGTCGCAATCAAATTTCCATATTCACAGCCACAAATGATAATTAAACATAGCATTTTCATACATTGCTTGCATGGTGAATTCGATGTGATCATTGTATATTATAATTGTCTCCTCTGAGCTGAGAGTGTAGAAAATGCTATCCCCACGACAGTCGCATTGTAGAACCATCTATTGGTCAATAATTCCAGCACAAAAATATTTACACAATTCCCTGACATTTGATTGGCTCGTAGCAAGTCTCTGTCCAAAATTTATATCCCAGTAAACTCCCACGCCGAACTACTTTCCGTAACCGTGAGGCGCAGTTAAAATAATTCTTAAGAAAACGGAAAATAAACACATTTTCTTGATGAATTTATTAGAAATGCTGGAATTATAAGGAATGAATGGCATTTTTGTTGAATTTATCGGGGATATAAACTTGGAAAAGTCGCGGGAATACTTGACGAGGCCTTCCGGCCTTCGTCCAGTATTCCCGCGACTTTTCCAAGTTTATACCCCGATAAATTCAACAAAAAGGCCATTCATTCCTATATCAAACGAAGACGATGTCATAACGTTGAAAAAAAAGACATGCGTTTTAATTAGTTGTTTTTAATATAGAAAAATATGTTTTTGTTGGCTTAAACGTGACACCTTTAATTGTTTTTTTCTAATTATATATATTAAAACGATGTCAAAACGATGTGTCAATGATAGACACTCGTTCGTTTGTGGAACCAGGAACAATCGGTTCTGTACGTGTACATACGACGTTGTTACAGGCTGCCCACAGCAGTGGCATACACCGGACGGTCCACGCCGGAGAGATAGGCACAGCACAGGCCGTACGGGAGGTATGAACTTCTCAAGATACCCCGCCACCAACTCACAACCCGCCCCACCCCACCCGCTCACACCAACCATCCCCAACGCCATGCACGAATACATTAATACATTTTTGTTTTTGTTTCCTAATTGCTTCTTGAAGGTATAACATTTTACAAAGTTGTCCCGCATGTGGTATTTCCTCTCCTGTCGTACGCCGTATTTACCCGATACTGATTTCGAAATTCCATCATATTTTCCATAACTTGCCGTCGAAAAATGTACATACAAATTAAAGATAACATTGGCGTACATACAAGTTCTGAGTAGTTTCTTTCAACATTTGGTGTCAGTTAAAGCACTATCATAATTTATTTTCGAAATCAACATTATCGGAAAACTACAGAGCCCCGCAGGGGACATGGATTTTTTTATTATTAATTCGTTCCCACGAAATAGCAATTCGTTCCCTCAATTTAACAATTCGTTCTCTCGAATTAACAATTCGTTCTCACGATATAACAATTCGTTCCCTCGAAGTAACAATTCGTTCCCACGAAATGACAATTCGTTCCCTCAATTTAACAATTCTTTCCCTCGAATTAACAATTCGTTTCCACGATATGGCAATTCGTTCCCACGAATTAACAATTCGTTCCTGTGGGAACGAATTGTTAATTTGAGGGAACGAATTGTTAAATTGAGGGAACGAATCGTTATTTCGTGGGAACGAATTAATAACAAAAATAATTCTACTTCCCCTGCGGGGAAAGAGAGATACTACTAAAGCCAGCGAAACAATTATGACACCACAATGAAATCATTGCACTACACTATAACATGAGTACAGTAATACAGTGCAACCTCTCTAAACCGAACACAAGAAAACAATTGTGATCTTATTTTTGATTAGTTTCTTGTTTATTTATCTCGGGGGATAATGTCTGTTCATGATCGCATAGCACACAGTTATGGCTCAGAATGATCGAATGCATGGTTTACAGTGAAACCTCTCTAAACTGGACACCCTGGGGACCTCCCACACTGTACTGGGGACCTCCCACACTGTACTGGGGACCTCCCCAGGGTTTCCGGTTTAGAGAGGTTTCACTGAATAAGTTATAACTAGTACAGAGAGATTCTTATTAAAGGTACATGCCCACACAGTAGGTACAATTTGCTCTTTATATCAGAGACATCATCTGAGACATTTTCTTGCAAAATAAACATTAATTCACCATCACACCACGTACTGGTTGGCATTATTATACATCTTATATCGACGTAAATTTCCACACTGATATCAGGGGCGGCGATACCCGTGGTTCCATAAAATGTTAACTGACATTACTATTTATTCTCGGTATTTATTTGTTGATGTGCAATGCTCATACTTAACAAACCTGTCGAAAACATTTGTAACAGTTGACAGGATAAATAGAATAGTAGGTTAGTGCAGTGAATGGGAAAACAAGATCTGGCGCGGCACGGAAACGGGATGGACTCGGCAGAGCCTCGCCCATCCCGTTTCCTAAGCCTTGCCCGATATTTTACCCATTCACGGCACTAACCTACTATTCTCTATTTCTAACCATGTTCATGTGTACACACTGTATATACATGTATGCAATTCCTGTACTATATGTAAACTCCAATGAAATAAATAGTGTTTAAACTAATACGAGTTATGCAGCAGGGGCCCGTTTCACTAAACTTCGTACGACTAAAATGTTCGTAAGTGCAAATTTAGGATCGTCTGGAAATTTCAATTGATGTATTTATATTTATTGAGCATAGGCTGCATATGCAGTCTATGCTCAATAAATGTAAATCCAATCATTGTTTACAAGAAAACGTTGCTAATGTGATATTTACAGACTGCACTTACGAACATTTTAGTCGTACGAAGTTTAGTAAAACGACCACTCCGATTACCAGTTTTGATCAATCTTTGAATGCATGAATGCATACCATAATCCAGATCTACACTGACCACAGCCTTCCAAGGGCATTTTACCCTGTCCAGACAATGATGGCTATTTTTTTGTAATTATAAGCGCAGTCGCATTACGTTTGGATCATCCCTCGCATTTCCTCTTGGACAGGCGATGGACGATATGTTCGCCGAGAGGATCGGACACGGGTACCACTCGCTGGACGACCCGGACATCTACCAGCGGGTGATCAAGTCGCAGGTGCACCTGGAGACGTGCCCGATATCCAGCATCTTACCAAGGCGTGTGATAGCGATGTACAGAAACATCCACTCAAATCGTAAGTCCGTGGCCGAGAGGCCAATTTTGTGACTGGCTAAATGCACAGGTTATTGAAGAACGGTTCATATTTCGCTGTTTTATGGGCTATTTCGGTATATCTGGGTGGTTTGGGTGCATTGTTACGAACATACAATTTACTTCACCTCCCGAGAGTTAGTATACGTCACTATATGTACGGGGTATTTTGACAGTATAAAAAGGGTCCGAAAGTTCGAAACAGTGGATGTGTAGATAATTGACGATTTCTGTCGTGTGTAATGATTGAGAATTAGTAGTTGCACAAAACTATGTAAATTCGCCAAAACCAACGAAATCCACCCAAACCTACACAAAATTCACCAAAATACCCATATAACACCAACATATTGACCATCTGTTCAAACACATATGGATACATTGAAATTGGGCTTGTGGCAAGTGCTTGTGGCAATTGGTGGTTAGACGAGCCATGTGATTTTTAACCTAAGAAGATGTGCGATTTTTCATGAAAAATATTTACAGAAAGTGATACTTTCTAGAAAGTAAAGGACGTCGAAAGTTGACGAAATTTTCTATTCCGCAATGGCGCTGTACCGTCAACTTTGGACATTATTTACAGAAAATATTGTTAATGTAAATATTTTAAATGAAATAATCATCTCGTGGTGCTTATGACATTGGCGGTCAGTCAAACCCCTGATACAGCGAAACCTCTCGAAACCGGACACCCTGGGAGGTCCCCAGGGTGTCCGGCTTAGAGAGGTTTCACTGTAAATCAGGCATTTGATCATCATGAGCCATAGTTGTGTGCTATGAGATCGCTAGCAGACATTATCACCTAAGATAAATGATCAAGAAACTCATCGAAGATAAGATCACATGTGTTTTATTGGTGTCTGGTGTAGAGAGGTTCCACTGTATATGGCAGTGACTGAAATAATGGGGCTTATGACATTGGTAGTCAGTAAACATCATTTATCCCGTCAACACAGTGCGTATGTGCCATGAAACACGGTGCCGTGAAACATTTTTGATATCCAGTCAATACAATTTTTGCATTTTACAGCCATTTGAAGGTGTTGACGGGATAAATAGAATAGTAGGTTAGTGCCGTGAATGGGAAAAAATATCTGGCGCGGCACGGAAACGGGATGTGCTCGGCAGAGCCTCGCCCATCCCGTTTCCTGAGCCTTGCCAGATATTTTTTCCCATTCACGGCACTAACCTACTATTCTCTATCTATTTTCCTTATTTCTGAACCAAAGTATATGTTGTGACCACTCATTTGAACCGTCTCGGCGAGACGGTTCAAATGAGTGGTCACAACATATACTTCTGATGAGAAATAAAGAAATGATTGAGCCTTGTCGGATATTTTTTCCCATTCACGGCACTAACCTACTATTCTCTATCACCTGCTCCTCATCTGGGGCTTATGGCATTGGTGGTTGGTCAAGCTCCTGGGGCCCGTTTCACTAAACTTCGTACGACTAAAATATGTATTGAGTATGCAGCCTATGTTCAATAAATGTAAATCCATTAATTCCAGACTATTCTAAATTTGCACTTACGAATAATTTAGTCGAACGAAGTTTAGTGAAAACGCCCCCTGATATATGACTGTGATTGGAGAAATGGGGTCTTATATATGGTCTGTCTGTCTGTTTCACGAAACCTGCCCAAGTTTTACAACTATATACACAATGCAAAACTACTTTCTTTGCGATAATATTAAACTTTGTCAATAATTAAGAATGCGCCTTCTTTTTAGTTAGTGAAACATGGTTAAATATTAATTTTATTGTGAAAATACAATTTCCCCATGTCAAATCACCATAGACATCATCACAGAGTGAAGATGTCTATGTGGATTTAACATGGGAAAGTTTGTAATGTCAGAAATAGTGGACCGATTTTCAAAATCTAACTTTTGTTTTCTTTGTTAGGTCATGACCAAACTATCTAGCCGTGTTTTAGGGTAAATTTTCAAAATTGTTCGTATTTTACGACTCCTCATGCACATGTAGCAGCTCTCTCTCCCCCCCCCCCTCCCCCCCCCCCCATTTTAAATCCCCATAGAGAAATCATGTTTTCGTTATAAAACCAATACTTGACCAAATTTCAGGAAATAAAAAGAAGGCTCATTCTTAAATTTTGCTAAACTTTAATATTATCGAAAATAATATGGTATTTTGCATTGTTTAAAAAGCGTAAAACTTGAATTTCCAGGATTCGTGAAACATACAGTAGAGAAATGAGGCTTATAGATGGGCAGTCCTACTTTTCATATGTAGGATTATCTGGGACTGCATTGGTTACAAACACAATAATTCCTTGTTTTGTCATAGCGAGTCACATATAGGCATATTCCACCGTCAAATCGTTTCATTTAACTATCCATCACCCCACTCACAAGTAATGCATTTAAATGAGTTCGGTGTTCTCTCGAGTACGGAAGCCCATTAGGGCCGCTTCACTTTTTTTATCTTTTCTTGAATTTTCGAGATCTTTTCTTGAATTTTCAAGATGTTTTCTTGAATTTTCAAGTTCTTTTCTTGAATTTTCAAGATCTTTTCTTGAAAATCTTGAAAATTCAAGAAAAGATCTTAATTCAAGAAAAGATCTTGAAAATTCAAGAAAAGATCTTGAAAATTCAAGAAAAGATCTTGAAAATTAATTCAAGAAAAGATCTTGAAATGTTTTCTTGAATTTTCAAGTTCTTTTCTTGAAATTTTCAAGATCTTTTCTTGAAAATTCAAGAAAAGATCTTGAAAATTCAAGAAAATAACTTGAAAATTCAAGAAAACATCATGAATAAATGGAAATTAAAAAAAGTGCAGTGGCCCTAATGGGCTTCCGTACTCGAGACCTCGTTTAGACTAGAACTATTTGTTTTACAATATACTGTGGAACCTCTCTAAGACTGACACCAAAACAACATATGTGACTCTATGTCTTATGGGTTTCTTGGTAATTTATCTCAGATGTTAATGTATGTTCATGATTACAAAGCACGCCTATTCGTTTCAGAATGGTCATACGCCTGATTTACAGTGGAACATCTCTAAACCGGGTACCCTGGGGACCAGGGTACCCGGTTTAGAGAGGTTTCACTGTATACAGTTTTCATGATCTCATTCATAAAACTGAGATCAGCTAACACAGTTCAAATAATACGGTGTCTAGTATACTACAGTTAATAGGACGATCACCGAATGATAAGGATTTTGTTTGAAAAAAGTACGACCGAGTATGGGATAAACACGAACATTAGCATAGTAAGCACGTACGATACTTTGCATTAATTACGACAGGTGCCGGATGTGGTTTAATTCCAGTAAATCGAGTGTAGTCGTTAGTAGTACATTGTGATTGCTTTGAGCTAACCGTTTGTGATTACTGATGAATTTAGGATTTTAATTATTAGAAGTACATATACATTTACATGGAGATAATTTTCATTTTACTGCCTGTCACGTATTCATACGTCACATGACCCTACATTCGTTGATCCATTCTCGAGCGTCTGCTCGTTTAATCAAGCATGCCTTCCGAGTCATGGGAATTTCTTACACCTTGTTTTCTCCTCATAGTTTATTGTCCACAAGCTAATTCATTATGAAAATGCTAGTCTGACAGAAAGTATTCCATTCTGTCTGTATTTTAAAAAATCCAGGTGACACATGTTTCTGTTAAATTATATAGTAGCAATCAATGGTGGAATGTAACCAATGTCTGATAATGTCAAACAATGTCTGATGATGAAAACGGGCTGGTGGTGCTGGAATGTGTAACGACAGTGCGGCACCATATTGTTATTGGACGTTAAGTAACAGATTTTGACGTAAAACGTCATACAATCAAGGTGTATGATCACGTGGTACTAACAACAACAACACGTACTGAAACTTCCAGAATCCATCTGATTCAAAGTACGTATTCTTTTATATTGTCCTTATTACGTAACGGTTTTTTATGAAATATAGTGCATCAAACGCTGCATTTGGTGGTATTTGTATTTTCGCCCAAACTTGTGTAGTTTTTTCGAAGAATCGATTTCCGTGTCTACCGACACGGAAATCAATTATTCGCAAAAACGACACAAGTCTGTGCCGAACTCCCTGTACCACCAAATGCAGCTCATGAAGACGCGTTTGCTGCGCCATATTTCATCAAAATCCGTTGCATGTTAAGGAAAATATCAAAGAATACTTACTTTGGAGTGGGCGACGTTGTTGTTGTTATAACCACGTGATCATGCACATTGACAATGAATGTACGTGAATATTGATGTGCACGTTAGGGTGAAAAATAGGAGCCAAAATTATTCAATCAATTATTTGAACTAGAATTAAGGAGTAAACGACATTTTTTAGACTTTATCGGGATATAAACTTGTAAAAGTCAAACAATACTTGGTGGGTGACAGATGGGAGCATGCGATGGGTAATTTAACGATTGGGGTTCATCAATACCGGAATCCCGACCGGAGACCTGGTTTGGCCCTCACGTACGTCTTTTGGCATTTTTGTATGTGACCATTGAATCTGGTTATACCCCTTATGTGAGTATTACGATTATTCGTAATTCTATTACTTTTAGGGGAAAGGGCCAAGTGACTTTGATGTGGTATGGACCTGACACTAGGTCAGGTTATTCTAATTTCAGGGCTGAACATAATTTTATTTTCGATGTAAATATTCCGTTCTGATTTTGGGACCCCCCCCCCCCCCCCCCCACCCTACCCAATGCAGCAGGTTACATACGGGATCGAACCCGTTGGCCCTGCCTTAAATGAACTTAGCAGTTGATAGACCGTTAAACACCAATCAATCAATCAATCAACCAACAAAACTGACTGACAGCGTTCCGGTCTTCAACCAGTAAAGTTGAATTTTTACAAGTTTATGACCCTATAAATTCTCCAAAATGCCATTTATTCCCTTAGCATACGACGATGTCGGAATATATTGACGATGACTGACACGCGGAATACACCTTTACGGGTAGGATTTATTTTTAAATATGTTATTTGTTTTGTTATTTTTAAATGAAAGAAAATGCAAGACGGTTCAAATGGTGGTCGCGACATATACTTCTGGGCGTATAGAAGGAAGATATTTAGGATTTTCCGCAAACAGAATGGCATATCCTCACCATGAAATTGGTTAATTAAAACGTGTTATCGCGATCGAAGGCAGAAAACGCTGATGTAGTTTATAAGGGTGCTTGTAATACGAAGTGCATTGACGTCAGA
The DNA here is from genome assembly GCA_029237695.1 of Conchocele bisecta. Taxonomy (NCBI): domain Eukaryota; kingdom Metazoa; phylum Mollusca; class Bivalvia; order Lucinida; family Thyasiridae; genus Conchocele; species Conchocele bisecta. The sequence goes on from CM055266.1 coordinate 33,654,515, forward strand.
GCGAATTGTATCACCACTTCTGTGTCTTAAAGTGGATTAATGGTTATTCAGCATAGCTGCCATGTATCAATGCACATGCTGGTTGATTTAGGTGTAGGCTAATGTTCTGAACATATACAGTGGAACCCCGATAAACCAGACACCATGTGGATGTCATTATGTTTAATTTAGATGTGTTGACTGTAATTTGTATCATTTGCATGTCTATTTGATGTTGAAAATGACAAACATATGTTCATGGGGTGCTTAATTACAGTGGAACCTCTCTATACCGGACACCCTGGTGTGTCCGGTTTATGGCTGTTCCACTGTAAATCAGGCGTATGCCCATTCAACGAATAGGCTTGGTGTCTTGGTGTCCGGTTTAGAGAGGTTTCACAGTATATTGTAAAACAAATAGTTCTAGTCTCTGGGACCTCCCAGGGTGTCCGGTTTAGAGAGGTTCCACTGTATGTGGCTGTGACTTAGGAGTAATAGCGCCTGAGGTATTTTTTTCGCACAAAATGTGCTTTTGCAGTGTAATATTACAGTGCATTAAATTGATAATACACTAGTGTATTGCAAATGCAGATACGACCACTATAGAAAACACGCTGGGCTACCGATTTAATATTATATAATTATCAAACTAGACATATACTTCCATAAATGAACCACCCGCCATGCTTCCAACAAGCAATATACATGTTTGTATATCGTTATCAGGTTACAGGATTATTCAATTTGATCATGAGGTCGAGTTACACTCGTTACAAATCTCATAAGACCAATTGTCCAGTCACAGCCACAGCCGGGCATGGATGGTCGAACGTTATTGTTACATTTCCGTCTGAAATATCATGCAATTTGAGCATGTATGCAGTACTTTCGGTACTTTGATAATCTACATACAAACGGCTGATTTACACATACATTTTCCGGGGCCGCAGTACAGGTCGCGTGAAGCAGCCGCATCAATTTGATTTCAGTGCATCGTTGTGAAACTGGTCTGGTGACGCAATGACGCGTTCTAGTAACGTCATGAGACACATGCATTACGTATGTTGGCATGGCCCCGGAATGAGCATTGTCTACCGCCATGGTCAAACAGCACGCGCTGTGCGTTTGAACACGGCTGTGAGCGGTGTCAAACAACGGCAGGCCTGTAACAATACTATATGACTCAGTTTCCTATCATCACATGTAAATATCGATGATATTTTCTCACAACAATATCACAATCTCGGTACAAAACTTCAAAACTAGTGTTCGGCGCTTTCAGGTTTTCCGCCGATGGCGTTAACTTTTCCGTTAACTCTGACGGCCCGGTTGTCACTGGCAACGCATTGACCAATGATTACAAACTGGCGATGGAGATGGGCCTATCGCAGGCAGACATTGTCAAAGGGGTAATTCGGCTAGACGGCGAGACTCCCGAATATATGGAACATTATATTAACCCTTAGACCGCTACTCATAACAATTGTCGTCTGCTGTTGCTTTTATATATTGCCATATGTATCAATAAAAACATGGTTTGACAGCACTTCAGAATCATTTCCAATGGAAATGATTCTAAAGTGCTGTCAAAGCATGTTGTAAATTATTCTAAAGTGCTGTCAAAGCATGTTTTGATAATTCAAATGGAAATAGAAAATAAACAGCAGACGAAAAAATAAATAGGATAACTGTCTAAGGGTTAACCTTGTTGTATTTACACCTCTGTTTGTATATGTCAACGTATGCACGAGTAGTCTGTAGATTCGGTAAATTAACGGTGCATGCCCACTCAGTAGGCACAAGCTATTCTTTATGTCAGAGACGTCATCTGCCATTTTCTGGCAACATAAACATTCATTCACCATGTCCATTACCCCACGTATTGATTGGCATTATTATACATTTTATATCAGACGTAAATTTCCACACTGATATCAGGTGCGATAACCGTGTTTCATTAAAATGTTAACGGACATTACTAGTTATTACCTGTATTTATTTGTTGATGTGCAATGATCACACTTTATCGAGAAAAAAAATTCAGACGACACATTTAATTAGCATAAATAATAAAAAGAAATAGCCTGATACCACCGCGAGTCACTATCAGTAAAATAAATATTATTAAATGATTATATCTGTATAGCGGGCACTAGTAATTTTTAGAACTGTTGGAATAGTGACACAAGTATACACTTCCCATAAAGAACAGTTGTGCCTACACTTCCTATAAAGAACAGTTGTACCTACACTTCCTATAAAGAACAGTTGTACCTACACTTCCTATAAAGAACAGTTGTACCTACACTTCCTATAAAGAACAGTTGTACCTACACTTCCTATAAAGAACAGCTGTGCCTACACTTCCTATAAAGAACAGTTGTGCCTACACTTCCTATAAAGAACAGTTGTACCTACACTTCCTATAAAGAACAGTTGTACCTACACTTCCTATAAAGAACAGTTGTACCTACACTTCCTATAAAGAACAGTTGTACCTACACTTCCTATAAAGAACAGTTGTGCCTACACTTCCTATAAAGAACAGTTGTACCTACACTTCCTATAAAGTTGTACCTACACTTCCTATAAAGAACAGTTGTACCTGTTGTACCTACACTTCCTATAAAGAACAGTTGTGCCTACACTTCCTATAAAGAACAGTTGTACCTACACTTCCTATAAAGAACAGTTGTGCCTACACTTCCTATAAAGAACAGTTGTGCCTACACTTCCTATAAAGAACAGTTGTGCCTACACTTCCTATAAAGAACAGTTGTACCTACACTTCCTATAAAGAACAGTTGTACCTACACTTCCTATAAAGAACAGTTGTGCCTACACTTCCTATAACGAACAGTTGTGCCTACACTTTCTATAAAGAACAGTTGTGCCTACACTTCCTATAAAGAACAGTTGTGCCTACACTTCCTATAAAGGACAGTTGTGCCTACACTTCCTATAAAGGACAGTTGTGCCTACACTTCCTATAAAGAACAGTTGTGCCTACACTTCCTATAAAGAACAGTTGTACCTACACTTTCTATAAAGAACAGTTGTGCCTACACTTCCTATAAAGAACAGTTGTGCCTACACTTCCTATAAAGAACAGTTGTGCCTACACTTCCTATAAAGAACAGTTAGTTGTGCCTACACTTCCTATAAAGAACAGTTGTGCCTACACTTCCTATAAAGAACAGTTGAACAGTTGTGCCTACACTTCCTATAAAGAACAGTTGTACCTACACTTCCTATAAAGAACAGTTGTACCCACGCAATAGGCACAAACTGTTCTTTATAGGAATTAAATAAGTGTATAATTGTGTCACAATTCCACCAGTTCAAAAGATTACGAGCGGCCGCTATATAGATATAATCATTTAGTAATATGTATTTTACTGATAGTGACGCGCGTTGGTATCAAGCTATTTCATATGTAAATGAGGCATGCTATTTTTTTATTGTATTATTATTATTATTATTTATACTAATTAAATGCGTCACCTGAAAAAATAATATTTTCTATAGATTATAAAGTATGATAATTGCACATCAAAACATAAATACAGAGTATAAATAGTAATGTCCGTTAACATTTTAAGGAAACACGGTTATCGCCCCTGATATCAGTGTGGAAAGTTATGTCTGATATAAAATGCATAATAATGCCAAACAATACGTGTGGTAATGGTGAATGCATGTTTATTTTGCCAGTAAATGTCTCAGATGATGTCTCTGATATAAAGAACATGTTGTGCCTACTGAGTGGGCATGTACCTTTAATGTATTTGGCATACCTTTCACTAATTCACTGAGGCTGATATTGCAACAATGATACAATATGTTCTCTGGATGCGTGAATATGTTAAAACGAATATCTTTCCTGTATTGTTATTCATTTTTAAACTTATTTCTTAACGAAAACCTGTTTTTTCAGCACATGAGAATCGTCCGCGGACGATTCTCATGTGCTGTTAAAACATGTTTTGTCGAGCGAAACAAATTGAAATAAAAGAAATAACAGGCGACAGAATTTAAGTTAATAATACCGGCATAATCATGGAATCAACAGAAGGCTCCGACGTGCTTCTGCTACTGAGGTTATGGTGTATAGCTGGACGGTACTGGAGTAGATTGCAAGAGTTACTGTTCGCAACTATGGTGTGCATAGCGATCGCTTCATCTGCGGCGGTTGTACATGCACTCCCTATATCACATACAGTTAACCATCTTGCATTTTGCGGGCTGTTATGGGACCTAGATACACTCATATATCGGTTAGTTTTAATGTGGGAGGAAACCGGAGTACTTGGAGAGAGAAACACTTGATCGATCTAGCGATCACCATATACATCTTACATACTGTCCCGATGGAGGATAGAAACTGGGCTGTATTTGGTGAGACGCTCTCTTGTTTCCAATTGCGCTAACTGGACAACCGGCGTAAATTATAGTCTACACTCGTTACCTCAAACTCTCGTAATCAAAGTACTGATAGCAAAGAGTAAAAGTTTTGGTCTCAACTATATGTACATGTTTTCCGATATAATAACTCTCAGTAACTCAAGTTTTCGTTAACTCAACGTATTTTCCTCAGTCCCCTGGGGGCCGTTTCACTAAACTTCGTACGACTAAATTGTTCGTAAGTGCAAAATGATGATAGTCTGTAAATTTCACATTAACATATGCAGCCTATGCTCAATAAATGTAAATCCATCAATTCAAATATCCAGACGATCCTAAATTTGCACTTACGAACCTTTTAGTCATACGAAATTTAGTGAAACGGGGCCCTATACTTTGAGTAAACGAGAATAACTGTATATATAACACCACGAGGTTCCCCCCTGAGCCATCGCACGTTCGAAATAGTCATTGATGTACACACTGGTTCTACACTCCGCACCGGTATAATATTTGTCACGTCGAAACAGGCACCGGTTTCATAACGCGATGCCTCTCAACTCTAATAAAGATATATCGCATGAACGCATGTTCGTCTAGTAACCGGCGCAAATTTATTGCGCCGGTTACCAGACGAAAATGTGTTTATGCAGTATCTTCTGAATGTAGCTGAATGGGAATTCGTCAGGAATCCGGCGCCCATGTCGACTTGAAACATTTTACGCTGACGAGAAGTGAAGCACCAGTGGTACAGTACATCAATTTGTGAGAATATAAGAATAGGTTTGAGGCTTAATCATATGGAGCCCAGCAGGGGACATGGATTTTTTTTATTAATTCGTTCCCACGAAATAACAATTCGTTCCCTCAATTTAACAATTCATTCCCTCGAATTAACAATTCAATCTCACGATATAACAATTCGTTCCCTCGAATTAACAATTCGTTCCCACGAAATGACAATTCGTTCCTCAATGTAACTTTCCCTCGAATTAACAATTCGTTCCCACGAATTAACAATTCGTTCCCGTGGGAACGAATTGTTATTTCGTGGTAACGAATTGTTGAATCGAGGGAACGAATTGTTAATTCGAGGGAACGAATTGTTATTTCGTGGGAACAAATTAATAAAACAAGGAATTCTACGTCCCCTGTGGGGCTCCGTATAATCGATAATGTTTAGCCATTAAAGGTTTGTTTGGTTGTTATGACTATGTATTTGAATACTTTAATAATACATTTTACAATAGATATTACACGACAATTCAACATCAGTTTGAGTATATCTGGGTTCCTAACTACTCATACACAATACATGTAATTCAATCGAAATCGAAGTACAAAATGTGAGCATTTCTTTTCGCAACTCTACAAATGACAAATTAAAACAATTTACTACATGTACTTATGTGTATTTCCATGACTTTCAAACGAATTCTAACTTGGAAAGTACACATGCTATTATTCCTATGGGTATATGTAATTTTGTATCATTTCTCGGTGAATCAATTGCGTGAAACTAACAATGAAGCTCATCTATATGCAGCATCCAATCCCACGGCGTTTGGCTCAATTTGTTAATATCCATTTGCAATATCCATTTTTTTGCGCTCACAGACTACTCGTCAGTCAAACTTTTGAATGAGAACACGCTGAATCGTCTCACTACCACCAGGGGGCCGTTTGACTAAACTGCGTACGACTAAAATGTTCGTAAGTGCAGATTTAGAATAGTCTGTACATTTCAATTGATGGATTTACATTTATTGAGCATAGGCTGCATATGCAGCCTATGCTCAATACATGTAAATCCAATAATTGTTTAAAAGAAAACATTGTTAATGTGAAATTTACAGACTATCATCAGTTTGCACTTACGAACATTTTAGTCGTACGAAGTTTAGTGAAACGGCTCCCAGATGTATAATAGCACGTGCCATTCATCTGGCAGAGACTCATATAGTGTGCTTACAATGAAATGATCAACATTGAGAATCTGGTGGCCGGTTCACTAAACTTAGATCGACTAAGATGTTCGTAAATGGAAATTTAGGATCGTCTGGAAATTATCGTCCGGAAATTTCAATTGAAGGGTTTACATGTATTGATTGAGCATGCTGTCTGTGCTCAATAAAAGTAAATCCAATAATTGTTTACAAAAAAACATTGTTAATGTGAAATTTACAGACTATAGTAATTGTTCACTTACGAACATTTTAGTCGTACGAATTTTAGTGAAACGGCCTCCCTCCCCCCCCCCCCCCCCGGGTTCATAAATGGTGCAAAATTATGATAGTCTGTAAATTGCACATTAACAATGTTTTCTTGTAAACAATTATTGGATTTACTTTTATTGAGCACAGACAGCATGCTCAATAGATGTAAACCCTTCAATTAAAATTTCCAGACGATCCTAAATTTGCACTTACGAACATTTTAGTCGCACGAAGTTTAGTGAAACGGCCCGCTGTTGTCACACATGGTGACCTACAAGCAAACAAATTCAACTCCATATTTGTGGCTGTGACTGGAGAAATGGGGTTTATAAGTTTTGCGACCAGTGTATATCCAGATCAGCCTGTGGATCCGCACAGCCTGGTCAGTATCTGCACTTTTCGCCATTCAATCAATGAAACGCATGTCATCTAACCAGCAATATAGATCTTAAGGATGTAATAGTCCGTTAATCGAACAGAGGTTTTGAGCAACCGTGCTTAGTGACGAAAGCAGCTTCCTCGACATCTGATCAAATTAGGTGAAATTATTCGATTGAATTACATCGTAGCATAACTATATTCTCGCATATAGTTACGAGCAGTAACTCTGCAAACCTTCTGGTATGGTAGTTTTGCAGAGTTACTGCCCGCAATCATTACAGTATAGTATAGTCTAGCAGTAATATTCCAGGGGCCCGTTTCACTAAACTTCGTACGACTAAAACGTTCTTAAGTTCAAAATTATCATAGTCTGTAAATGTCACATTAACAATGTTTTCTTGTAAACAATTATTGGATTTACATTCATTGAGCATAGGCTGTATGCTCAATAAATGTAAATCCATCCAGTGAAATTTCCAGACGATCCTAAATTTGCACTTACGAACATTTGAATCGTAAGAAGTTTAGTGAAACGGGCACCAGATGAGACGAGCCACGTGACTTTGTACCTAAGATGTGCGATATTCATGAAGATGTTTACAGAAACGGTGATATTTTCTGCAAATGACGTCGAAATATGACGAAGTTTCCATAGAAAATGCATAATTCCGCATTTGCTCTGAAAATATCGTACAGTTTGTAAATACACATCGCACATCGTCTACGGTGCAAACTCATATAGCTTGTCACTATTGGTATGGCAGTAATGTACCGTACCATTGTCTGTTTCGCGAAACCTGCCCAAATTATACGGCCATAATAACAATGCAAAAACAATATTGTTATCGTTAATATTAAATTTTATTAACATTTAAGAATGAGCCTTCTTTTTATTTTGTCAAACATTGATTTTATTACAAAAAATTGATTTGTCCATGGGAATTTAACATGGGGGAATAAGAGGTGGAGGAGCTGGGAGAGGAGCCAAAAAACGAAACATTTTAGAAATTAATAATCTAACTTCAAATGATCTATCCAATAAAACAATTTTGAAAATCGGTCCACTATTTCTGAAATGTTAAATCACTCTGCGAATATGTCTATCGAGATTTAACATGTGGATTTTTTTTTTCGCAATAAAATCAATATTGGACCAAGTTTCACGAAAGACAAAGAAGGCACACATTATCGAAAATACGACAGTAGTCTAGATGTACTGCCCTTTTATAATCTAGAAGCAATGATCCCTAACACATTATCAGCAATGTATAGCTAGACATGTATTATATGTAACACATATTACACAGACAACTCGTTTTCAGCTTTGCGAAGGACGGCGTAAATTATTCAATAAACACGGACGACCCTATAGTACTGGGTAACACGCTAACGGACGACTATAAGGCGGCTGTAGACATGGGTCTCACAGACGGTAATATCATCTCGGGGGTAAGTACCAATGTCCTAAAATAATTTAATACTTTCGCACAAGGTTGCATAATAAAATGTTAATGGTTCCCCGTGTATACATATCCACCATTAACCCAAATATTATGTCTGTAACGCTGGGCGACTTAGTCGCCCAGCGTTACAGACAGAATATTCGGGTTGTTCAAAAATAAAATAGACTTTCTTTCGCAGTGGTTTATTATTTACAATATGACCATGAAATATAGAAATCTGGAAACCGCTATCCATTTGCAATAATCAGATAGATAGCATAAAGATAACGGGGCAATACAATGTGACATTTAAAGGTACATGCCCACTCAGTGTTATTTATATCAGAGACATAATCTGAGACATTGTATGGCAAAATAAACATCCATTCTAATAACAAAGCTCTAGATCTTGGAGAGAAAGTCTACGTTATTACGTGTGGGTCATGTGTATGCAAAACCGACCTATTGCGGACCAATACAGAATCAGTCGATGGACGACTCATTCATGGTCCATATATGCTGGTACTGTCCGTCCGTCTGACGGTAGGTCGGCTTTGCGAGGACATGATACACAATCACACATAAGTTCATTTACCCAGATTATATTGCTTCTAGAAAACCTACCATATTACTGTTGAATTTCACTCGCCACTCCTGGGGGCCGTTTCACTAAACTTCTTACGATTAAAATGTTCGTAAGCGCAAATTTAGAATCGTCTGCAAATTTAAATTGATGGATTTACATTTATTGAGCATAGGCTGCATATGCAGCCTATGCTCAATAAATGTAAATACAACAATTGTTTACAAGAAAACATTGTTAATGTGAAATTTACAGACTATCATAATTTTGCACTTACGAACATGTTAGTCGTAGGAAGTTTAGTGAAACGGCCCCCAGTAAATTGTGTTCTCACTACGATTACATTTTTGGAGTATGTAGGCTATAAACGTTGTTTATGTTTAATGCTGAATACAATTATTTGTCTTTGTATTTCTAAACAACCCTCGTATGTATGTTAAATGTCTATATGACCGCATTTTGAGCTCTTAGTGTCATAAATTCATTAAGTTTCCTTAGTAGCAAACAACTCCCAGCTACAGTCGATAATATACAACAAATAAGTCCTGGCAACAAAATAGCCGCGATTCCTGCAGTTGCTGAGCAGAAATATATCAACAACGCCAACATAACAATGTAAACAACAACAGACCAAACTATACCCGTGATCAGCACGCCCCCCTTTCTGCCCGTGTTTTGGTACCGATAGAGGTCAAACCAGCACATTGGGGTGAGGAGATACGCCAGCAACGGTGGACAGATCATACCAGCAAACACAACAGCATACACCACACGCAGGAGGTTGCGCCTATACAACACCGCCATCAACGCAGGATTGGTGTAGCATGAGTCTCCTTTCTCGGACTTAACCTTTGCGCGAAAGTAATACTTATGATCGACGCACACGTCGGTAAATGTATATGATCGCTGATCCATGGACACTTTCTTCACCAACGTCCACGGTTCGGCGCCTGTTCGCATTTCAATAAATACAAACCGATTCGATTCGTCGCCGATTTCGTCTGTAGATATCAGATCGTCGTCCCATCTGATTGTTATCCCCCGTGTCGCCTCGCGCAGTTCGAACTGCGCAGGTGGGTGCGGCTTCATTGTCCGTCTGTTCTTAATCTCGACAGTAAGCATATCTAGATCTATCATTAGCCACAGCCAGAAGCGTAACGTCTGTGTACTCCTATGCGCCCAGTCCGTCAACCAGCCCAGTCGTGGAGGTATCGCCATTCCAGTGGCCGATATAGTGTGCACCCGGCACCGCTTTCCTCTCGCCTTTCTAATGGCAGCGCGTACGTCTTCATCTAACGTCACTTCCGTGTCGTTACCCCTGTCGCTGACCAACACACAGCACTGTCTCTTGGATACCGCCTCACTCACACGAATGTTCATCTGATTAAACCCGCTTTCAATGTCGGCAAACAGTTGCGTTGAATATTCCCCGTTTTCTGCTGCATTTCGCAAGAAACATGTGACCCCCTGGTCTAATGTTTTCTTAGACCTGCCATAGAAAAACAACAGCAGCCTCGGCCACCAGAGATGGCCGTTGTCCAATGTGGCCACGTGGATCACGTGATCCCCTTCCATACGCACGGGCGTTCCATTCTCATCATTGACCAACGTGTCATCATGGTTCACCACCAGGTATCGCATAGGCGCTTGTTTATCTATCCCCAGAGCGTCCAGCCACACGGAAACCATCGTCTCCAAGGACCGTGTGTGCTGGGACAGCAGGAACACAACCTTCTTACATCGTATCGAGTTCATTTCTCGTGCATAATCAAACACGGTGCACCCTTTCACTCTCGGCGGATGTTTATAGTTCCCAACTCCCGCCGAATTCCAGTCACGTGTCGGTTAATCGTGTCTCGCTCGTCTGCTACTATCAACACATCACATCCAATATTCCGCTTTGAATTAAATAAATCACACATTTTGTTTGCCCACACGTCGTGGTGGTTGGTAATCCGAATAAATCCTGTTTGATGAACTAAATATGAGCCATGTGATATTGTACCTTCGAAGATGTGCGATTTTTCATGAAAATATATTTACTCAAGCTGTGATATTTACCTTAAATGACGTTGAAAGTTGACGACATTTTCATAGCAAATGTGGAATAGAAATGACGTTGAAAGTTGACGTCATTTTCATAGAAAATGCGGAATAGTATTCCGCATTTGCTATGAAAATGTCGTCAACTTTAAAGTAAAACGTCATTTACAGAAAATATCGTGTGTTTTTTGTAAATATTTTCATGAAATACTGCACAAATCATTAGGAACAAAATCACATGCCTTGAGTCTTGCCACGATATCCGTATTCCAATCCAGTAACACTTTCCCCTAGTAGCACTTTCGCCTTGTAACAATTTCACCTAGTCACATGTTTACCATCCTGGTCACTAGCACGTTAATTTCCAGGGTATTCAATTAATCCGAAAAGTGGTAAATTTTCTAAAAAAGCAACATCACAAATACATAGTGCATATCCTGATGAAACGGTTCATATGACTACAATATTTGCAGAATTAGGATATATACATACAAGTCTGTAGTGATTACACAGAGTTAATTTGAATTTTAATTCTAACCTGCACACACATTATAATTTATGTATTAACAATTTCACGAGCCAGTGACTTGTAAACATGGCATTTATTTTCTATACTTTCACCGGTAGATATCTGTGGCTGTCGTGTTCTATAGTATAGTCCGCAGACGATAACTTACTACTTGTTTACATACAAACCGATCATAAACAAAACACAGAATATGTGAGACAGGTATAAATGACAGACGATAAGAAGTTGCTGGAGGTAAATCGATGAGTCCAAATATAGGTAGATCAGGGGGCCGTTTCATTAAAGTTCGTACGACTAAAATGTTCGTAAGTGTAAAATTATGATAGTCTGTAAATTGCACATCAACACTGTTTTCTTGTAAACAATTATTGGATTTACATGTATTGATCATAGGCTGCATATGCAGCCTATGCTCAATAAATGTAAATCCATAAATTGACATTTACAGACGATCTTAAATTTGAACTTACGAACATTTTAGTCGTAAGAAGTTTAGTGAAACGGGCCCCTGATGTATTATCATGGCATAGCCTCGTTTTCGTCCATAATTTCCACATTATAAAGTGCACGTGCATGCATGCCAATATAATAGTGTAGCTTGGTGCGCAAAATAGACATGTAGTGTGACACAGTGGTATCGAAGCGGGAGAAAATCCATACGTTTGCTGAACTTTTGTTCATTTTATCTGGTCGAGAGTTCGAACCTCACAAAATGCATTACTTTTGTCAATAACATTCTGTTCTTTTTATGACTGGTTGGCGGAGATGGAAATATGTGAAACGGCGAGGGTTATCACAATTGCTGTATGACCTCAATGTGGTATGATCGGCGAGAACATCCTCCAGAATCTTCATGTACACACATATGAAATGTGCATTTAGTTATTAGTTTTCTTCAAAGTGAGGCTAACGTTCTACATGTAATCTATATCATGCTTAATTAATGTAATTTGTAAGAGCAACACACATAAAAATAAAATAAAATAAAACGTAAACAAATCAAAATATATGTGCATGGAAAACGAAGATTCGAACTCACTACCTACGGCATTGATATCCGTCACTCTACCCCCTTGACTACATAAGACTTGATGACAAAACACCCAAATAAATATTGAAAAGGAATACTGGCACGGGTATATTTACCTGTCTCACCTATAATAGGCAGACGATAATAAGTTGCTAGCAGTCAACAGCCGACTTTATAAATAGGTGAAACAGGTAAATTATAGTCTATGTTTTGTTTATGACCGGTTTGTTTGTAAACAAGTAGCAAGTTATCGTCTGCGGACTATAAATATACCCGTGGCAATATTCCTTTTCAATATTGATTTTTGAGATTTGTCATCAAGTGTTATGTAGTCGAGAGGTTACATTGAAGATATCAATGCCGTAGGTAGTGAGTTCGAATCTTAGTTTTTCATACATGTATACACATATATTTTTATTTGTTTATATTGTATTATATATTTCTTTTGTATGTGTGTTGCTCTTACAAATTACATCAACTAAGCATGAGATAGATTACATGTAGAAATTGAGTCTATCACTTTGAATAAAACTAATAACTAAATGCACATATGTGTGTACATGAAGAATCTTGGAGTATATAACAGCAATAGTGATAACCATCACCGTTTCACGTATTCCCTTCTCCAACAAGCAGTCATAAAAAACACAGAATGATATCGACAAAAGTAATGCGTTTTGTGAGGTTCGAACTCTTGACCAGATAAAATGAACAAAAGTTCCGCTAATGTATGGATATTCTCCCGCTTCGATACCATTGAGCCACACTGCATGTCTATTTTGCGCACCAAGATACACTATTATATTGACATGCATGCACGTGCACTTTATCATGTAGTTATTATACACGAAAACGAGGCTATGCCATGATAATACACCTGGTCTACCTATATTTGGACTCATCGATTGACCTCCAGCAACTTATTATCGTCTGTCATTTATAATTGTCGGGCTATTCCAAGTAATCCTACGAGCGAGGTATTTGTTTAAACTTTATTTATTTTACAAGATTACAAACAAGCACGAGAGCACTTATACAAATGCTTTCGTTGGCACAGATGAAGGCGTAAGGGCGGTCATTAATGTGGGAGGAAACCGGAGAACCCGGAGGAAACCCACTTGTCCGCTCTGGCGACCACCATACCATCTCACATACTGCCCCGGCCGAGGATCGAACCCGGGGCCGCATTGGTGAGAAGCGCGCTCGTTACCGATTGCGCTAACCGGACAACCCTGTATTTGTTAAAGGCACTATTTCTCAGATGATATCTCATATATATTCAATATTACATTTTGGACTGTGGCCTATACAAACAAAACGTAACATTTTATTTGATCATATTCAATGTGTTTTATTATACTATTTTCTATCATACACTGCCTTTCTGCTATTGCTGTACTTGTAACACATACCATTTGTGAAACATTTGATTTCACATCAGGGGCCCGTTTCACTAAACTTCGTACGACTAAAATGTTCGTAAGTGCAAATTTAGGATCGTCTGGAAAGTTCAATTGATGTATTTACATGTATTGAGCATAGGCTGCATATGCAGCCTATGCTTTATAAATGTAAATCCAATAATTGTTTACAAGAAAACATTGTTAATGTGAAATTTATAAACTATCATAATTTTGCACTTACCAACATTTTAGTCGTACGAAGTTTAGTGAAACGGGCTCTCTATCCTGATAATGATATATGTCTGTGATTGGAGAAATGGGGCTTATGGACATTGCGACCAGTGTAGATCCAGATCAGCCTGTGCATCCGCACAGTCTGATCAGGATCTGCACTGTTCGCAATTGCATCAATGGAACACCATTCATGCTTCTAACAAGAAATACATATCGTTATCGGGCTACGGGAGTGTGCTATTTGATCAGGATCTATACATCTATACACCTATACATCTATACACCCATTTCTCCAGTCACTGCCGCATATACGGATTGTTAGAAACACGACGAGTATTTTACTGACTGTCTAACTAACGCTGTAGACCCTGATCAGACTGCGCGGACGCGCAGACTGATCTGGGTCTACACTGGTAGCTAAGACCATAAACCCAATTTCCACAAATTCGAGCTGGAATATTTCTTGTATTGTGAACGTCCCTGAAAAAATGTGGGTTATCACATTATGATTGGTATATTATATCGTGTCTCTTTCATTCATATCTCCTTCGTGGTATAATAATTGTGACCCGTATAATTAATTCCAAAATGTATATTTACTTATCAACTTAAATTACAGAAAATGTGACTATTGCTGGAGAAATAGGGCTTATGGCGTTTGACCAAGATCACCCCGCAATTCCACGTAGAAATGGGGCTTATGAGTTTTACGACCAGTGTAGATCCACATTAGCCTGTGCATCCGCACAGTCTGATCAGGATATACACGGTTCGCCATTCTAGAAATGAAACACCTGTCGTGCTCGTAATAAGCTATACAGATCGTTATCAGGCCACAGGTGTGATCTATTTGATCAGAAGCTACACTGGCAACCAATCCCATAAGCCACATTTCTCCAGTCACAGCCACATATAATGTCATCCGACTGACAAGATGAGACTTTGGCCACTAGCGTAGTCCCAGATCAACGGAGCCCCGCAGGGGACATGGATTTTTTTTTTAATTCGTTCCCAAGAAATAACAATTCGTTCCCTCAATTTAACAATTCATTCGTTCCCTCAATTTAACAATTCGTTCCCACGAATTAATAATTCGTTCCCACGATATAACAATTCGTTCCTTCAATTTAACAATTCGTTCACTCGAATTAACAATTCGTTCCCACGAATTAACGATTAGTTCCCACGTTATAGCAATTCGTTCCCTCGAATTAACAATTCGTTCCCACGATATAGCAATTTGTTCCCTCGAATTAACAATTCGTTCCCACGAAATGAGAATTTGTTCCCTCAATTTAACAATTCGTTCCCTCAATTTAACAATTAGTTCCCTCGAATTAACAATTCGTTCCCACAAATTAACAATTTGTTCCCGTGGAACGAATTATTATTTCGTGGGAACGAATTGTTAAATCGAGGGAACGAATTGTTAATTCGTGGGAACGAATAGTTAATTCGTGGGAACTAATTGTTATATTGAGGAAACGAATTGTTAATTCGTGGGAACAAATTGTTAAATTGAGGGAACAAATTGTTAAATTGAGGGAACGAATTGTTAAATTGAGGGAACGAATTGTTAAATTGAGGGAACGAATTGTTATTGAGGGAACGAATTGTTAATTTGTCCCCTGCGGGGTCCGTACAGATTAGCCTGCTGGTCCGCGCAAATTTCTTTTCCGAACATGCAATTCTATTCCACGTTTGCTCTGATCATCAACCTTCGACGTCAGAGATGTAAAATATCGTAAATTTTGTAAATAGTACAAAATCACATGGCGTGTCTCATATGCTAAATTGTTATAAATGATGTAAGCTACATTTTCACGACCACTGGCCCAAATGTCACAAGCCTCATTTCTCCACTCGCAGTAGTTAGCAAATAATTATGTTCAATGTCGTGAACCACTTAGATGTAGAAGGAAGTATGTATTATATAGTCCGGGAGCAAATAAGAATCCGGCACCTCATGTTAATTTTTGGCACCCGATGTTTTTATGAACTTGAATGTATAAGGTTTCCAAAAAATCCGGGTGCCATTTTTAGCTCACCTGAGCGAAGCTCCGTCCGTCCGTGAACATTTTCAAACGTCTTCTCCTCGGTAACCATTGGTCCTATAGTCACCAAACTTCATGGGCATGGTCCATAGGTAGGAGGATTACAAAATTGTTAAAATGACGTCATTACGTAATCCAAGATGGCCGCCGTCTAAAAATAGCACAAATTCTTAAAAAATCTTCTTCCCATGAACCACTAGCCGGATTTCGACGAAACTTGGTAGGAATGATCGATGTACAATGCTCATTCAAAGTTGTTAAAATGGTGACCCCGGAGTCAAAAATGGGCGTGGCCCGTGGGGTCAAATTAGGGTCAAATTTTATTTTTGACCGAATATGGTCATGTCTATATCAAATCGAAGGTATCAGAGAGGCGATCGCTCTGGTACATTTTTTTTGTCGAAATTGTATGGTCATGTCATCCAAGATGGCCGCCGAAAGATGCTAAAACGGAGGTCGTCGCTAATCCAAGATGGCCGCCGTCTAAAAATAGCAGAAATTCTTAAAAAATATTCTTCTCATGAACCGCTAGCCGGATTTCGACGAAACTTGGTAGGAATGATCGATGTAGAATGCTCTTTCAAAGGTATTAAAATGGTGACCCCGGGTTCAAAAATGGGCGTGGCCCGTGGGGTCAAATTTGGGTCATATTTTATTTTTGACCGAATATGCTCATGTCATATATCAAATTGAAGGTATCGATTAGGCGATTCCTCTGGTGTAATATTTGTCAGAATCGGATGATTATGTCATCCATGATGGCCGCCAAAAGGTCCATTTATTCAAGATTTTGAACGTCTTTTTCTCAGGAACCACATGGCCGATGCTGGCCAAACTTCATGGTAAGTTAAGATTTTCAGATTTGGTAAAATGAGTCATCGCTTAATCCAAGATGACCGCCATCTAAAAAATATCACAATTTTTTTAAAACACATATGAACTCAATGTCACGTTCTCCTCTAGTGTTCATGGAGTGAGGTGAGCGAATTAGGGCCATCATGGCCCTCTTGTTTCAAATAATGTTCAAGGTCATTGAACTTCATGCATGTTATGTAATGTAATGATATAAATTGCTCAGAAGATCGAACTAATAGCTATTCTACATGCTACTAGTAGAAAAATATTAGTTTTGTCCACGCAAGGTGGTCATATTTTCAAGATGGCTACCAGAAAGATACGTTTTCAGATAGGCTAGTCTACTTGACACGTAGAAGCGTAAATGTATTTATCTATGACTATATTGTCACCGTAAGAAATACATTGATACCGTTTCGCATACACTAGTATCTATCTTTAAATTTCAAAATGGCCACTAAACCGCCTTTTCACATGAACACAAATATGTTAAAAAACTTAGTTTGATGCACAAGTTCATTATTTTACTTAAGAGTACCAAAGAATTTAACATTTTCAGCTATTATTAATATTGCCTAATACAGTGTATAAAACAATTATTATTTCAAGATAGCCTGCAAAATAAAACGAGTCCCCCAGGATCAACATGTGAAAAAGCAAGATACATAGATATTTGGCTTAATTGAATTATGTACACACATTATTTAACATTCTTTGAAAGAATTGCCATTGTGGTTATAAGGATTCGCTCACTTGACTTATTATTCATATACATTAAATGGGTTTATAGAGTGCGCATTCGCATCCCATATCAAGGAATAATGTGTGGGCTATACGAGTCTAACCATGCTTTACGGCCCTGATAATGTACTGTATGAATGACGTGCTGTAGCAATTGCACTTTTGAAGGAGATGATATTCCTGAAATCTGCATAGACTGAATTAATTTTCGTCGGTTCAATTCTCATCGGTTTGTGCCGGTATATGCAAACACATATTACTAGTAGCTACAATGATATCTGCAATTCACTTCACATGTTTCCATCAAATGAGTCTTCATATTCGTGTGAACCGGATATACAATCAGCATAAAGAAAGGGTATTCATTTCCGAGAAAAATATTTGCATATCCTATGATAAGCTCATGTATATCCAGAAGTCAGTGTGCGAGTTGACACAGCGACATGTTATTCTCAGTAATCTAGTCATTGTAATAACTAAAGTTTCCTCCTCCGGAAACTCAGCAAACTTGTTTGTTTGTTTACATGCAATATTATCACATGTGTTAAGCAAGTGTAAACTGGAAAGTATAAATCATGTAGACACTAGACACCTGGAAAACTAGAACACTCATGCCCTTGGGTATCCGCTAAGTACGGTAGGGGGACAGCAGTAATCGATGTATTCAACGAGGCACCTATATATATTTCATATGTATGAGCTTCTATTCTATATGTAACGAAATATGTACAAATGCTCTGAATTCAGAGCGCTAATCGTGTTCTTAACGACGAAATTCTAGGATATAGTTAATAGTGGGTTGGCATAACAAACTGCTGGTAGCTAAGACAGTATATACATGTATTAGGAAGTATACATAATGTGATGTCATTCTGATAAGGAAAGTTATGATTTTCATTATTGTACCATTGACGGGCCTCTATTTCTTATTTACTAACATTTGTTAAAATTGTGTGATTGTTAAGTTGTTTTCTGTATGATTATGAGATGTCCTCGTAGTGTATTGTTCCAGTCATACCTCATATAAAATTTTATATTATAAGTTGGTGATATTAATTACGTGAAAAATACTTTCCTAAATAAACCTCTATTATATTGTGTGGACAATAGTGAATCCACCCTCACTCGGATGTCGTATGCATCCTACTATTCGGAAAATTAGGCGCGGTCATATACATGTATTATGGTGGTAATGTAATCTCAGTGTGAATACGGATGGAAGTAATTGTGTCAATCACTATTATAGTATACTGCTACAAATATTGATGAGGTGAGGATAACTCGCAGCACGGATATGGTCAATTCAGTGGAAAATAGAAGTGTATTGCCATCTATGACATTTGCTAAGCGTATGTGATGTTACAATCAATCTACTACTCTGTATATCTTTACGCCAAGCTATTCAAGTGCATTTAACATATAATGGTTTCATTATTGTCAACTAATTGTCAACTAATGTTCATTCTTCCTTCCATGTCGGTATCGTGGTTGCCATCAATATATGGATTGTATTTTATGTAACCATTGTCATTATACAATGTCATATATTCCTCACACGTCTCGTTATTTATTAGAATTCCGGTGTGGTTTTGTTTTATGAAAAATGTATTTAATTCACGTTATGGTTTCTTCTTTTCTTGAAAGTGTGTTACTAATCAGACACCGTTAGTCGTGATACCGATTTATTTCAACAGCAAATAATGCTTTAATACTCTCTGTGTACAAGTCACTTTGAACTTATCATCTTATTTGCTTTTCATTTGAACCGTGTGTTTCGATTGTATACATATGTTCAACGATTATAGGTTATCGTTATAAATATTCGTAGTTTAAAATTATGACTACCGTCGGCACTTTGGTGTGCACCGTCATAATGTTTATATTTACGACGTTATTTACCAAACTGAGATCAACAATAAAAAACAACAGACATTGAGGAGACAGATGAACCCATGAAAACCTAGCTCTAAAGCAATACACAATAGTGACAGCATAGCATAGTTGAATACTGTCATAGTTCAACATGGTAGTGTATTACAATTGGCTCTTTCGGTTTTCCAGATCTGTCATTTATCGTTTTATTTTGCGTTGGATAAATAAAATACTGCATTATTCTTAATTGCCAATGTCTTTGAGCTGGCATTCAACTTGACAAAAAAATACATTTAATAACTGCATAATTGAAGATATTTTGTTTTACTAGAAATACATGCGGAATTATGACAAAACTTCGAAAGTATGCATAGTTAATGTTTGAATTTAAACGTATCAACCTTTCTGTGACTTTGACCTTTGGTGATTGATTTTCTATTCCATAAATACATTTAATAATATCAACATGTCCAATAATAATGAATAATATTGACAATTGCATACATTAATTTGTTTTAAAGTACATTGTGTTTATATATTGCATCAACATTATATTAATGTTCAATGACCTATTTGGA
Organism: Conchocele bisecta; assembly: GCA_029237695.1. Taxonomy (NCBI): domain Eukaryota; kingdom Metazoa; phylum Mollusca; class Bivalvia; order Lucinida; family Thyasiridae; genus Conchocele; species Conchocele bisecta. Next base: position 33,674,859 of record CM055266.1, read on the forward strand.
AACAATGACACCCACAGTTTTCTGAAAGCTGAACCTTTATAAAACAGCCACGAAAAAACAACTACATGTACCATGAAGCGCTGGTTTCTGATTGCCGCGGAAATATAGGAAAAAGTTAAATTTATATCGGAGTGTATTCGTGTACTAGCCCACCATGACATCCACTAGTAATAAACTCAGTATGTACATTTTTGTCACGACTGGTTAGCTAATGAACAGTATGCCACATATCTGTGAAATATATATTTTCTATGGTAATAAGCAGTGCTATATGTATGCCATAGTACAGAAACAATATTGCAAATAAGAATCCATGCCCGTTTTCACTTGTTGACCTTGAAAATATAGTTTTGTGACCTTGACCTTGATTAATGTTGTTCCATTTATCGATTGCAATTGATCTGTAGTTATTGTTATGCATATTACCGACGAGACTGATACTTCAAATGGAAACATTTCTCGGTTTTATGGCATATATACCAGGATTTTGACCTTGATTTTTCGAAAAGTTGGATCCCAGATGAATACAAAACCACTAAGAAAGAAAAAATAACATGAGGTGCTGGATTCTGAACAATTGCCCCCGAGCTAATATAATAGATGTGAGAGTCATGTTGACACACGTGGCACACAACAAAAGCCACAATGTCGTATGTGGCTGAGACGGAGGAAATTAGGCTGACGGGATTTGTGACCAGTGTAGCTCCTGGTCAAAGATCACGTTCCAGTATCCTGGTACCGATCTGTATATTGCTTGTTAGAAGGGTGACGGGTGTTTCATTATGGAATGGCGAACTGTGCAGATCCTGATCAGACTGTGCGGATTCACAGTCTGATCTGGATCTACACTGGTCGCAAAACCATAAGCCCCATTTATCCAGTCCCGGACGCATATATGAGACACACCTTGTGAGTTTGTACCTTCGGACATCTGCGTAATTTCATAAAATACGTTTACAAAATTTACAATATCTTTTTTAAATAAAGTCAAAGGTTGACAACATTTTCAGAGTAATGCGCAATATAATTCCGTATGTACTCTGAAATTTCTGTCAACTTGCGACGGCATTTACGTAAAATATTTTAAATTTTGTTAAAAGTATTTCATAAAATTACGCAGATTTCCGAAGGTGCAAAATCACATGGCGTGTCTCATCTATGGAGTATATAGCCAATGTAGCTCCTGACCAGATAACCTACCCATGTAACCTCATACAAAGCGCATGTCTTCGTTTGATGAGCATGAAATGATTGCCCAGCTCAGTAACGACCGGTGTAGACCTGGGGGCCGTTTCACTAAACTTCGTAAGACTAAAATGTTCGTAAGTGAAAAAATATGATAGTCTGTAAATGTCACATTAACAATGTTTTCTTGTTAAGCAATATTGGATTTACATGTATTGAGCATAGGCTGCATATGCAGCCTATGCTCAATAAATGTAAATGCATCAATTTAGTTTAGTGAAACAGTTTAGTGAAACGGGCCCCTGTATTGCTGACAACGCATGCATATCTTGGTCTACACTGGTAGGGAAGTCAATAATCCTATGACGAATATCGTAATTATTATAGTATTATACACACAGGTTCGTGTTGAAAAGGAAATGTCGTAACTCGAGATGTCTGAACCAAAGAAGTAATTACTCATATAAATAAGTACCCGTTATAACTCAATGTTCTCTGTTCATCAAGTGTGAAAGGTCATAGAAAACTGGCGCCAAGTCACTGAAGGCTTAAGGACCCATGGGACCCCAAACCATCCTATCATTCATGCATGATTGCTTCGTAAATGTGATGGGATATATGCATAATATACATGCAATGATTCTCTTCTTACTATGTCCTACACGGTGCATAGAGTTGCCATGTCGGCCATCTTAGTGTGTACAGGCCATCAGCCAGTTTTACCTCTTATTGTGCTTGACACATACCACTAATAATATGACAAACACATGAATAACATTTGGTGCAATATGATGGGGAGACATCAGACTACAGTGTGCTATGCCTTGTGTTCAGTCTGATAACTGAAGGGTTTGTTGACCCTTTGCTAAAACGTTTGAGAGATTCAGTATCGATTGTGTAACAGTAAGAACAATACACAGAGCTGTATATACATGTATTACCATACATACTGTATTGAATCCAGTGACTGGTAAGCAGTTATTTGAGTGTATTGTCACCATTGTCTATCTCCTAATCAGGACTTACTATCTGTGCCAATGCTACAAAATGTGTTATCTCCTAATTATGAGATACTAACTCCTAATTACGAGATACTAAGTCCGACTAAGTCCTAATGCGCCTTTCTGTTGTCGATTGCTATTGTACTATAATGCATCAGTCAATGTAAGTCCCCGCCCCCCCCCCCCCCCCCCCCCCCCCCCCCCACCCTCCGGGGGAATAGCGGGGCTTATATTTTCGTTGCTGTTAAAGCCCCGGTGAGGGGCAACATGGTCGGTAAAAGCCCCGGTAAAATGCCCCGCACTGCGGGGCCATCTGGTGATTTTAAATGTGAAATATTCTTGCACGAAAATGATGTGTTGTAGAGCAAAATGTCACTTATAAATAGTAGATATCTGGGAACTTTTATTAGTATGGGAAGCCATTATTACAACCCAAGCAGCTTTATTCGTTGTAGATGTAATTGGTAGCACATTTGGCCTGCTACTCGTTCTATTTCTAGGGTGGTTGACTTAGTGATATAGTTGTTTTTGAAACCGTTACAGTCGATGATCAGCTGGGTAATGACCGATATGTTTAGTTTGTAAAAGTTCGAGTCTCCTAGCACTTTTTGGATTTCTTGACGAAACGCCGGGTAGGTCTGTTTCCGAACTTCGTGTAGTGCTGGGCATCTTAGTAGCATGTGTGACGCATCCTAGCTCCGCCTCCAAATGACAGTTAGGACAAGTAGGGTCGACTAAGTACAGGGTAAATATGTGTTTGTTGCTTTGAAATAGGTACGTTCCTGTTAATAGTAGTAACCAAATAAATAGCCGCTAACCTTTGGCACCACCCACGGACTCGGTAGAAGGAAGGTCGGATATGTGTGAATAGTATTAAATAGCGCAAAAGTGGACCCTTGCATGATACAAACTTCTTAACCGTATTAACGCACGGACACACGGACGGTGCAAACACTATATGACACCGGCTCTTCGAGACAGGGTTCATAAAAAGTACACACCCCCCCCCCCCCTATTAATAGTATAAAATGCAGCACTTTATACTTTTACTTACATGGGGAGGGTGTGTGTGTGTGAGAAATAGGATTTTTCCAGTGGGGGGGGGTCTCTGGATTTTCCAGGGTTGGTCGGGTAATGAATCACTTTCCAGGGGGGGGGGGGTGGGGGGGGGGGGGGTCTCGGGTTTTCCTTCAGTGTGTGTTGGTGGGGGGGGAATGGGTCTCAGGGGGGGGAATGTCTCAGAATTTTCCACGTGTTGTGGGGGGGGGGGGGGGGGTGGGGGGGCTGGGATAACGGATAACGGCAGTGCAATATAAACAGAGGAATTATTTGAAAACAATTTTGTTTATATTAAACAAAATTTGCCAGTATTAAACAGTCCACAGTGAAAATACATCGTATTAAACAGTTTAAACCCATGTCACCCCTCCCACACAACAGTATTCAGGTAAACATACATGTACATATCTTGATAACAGTCTGATAAAACCCCGGTAAAGCCCCGGGGTATGTCCCCGCTCAATTTCTTAGCAACAGTTAAAGCCCCGGTAAAGTCCCCGCAGTGCGGGGCATCATGAAAGGGTAAAAGCCCCGGGGTATGCCCCGGTAAAGCCCCGCCCCTCCCCCGGAGGGGGGGGGGCGGGGATTTACATTGACTGATGCATAACCTGTTTCATTTCATCCAATGCTCTAATTTTGACGCCGTGGTACTAGAATATTTGCTGTATATAGCGCATGTTTGGTTAACTAAAATTATAAAATCTTCGTACGAATATTTTTATCGTACGAAGTTTAGTGAAACGTGCCTCATGCGACGTACATACATTAGCTACACAGTTATTTTAATATATTCGTAATAAGCATATGCTGTTCTCATTGCAGATATTCAATGCAGCGAGATCGTGTTTCGCCTCGGACGATGAGAAAAAGGAGATGCTAGCCGAACTGACCGATATATACGGGGAACACTGACCACACCGCCAATCTGACCACTACAGGTGAATGACCGCTATATGCGGGAAAAACTGACCACACCGCCATATCTTACCACTACCGCCGAATGACCGCTATATGCGGGGAACACTGACAACTACAGCCGAACTGACCGCTATATACGGGGACCACGACTTCTGCAATACAACACCCACTTTTATATAGTACACCACCATGTCATTTGAAGACAGACACACGGACAGACAGATGGAATGACCCCTACCATAATACTTCCCTTTTCAAATTTTCAAACGAGCGTAGTCAAAGCAATTCGGCGGGCTGTATATTACGGAGCCCCGAAGGGGACGAAGAAATAATTTTTTTATTAAATCGTTGCCACGAATTAACAATTCGTTCCCACGAATTAACAATTCGTTCCCTCAATTTAACAATTCTTTCACACGAAATAACAATTCGTTCCCACGGGAACGAATTGTTAATTCGTGGGAACGAATTGTTAATTCGTGGGAACGAATTGTTAAATTACGAATTGTTATTTCGTGGTAACGAATTGTTAAATTAAGGGAACGAATTGTCATTGCGTGGGAACGAATTGTTAATTCGAGGGAACGAATTGTTATATCATGGGAACGAATTGTTACATCGTGGTAGCGAATTGTTAATGCGAGGGAACGAATTGTTAAATTGAGGGACCGAGTTAAATTGAGGGAACGAATTATTATTTCGTGGGAGCGAATTAATAAAAAAATATCCATGTTCCCTGCGGGGCTCCGTAATATTTATTAGTGAACCATAGATCATTCTTTGAGATGAACATCCGAATGAAAATCATCGAAAACATCTATCTAATCTAATGATAAAAAAAAAACCCGAATACGATGTGTAAAAGATAGGCAATCGTTCGTTTGTGGAACCAGGAACAAACCCGGCATGTACCAGGTGCGGATCCAGGCGGGGGCGTGTCCGGCGCACGCCCCCTCTGAAATTGGTCGAGTTTAGCTTTTAACCAATTTATTTTGCGTGGAAAGATCTGATTATTTCCTTATTTCTCACACAAAGTGTATGTTGTTACCACTCAGTTGAACCGTCTCGCCGAGACGGTTCAACTGAGTGGTAACAACATATATTTTTGATGAGAAATAAGAAAAAATGCAGAAAAAATAATCTGAATGTTATGAAAATTGAAATCCACGCCCCCTCTAGACATAAATCCTGGATCCGCCCCTGTGTACCATGTATACTAGTACATTTACAGAAATTTATATTCCTTGACATAAACCATGTTCAGTTTACTGCATATCCACAGGTGGAAGACTCGGACCTGTGACACACAAAAACATCCCATTACAAAAAATCCATTACCCACCCACTTGGTCTCATACAGTACTATCTTCTATATAATAGAGAAGATAGTACTGTATGAGACCAAGTGGGTGGGGTAATTTTTGTAATGGGCAATTTGTTTTAGCATATCGACTAACGTAGTCTCTGAATAGACCACAGGTTCTTGAAGAACGGTTCATGTTTCGGCGTTTTATTGGTTATTTCGGTATATCTGGTGGTTTGGGTGCATTATTACCCATATAAAATTTACGTCACCTCCCGCGAGGTAAATTACCCAAATCCAACGAAATCCACCCAAATCTACCCAAAATCCACCAAAATAACCATATGACACCAACATACTGACCATCTGTTCAAACACCTGTGGAATTGACTGCGCAGATGCGCAGGCTGATTAGGGGCCAAGCTGGCGCCCGTTTCACTAAACTTCGTACGACTAAAATGTTCGTAAGTGCAAATTTAGGATCGTCCCGAAATTTCAATTGATGGATTTAAATTTATTGAACATAGGCTGCATGTAAATCCATTAAATGTTTACAAAAAAAACATTGCTAATGTAAAATTTACAGACTATTATAATTTTGCACTTACGAACGTTTCAGCCGTACGAAGTTTAGTGGTCACATACGTCGTAAGGTCCGATTTTCCAGTCGGGTACACGTGCGTGATACAGGACAGAAACCGGAAATCATTGTCTCATTCCTTTCACATGCGTGATTTGTACTTCCGGTGATGGAGCGGTCAATATAGTTATGTTTGCACGTACGTGAACCTAGACATTATTTATATGGTAAATACTTTTATGTACATGTACTGTATGGCGGATCAATATGGACAGTTCGTCTCTCTGTAGCTTTGGCGCACAGAAACGAAAATTAAGATATTTAAATTTCGTTCATCCGTCGCTACGATGCGTAGAGACGGAAAATAAGATTATTTAGTTGTGTCTCTACTGGGCGTATTTAGAAAATAAACAGCAGACGACAAAAAGTTAAGATAGTGGTGTAAGGTCATTAACCCTTACACCGCTATCTTAACTTTTTGTCGTCTGCTGTTTATTTTCTATTTTCCATTTTCCATTTGTATCATCAAACATATGCTTTGCCAGCACTTTAGAATAATTTACAACTTGCTTTGACAGCACTTTAGAATCATGTCCATTGTAAATGATTCTGAAGTGCTGTCAAAGAATGTTTTATTGAGAAATAGGGCAAGATATAAAAGCAACAGCAGACGACAAGTGTTGTGTGTAGCAGTCTAAGGGTTAATTTTCGTCTCTTTGCAGCATGAAAATGAAGAGACAAACTGTCCCTGACGAGCCGCCATAGTTATTTGCGTAATTTACGTTACATAACCCTGCTATTTTGGTCCGGTTTAACTGATATTTCTGTAAAAAAATATCAGAAACAGCTGGAGTAATTTTGCTTCTATAATGATTTTATATGTACATGTACATGTAATGTCCAGCCAATGACGCCGTTCTTGTAGCTTTAACCACAGGTGAGGGAAACAATGCCATGCAAATGATTTCTAACATAATTATATAAACTTGGAAAAAGTCGCGGGAATACTGGACGAAGGCCGGAAGGCCTCGTCCAGTATTCCCGCGACTTTTTCAAGTTTACTAGAAGAATTCTTCGGACCATGGACCCGATATTTCGGCTGCTTTACAGCTGAAACTCGAACCCCCTTGTCAGAAATGCTGGTGACGCCCATGCAACTTATCATATTAAAGCGTCCCACGTGCCAAGTTGTAATATATGGAGACAGATAGTTTTGCATATTCTGTAGATATGACATTTTCTTGCAAAATAAACATTCGTTTACCATTACCCCACGTATTGATTGACATTCTTATACATTTTATATCAGACGTAAATTTCCACACTGATATCAGGGGCGATAACCGTGTTTCCTTAAAATTTTAACGGACTTTACTATTTATTCTCTGTATATTTATTTTTTGATGTGATCTTACTTTATAATCTTTCGAAAATATTATTGTTTTCAGGTGACGCATTTAATAATCTAATAATAGCATGCCTCATTTGTATATGAAAATAGCCTGATACCTACGCGAGCCATTATCAGTAATATATACATTACTAAATGATTATGCCTACTGAGTGAGCATGTACCGTTAATGTGGAAAGGTTGCTCGTTTTACATGAAACATTTGTTTTACCAATCGCCTATGTTTTGCAGAAGACGTATATGTTCAATTGGGTTGATAAATATAATACAAATCTACAACTATTAAGCTGCTTTTTATACCTTTTTATACTTTCCGGGAACGTCTGAGAGCCAGTGCCTTTAAAGCGGGTCAAATATATGTAGCATGTGCATTGCCAATCGTAGTATAGTTGAGTATTATCTTATATGTATCCATGATCTATGGAACGCCAAATCTACATAAACTCAAATAATTAATGCTAGCTCTAAATAATTAGGATTAAATATTTAGAGCTAACTCCAAATCATTTGAAGAGCTCTCTAAATCATTTGGAGCTAGCTCTATATCTTTAATGTTAGCTCTAATTATTTACAGCTAGCAATAATTATTTGAGTGTATGTGGATTCGGTGTTCCATAATGAGCACGTATATAGAGAATAGTAATGGGAATGGGAAAAAATATCCGGCAAGGCTCAAGAATTTCTTTATTTCTCATCAGAAGTATATGTTGTGACCACTCATTTGAACGGTCTCGCCGAGACGGTTCAAATGAGTGGTCACAACATATACTTTGGTTCAGAAATAAGGAAAATAGATAGAGAATAGTAGGTTAGTGCCGTGAATGGGGAAAAATATCTGGCAAGGCTCAGGAAACGGGATCGGCGAGGCTCTGCCGAGCACATCCCGTTTCCGTGCCGCGCCAGATATTTTTTTCCCATTCACGGCACTAACCTACTATTCTATTTATCCCGTCAACACCTAAAAATGGCTTTAAAATGCAAAAATAGTATTGACTGGATATCAAAAATGTTTCACGGCACTGTGTTTCACGGCACATACGCACTGTGTTGACGGGATAAATACCTGTGACGGGGAGGTGACCACGCCAAGTTAAGCTTTCGGCCAAATCCCATGAATTATTAACATGCAGCAACATATCATCCTACATACACACATCTATAATAATACTATGTAGGTAGACCATGTACATTTATGTTTAAGATGTCCACATGTCGAACATGTTCTTGAGAAAACCATCTAAGAATGTTGTCCTCTCAAAGATATTAAATCGTAATTACACATAAAACATATATTTCCAAACCAATGTTTAAGTTTTCAGATATTTGAATTAAGGTCACCGTTACATGGTCAGCTAGTCGTTATATTTTATACATTTGAATAGTAATTTATCTTGAGTAGCCCATTGTGTCATTTCATGATGCTGTATTGTATTTACCTCATGTTGTCATAACTATGTGACCTGAGTGAATAAACTAATACATGTACTAATAAATTGTATTTAGCTGCAACATTATTACTTAATAAATAGTGTGTAAAGTAACTGTGACTGGAGAAATGGGAATGATGACACAGTGAACTAAAAAAAATTCAACCAATTTCACTTGATTTGAGGGTCATTGTCCTGGGGCCCGTTTCACTAAACTTCCTACGACTAAAATGTTCGTATGTGCAAAATTATGATAGTCTGTAAATTTCACATTAACAATGTGTTCTTGTAAACAATTGTTGTATTTACATTTATTGAGCATAGGCTGCATATGCAGCCTATGCTCAATAAATGTAAATCCATCAATTGAAATTTGCAGACTATTCTAAATTTGCGCTTACGAACATTTTAGTCGTAAGAAGTTTAGTGAAACGGCCCACTGGTATGGGGTTATGCAACGCTTGTCGTGAGAAACGATAGCGACGGTTGCACTGAGTCTACAACTGGTCGCAAAACACATCAGCTCCATTTCTCCCGCCACAGCCACTAATTAGTAACCACCGATTTTCGAAACAAACTAGCGTTTGCAACATTATTTATTTTACAGTACAGTGGAACCTCTCTAAACCGGACACCCTGTGAGATCCCCCAGTGTGTCCGGTTTAGAGAGATTCCACTATAATTCCAGCACAAAAATATTTACACATTTCCCTAACATTTGATTGGCCCGTAGCAAGTCTCTGTCAATAATTGATATCCCAGTAAACTCCCACGCCGAACTACTTTCCGTAACCTTGAGGCGCAGTTAAAATAATTCTTAAGAAAACGGAAAATAAGCACATTGTCTTGATGAATTTATTTAAAATGCTGGAATTATAAGGAATGAATGGCCTTTTTGTGGAATTTATCGGGGATATAAACTTGGAAAAGTCGCGGGAATACTGGACGAGGCCTTCCGGCCTTCGTCCAGTATTCCTGCGACTTTTCCAAGTTTATACCTCGATAAATTCCACCAAAAGGCCATTAATTCCTATAGTAAATTAGACATATGAATATGGCAATGCATGAGGTGTACGTGCTTTGCGAACATGAACAGCCATTATCATCAGAGATAGATGACAATGAAACCCATAAAAGTAAGGATACAGAGACTGCCTGTTTGTCCGATTTAGATAGGTTCTACTGTATTTATACAATGAAACCTCTCTAAACCGGACACCCTGGGAGGTCCCCAGGGTGTCCTGTTTATAGATGTTTCACTGTAAATTAGGCATTTGACCATTCTGATACGTATTTGCGTGCTTTGCAATCATGGACCTATATTAACATATGAGATATATGACCAAGAAACTACGGAAGCCCATTAGGGCCACTTCACTTTTTTTTAATTTCCATTTATTCAAGATGTTTTCTTGAATTTTCAAGTTCTTTTCTTGAATTTTCAAGATATTTTCTTGAATTTTCAAGAAAAGATCTTGAAAATTCAAGAAAAGATCTTGAAAATTCAAGAAAAGATCTTGAAATAAGATCTTGAAAATTCAAGAAAAGATCTTGAAAATTCAAGAAAAGAACTTGAAAATTCAAGAAAACATCTTGAAAATTCTAGAAAAGATCTCGAAAATTCAAGAAAAGATAAAAAAAAAAGTGAAGTGGCCCTAATGGGCTTCCGTAAGAAACACATAATAAGATCACAAATGTTATCTTGGTGATCGGATTAGAGAGGTTCCACTGTATTTATTTTAATTATCCAACAGTTCTTCTTCATGCGACTCCTATGCACCGATGGGTTCAGAAATAAGGTACACATCTATAACAAGGTGCACGATCACGTGGTTACAAACATACACCTTGAATTCTTGTTGCAGCTGTGAAATACATGAAGATAAAGAATAAAATTACTTCATACATGTATATGTAATCATAGCACTATGTCAAGGGTTTGATATCTCCAACCACAAGCGCATAGAGTAATATTTGTTCTTTATAATACTGTATGTGGCTACAAAATTGACATATAACTCCATTATAATGCCATATTGCTATAAGCGAATACGTTTATGTACCGTACCATGTATGGTCACATAACCATATTCTCGAAATAACTTTGTGTCTACTCTCCTACACGGTATACTAAACCTAGGCTTTATTATTATCTATGCTTTTTATTTTTATTGATTGTGCGTATGTCCTAAACGGCAAACTGATAGTGAGAATAACTACATGCAATTACTTAGTATGGTTCTGCAAAGCCTTCTGAGTGCATGCTCCGGGTGCATGCTCGGGGTTGGCAATTTCGAGCGGACGAAGCTGAGCATAGCTCAGCTTTGGACGGTCGAACTTGCTGATGTCGATCGTGGGAACGGACCGTGTGCTCGGAGAGCTGGATATCACGGTAACTGCATGGTATTCACATCGTGGGCCAAAGTATAATGCAAATGCATTATAGTTTGGCACGCATGATGAATATGCATGTATTTACTAGTGAATCAATACATACTTCACCACTGTTTGTCGTCTTGTGATAAATATTTTGTTGTATTATATTGTATGCTCAAGGGCCAGTAGGCCTATTGCTGAATAAACATTACATACATATAAGTAAACTAGCTTCGACTAATCTGGTTCATCTCTTCTGCGAGACCCAGTGCTTGTAGACATGTGTTGTCAAAGAGTATTTGATTTTGAAATAAACGCTCTGTGCTGTTGTGTATGGATCATTCGTTGTCATTTCTCGCCAGCGTAGTCATTGATCAGTCAACGTAGTCATTCAGCCTTGGTGGTAAACGGTATTGTTCGCTGAATATATACGGACGCCGATACATGTCGCGTAAAATTGTTTTCTATGTAGAAATAACGACATAACTATGTCGAAATAACGACTTAGATATGTCGAAATAACGACATAGCTATGTCGTTATTTCGACATAATATGTCGTTATTTCGACATAGTATTTCGTTATAACATAAGTCGTTATAGCTATGTCGTTGTAGCGAAAAATCTATCTCGTTATTTCGACATATAAAACAATTCTACGTGACACATATCGGCTTCCTTAAATATGTAATACATTATTTAGTTTTAAACTGAATAATACATGTACTTTTTTTTCTAAGTTCTAAGCGCAAATAATACTTTGTTCTTGCTAAACATACACCGGAAATTATTGAAAAAGGATTGTTTTACCAAAAATGAATAATTATGGATTTTGTTTTGCATGTAATGTAATAAAAAACATAAGCATACCACTTTTACATTCTACATATAGCAAGTGGGTGGCAGGTGTGTGCATGTGATGGATAATTAAACGATCGGGGTTCAGTCTTTCCGGAATCCCGACCGGAGACCACTGGGGCCCGTTTCACTAAACTACTTACGATAAGAAATTATCGTACGAACTTCTTAGGCGCATTTTACCGTTTCACTAACGTCAATTTCGTGCGAACTTTCTTGCGAAGTTCGTAACTTTCCTCGTAAGTCTGCGATAGGTATTGGGCTGTCGTACGAAGATTTTTTAGCGCTAGTGTCACGGCCGCCATACATGTATTTCATGAATAACATCGCCATAAAATCGGCCGTGCATATTTCGCCCTATAGGTTTCGCCCTATACTTCCGTATGTCTGTCTGTCCGTTTATTGTTGGCATTACTTAGTAATACATTACCCTCACTACTGATCGTACGTCCGTTCGTCTGTTTATTTTGTTTTTAAGTGTTGGTCTACCCATCTGTCTGTTCGTGTGTTTATTTTTTGTAAGTTTTTGTAAGTTTCTCAAATCACTTATAGGGGCCCTAATGCGTAGACAGACCGGATTATCTAGCTTTAGCTGCTTATCAGTTAGCCAGCAAATGCAACCCAGATATAATGTGGCTTATAGAGTAGTGACTCACTATACTTGTATCTGTTGATCAGTTAGTGCAGCAAATGCAGCCTGATATAACGTGGCTTATATAATAGTGACTCGCTATACTTGTACCTGCTGATCAGTTAGGCCAGCATATGCAGCCTTATATAACGTGGCTTATGGAGTAGTTACTCACTATAATTTTACCTTCTGATTAGTTAGCCAGCAAATGCAGCCTGATATAATGTGGTTAAAGGAGGAGTGATTCACTATAATTGTAGTGTGGTGTAGGGGTGAAATGGATGAAAACACGAATCAAATATTTTCAAAAGTAATATGTATGTAATCATTTTTTTGGTTACTGTATACTATATGGTACATCGAGTTGCCGACCCCGCCATCTTTGTATGTACAGCCATCTTACAGTTTCATCACTTCGACCGTTTGACACAAACAGCAAATAATATGACAGAGAAAGTATTACAATGTGGTGGAATACATTATAGACAAGACCGTGCTATAAATATTATACCAGAAAGCTATACAACAGGTTAAGGTCATATAAGGCCTGGTCAACTGGTTCGATCCCGTATGCAACCTGCTGCATTTCGGTGGGGGTGGGGGGGTCCAAAATCAGAACGGAATATTTACATCGAAACAAATATATATTCAGCCCTGAAATTAGAACCCGATCTGGTTCCAGGTCCATACCAAACCAAAGCCACTTGGCCCCTTCCCCTAAATGTAATAGGTAATCAGACTTTGTATATAAGTTTGATGAAAACAACCAATAGGACGTTGCACAAACTTGTATTTATGGGTATGTCAAATTATTTGTGGTATGTGTACAACGCCACAAGATGTATTGCATATACTAAGATGGCCAATACGGCAACTCCATGCCCCGTATAGTATACAGTACAAACTAAAGCAAATAACAATCACATTTGAGATCATCAAAGACTCAAGCACTTGAAACTTTGCAGACATTGGTTACCCTGCGCTGCCTAGCGAAGGGTGAGTTCTACTCCGAGGCTGGCGACATCCACGATGTCTCTAGGAGTTCGGTTTCTCGGTGTATTAATGATGTTGTCTCAGCCATCAATAATCAACTGGACAACATCAGTTTTCCAACCAAGGAATAAGACCTGGCCAACTGTAAAAAAAGCCTTTTATTGTGTGGCCAGGATTCCGAACACCCTGGGCGCCGTGGATGGGACACTCAGTGTCAGTCCAATTCACTTTCCTGGTTTTCAACTTGCTGAACTAAGGCAGTTGATTTAACAGCTGTCGTCTGGTTGTCAAAGTCGGACCGGATGTTTACATTCAAAGGGCTTTATGGATTTCCAATACTGAAGAATTCTTAAGAAGTTCGTAACTTAAGAAATTTCGTACGCACATGTTAGTGAAACGCACGTAAGAAGTTCGCAAGAAGTTCGTACGAAAAGTATCGTAGACGTAAGAAAGTTCGTAGCGTAAGAAGTTTAGTGAAACGGGCCCCAGGGGCCGTTTCACTAAACTGCTTACGACTAAAATGTTCGTAAGCGCAAATTTAGAATCGTCTGCAAATTTCAATTGATGGATTTACATTTATTGAGCATAGGCTGCATATGCAGTCTATGCTCAATAAATGTAAATACAACAATTGTTTACAAGAAAACATTGTTAATGTGAAATTTACAGACTATCATAATTTTGCACTTACGAACATTTTAGTCGTAGGAAGTTTAGTGAAACGGCCCCCTGGTTTGGCCCTCACGTACGTCTTTGGCATTTGTGTATGTGACAATTGAGTCTGGTTATACCTCTTATGTGAGTATTTCGATTGTTCGTAATCGTATTACTTAGGAATGGGCCAAGGGAAGGGGTCAAGTGACATTGGTGCTGTATGGACCTTGCACCAGGTCGGGTTATTCTAATTTCAGAGCTGAATATATTTGTTCTCGATGTAAATACATTTGTATTCCGTTCTGATTTTGGGGCCCCCCCCCCCACCACATACACGTACAAACGCACACGCACACACACACGCACACGCACATGCACACGCACACGCACATGCACATGCACACGCGCACGCGCACGCACACGCGCACGCACGCGCACACGTTCATTTACACGCGCACACGCACACGCACATACACACATGCACACGCATACGCACACGCACGTACGCGGACACACATACGCACGCACACGCACACGCGCACGCGCACGCGCACACGCGCACGCGCACGCACACGCACACGTACACACACACACACACGCACGCGCACACGCACACACACGCACACACACGCACACGTATACGTATACGCGCACGCACGCACGCACGCACGCACGCACGCACGCACGCACGCACGCACACACACCCACACACACACACACACACACACACACGCAATGCAGCAGGTTAAATATGGGGCCGAACTCGTTGGCCTGGTATTGTATGTCCCTAATTGTTGATAGGCCGTTAAACACCAATAAATCAAATAAAATGTACATGTAGCAACGCATAATGAAACATATATCAATGTTTTAGGTTGTACATGTATTGCATAAACAAATATAAATTGGTGTAAACATATGTATTATACTATATTTGGAACCATGCACGCCAGTCTACACTGGTCTATGACAGTTTGAGTTAACGAGCGGGGACTGTACATTATAGTACTAGAGATAGACTAAAGGATATCAAACGAGTTTCCATTTGATATGAAATTTATTAAACGAGCCTCTGGCGGGGTGCATACAATTGCTGACGAGTTTCATAAATCTCATATCAAATGGAAATGAGCTTGAGATTAGTGTTATCATATGACATCCAAGGTGCATGATCACGTGGTTACAACAACAACAACGTCGCCCACTCCAAAGTAAGTATTATTTGATATTTTCCTTAATATGCAACGGACTTTGATGAAATATTGCGCAGCAAACGCTGTACATGTATTTGGTGGTCCAGGGAGTTCGGCACAGACTTATGTCGTTTTTGCGAAGAATCTATTTCCGTGTCGGTAGACACGGACATCGATTCTTCGCAAAAACGACAGAAGTTTGGGCGAACCTACAGACACCACCAAATGAAGCTTAACAATGCGCGTTTGATGCTCCATATTTCATCAAAATCCGTTACGTAATAAGGAAAATATAAAAGAATACGTACTTTGAATCAGATGGATTCTGGAAGTTTCAGTACTTATATATATTAGTACACCTTGACTTCACACGCCAAAGAACAGAAAACGTGGGAGATATCCAATACGTTTCAGTGAGAAGACGCCATGGCCATTAACTACTTTCGCATTAAGTTGAAAATCTCCACCGTTCTTTGTAAACACTTCACATTACCAACGCGTCTAATGACGTTCACAATAGGATGACGTTAAAGGTGCATGCCCACTCAGTAGGCACAAAATGTTACTTAACATCAGAGACATCATCTGACACATTTTCTGGCAAAATAAACATTCATTCACCGTTATTCCAAGTATTGATTGGCATTATTATACATTTTATATTAGCCGTAAATTTACACACTGATATCAGGGGCGATAACCGTGTTTCCTTAAAATGTTAACGGACATTACTATTTATTCTCTGTATTTAGACATCGTTACTTTGTCGTGCCATTAGGGACATCATTTGGAACAACTTCGTTTTATTCGTTTGGCATAACGTTAGCGCATAATAGGAATATGTAATTACGGTGATGCGGCCAGCCAATCAAATTCGCTGCATGTGTTATTACTCATGTGTGTCATATCACATTTATGAAATCGGTTACAACACGTCATAACAAGGTTTTCATGTGATACATTTGGATAAAAACCATCGTTATAATGGTTATACATTGTAAACAACAACTGAAAACATTAATATAATTTATTTTATTTGCACATACATGACAACAACGGCATATGGGAGAATACAGACAAGTGAACGATGAGAAATACCGAGTAACAACCATCACCATGACAACTGACTGTGCACAATGGTGACTACATTTACATTTCAAATAAAGCACTTGACCAATATGGGCCAGGACAAGTTAGAAGAAAAAATATGTGGCAAGAGAGATAATCGCATTACCGCCGCATATATATGAGACACGCCATGCGATTTTGTTCCTAAGAACATCTTGTTGTTTTTTTTCATGAAATATATTTACAGAAAATGTGATATTTTCTGTAAACGACGTCGAAAGATAAGAAATGTTCACAATAAATGCGGTATAATATAGGAATGAATGGCCTTTTTGTGGAATTTATCGGGGTATAAACTTGGAAAAGTCGCGGGAATACTGGACGAAGGATATCTGTAACCGGATAAATGGGGCGTATGCGTTTTGCGACTAGTTGATCAGGATCTGCACTGTTCGCCATTCCATCAATGAAACCACGCCACGCTTCTAACAAACAATGTAGCTATTTATCAGGCTTCATGAGTGTGACCTTGATCAGGAGCTACCCTAGTCATAATTCCCATAAGTCCCATTGCTCCAGTCACAGCCATATCTAACATATAACCTTTGACTAGGAGAGGTTGTCGAACAGTTACGCGGGCCATCATCTAGGGCATGTCGATAGTGCAAGCAGTGCGTATTAAATTAGTTGTATGGCTGTGACTGGAGAAATTGGATTTATGCATTTCTGACCAGTGTAGCTTATGATCAAATATCACGCTCCTGTAGCCGGGTAACAATATATAATGCTTGTTAAACACATACCGGTTGTTTCATCGATGGAATGGCGAACAGTGCAGATCCTGATCAGACTGTGCGGATGCACAGGCTGATCTGGATCTACATTGGTCGCAAAACCCATAAGCCCAATTTCACCAGTCGCAGCCACATTTATGAACAACATACAATTAAATAACAAGTAGCTACTATCAAAGTACTGAAAGAACTGAAACTGTATCGCCAGGAACAAAAAGTAGGAAAGTGTGCCTGCCCGACACTGATGAGGCCCCCAGTGGTAGGCTTTATAACAATCTTGATCTGTTGTGGGGTGTATTAATTACACCCGTCGTAGACATACACATTATATACCAAATTGGAGCATATAGACATACCTTTAATTTGATACATTTACCATCAAAATATGTATTTAACAATTCGTTCCCTCAATTTAACAATTCGTTCCCACGGGAACGAATTGTTATATCGTGGGAACGAATTGTTAATTCGTTGGAACGAATTGTTTATTCGTGGGAACGAATTGTTATTTCGTGGGAACAAATTAATAAAAAAGAATTATACATCCCCTACGGAGCTCCGTACAGAATGGCATCCCCAGCTACCCATTATATTCAAACCTATACGAGGTGTAGTCCAAATGTTATAGGACTGTACTGATATTTAAAGAGCCAAGAAAAGTTCGAGAACTTTGTATTATGACTGCACGTCGTACATTATATCCGCTTTTGGCATATACAATTGAACAAATTCGTTTTGGACTCAATTCAGATATTCTATTTACCAAATGTATTCTGATTGATATATGGTACGAACAATAATTTAAAACAACAACAACAAGAATATTGTAGTTGTTATGGAAAAAACGTTCCGTCTTCCTCCTGTGCTCTGGAGTGTTCTGGGGTGGTGGGACTGTGACGATAGCACATCTGTCATCGTGTGAACATCTTGATCGACCATAGTTAGCACACTGAACGCTTCCGTGTTCACATGGGTGGAGGAACTTCGCGCCTGCAAAAAGACAAATTGATCAAATATAGTGTTTAAGTGACTTAAAGATCTGGGGGCCGTTTCACTAAACTTTGTACGACTAAAATGTTAGTAAGTGCAAAATTATGATAGTCTGTAAATATCACATTAACAACGTTTTCTTGTAAACAATTATTCGATTTACATTTATTGAGCATATGCTGCATATACCGTCTATGTTCAATACATGTAAATCCATCAATTGAAATGTCCAGACTATCAGATTTACATATAGGTGGAAATTTGTAACATTAGTGAACGATGTTTATATGAGAAACAAAGTCATAAAATTGTTCGTACGATTTTTTTTATCGTACACGCCATGTGATTTTATACCTTCGGACATCTGCGTAATTTCATTAAATACGTAAATAAAGTCAAAATTTGACAAAATGTTCAGAGTTCTGCATGTACTCTGAAATTTTTGTCAACTTTTGACGCCATTTACGGAAAATATTGTAAATTTTGTGAATGTATTTCATGAAATTACGCAGATGTCCGAAGGTACAAAATTACATGTCGTGTATCATATATTAATGTTTGAAATAAAGTGAAACCTCTCTAAACTGGGCACCCTGCGCAGGGTGTCCGGCTTTGAGAGATTACACAGTAACTTCAACTTGTAATCAAAGTTTGCCAACCTACCTGCCGGTGTGCGTGTAACAGTGAATTTTCATATCGATTTTCTGCTGAAACGCCTTCCCGCAGTACGGACAGACGAACGCTTTCACGTGCGTGTGTATGCGCATGTGCGTGTGTAGGTTTGACGCCCTGAAATATACAGACAATAATTAGTATTATTCAAGTGGGATTAACCATACATCGTAATATTCAGTGAATGGGAATATATAGACAGTGAAAACATATACAGTGGAACCTCTCCAAACCGGACACACTGGGTGATATTCCCCTGTAAATCAGACATGTTAGCGCTTCATGGCACATTCCAGTGTTTTGCAATAATGAAAAGTCATTGTAATCAGAGACACATCACAGCGATACACATCTAAGTTAAACATCCATATTTTCCCGAGTGTCCGGTTACACTGTCTATAGAAAACTAAGTAGGCCTACATTCAATAGAAATGTTCTCTCTCTACAGACGAAATAGACCCCATGGCGTTTGCAATAATGATCCTGATAGTAGAATGCGTGGGCCCTGATCAGAATGCGCGAATACGTACGCCATGATATGGGACTACGCTGTTATAATGTCATATGATGGCCCAATTCTAACCCTTACACCGCTATCTTATTTTTTTGTCGTCTGCTGTTTATTTTCTATTTTCCATTTTTATCATCAAAAACATGCTTTGACAGCACTTTAGTATAATTTACAACATGATTTGACAGCACTTTAGAATCATTTCCATTGGAAATGATTCTGAAGTGCTGTCAAACCATGTTTTATTGAGAAATAAGGCAAGATATAAATCCAGTGGGCGGTATTTGTTCCTAAGATCTATAACAGACAGATATTCCAGATGTCTCTTCTACTTGTGTTATATTTTAGCAAACATCAGTAGTCTTATGAAAGTTATGTCAGAGATGTCATGTAAAACATCTCATGTGTTCAGTTGCATTTTATTGGGCCGCCATCTTGGAAGTCGCCATTTGGCGAACACCATCGTGGCTGTTATAAATTGAGGAGTAATTACATTCAAGCTTACACAGATTTATCGGTAGAGCTATGGATCTACTACTTCAATTAAACTCTACAAATGTAACAGGGCGACAAAACTGCGCAACCGACCCGGGGCGCAAACCAGGGAGCTCTGGTTTACAGTATCATCGCTCTCCTAACTAAGCTAACCGGGCCCTTCATCCCCATAGTGAGTTACATACCTATGGAGCCCCACAAGGGACGTAGAATGCTGTTTTTCATTAATTCGTTCCCACGAAATAACAATTCGTTCCCACGGGAACGAATTGTTAATTCGTGGGAATGAATTGTTATATCGTGGGAACGAATTATTAATTCGTGGCAACGAATTGTTATATCGTGGGAACGAATTGTCATTTCGTGGGAACGAATTGTTAATTCGAGGGAACGAATTGCTATATCGTGGGAACGAATTGTAAAATTGAGGGAACGATTTGTTATTTCGTGGGAACGAATTAATAAAAAAAAATCCAAGTACCCTGCGGGTTTTCGTATATACCAACCGTGACACAATCAACCCATATCAAATGTTAGTCCCATTTACCTGTTGAAGGCCTTGCCGCAGGTCGGACAGACGTATGGTTTGACGGTCGTGTGTGTGAGCCTATGGCGGGTCAGGTTGCCTGGCTGCCGGAACGCCCGCCCGCAAACCTCGCATTTGAACGGTTTGTCACCAGTATGTATACGCTGTAATGATAAACGGGTACGTTAGCCACCTTACATTCTGTATAATTTTGACACGAATGGAATTTTTGTAGCATGTTTTTCTTATTTCTCAGTGAAAGTATATGTTGTGACCACTCATTTGAACCGTCTCGGCGAGACGGTTCAAATGAATGGTCACAACATATACTTTTAGGGTGAAATAAGAAAAAATGTACATGTTGTAATAATAAATATTTGTTTTATAATTACAAACAAGCGTGAGAGAAGGTGCTTTCGTACTTGCTTTCATTGGCACATGACAATGCACGTGCGTGGTTCTTAATGTGGGAACTTTGTTTCGTCTATTAATTTCGATTCAATATTCGTTATTATCACGGGCTGGTAAGCTGGACTAATTCATCTAGCAACAAATATTCACAGATCGAGATACATTCGGAACACGGAAGCATTTTGCTAAATTCATAACTACAGTGGATCCTCTCTAAAACGGACATCATGGGAGGCCCACAGGGTGTCCGGTTTAGAGAGGTTCCACTGTAAAACAGACAGAAAACGACTCGAAGATACGCGTGGGTGCTTTGCGTTCACGAACAGACATACTCAGCAGAGATGAATGGCAATGAACCCGATTACAATTAGATTTAGAGGGGTTCGACTGCAATTGTTTCAGTTTGGAAAAGTGACACTGAAGCATGTTATGCAATATTTAGTGCCATGGATGGAATTAAAATTTACTATTCCATTTCCATCTAACACCCGAGTAGTATTAATACAGAGTTATTATACTGCATTGAAACACATATCGGTGCTGTAAAAACATTTCGTGTACCTCCAGTATTGTTTTATCAACGTCAGCCATTAATCCAATGTGACAGTATAATAACGATTTGTGAAATGTTGAGTGGTGTTTGCAAATCAGGACCAAATAACACAACAATAGAAAGGAAAAGAGCGTCTATTGCACATTTAGTGCAATAATCACTTTGAATCAGTGTCACGCTGTGATACCTGTGGCTATTACCGTCACTAACCGGTTAGTTGTCATAACATTTTCTTTTCGTATTATGAAACCCTTAAATTGTACATACGGTATTTGTTTTTTCTGTATTGGAGTAAAAGTGTCAAAGCAAACAAATGGTCGCGTGCCTTTAACGGTGTTGATGGTCAATACTACAGTGACAATGGGAAGTATTGATAACTTTGTACAAACAGTGTACGGTACCAGCTTGTTTGTGTGTTCATTGGCGTAAAATGTTTCATGTCGAAAAATGCACCGGTTTTCTGACGAGATGACACTCGGCTCTACTATGAGCTATCACATAAACGCATTTTCGTCTAGTAACCGGCGCAAACTTCTTGCGCCAGTTACTAGACGAAAATGTATTCATGTAGTATCAGGAATACGGCTCCTGTTTCGACGTGAAACATGTTACCAGTGCTGAATTAAATTGTGTCGTCTGGTTTTTCCCTTTACTTTCAATATTTCTCAAGAAAACGCATGTTTTGACAGAAAATGAGATTCGTCTTCACCCTCGTGTACTGTCAAAACATGTTTTATTAAGAATTACAAGCCTTTTATTGATGGTGTAAAAACTTAAATGTTCAAAACGTAGATTTATTTAAATACTGTCTTGTTATTAATAGATAAATAAAGAAAAAGAAATAAAGAAATAAAGACAGAAAGAAAAAAAGAAAGAAAGAAAGAAAGAAATAATAAATAGTATTTATTTAATAAATAATTAACTAAATAAAGTATTTAATTTCAGTCAGCAGTAATACATACATAAATAGCTACCTTATGTGTGACCAATGTGTTGCTTCTTGAGAAGGCTTTACCGCAGACGTCGCATTTGTACTTCTTGACGGGCGGAGGTTTTTCTGGGTTGAAGCGTCTGAATCCTGCGCCGGGCATTTGCATCAAGGCCGGGTGGTATATTCCTCCGCCAGGCAATGACAGTAATGAATGTGAGGTCGGTGGGTGTAACATTGGGTTGCTGAAAGGGTTCAGAAACTGCGTGCTTGGTAACACAGGTAGGCGCATATGATCATGCATTACCGGGCTCGTTCTGTTGTGTGATTCATTTGTACTAGACACGTCATCGTCGTGTTCAGAGTTTGACCGAAACACCGGGCTGTGTGTTTCGCCTGTTCGTATTTCATTAGTCCTGCATCTGTCAGATTCCGGTGAGCTTAAAGCAGACGTGTCCCTGTCGTCTGCCCGACCGTCTTCGCCGCCGATTTTCGCGAGCGGCGTCGTCGCCGTGCATTCTTTGTTGTGGTTGCTCAGTAGTTTTGTAAGATTCATAAAGTAGTTCGTGAACGGAATTCTGGGATCCACGTAGTAATACATATTCTTGTCTGGCGAGTCGGTCTTGTTGCTCTCACATTGATCTCCGTGGGTGGACGGTGACGGTATCCGGGAATGCATGTAAGGTATTCCGAATGGACTAAGAGCACTATGTGACGTCACGGCTGCAGCCACCGACATATTGTACGGGTATATTGATGGATAAAAGCCAGGAAACAGCGACGTTGCTGCCGCCTGCGTGGAGGTTGCCTCTATTTCCGGTTTCTCGATTTTGCTGAAGGCCGAGCCGGCGGAAGGAGCGAATCTACTGGTGGAGGCGGCGGGCGGGGACGATCTGCCGTAGGGGCCGCGGTGGCCCAGTGGTAAACCACGACACTCCTGGTCGCCGTCAGTGTCGCTCCTGAATGATTTTGGCGAGTCTGGGCAGGACTCCTCGCTGTTTTCTGAGATGTCTGAGAAGAAACAACAATAATTAATAATTGAGACACGCCATGTGATTTTGTACATTCGGACATCTGCGTAATGTCATGAAATACGTTTACAAAATTTGCAATATTTTCCGTAAATGGCGTCAAAAGTTGACAGAATTGTTAGAGTATATGCGGAATTATATTGCGCATGTACTCTGAAAATAGTGTCAACCTTTGACCTATGCGGATGCATTGTACATTATGTAAATACTTTCAATGAGATATAGCACATCGTCTCCGGTACAAAATCACATGGCTTGTATAATCTGACATATAATACAACATGTTATATATGAGACACGCCATGCGATTTTATACCTAAGAACATGTGCGATATTTCATGAAATATATTTACAGAAAATGGAATATTTTCTGTAAATGACGTCGAAATATGACGAAATTTTCATAACAAATGCGGAATATTTCGACGTCATGTACGGAAAATATCGTAAATTTTGTAAATATTATATAAATACCACCTTCTGGATATTAAATCTTAACAAAATATACCAAACAGAGTACTTTTTTGTAAATAATCAAATGGCAGACTCTCATGTTTTTGTTCCGTTAACCCTTACTATGCTGAATTAAATTGTGTCGTCTGTTTTATTTTCAATATTTCTCGACAAAAACCTGTTTTGACAGCGCATGAGAATCGTCTCCACTGGGGACGATTCTCATGTGCTGTAAAAACCCTTTTTTAAGAATTAAGGCAAAAATGAAAAACAGCAGGCGACAATTTCCGTCTCCAGCGTAGTGAGGGTTAAAGTCCATCAAATATTGATTTAATTTCGAAAAAAAAAGGTATTTACGCGCTATATAATTCCAGCAGAAAAATATTTACACAATTCCCTAACATTTGATTGGTCCGCAGCAAGTCTCTATCCAAAATTTATATCCCAGTAAACTCCATGCCAAACTACTTTCCGTAACCGTCAGGCGCAGTTAAAATAATTCTTAAGAAAACGGAAAATAAACACATTTTCTTGATGAATTTATTTCAAATGCTGGAATTATAAGGAATGAATGGCCTTTTTGTTGAATTTATCGGGGATATAAACTTGGAAAAGTCGCGGGAATACTGGACGAGGCCTTCCGGCCTTCGTCCAGTATTCCCGCGACTTTTCCAAGTTTATACCCCGATAAATTCCACAAAAAGGCCATTCATTCCTATAATATCTGCCGTCGTACGAGGTGATGAAGGCGTACTTAGAAAAGGAAACAAAAAGAAGAAGGAAAGCAGCTGACTCCAAAAATAAATTGCAGATGTGTTCGATATCGTTTAACTAAGAAACGGAACGTTTCATTTGATATCGGCAAACGCATTATATTTCTATTCAATCTTAATTTCCCCACAATGTAAACATTCCGAAGACAATAACAAATATACAAAAAAAGCATAATTGATGAAGTTCGTAATATACTATTATTAGTAATGGATTTTTTTTTATTTATTTATTTTAAAAACGTTGTCATACAAAATGTGTTCATAGATTGAAAAAAAACAACAGGGAATTTATAGATTTTCTTTTCTGAGAAAACCAGAGATAAAATGTATTTATAGATTTAAAAAACAAACAGGGCATGTATAGATTTTCTTCTGAGAATCCAGAGGTCCACGGTTCGCTTCCAGGCCGGTGTGCATCTTTCCTCGCCCAGTGACACTATCAAAACGAAGGAACGGAGTGCGAAGCTTCACTGAATCATTATATTGCAAGATATAAATATTGTTTATAACATAATAAAAATGCTCACTTAATTTTAGATGTCTTATAATGTACGAATGGTTGATTACATGACGGTTTTGTTACTGTTTCCACAAACGAAGTATTGCCTATCAGGACTCCAGATAAGGAATTTGTAATTTAGTATTTTCACTCCATCATATCTAAAGCAATTGGGTATTTCAATATTTTAATTGGGTAAAATAAAATCACACTACTGTTTACACATCAACAGACAACAATTATTGAATAGTTTGCTTCGAAATGAAAACATGTCTTGGCATTTCATTAGAATTGTCTCCTTGGAGACAATTCTAATGGAATACAAAGATGTGTTTTCATGGAAAATAAGAAAAATGTGCTATATTTGTGGTCTATTTTATGTTTTCTGCATCATGATAAAGGTACCACAAATTTGTTATTGCTTTTTGATACTCACTACTTCTGATTTCAATTGGGTTTTTGGCAATTTTAATTGGGTATTTACGCAAATACGTAGCTTATCTGGAGTCCTGGCTTATTATTTACACATGTTTACATCCTTTTCGTTTTTATTGTCAGAAAACGATGTTTTTGTTGGTTGAAACGTGTCGCGTAACCAAGGAACATGTCGTTTTCTAATTAAAAGCAACGAAGACAATGCGTTGAAAGAAACGAACCGTTTTCAGTGCGGTTTAAATTCGTTTTCGTTTGTTTTGGTATAAACATATTTTATTAAATAGTAATTACATCATTTTCAGCATACAAGCAGTGTAAAGAGGATTGGAACGAAATATTGCTATCTTATAGAGTTCCTCTCCGTTTTTGTTCGGGAACCTTCAACAAATGTTCGCTTTACATTGTCTTGAAAACAGGTTTTTTTTCAAATATTATATATCATACTACACATGTATATGTAGAAATAATAAAATTACAAATGAAATAATAAAATTACAAATGTAAACATCATGGAAATTGATACGTTGTACAACATATCGGATTGGTGAAATAGTTAAATAATTCCGTAATCAACTGTTTTATTAACTAGTTTACCTATTATATTGAGTTGGCTGTTAAATGCAACGTTAAATGTTAATTAAACATTTGGTGAAATATCAAATGTTATCCTTTTATATACAAAAGAAAACGCGTATTATATTCTGCGACTTCTTTAATCAGCGTAGTGCCAAAAGTCAGTTTGATTTTTTGTTATTATGCCACTCAAAACTCGTTACGCCAACCAGCACAAAAATGGTTAAAACTAGTGCAAAATCGAAGAAAAGTTATAACTTTTCTTCGATTTTTGCACTAGTTTTAACCATACATATTCAGAGACGAACACTCATATTGAAGGTTTTAGACGACGAAACTGATTGACAATATACAGTAATTATATTTACCGTCATCTTCCATGTTTTCTTGGTACAAGAGTTCGGCCGGGTGTCGCTTCATGCCGTTCATCAGAAACGACTTTGGCATCTTCGATGTATGGTGTATAAATGTCCAATTGAGCCTATTAAAGACAAACAAAAATGTTTATTATTTACTCTTTCCGCAAACTATTTCTGTTCATTGGATATGTTTTAAATAAAAATAACAGTTGCAGTTTCTAATTGAAACACTTATTTATTTCATATTTCATTTATTTTGTTAATTTGTTTCCATATTTACACATTTTACAATTCGTGTATATAGTCCAGATACTTTCCAGCATGAATATATATGTATATATATATATATATATAAATCTTACAATTATTCATGGAACCAAGAATACGAGAATGCTGCAGGATGCGAAACTGGCGTATCTTTTCCACTTGTACGTAAGACAAACATAAAACTGCGATAAAACAAGGGTGCGCAGATTTTTAGACCGATAAGTAAACTGACCATTATATAGAACCAGCCAATCACAGGCTAGATTTGTATATAATCCATTTAATACGCTGTCCGATTGGTCAGTTTATCATCTCGGGTGGCCAATATACGGGGATTGATTCCCGGGCGACTTGTTACGGGTACTAACGGTGGACAATAGGTCGATGTTCGTTTACACCTTGGTAATTAACGTTCTTTTGGGAACAGAAGGCCGATATTAGGCGTATTTGAAAATGACCATCTATGGCGTCAGAATGCGTTATTGTCATCATGTATATTTGATGCGAAGCAAACGGCGGCGGGCACATGACAAATAGATTGTATGGCGTTTGAAAGCAACATGTCCGCAAACCAGTCTCACAAATATCCCTTCAGAAAGAATTTCGACCTATAGGTCGAAATTCTTTCTCAAGGGATATTTGTGAGACACGCTATGTGAGTTTGTACCTAGGAAGATGTGCGATGTATCATACAAATACTTACAACATTTACGATACTGTTCATAAATGACGTCGAAAAGTAACGAAATATTGAGAGCAAATGCGGAATATCGCATTTTCGATGAAACTTTCGTTAAACTTTCGACATCATTTACATTATATATCATAGTGTCTGTTAATATTTTTCATGAAAAATCGCACATTTTCTTTATAGGTACAGCGGAACCCCTCTAAACCGGACACCGGGGGAAATATTGATGTTTAACTTAGATGTATTTCGCTGTTATGTATCTCTGTGGGATTTTTGAACAGACTACAATGACTTTTCATGACTGCAAAACACTAGAATGTGCCATGAAGCGCTAACATGTCTGATTTACAGTGGACCATCTCCAAACCAGACACCCTGGGATGTATCCCAGGGTGTCTGGTTTGGAGATGGTGCACTGTAAACAACACAATGCTTGTCTCAGACCAGTTAGAAAGATTTTCGACCTATATATAGATACATTTTCATGTTTCAGCGTGTTTTTCACGTTCAGTAGATGGGCATGTCTCACATGGAAACATTTTCCTAACACAACAAAAAAGGTAAATATAATATTGTTGGAAAACGCTTAAAAGCAATGAATGACATAATTTTAGTCAAATCATTGATTGACTTTCGCCACACGTATTGCGCAATCTAACGGTTTTACGCGTATGAATTCCAAATTACCGTGAAAATTAACTGGAACTAAGCTTTGTGTCATGTTAACTTAAACTCTGCACTGAAAGAGATACATGTGGTCAGCTTTGACGGTCCAGCTCACAGATTTTATGCCAAATTTTGCCATATTTCGTATTATTAGAATATGGCCAAATTTGGCATAATAAAATATATTGCGTTTTAAGCTCTGCGGTGCGTTTCTATTGTGTGATATTGGATTCTTTAATGCTGTCAAAGTTTGTTCTCAAAGCATCAATTGTATTGATGTTCTTTTGTAATGAGAAAATGTTTATGTTGTAGACAATACAATAATGTACGAGCATGCATTTGTCATTTGAAGGGTCAGTGGAAGATTCGGGCTAACTCCAGAAGAGAGTTAGCCCCATAATTAAATTAAACATATAGATGGGCATGTCTCACATAGAAATATAATATTATATTTTCAACAATATCATATTTACCTTTTTGTGTTGTGTTAGGAACAATGTCCTTTAATTAAACATATAGATAACAAAGCAAGTTTACCTGTTGTCGTCCATCAATTCCATGTCGTCTGTTCAAAAATCCCACTACTTCCGTGTCCTGTACAGCTTCCGCAGAAAATCGTGTTTATACAGGACCTACAACACCGCTAAATAAACCTGTCCTGCACCTTTGCTGTTTGTTGCTTGTTTCCGAGATTTCTAATGTTTGAATATATAAAAGTGTGCCGTTTTCAAACTTGAATGTTTGTGACACAACAAAATAAATGATTAGCAAACAAAACGATAAGGGACGGGATGATTTGTAGAATTATTAACAAACACGACTTTAAAGAGCACCGTTAAGGCATTGTCTCCGACTTGCCTAATCTGGGACGGGTTACATCACGGAAATATCCGACGTTAATCTGGTGGACTTTGATATTCGCCGACAGTCGCCGAAGTTCGGTTTTCTCCGTGTACATGTTAATCCATGTTCAAATCGTCACCGGACGATTGCGGTTTATTTGTGTATTAGTATATTTTGGACGACATGAGAAAATGTATTTAATAAATAAGTTTAATAAAATCTTTAAGTTCTGTCTGGCAGTTACTCCTCGAATTAACAATTTCATCCCCAAGTAACTGGAATGGACACTCCCACAATATTTGTCAGACTATTCCATTTAAGGGTATTCTTTTTCAAAATAAAAACAATATCCGCAAATGGTGCAGATCCTGATG
Source organism: Conchocele bisecta (assembly GCA_029237695.1). Classification (NCBI taxonomy): domain Eukaryota; kingdom Metazoa; phylum Mollusca; class Bivalvia; order Lucinida; family Thyasiridae; genus Conchocele; species Conchocele bisecta. The sequence continues at coordinate 33,704,358 of CM055266.1, forward strand.
AGACGGCTCGTTACGCGCCGGCTCATCTGGATCTACACTGTTTGCAAACATGATGATAGATATATGTAGTGTATAAAGGGTTAAGACGCGTCGCCGTTTCCATGCTGTCCTGCTATTTTGTTACGACATCGTATACAATGTCAATTCTACGGAGCCCGCAGGGGACATCGATTTTTTTTTATTAATTCGTTCCCACGAAATAACAATTCGTTACCTCAATTTAACAATTCGTTCCATCGATTTAACAACTCGTTCCCACGAAATGACAATTCGTTCCCTCGAATTAACAATTCGTTCCCACGATATAACAATTCGTTACCACGAAGTAACAATTCGTTCTCGTGGGAACGAATTGTTGGAACTAATTGTTAAATTGAGGGAACGAATTGTTATTTCGTGGGAACGAATTAATTTAAAAAAAAAGAATTCTACGTCCCCTGCGAGACTCCGCTAAATTCTATCGTTGTCTTGTTATTCATTTTAAGTTACGATATTCCCAGAACTATCAGAGAGAAAACCTCATCTTCTGGAAGCTAGTATACTGGTAATATGACATGGTCACGTCCGGTTACGTCACATAGAAACTACTAAAGGCCAACTCACCCGACTATGGATACTATGCTTCACTGGTATAAATGGTTTCTGTAATTTTCGATAGCTTCCGAAAACGACGTCATATGAAAAACAGACAAAATATGGCTGATGTCATAAACTATATTGTAAGAAAGGTATATTTATATTTGATACCCTGTCCCCCATTTGAGAAAGAAGACTCGGACTTAGGACCCAGCAAATCGCCCATTCGAAAAAAGGTTACCCCACCCACCCATCTCTGTATACTATATATAGTTGAAACACTATACTAGTCTAACAGAACTGGGTGGGCCGGGTAACTGTTTTTGAATGGGCCATGTCTTTAACCTGTGAGCTTTACGGCCATCAGCAAAACGACTAGAGCATAGTTACCTGTGCAACTGAGACAGAACATCAGGATCTACCATTGTCATAAACGGTGTAAGGTCACTTTTCACAGCCGGTGGCCCATTTATGAGCTAATGACCACTATTTAGACCGATTGAACTTTGACAACGATATTTCTCACGATATTTATATTACTCAGCCGGAATACCAGGCGAACGTGCATATGTGGACAGCCGAACCTGGAGCTGTTCCAGAATGACTAACTCAGGCATGGAAGGCATGGCATGCCTTGCCTTATTTCTAAAATAATTCCGTACTTTCTCTCTGAAAATTGTCAAATACGTAACAAAAGGCAAAATGCATGACTGCCGTGGGAATATTGTGACATTAATATATACGTACCATTTCTTACCTCGACATATTTAAATTGAACACAATATACGATGTACTTGTAATAATATTTTCCACATTTGAATGGGTCAGTGGAAGAAATGGGCCAAGCCGCCTTCTTCCACTGGCTTCTTCATTTGTTTTCTCATGTCTTATTCCAAAATACCTGTATTATGTGTTGGACGGTTCGAATTGTGGCAACAACATATAGAGGAAGCAATTTCTGAATGTACCATTTTACGTCTAATCATGAAAGTTGGTACAGTTGTAGGGCGTGTCCATCTGCAGTATTATCAGGGTCAACACTGTTCTCCATATAGTCAGTGAAACACCCCGGTGCTTCTAACGAACAACATGTATTACTATCAAGCTGAATAAATGAACCGGAAGCCCAATAGTTACACTTGCCATACATGCCATAGTCCTCATTTCTCCAACCAGAACCAAAATATTTATTGTGAATAACTAAATCTAGTCTGTTTTGTACTTTGTTAGTACAGCGATCTCTGCAACAAACTGGAGACATTCGGGATTCGAACCCACGACCCTAAATATTGCTAGACGCTGCCACCGTTAGCGTCGTGGTGCCGAATTCTGGATGGACCATGAAAAGTATGTAAAGAATGTTTAATTATTTCTCAGGTCAGGTTAGCAGTTAGAGACCAAGACAGAGAAATAATCTGGAAAACGTTTCCTTTCGAAATTATTTCATACTTTCAAGAATGCAGAGTGAGATTATTTTGTTGTATCGTTGTATGTTTTTTTTAATTAATTCGTTCCCACGAAATAACAATTCGTTCCCTCAATTTAACCATTCGTTCCCTCGAATTAACAATTTGTTCCCACGACATAACAATTCGTTCCCACGAATTAACAATTCGTTCCTGTGGGAACGAATTGTTATTTCGTGGGAACGAATTGTTAAATCGAGGGAACGAATTGTTAATTCGTGGAAACGAATTGCTAAATTGAGGGAACGAATTGTTAATTCGTGGGAACGAATTGTTAATTCGTGGGAACGAATTGTTAAATTGAGGGAACCAATTGTTAATTCGTGGAAACGAATTGCTAAATTGAGGGAACTAATTGTTAATTCGTGGGAACGAATTGTTAAATTGAGGGAACGAATTGTTATTTCGTGGGAACGATTTAATAAAAAAAAGAATTCTACGTCCCCTGCAGGGCTCCGTAGTATGAGACCCGGATTGTCTTACATTTGTTCTATGAGAGAAACCTTATAAGACAGCAATATTTCATTTCGATCCTCTCATACTACGGGGCGCCAAGTGGGATATGGCTCAATTTTGTCAACAAAATTCATTTTTGTGCCACACAATTCTGTGTCACAAAATTCACTTTTGTGCCACAAAACTCAATTCTGTGTCACAAAATTCAATTCTGGGTCACAAAATTCAATTCTGTCAATTCTGTGTAACAAAATTCAATTCTGTGCCACAAAATTCAATTCAATTCTGTGTCACAAAATTCACTTCAATTTTGTGCCACAAAGCTCAATTCTGTGTCACAAAATTCAATTCTGTGTCACAAAATTCACTTTTGTGCCACAAAATTCACTTTTGTGTAACAAAATTCAATTCTGTGTCACACAATTCAATTCTGTGTCACAAAATTCAATTCTGTGTCACAAAATTCAATTCTGTCAATTCTGTGTAACAAAATTCAATTGTGTGTCACAAAATTCAATTCTGCACACGCATGTAAGAAGGACTACCATTGGTCAGAAACTGCACTGGAGAAATGGGTCACGGTCGCCGATCTACACATTCAATGTCGATGATTCATTTCTCATTCTGCCGATGATTCATTTCTCATTCTGCCATTTTGCTTCAACTATCTCCAAACAGTCAAACGTTGACAAACCCATTCGTATTTAAACTCATTTGCGTTATAATTGTACACATACTTCATGTACATGTAGATCTCCCGCGAGTACTGACGTCATTTATTGTGTATCGCAAGGTACATCTGCCCCAGTTAAATCAATAATACACGCGCTGTGGCCTGTGTTCTGACTGCTGTCTGTGTTTATAAACAGAATGTGTGTATTGTGCCATTTGAGGAAACCATTTGTAGTATTTGTGTAGATATCATGGATACTAAGATGGTGTATACTGTAGATAATGCATGTAGACACATAGTTGCGAACACGTAACTTCGCAACTAGTAGACACAGCTCCAATACCATTTGTTTCACAATGTTAGATCTACTGTTAGAATACGACGTCATCTAATGTCATTTTCGAGCATAAAACGTTACCTGATAAATAGAATACCAGGCTAGTGTATTTTAATATCAAGTTTATCAGGCTCGGCTCGGAAACGGTAGGAATTCCTCGGCAAGCCTCGGAATTCCTACGCGTTTCCTAGCCTTGCCTGATAAACTTGATATCAAAATACACTAGCCTGGTATTCTCTATATATGGGCATGCTCTCAGGTCTAGCTATGTCCCGGATACTTTATGTTTGACCCTGTTTACATAATTGAGGGAAAATTCTGAATATTTTTCTTATTTCTCCTTCAAAGTATATATGCTTATATGGTTTGACCACTCATTTGTAATCATAATATAACCAAAATAACTGTCCATAAAGAAGTATAATATTGATATATTGGGTTATATTTTCGCATTGAAATATTTAAACCTGCAAGTGTATTCCACCATCTAGTAAAATGGACTAAGACCGATCTCAACCAATCAACGTAGAGATGACATAGACTATCCTACGCAAACTAATTTTTGTGGACAAAAATGAATTCTGTCCCACAAAACTGAATTTTCTTCACAAAACTCAATTCTGTCTTACAAAATTGAATCCTTTATAACAAAAATGAATTTTGTATACGAAACGTATGCAGAATTGAATTTTGTGACACAGAATTGAATTTTGTGACACAGAATTGACAGAATTGAATTTTGTGACACAGAATTGAATTTGAATTTTGTGACACAGAATTGAATTTTGTGACACAGAATTGAATTTTGTGATTTTTAGTGTTACAAAACTCAATTTTGTACACATAATTAACCTGTCCTGCATGGCGCCCCGTATATCCTGTTTGTATACACAAAACTGGTGTACTTAAAATGGGTCCATGGAAGAAAGCGGCTAAGTCCGGACTTAGCCCCTTTCTTCCGCTGACCCCTTTAATTACCATGTAACCATTTCACATCCAAGTAACTGGAATGGAATTTGATATGTTAATTTTGCAACAATCCAATGGTCACACAATGATTTTCAGACTATACTAGTCCATTTATGAAAAAAGGGTCTTTTTGTTCTCAGAAATATGAAAATTACTTGCAAAAAGTGCAGATCCTGATGAGACGGCTCGTCACGAGCCGGCTCATTTGGATCTGCACTGTTTGCATAAACCGCTATAGCGGGCTGTCGGGTACAAAGGGCTAAAGGGGTCAGTGGAAGAAGTCCCATTTAAGTCCCATAAAGACAACACTAACACACAAATTAAAAGTTAGACATCCAAATACGATTCCCTCTCTAAGACGTCTCGAGATGGCATAACCATTAGGGAAAATACGAAGACAATGTTCAACGGATTACTGGAATATCAGTGTTTATTCCTTAATGCGTATCCCCTTTGTGGAAATAATTTCTTTATTAATATTTAACCAGAGTTTGCAAGGAACGAGCATAACTAACTGTATTATTGGATTATGTTTAACCTAGCGGAGTTTTCTTGCTTTTAAGTTTATGCAATAATAATTGGATTAGTATAATCCTGTAAGAGAATTTCATTGTAACCCCTATGTGATCTATTGTCGTCGGTTTGCACGATTCACAGAGGCTGTTGGTCACATATTTGCGTTTATATGGTATTATGATAACTGCTGTTTATTTCCAATTGCAAATTGAGTACAACTATAGCGTCATGAAGACACGATGATCATATCAATTACGTCACAGGCTGGACTAGCTTCTCTTCCAGCCACGGATTATAGTGATACATGTAATGTACATGTATTTTCTAATACAGTCGAACCTCTCCAAACCGGACACATACAAAAGTTAGTTGTGCTTACTTTTTCCTTGCCATTTAAAGCCAATGATAAGGTATGTTCATAGTATAGTATGTTTTACAGTGGAATCTCTAAAACGGACACCCTATTTTTGTCGTACGAAGTGAAACGGCCCCAGGCAGGCAGGTATGCTGGCAATTGGTAACATTTATTTAACTAACTGGCGTCTCAGCAACCGGCCATGTATCCAGCATCGACAAAGCCACATGACGTTGTCATGTAATCCGCGTCTCTTCTGGGGGCCGTTTCACTAAAATGTTCGTAAGTTATGATAGTCTGTAGATTTCACATTAACAATGTTTTCTTGTAAACAATTTTTGGATCTACATTTATTGAGCATAGGCTGCATATGCAGCCTGTGCTCAATAAATGTGAATCCATCAATTGAAATTGCCAGACGATCCTAAATGTGCACGTACGAACATTTTAGTCGTACGAAGTTTAGTGAAACGGCCCCCTGATCCGCAAAAGCAATGACTACGGTATTTCCTTATTTCATGTCCTTTTCGTTATATGTTTAATTATATTTGCGATAGTGATGGAACACTGATAGTTTTCTTCCAGGAATGTCACAGGGTGTCCGGTTTAGAGAGGTTCCACTGTAATGTCCGTGACTGGCGACAGGAAAATTACACGTATAAAACTGTTGGTGGAACCGTTTGAAGTGGGGATAATCCATTAGAGGATTAATTGGATCAGCCATGTGTGGGAAACGCCAACCGATCCAAGACACGGCATGCCCGCAGTTTCTAGGCAAACAACGCCATTACACCCAGCCAACCGCTGATTGGTGAACAATTGGTTGAATTAACGCTGAATTAACGTTGAATTCTCCGTCTGTTTATAGAATCATTTTTATATTTACTGTTGGGTTTGCTGGTGTACTGTGTGTTTGTTTAGAGAAACCCACAGTATTCCAGCAAACCCAACAGTAAATATAAAAATGATTCTATAAACAGACGGAGAATTGCAGCATTTTTTTTTTAATTTCTGGAATATTATTTACTGGTAATCAGGCGCGGATCCAGGATTTCGGGTTAGGGCGGGTGGGTGGAGGCCGAACTTCTTAATTGAAATAGTTTGCTATATTTTCGAACGTGTGAATACTGTTTTCAAGAGCTGAAGATTGTTGAAAATTCCCTATGAAAATACCAAATGGTTAAACAGTTACAAAGGCTTGAAATGATTATGAGCTGAACTATTCTGAGACTGATGTAATGTAAGAATAATATAATTTATCCCGTCAACACAGTGCGTATGTGCCGTGAAACACGGTGACGTGAAACATTTTTGATATCCAGTCAATACCATTTTTGCATTTTACAGCCATTTGTAGGTGTTCACGGGATAAATAGAATAGTAGGTTATTGCCGTGAATGGGAAAAAATATCTGGCGCGGCACGGAAACGGGATGTGCTCGGCAGAGCCTCGCCCATCCCGTTTCCTGAGCCTTGCCAGATATTTGTTCCCATTCACGGCACTAACCTACTATTCTCTATATATCAAATGTTTCTGAAATATGTCTTGTTATTAATACGATTTCAAATAATGTTATATATAAGTTTTGAAATAATAAAATGAGTTATAATTTATATATGTTATGTAAATATTTAAACCTAGCTGTGCAATGAACACCATGGGCCCGTTTCACTAAACTTCGTACGACTAAATGTCGAAAGTGCAAATTTAGGATCGTCTGGAAATTTCAATTGATGCATATGCAGCCTATGCTCAATACATGTAAATCCAATAATTGTTTACAATATAACGTTAATGTGACATTTACAGACTATGATAATTTTGCACTTACGAACATTTTAGTCGTACGAAGTTTAGTGAAAATGCCCCCATATACTCAGAATATGTTGTAAAAGTATGGTGGCTGTACTGTAATATGGTGAAACCGATCAAGATTATTTTTTTATTGTCAATACATGGTGGTTGGTTGGGAGCATGGATGGATAATTACATATTTTCAGAGAGAAATAAGAAAGACATTGATGAATTGTCATTTGCTATTAAGTTAGAGTATAGCCATTATTTTCAATCCCAGCATGCAAATAGTTAACACAAACGATGGTCGATGGTCGGTATTTCCGATATCCTGAAAATATAAAATAAAATGTCACCCCCGCCCCCATTTTGAAAATAAAATGGATGAGAATCTAGAAATTATTTTATAATGGCCATAAATTGAATATAATATTTGTTTGTTTGAGAAATTAACTCCGCCGACTCTCCGCTCATCCAGTAAATTGAGAATCATTGGCACCATGTTATTTTTTGTTTGACGTTGTATCGCCATGGCAAGCAATATATATGCGTATATATATATGAAAGACGCATATGTGACGACAGGTTGAACGGAAAGGAAATAATGTGTTCCAATAAAATTAAATATAACTAGGCATAACAAAAGAAGTAGTGCTCGACCAATGAATATGCCGCCGGCCATTTAAACAAATAAAATAAAGGCGTCCTTTGCGTACTGTGCGAACTTATATAGGCCCTATTGCGTTTATAATTATTACTACGTTGCCAGCAATGAGCTGTACATCTTCATAGAGCGAATGGCGTCCAGTGGTTACGTTCTGACATTTCGGCGTGACATTTTTATGGCAAAATTACTCGAAACTATGTTTTCACTGAAGTGGTAAAAACAGTGAATAATTTAGGATAAACGATTTCCATAAACTTTATCACTGTTCTCTAACAACATATTTATGTGCAATCATTGCCCCTTTTTGTTTACCCATTGTGGAATATTCACGCGCTCAGCACGAAGACGCGCGCCGAAGGGTGTGCGCTAAGACATCAATTATGCTTAAACATGATAACCATATAAATCGTCTCTTATTACTTTATGGTGCCTGGCGTTACCTACAACATATGTCCCCGCAGTTTCGCACTTCAATATTATTCAAACAGACGCTTGTTGAACGTCTGTGTGTTGCACTTCTCGCGAGAAGTGAGAATATCCGTTATTTCGGTTGCAACAGGTGACAAAACTGCCGCCATTTTCGCACCTCGGTGTTCCTCGCATATGTCGTCGCGTTAACACAATAAGAGGCGTAAATAATTGAAGACATTATGGACAGCCATAACCATCGTCCCGTGGGTAACACCTCGGCTGATTGTCCACTTGTGCTTACCACGTAAGGAATTGTCAACGTTGATCGATATGTATCTATGTAATATGATGACGTTGATATTGGATTTACAGAATCCGTATTTGTACCTGTGGAGAAATGGGCGTCTGGTCTTTGCTGCCAATACTGATCCGTATCTACACCGTTTTGTTATTCAGTAAGTTAAAGGTCCAATGACCCGTTTCACTAAACTTCGTACGACTAAAATGTTCGTAAGTGTAAATTTAGGATCGTCTGTAAATTTAAATTGATGCATTTACATTTATTTAATATAGCCTATGTTCAATACATTTAAATCCAATAATTATTTACAACAAAACATTGTTAATGTGAAATTTACAGGCTATTATAATTTTTCAATTACGAACTTTTTAGTCGTACGAAGATTAGTGAAACGGGCCCCTGGTCTTTGCTGCCAATACTGATCAGTATCTACACCGCTTTGTTATTGAGTCAGTTAAAGGTACTGACTCTCAGATTTTCATAGAAAGTGATGCAACAGAATATGAAAATAGTTTAAGAAGATTAGTATCTTATTTCTGAACACAAAATCAGAACGGAATATTTACATCGGAAAAACAATATATTCAGCCATGAAATTAGAATAACCTGACCTGGTGCCAGGTCCATACCACACCAAAGTGCTGGAGAGGAACATATAGATTGTGACATTTGCGAAAAAGATATACCCAGTTTTCTCAGGTATATAGCATTGTATATTATTGCATTCTCAGGCAGAACATTCACACAATTTGATCTATTCATGTTGTTTGCGGCTCTTAGTGGTCCAAATTATTGGAAATAGTTTGGTTCACTTATAAAAAAACAACACATTGGACATATCGACACTAGAAGTTTGCACCAACGTTAAGTTTGTAGATGCACTAAACCCGTGACCTTCACCGTTGCCACTGGTTGTGGGGATGGTCATGGCTTTTTTTCAAAGCATCGGACGAATGCAAGCTCAAGTAGTTCCGTACTGGGTCAGATCAGTCAATATTGAACGTCCCTGATCCTTGAGAGCATGGAACATTATAAGACATTTAACCCAGTACTAACCCTTTCAACCATACAGGCCATCGCAAACACTAGATCCTGATGAGCCGGCTTGTAACAAGCCGCCTCATCAGGATCTACAGTGTTTGTCAGCAGTTTTCAGGTACGTTAAAATACCGTTTTATATGTTTAATGGAATAGTCCAGAAATGAGCGTGGAACAATCAACGGCAGGTGTTTAGGGGTGAAAGGTTTAAGTTCGTGACGACAGCATGTGTCATTCGCTCTCCCAGCATTTCGAACAGACGAGCTGAAATACAAACATTTTCTTCCGAGATGCACAGCCGCCTGCGTTTACCTTGCCGGTATGTCAACGTTTCTGAACATCTTCTGGCAATGTCAACTCGCAATCAATCAGCTCAGGCAATCAAGCTGCTTGATTTCAAGCAAACTATTTACGTATTTTGAAATAAAGCATTTGGCAAGATTAGAGCAGGCCGTGGTGTATTCTTGCGGACCCGCCGTTAGCGTCCGGCATTAAACCTAACCTAATCCTTCATCGTTAATCCACTTATTTAATTATAATATATAATACTGCTGATCGGAGGTTTTTCCCACGGGTCCACACTGATCCCATGTCGTACTAACCATTTCACCCTCACGGTGGCACACGCACCTGGGGGCCGTTTCACTAAACTTCGTACGACTAAAATGTTCGTAAATGCAAATCATAATTTTGCACTTACGAACATTTTAGTCGTACGAAGTTTAGTGAAACGGGCCGCTGCTTTTTACGCCAGATTCGAACTTTACATTTTTTAACGTAACTCCTAACTAGAAAACGTGGTCATAGAACACGGATGCCCCACATATCGCTTTGATAGTAAAAGAGACAAAATGTTAAGTTCAAAAAGGGGAGATAATCCATGGCTTATTGTGAAATAAAAAATAGAAATTCACTTTGTGCATCTACAAACCATAAAGAAGCTACATACCAAACATCAAGCCTCCAGCTATTACGGTTTAGAAGTTTTAAAACATACAAGGCGAAATGGTGAATTCTAAGTAATAAACTTTGCGCATCTACTCATTATAAGCGAGCTACGTACCAAGTCTCAGGTCTGTAGCTAGTACGGTTTAAAAATATTACGAGTTACAAGGCAAAATTGGGAATTTCTAAGTCGAAAATGGAGAGATAATCCATAACCCGGGGATCGAATAAAAAATTGAAATAAACTGTGCGCATCTACTCAGAATACGGAAGATACATACCAAATTTCAGGTCTGTAGCTATTAGGGTTTGAACGTTTTACGAGTTACAAGCGATAATTGGAAACTCAGAAAAGGGGGAGATAATCCATGACCCGGTGGTCGAATCAAACATTGAAATAAACTACATACCAAGTTTCAGGTATGTAGCTAGTATGGTTTAAACGTTTTACGAGTTACAATGTTGGTGACGGACGGACGGAAAGACGGACGGTCGGACCCTCAAGAGCAACGCAATATGCCCCCCCCCCCACCCGCCTTGCTATCGCATGGGTGGCGTGACAAATTCGAACAGTTTGCTCACGAAATGCTGTGAGGCAACTGTCGGTCAGTAGGCTATGTCCCTGGTCAGTCAAATATGAGTCTAATCCGCTACGATGACATTTTGATGTGTCTTCACCAATAAAGTGTCGTACAATGTTACACGGACTAACAGAAAGGAGCACATCAGTGAGGGGACGAAAATAGTGTAGTGTTTCGTAATGGGAAGCGTTGTACTAATAATGGTGGTATAGTATAATTAGTAGCCCAAAAACACATACTTTTTACCATTGAAGAACTACCTATAAGGATGCAATTGGTAGCTAAACTGTGATTACATTTCTTAAAAGTAATTTTATTTTTTAATAAAATAGTGAATATAAAAAGCTTTGCTGTCGAAACATTATTCAGTTACGTGTTCAGGATGACCATCGATGATGCGCGCGCACAGTGTTTGGTCACGTGTCGAAGTTACGGAGCTGATGCGCGCGCACATCAATGGTGGTTGGTCGTAAAACAAACAGTTGCAATGATGTCCGCTTGTTTCCCGAGAAGTTATGTAATACTAATGGGACCACTCAGCCGCTCATTTGTGTCATTTGTCCTGCATAAACATTGGTTCTCGTCACTTGCCGTACAATATACACATAACGTACATTGGCCGAGAAAACACCACTTGGGTTACTTGTGGCGCCGTTGGAGAAAAGAGTAATGGCGACATGTGCGATCATCGCAGGCCCAGATCAGTCTACGCATCCGCGCAGTCTGATCAGGACCTACGGGTGTCGTTATTCCGTATAGTGGGTATGCCTCAGAAAAATAGTTTTGACCAATCCGTGATTGTACAGACATAATGATCAGGATATACACTGGGCACATGTCGTAATGTCACATCTATCGGAAGATGGCCGATTTGTGGCCAGTGTAAATCCTCGTACAGTCAAAAGAGCGTAGACCCTGATCGGACTGAGAAAATGTGCAGACTGATCTGGGACTACGCTAGTCGAACACATACTATCACTTCTCTCAACCAGTGACCCAAACTGAACACGCTAAACGATGCTATTCACTTCTCCATTGAGGGATGTTGAAAAATTACTAGGAGTTAAATGCATACCATTTGGTACACTTTCGACAAGATGGGAATATGGGAATCAGACAGTTTAATTTGAGGAATTTAAAGACTATTATATCAGAATATATATATATAGAACATTTGTGATTGATTGATTTAATATTGGTGTTTAACGGCCTATCAGCTAAGGTTATTTAAGGCCGGGTGAACGGGTTGGAGAACATTTGTGAATATTTTTAATACACGTTTAATGAATTGCACATATCTCGCTACTGTAATATTTAAATTTCATTTGAAGAAAATCGTCCTTTTTTACAAAACACGTGGATTAGCTTAAATAATGTTTGCTGTACAAATGTAGTTTTCACCTTTCACTATATGAGTAAATGCGCCACCAACACCTCCGATTGAGAAAAATACCTCTAGTTCCAGTTTTTAGTTCCAGTTTTGCCCGTCCGTCACATATAAACAACATTTTTTTAGTTATCGTTAAAGTTAAAGCTTTTAGATTCTCGATTCAGGCGGTGGCCGCGAGTCTCCGCGGGCCTCTGCTCACTTCACTTGTTCCAGTTTTATTTGTTCTCCTGGCAATTTTTATTTCTCTCATTTTCCTACGTCCAAAACATAGGTGCCTGTGATCCAAAGAATACTTATTCTTAGGATTTAGTATTTTTGAAACAGTATTAGGGACATTGTAACCAATTACAATCCACCTACACGTTCCGCATCTGTGATACAAACTGTGACAGCTAGCCCACGTAATTTTGTAACCACCCTCATATGAGACACGCCATGCGATTTTGTACCAAGAACATGTGCGATTTTTCATAAAATATATTTTACAGAAAATGTGATATTTTCTGTAAATGACGTTGAAAGATGGCGAAATTTTCATAGCAAATGCGGAATAGTATTCGTATTCCGCATTTGTTATGAAAATTGTGTCATCTTTCGGCGTCATTTACGTAAATTTTGTAAATATTTTTCATGAGATATCGCACATGTTTCTTAGGTACAAAATCGCATGGCGCGTCTCATATAAGGAAGACAATACCGCAATCAGTATTAGTCCAATATCAATTAGGCAACATTGTACCGGCAAACGGTGGCCACTGAGCTGTTTACACAGCTTCCACTTCGTATCCGATGTCCGATATTGACCGCTCACGTGTCTGTAACCTTGTGAACATGTCACAGTGGAACCTCTCTAAACCGGACAGCAAAAAATATATGTGAGGTTTATTGGTAACCCATCTCAGATAATATTGCATGTTCATGATTGCAAAATACATGTGTATGTCCCAGAATGGGCATATGCCTGATTTACAGTGGAACATCTCTAAACCGGATACCCTGGGGACCTCTTATAAAGAACAGTTTGTGCCTACTGAGTAGGCATGTACCTTTAAACCATTGATAGCATAAACATGCATGCATAGCTTTCGCAATGCTATATATTTTTAAATATTACAAAATCCTGATTTCATTTTTCGTGTGATACAAATAGGTTCATAAATACAATACAAATATATACAAGAGACCAGTAACGCCGGGTTTTCTTCAAGGCATAGACAATTGGATAACAGATAATTGGCTAAAAATGTTATTATGACAACGATTGAAATTGACAACTGTCTCGTGACCGAAGATGGCAAAAGAAGCCAGTGTATGAGAAAACCTACATACAGTTGCAGGCTGGCATTAGTACAAGATATGAATTATCACCTCTGCTGTGTGATGAGTGTTGTCCAATTTAACATGGAAAAATTGGCTAAGTCGATTATGCGGAAACAACAGGTAAAGGTAAAAGTAGAAAATGTGTTCATAGAACACGGATGCCCCACATATCGCTTTGATAATAAACAAGGCAAAATTCCAAGTCCAACCGGCAGATAATCCATGACCCAGGGGACGAATCAAAACTCGAAATAAACATTGTGCATCTACTCATCATAAGGAAGCTACTAACCAAGTTTCAGGCCTGTAGCTATTAGGGTTGGAAACTTTTAAGTCGAAAATGGGGAGATAATCCATGACCCGGAGGTCAAATCAAAAATCGAAATAAACTGTGTGCATCTACTCATCATAACAAAGCTAAATACCAAGCTTCAGGTCTGTAGCTAGTATGGTTTAAAAGTTTTACGACTTACAAGATTGGTGAAGGACGGATGGGACGGACAAGGGTAACACTAAATGCCCCTCCACTATCTTGGTGGGGCATAAAAATGCCAAAGACGTACGTGAGGGCCAAACCAGTAGCCTATTTCACCAACATTGCAAAGTATACTTTTCTAGCAAAGTATAATTTGAGGGAGTAACCATTTATTTTTCCTGAAATGCATTATTTCATATAGAACTAACAAATGCATATATTTGATGATTAAAAGTATGCAGAATTATTATACTGAATTTATTACATTATCACAGCCAAAATGGCTGTGATAATGTAATAAATTCAGTATAATAAAAATTAATAAATTTATCCTTAAATTGAAAATTTATCCCTCAAAGCATACTTTGCTAGATAAGTATACTTTGCAATGTTGGTGAAATAGGCTACAGGTCTCCGGTCGGGATTCCAATAAGGATGAACCCCAATCGATAACTACTAGCATATAAAATACAAAAGGAAAACATGTGTGGTCCATAGTCTTTATAATTAGTAAAATCATTATAATACTATAACTTAAAATAAATTAAGTTCTTATTATACATATATACATGTAATACGTTACAACATTTTATATTTTAAAAATTGATTTTAAATTCACAGAAATATAGAAAATCTGTAAAATATATAAATATAAATTCATCAAAGCCTACACGTACACGTTACTATAACTATTTACTACACAAGTATTTCTTTCTATTAGATATGTTACCGGACTACCGGTGTCCGGTAAAAACTAGATGGTCACGGCCCGCATGTCGTGCTCGCAGAGGCTTTTTTTATAGTATACCGAAAAACTGTAACCAAAACTTTAACCCTTAGACCGCTACTCACAACAATTGTACTCTGCTGTTGCTTTTATATCTTGCCTTATTTCACAATAAAAACATGGTTTGACAGCACTTCAGAATCATTTCCAATGGAAATGATTCTGAAGTGCTGTCAAAGCATGTTGTAAATTATTCTAAAGTGCTGTCAAAGCATGTTTTTGATGATAAAAATGGAAAATAGAAAATTAACAGCAGACGACAAAAAAAATAAAATAGCGGTCTAAGGGTTAACCAAAAACGGACGCACGTACAGACGGACACCAATGTGCCGACTATATCGCGCTGTCCGCAATCGGGCGCGACAATGATTGCTACCTGCATGTCTGCACAAATCACATAAAGTTACGTTGAGTATCTTACAAATTTAAACTTCATTCATACGAAGATCTGGGCAAATGGGCAGTTTTATCACACTACGGCTCTGTATTAAAATTGGTAAAAAATACTAAGCACGTAAGAGTTACCATTCTTGTTAATCACAAAATGGTGTACCATTAGAGCAATGCATATGTGAAATATGAAGAAGTTAAGGACCCGTTCTATACCTCGTAAATGTGATAGTTTGTTTGTTTATTGGTGTTTAACTGCTTATCAACAGCTAAGGCTAAGGGGGGACCAAAATCAGAACGGAATATTTAAATCTAGAAAAAATATATTCAGCCCTGAAATTAGAATAACCTGACCTGGTGCCAGGTCCATACCACACCAAAGTCACTTGGCCCCTTCATCTAAAATAGGATTACGAATAAGGGGTATAACCATATTCAACTGTAACATACGAAATACCAAAGACGTATGTGAGGGCCAAACCAGGTCTCCATTCGGAATTCCGGTAAAGATGAACCCCGATCGTTAAATTCTCCCACCTGCCACCCACTTTTCACTTAGTGAATATGCAAGAGCACCAGCTGCTTGCTGTAAATGCTGTAAGATCCCTTTTGTCAGTTCGGGAACCATATGTGGCTGTGATTGAAGTAATGAGGCTTATGGGTTTTGTGACCAGTGTAGTTCCAAATCAGTCTGTGCATCCATCCGCACAGTCTTGAGCAGGATCTGCATTGTTCACCACTCCATCAATACAACTACCATCAGTATAGATGGTAATCAAGCTACAGTAGAGTGCTATTTGATCAATTTGATCAGTAGCCTATTTCACCAACATTGCAAAGTATACTTTTCTAGCAAAGTATACTTTGAGGGAGTAATCATTTATTTTCCCCGAAACGTATTATTTCATATAGAACTAACAACTGCATATATTTGATGATTAAAA
The DNA here is from genome assembly GCA_029237695.1 of Conchocele bisecta. NCBI lineage: Eukaryota > Metazoa > Mollusca > Bivalvia > Lucinida > Thyasiridae > Conchocele > Conchocele bisecta. The sequence goes on from CM055266.1 coordinate 33,720,749, forward strand.
GTATGCAGAATTATTATACTGATTTTTTTACATTATCACAGCCATTTTGGCTGTGATAATGTATACTTTGCTAGATAAGTATACTTTGCAATGTTGATGAAATCGGCTACAGGAACTACACTGGTCACAAAACCCATAAGCTCCATTTATCCAGTCAGAGTGTCACATATATCCTCCTAATGACAAGCAAGCCATACAACATACAAGTAACAAAAGAGATAAGTAACACAAGTTAAAAGAACAGCGAAAATTGAAGGGGGTCGGTCAGTGGGGACTAAGTCCCTTAGAACAGTGAAAACTGAAGGGGTAAATGGAAGAAGGGAGCCAAGTTCCTTGTGGACTTAGTCCCCTACTTCCACTGACCTGTTCAATTGCTCCAATATTTCTCTTAACATTTTATGTAACTAGATTTGTCAGTAAACGAGGCTTACGGAATGCCCATGTGCCCCTAAATATGTAAGGAAGTAGAAGTTTTAACATATTTCTATTTTGTTAAGTTTTGTAAAGAGACTAAATAGTTGACCTTGACCTTGGGATCAGCGGGGGTTGGACGGTCGTGGATTTGGCACAGCATGGTAGTAGAGCCTTACAGGAGTGCATGTGTGAAATATTAAGCATTTTAGATGAAGGAAATAGAAGTTATAACATATTTCTCTGATGTTAAGTTGTGACGGATGGACGCACGCATGCACGGACAACCCGACTCCAGTATATCCATAACTACAATATAAGTGTGGTTAATTCGAAATGGACTTTCATGAAAAAACGTACGTATGTAAAAGAGCATGAAATCCCTATTCTGAACACAATATTATATACATAAACATTGCATTAGTACATAGTCAAAGGCACTGGGTCACAGACATGCACAGCAAATTATGCAATTATGATTACTGGTAGTTTGTTTGTTTGTTTTATTAGTGTTTAACGGCCTATCAACAGCTAAGGTCATGTAAGGCCGGGCAAACGGGATCGATCCCATTTTAACCTGCTGCATTGGGGGGAAAATCCCAAAACGGAATATTTACATCAAGAACAAATATATTCAGCCCTGAAATTAGAATAACCTGACCTGGTGCCAGGTCCATACCATGCCAAAGTCACTTGGCCCCTTCCCCTAAAATAGGATGACGAATATCGTAATACTCAAAATACTCACATAAGGGGTATAACCAGATTCAACTGTCACATACAAAATGCCAAATACGTATGTGAGGGCCAAACAGGTCTCCAGTCGGGATTCCGGTAAGGATGAACCCCGATCGTTAAATTACCCATCGCATGCTCCCACGATTACTGGTAGTAATAATTAATTTTGCATCGTATTTCTGAATAAAGTGAAACCTCTATAAACCAGACACCCTGGGAGGTCCCCCAGGGTGTCTGGCTTAGAGAGGTTTGACTGTAAATCAGGCATTTTATCATTCTGAGCCATAGTTATGTGTTATGCGATCACAAACAGACATTATCACCCGAGATAAAAGACCAAGAAATTCATCAAACATAAGATTACACGTGTTTCCTTGGTGTCCGGTTTAGAGAGGTTTCACTGTATATTGTTCCCCTTGGCATACATGACTGAAAACAATGGTTAAGTGTTTCAGCGACCTTGTGAATGTCAAGGTCATGTTAATGGTCACACAAGAGTATCGAGTATCGCATTATGTCAATATATATGAAGTGTGCAAATGTTAATGTAATGTAATTTATGAATTTATGGCATGATGGACAAACTCTTACAAACATTCCGACGTAAATGACCACGGACGGACGGACGGACAGGCGGACGTAGGGACTTAACTTCAAGAGCAAAGCAATATGCCCCCCTTGCTATCACATGATGGGGGGGCATACAAATTGTTATGTTGCACAAATTGTGCTTCCCGTGCTTACAGTAATAGAGGAAATTCATCACCAAATGTATCTCCTCCGTTTTCCCATTACAATACATAGTAGAATAAAGCATAAACAGCATGTTTTTTGGAATTTGATCAAATAAAATGCTGCTTTTGATTGATATACAAGTATGTCATTTGCAGTGCATTAGATTAAGGTGAAAAACACATACTGAATATTTGTGGCTGTGATTGGAGAAATTGCGACCAGTGTAGAACCTGATCAACTAGCAAACTCATGTAGCCTGACAACGATCTATACTGATTGTTAGAAGCATGACGGGTGTTTCATTGATGAAATGGTGAACAGTGCAGATCCTGATCAGACTGTGCGAATGCACAGGCTGATCTGGATCTACACTGGTCGCAAAACCCACAAGCCCCATTTCTCCAGTCACAGCCACATATGAGACATCATCTGAAACACAGTGCCTATAACATAATCAAGATATGATGTACCATCATACGTGGGGCTTATTGTGGGGTATTGGTCAGGTGATCAGAGCTCCAGATAAGCTGCGTATTTGCTTAAATACCCAATTAAAATTGCCAAAAACCCAATTGAAATCAGAAGTAGCGAGTATCAAAAAGCAATTACAATTTTGTGGTACATTTATCATGCTGCAGAAAACAATAAACAGACCACAAATATAGCATATATTTCTTATTGTCCATGTAAACACATCTTGGTATTGTGTTAGACAATTCTAATGAAATACCAAGACATGTTTTCATTTCGAAGCAAACTATTCAATAATTGCTGTCTGTTGATTTGTAAAAAAGTAGTGTGGTTTTATTTTACCCAATTAAAATTTTGGAATACCCAATTGCTTCAGAAATGCTGGAGTGAAAATACTCAATTATTAATTCCTTATCTGGAGCACTGCGAAGACAACAATGGTACGTTATAATGCTGACATGATTAATGGTAGTTTTAAATGCAAGAAATTTGGCTTTGCCAATTAAATGATTCAAAAGACACAAAATTCATTATTCACAAAACACAAATGGTAACAAGATGGTTTTCTGTGAGTTACGATTGGTCTGTAGCCTATTTCACCAACATTGCAAAGTATACTTTTCTAGCAAAGTATACTTTGAGGGAGCAATTTTCAATTTTACGATAAATTTATTATTTTTTATTATACTGAATTTATTACATTATCACAGCAATTTTGGCTGTGATAATGTAATAAATTCAGTATAATAATTCTGCATACTTGTAATCATCAAATATATGTAGTCATCAGTTTTATATGAAATAATGCATTTCAGGAAAAATAAATGATTACTCCCTCAAAGTATACTTTGCTAGAAAAGTATACTTTGCAATGTTGGTGAAATAGGCTACTGGTGTATTGCATACAAAGCTGAAATCAAATTTTGCAGTCTTATCATGTCTGCTGTTCTTATTTGCAATATACCATGGAGATTGCGAGTAAGACAAAAATGAAAAACAGCAGTTAAACATTAACAATATTCTTTACCACTATTACATATAACAGGTTTTGGCCAGAGAAAATTAATTTTATTAATTTAATTGTTCTCATCCTCACACAAATTCATTTGTATATCTTTAAAAAAAAAAAAATAAAAGGGGAAAAGTACTGATGTTTTTTACATTAGTCTCACAGTCAACACCCACCCGCTCATTTTGTTCCAACATTTGAATGAGAATATAACAATTAATGTTCTATGGCCCTAACGATATCACATCCAATCCAATTAACTCACATCATGTTGATGACGATTTCAACATATTCTTTCTCCATGATATGTGGCCGTGACTGGGGAAATGGGGATTATAGGTTTTGCGACCAGTGTAGATCATGATCAGCCTGTGCCTGTCTGATCAGGGGCTGCACTGTTCGCCATTCCATCAATGAAACACCCGTCATGCCTCTAACAAGCAATAAAGATCATTATCAGGCTACAGGAGTGATATTTGATCAGGAACTAAACAGGTCACAAATGCCATAAGCCACAATTGTGGCAACAACAATCTGCCACATTTATGTCATACTGTTAAAATTATGAAATAAACACACACAAAACACAACACACAAGGAAAAACGCCATAAAGAACCTTCTGTCAGCTGGAGATTATTTATCTATACGAATATTCATGCTGGTGTTATCTGGGGCATATTTCATCAACACTGCAAAGTATACTTATCTAGCAAAGTAAACTTTGAGGGAGAAATTTTCAATTTTAGAATAAATGTATTAATTTTTATTATACTGAATTTATTACATTATCACAGCCAATTTTGGCTGTGATAATGTAATAAATTCAGTATAATAATTCTGCATAGTTTTAATCCTCAAATATATGCAATCGTTAGTTCTGTGAAATCAATGATTGTTCCCTCAATGTATACTTTGCTAGGAAAGTATACTTTGCAATTTTGATGAAATCGGCTACAGAAGACCAATATAAGGTTGGACCATGTCCAGCCGTGGATAAACGTTTGCTGTAGCACGAGAGAACTGTTTGAACCCCAAGGCCATAGGCCGCGGCGTGGGTTCAAACAGTTCACGAGTGCCATGGCAAACGATTACCCACGGCTGGACATAGTCGAACGTTATTGTTACCATTTCCGTAGGATATATGGTGCAATTTGAGCATTTATGCAGTACTTTGGGTACTTTGATAAGCTGCTCCATTCAAACAGCAGCTGCATCAATTACAAAATTTCATTGTGACCGTTGTGAACTGGTCTGGTGACGTAATGGAACGTTCTAGTACCTTCACGAGACACATGCATTACGTAGGTGTTAGCTTGGCCCCGGAGTGCACTTAGCGGGTTTGGTGAAATCAGTTTAATATGGATGTACTAGTATATCACAGTAACAATGTATTTGGATACAATTTCATTTGGGAAACCCAAACCTCTCTATTTTATAGGGGTTTCCCAAAACAAATGGTGTCCAAATACTTGAGGGTTTTACGTAACAATTGTGACATACATTGCTATGTCCAATCCGGAACAGAGCTTTTAAACAGTGGCATCCCTGATCAAACAATACACTCATTCAGTCAGATACGGATGACGGGATCTAATGTTGTGTTTATAGGTATCATGGATGTTTCAACCCAATAGCAAACAACGTATATCCTCCTGATCAATCTAATCTGTAGCATATTTCACCAAAATTGCAAAGTATACTTTTCTAGCAAAGTATACTTTGAGGGAGTAATCATTTATTTTTCCCAAATGCATTATGTCATATAGAACTAACGACTGCATATATTTGATGATTAAAAGTATGCAGAATTATTATACTGAATTTATTACATTATCACAGCCAAAATTGCTGTGATAATGTAATAAATTCAGTATAATAAAAAATAATAAATTTATCCTAAAATTGAAGATTTCTCGCTCAAAGTATACTTTGCTAGGTAAGTATACTTTGCAATGTTGGTGAAATCGGCTACTGTGGTCGCAAACTGTATACGACATCCAGGTGTCATGGCAGGTGATAGTTGCGGACATGTACAAATGCAACACTGCAAATACTCCTGTATCGTCAATACGGTATTTACAGTGTCACATTTCTGTCTTACATTTCAGCGAATAGTTTACAGAAACGTTATGGTGAATTACACCAACCGGCAGCAGCAATTTACACAACTCTTGTGTTTACCATCTGTGGATAATTGATTGATTGGTGTTTAACGGCCTATCAACAGCTAAGGTCATTTAAGACCAGTGATTCCTTCGACCAATCAAAGCATGTACTCAGACACACAATCTAAATCGTGAGACAGTCACCTTCACTACGGCACACTTATGGAAATTAATTTACACAACTCTTGGCCATATATAGGCTTGATTTGCTTTGTTTTCTATAAAGTACCATGTGTGAAAATGATTATTTAACCAGATGGACTGATCATCTTGAAATAATGCCCTTGTGATTGGGTCCTATCGCTTAACAAACTTGGTTTGCTATGCTCACTTGTTTGCTTAGCGTAAGGACCCAATCACTTTTCACATTATCACTGTGTCAAGGCTTCCACAAGGCTTTCTGTGAAACCATCGATCCCTCCACAGTGACGGGCCTTGTGGTGGCCGTGGCTGGTCGTCTCCCCTGTCGCGATGGCGGCCTACCATCTAACGTGCCCGCCGAAGAGTACCGTAGACTACCCTGTGTGTTCTCTCTAGTCAGCTTTGTATAGTCCACCGCGGAGAAAATAAATGGTTTGGGCCGTTTAACTTTCTCCGCCCAAGGTGCAGCAAATGAAGGCTCTTCCAATCGTGGTCCGAATAACGTCTCGTCTACGAATGACGCTTTATATTTTAATGGTCTGTATTTATTTAACTTATCCGAGTCCACAGATGAGTGTATATTATGGTTTTTATTTGAGCTACGAAGAACATTTTGAATCGATGGGCTAGATTTTGTTCTCCCCTCCGGCGCCCAAAGTAAAGGCTTTATCTTAGGCTGCTTCTTCTTGTCCTTTTCATGTTTGTTTCTTGGCGTGGTCGTCCAAGGTGCTTGAAAATTCATTTCCATGTCTTGTTTAGCATGGTTGGATGAAAATAACAACTCATCAACAGTGGAGGTGTCTGACAACCTGTGGTAGCCTGACCGTGGTCGGTTGGAGTTGTGTGATGCTGGACGGTTTGACGTGACCGATGGTGGACGCGTCCCGGTTAGTTCAAGATTGTCCATGGCTGTCTTTGATATATGTGTTCCCTAGAAGCCTGAAAATAGTAAATTATTATTGACCGAGTAAGCATAGGCTGCTGCTTATAAAAAGTGAAAGTGAATGGGTTTAACATCATAGCAACAGCTAAGGTAATTTAGGGACGGGACCTCAGTTTGAAGTCAAACCAGTGACAGACAAGTGAGATAGAAATACTATGAAAGTATTTTTGATGCCTAAGGTGAGGTTTGAACCCACAACCTCCAGATTGGAAATCAGGTGTTCTAACCCCTAGGCCATGACCCATCACTCCGGCTGATAAAACAAGGTGCATTATCACGGGGTTACAACAACAATGGCTGAAAGTGTTGAAAGCTCGCCCACTCCAAAGTACTAGCAAGTATTATCAGATATTTTCCTTAATAGGCAACAGACTTTGATGAAATGTGGCGCAGCAAATGCGCCTTGATGAGCTGCATTTGGTGGTCCCGGGAGTTTGGCACATACTTATGTCGTTTTTGCGAAGAATCGATTTCCGTGTCAGTAGACACGGAAATAGATTGTTTGCAAAAATTACAAAAGTTTGGGCCAAAGTACCTAGACCACCAAATGCAGCTTAACAAGACGCATTTGATGCACCATATTTCATCATAATCTGTTACATAATAAGAACAAAATAAAAGAATGCGTACTTTGAATCGGAGGGCTTTAGGAAGTTTCAGTACTTGTTGTAACCACGTGATCATACACCTTGTAAAAGGAACTTTGCAACAGTGAACAAGGTACTAACAACAATGGCATATTCTGATCCTGTTGTAAATGCATATATCTGGATTGTAATCTAATTTGTGGCAGTGAGGGCATCCGCACAGTCTAATCAGAATCTACTCTGTTCCCGATTCCATTAATGAAACATCCACCATGCTTCCAATAGGTAAGCAATAAAATCGTTATCAGGCTACAGGTGTGTGCTATTTGATCTGGATCTATAATACTGTCCATTTCTCCAGACACAGCCAAGTTTAATATTTTACTGACTGGTGGTAGGAAGTCTGAAGCAGCCTTCCTACCACCAGTCAGTACAGTGACAATATACGCGGTTATCAGGCTACATGAATGTGATAGTTCATGAGGATCTGCACTGGACACAAATCCCATAAGCCCCATTTCTCCAGTTACAACCAAATATACAAAATGTATTTGTCTTTGTAGCTCCATCTCATATCGTCAGTAAAACCTGTGTTGTGTTCACATAGTTATTTCATTTCAAACATACAAATGTCAATATTTTGTATAGTTATAGTTCACATATTGATTCAATCGCTATACTAGCATGTGATTGGCGGTGTGACACGAAGTGAGCGCATTTGTGGGCGGTAATATGCTTTGTGTCTCGTGAACTGATGACAACAACGCATAAAATCAGTTCTAAATATAGCGCTGAACATTTAATTATTAATTTAGTACATATTGGCGAAAGCGTCGCAATATGCGATTAATTGAGACGAAATGCCGTTCTTTCATTGGTCGAGTAACTAGGGTAAACAATAAGTGCCATTATAATGCATATTCAACTTGAGAAAACTGCATTATAAGCTCAGGGGCATCCATTAGAATATATGACAATTATCTGATAATATACACATCTCTTTATGAATTGATTACTACTATTATGCATTGTATAACTAATAGAGCATGCAAATATGTAAATGTTAAAATATTCAATGCTACCTCTTTAAGACTTAGTTTTATGTATGTAATATGCCAAAGTAAGGGCCTAAAACAGATTTGGAAATTTGTTGCCATTGTCACCAATGTTGAACAAGGAAGAAAGACTGAACAAAATGTACAAAACTGTATTCAATGAAATAAAATGCATACTTATTTATGTGCTAGTTTTCAAAATATTGTATTTTGCACCTATTGTTGGTGCCATCTGTTCCATTCAAATACATTGACGAAACTGTCACAAACTTTCAAACCACTCAACTGATATTCATGATATATAGCTCGTTGAAAGGGTCTCAGCTGAAATTAAATGTGTTTTATTGCTCTGGGTAGGCTACATAACTCCAATTCCATTACATTAGTGTAACATAGCATTACATTTATCAGTTATGATGGAGTGGTATTTCCAAATTCATGTTTGAAGAGTTCTTTGTTTACTTCCAACTGTGTGCAGAGTAATGGAGAAATTTGCTAATTGTACTCAGTATAGAACCTGCATTGGAGGCCTGGCTTAAACTGATCCCTAAATGCCAAATCAGCATGTAACTTGGGGCCCCAATCTGATACCAATTGAACATATTGACTTGCGTTTTAGTAAGCAAATAGAACAGATGTCGTTATTAACCAAAACCAATGTTTTGTTCCTATATCCTTCCCTCATTACATGTTAGATTCACACAAGACATTACACTAATATACACTTTTTCAGATGAGTTTACGATAATATTTTTGCCTAATATTGCTTGTTGCATTTCTTTCTTTCTTTCCATACTGCAATGCCCCTTTTCGGGAATTATGTGGAGTATTATATTTTAATCATAAGTACATGTAGATACAATCAAGGTTCCTGGTAATTAGCCTCTACCCATTTACAGCTTAAGGTGGTCTTGCTCAAGGACACAATGCACGCATCAAGAGAGGGTCGAGAATTATGGTCAAGTCGGACCACAGGCAAGTCGGACCACATTGGTGGTCCAGTGTAAGACATGTTCAAATTGGCCCATGGTCAAGTCGGACCGACTGCATTGGTGCTCAAGTCGGACCACATTGGTGCTCAAGTCGGACCACATTGTGGTCAAGTCGGACCACATGGGTGGTCATCTCGGACCGGATTTATTGTCAGCTCGGGCCATGTGAAGATAACAGCAGGGCTCCAGATAAGGAATTAGTAATTGAGTATTGTTACTCCATCATTTCTGAAGCAATTGGGTATTTCAAAATTTTAATTGGGTAAAATTAAATCACACTACTGTTTACACATCAACAGACAGCAATTATTGAATAGTTTGTTTCGAAATGAAAACATATCTTGGCATTGCATAGAATTGTCTCCTTGGAGACAATTCTAATGAAATGCCAAGATGAGTTTTCATGGAAAAATAAGAAAAGTATGATATATTGGTGGTCTGTTTATTATTTTCTGCAGCTTGATAAAGGTACCACAATTGTTCTCATTGCTTATAGTTTTTTAGAGATATGTTTATTTCAATGTTAATAGCCACATGTTTTAACAAGAATCTACACGTAAAAACATTTGTTTACCATGTACAACATTTATCACAAGAATTCCGCCACGGAAGCAGTGTCGTGCCTGCCGAGGCGTTTGACCGTAACATGATCATAGGCATGTGCAAAAGTAAGTATCACAAAAACCGTCAGAGAAGTGCAACTTAAAACACGAAAAAGGTAAAGGTTGAAGAAACTTTTTGGCATAAAATAATGGCCAAGGATTTTCACAACCATGTGAAGGTAAAAATGTCAAGGTCATGTGAAAGGCGGCATGAGTGTGTTCCAAACGATTACATGTATCAAGTGTCCAACTATCGAAGCAATCAATAAAGTAATATTAATTATATTGATGATGAAGAAACTTGTACAAATATTTTGGCGCAAAAAAAGTGCCTAAGTGTTTCCTAAAAAATGTGAAGGTAAAAAAAGGTCACGGTCATGTTAATGGCGGCTTGAGTGTGTTCCAAATGCTCACATGTATCAAGTGTCCAAATATTGAAGCAATCAGTCAGTAATTTAAACTTATACCATGATAATGAAGCTTGCACAAACTTTTTGACATTTTCTAAGTCATATATGAAAATTATAATATGGTCGGAGATGACCACGGAAATGTTGTCCGAGGCGACTTGTCTGATGGTCCAACTTGACAACACCCATGGGCCGAGAATGAAATATGGTCGGACCTGACCATGATCCGAGGTTACCATGGTCCGACTTGACGTGAACGTCCAGTGGATTATTGCTAATTTTAGTGCGCATAATGGACACTTTATTCCGGAAATATATATCTTTAGCTGCAGTGGAGCGGTATATGGGTATAGAGCAACCCATTCAGGCCATTGCCTATAATTTGTATAAAGAGTAAACATGCAGCTAATGCATTCTCAACGTTCGATTATTTGTGTGATTTGAAGGGCCTTATTACATATATGCAAAAACAAATAGGGATCAGATAATGTTAGAACTCGCAAATGTGTATCTATAGAAGTCTCAAAAGTGTATCTATAGAAGTCTCAAAAGTGTACACATGTTCAGGTAATGTCATGCGGCTCCGAGATGGCCAGGGGCGAATTTGAATTTGTGCGGGTTGCTAAACAGTGGTGTGGCGATTGTAAGTATTTTGTGGAGAAATATACCGTCGATAAATCTAGGCAATATGTTGGACTTTTAGTTATTGAGGCATGACATATGTTGATAGCAACATCGGAAATCTGCGCTGCATCGTTGAAAATTTAGACTTGCACCTGTCGCCATTTGTAAACAATTAGCAAATCGCGTGAAATTCTCGTACAACAGGCTGGTAGCGAGATTTACTGTTTGAAATACGAAAAGGTTATTATTTAAGTGCACAGTGAACATTTTATGTTACAACAATTATTTTGAAAGCTATTTGATGTGACACAATGCTTGATTATTTCGTTTTCAAAGACACTTTTCTCACAACCTGAGAGATTTAATGTAAACGACATTATGTTTAGTAGCATATTTCATCGCATGGAAACCTTGTTATGTCGTGCAGGTGCTTTAACCTATTTCATAAATGTTAGGTTACACGTGTAAAATAAACATGGAGCGAATTTGATTGGCTAGCCCTGGGTCCTGAGAATATATTCTAAGAATGTATTCTTAAGACCCCGGCTGGCCGCATCACCCTAATTACGTAGTCGTATGCTGTGCCAATGTCACGTCATGTGAATAAAATGGAGACTTTCCAAATGACACGACATTTAGCAATGATGTTTTGAAGTCGACATTATCATGTTTTAAACGTAATTAAAATAGTTAAGCCTCCGTGACTCAGTAAAAATATTGCAGTTGCTAGAATATGATCCCGTTTGGTAATATGAATGGCTTACAAAGAACAGGAACCTATTATATGACATATTTGTAATAATTGTATTGCTAGCGGTAAAACAAGTTAATACCTGTGTGGAGATTTTGAAAATTGTCAATGGTGCCTGCTCATTGAAACATACTGGCTATCACGAAGTTTACTGCTCTCTGGAGGATGATGTCATGTTATAAGCAGAATATCAAACGTTTTGCCATTTGAGAACAGCGTTCGTGCGTTTATTTCTTTATATTTCATACATCTGGCCTGCATGTACACAACTATCTGCGTTATAATCTTGCCAACGCGTATTTACATCCATGTATGCAACACGGTGCCGTCGGTATAGGACCGCCACAATCAAGTGGCGGGATCTGGCGAGGAAGCACTGATCAGTGGTTGACGCAGTGGTTGACGCAGCTGGTATTGTACATACACCCAGAAAGTAGACGTATAGCGTACGCCGTCGCGTAAAGCAATATAAGTTGTCATATCTGGCGTATATGAACTACTTATGCATATTTTGCGTTTTTAATATAATGAATACACATTAATTTGCTTTTGAATATACCATTATCCTCCAAAATAATCACCATTACGACCCATTATTTCCATTTTCCCCTCTTCCGCATTATTCTCACAATTATCCCCATTACGCCATTTAGTGAGACCCTACAGTTGTACGGAGAACCAGGGGTATGACTAAAGTGCGCATTGGAGATTTCGCGGCGCATTGGGCGCATTGGAGATTTCACGGCGCATTGGAGTTTTATATGTTATATATCTTCTTAATAAAAGCATTAAATTCAGTTTTTTCTTCTTATATATAATATATTGTTACATATCTATAATATATATTTAAGTCAAGGCGAATGCGCATGTGTAAAGTTTTTTTTTTTATAAATTTTAGAAAAATACCTGCCGAAAATATAATATGGCCTCGGCGCATTGGAGATTTCGCGGCGTATTGGAGTTTTATATGTTATATATCTTCTTAATAACAACATTAAATTCAGTTTTTTCTTCTTATATATAATATGTTGTTACATATCTATAATATATATTGAAGTCAAGGCGAATGCGCATGTGTAAAGTTTATTTCTTTATAAATTTTAGAAAAATATCAATATCGGGATCATTGGAGCTATAAACGTCATATATTTTCAGAATAGAAACCAGAAAGCATGATTTTATTATTGAATATATGTGGATGTGACTGGAGAAATGGGGCTTATGTGTTTTGCGAGCAATACCAGATCTGGTAGATTCTGATCAGACCGGGTTGCCATTATATGGATTAAAATGTCATAGTAGAACCTGATCAGACCAGTATATGGATTCGAATATAGAGTAGAACCTGACAAGACCGGGTAACCAGTATATAGTTTACAATATCAATGTAGATCCTGAGCATACAGTGTATAAATCATGCGTCAATATATGGATTACTACTATTAGTATTACTGAAAATTCTGAAAATCTTTATTTCATGTGCACTACACAGTGTTGTTTAATGGCTAGAAGCATTGTATTGTGCGGCATGTGTCAAAGGAGATAACAGGTTAATTGGGCACCATAAAACACTACGGATTAAATAACCCGGTTCACGCGTCAATATATGAAATACACTTATAGTCAAGATCCATGGGATAACATGCCCTGTTGTTTGATAAGTAATACTGACAGTATAGATCCTGATCGAAAAGGGTAGCCTGTATATGGATTAAAATGTCAAAGTAGAACCTGATCAGACCGTGTAGCAAATATATATGTTACAATATCAGAGTAGATCCTGATCTGACCGGGTAGCCAGTATATGGATTAAAGTGTCACAGTAGAACCTGATCAGACATGGGTAGCCAGTTCCGGATTAATGTATTACAATATCAGAGTAGATCCTGATCTGACCGGGTAGCCAGTATATGGATTAAAATGTCACAGTAGAACCTGATCAGACATGGGTAGCCAGTTCTGGATTAATGTGTTACAATATCAGAGTAGATCCTCATCTGACCGAGTAGCCAGTATATGGATTAAATGGTAAAGGTAGAACCTGATCAGACCGGGTAGCCAGTTCTGGATTACAATATTAGAGTAGATCCTGATCTGACCGGGTAGCCAGTATATGGATTAAAATGTCACAGTAGAACTTGATCAGGGTAGAGAGTCCGGGTAGCATAATATCAGAGTAGATCCTGATCAGGACAGAACAGATTGATACAAATTATTTTTATGTTTGTAATTAATAGATATGTAGCATATAAAACTCCAATGCGCCCCGAAATCTCTAATACGCCGCGACCATATCATATTCAGTAGATATTTTTCTAATAATTATTTATTATATTGATACAAAATCAACTTTACACATGCGCATTCACATGGACTTAAATATATTTTATGTATATGTAACAGTATATTATATATAAGAAGAACAATTTGAATTTAATGTTTTTATTAAGAAAATATATAACATATAAAACTCCAATGCGCCCCGAAATCTCCAATGCATGCGCCGAGGCCATATGATATTTTCGGTAGGTATTTTTCTAAAATTGATACAAAATCAACTGTACACATGCGCATTCACCTTGACTTAAATATATATTATAGATATGTAACAATATATTAGATATAAGAAGAAAAAATTGAATTTAATGTTTTTATTAAGAAGATATATAACATATAAAACTCCAATGCGCCCCGAAATCTCAAATGCGCCGAGGCCATATTATATTTTCGTTAGGTATTTTTCTAAAATTTATAAAAAAATAAACTTTACACATGCGCATTCACATTGACTTAAATATATATTATAGATATGTAACAATATATTATATATAAGAAGAAAAAATTGAATTTAATGTTTTTATTAGAAGGTATATACCATATAAAACTCCAATGCGCCCCGAAATCTCCAATGCGCCGAGGCCAGATTATATTTTCGGTAGGCATTTTTTCTAATATCGATACAAAATCAACTTTACACATGCGCATTTGCGTTGACTTAAATATATATTATAGATATGTAACAATATATTATATACAACAAGAAAAAAAATGATTTTATGCTATTATTTAGAAGATATATAACATATAAATCTCCAATGCGCCGTGAAATCTCCAATGCGCCCAATGCGCCGCGAAATCTCCAATGCGCACTTTAGTCATACCGGAGAACCAGTCAAGTGGCGAGAGCCAAAAGAAAACATGGCGGATGCGGCATGTGTTTGTTAACAAAAATGAAACAAAAAGGTATACACAACCAACAAGAGTTAACTGTCCTATTAGTTTATATATATGCAAAAAGAGTTGAATATTTCCACTTGGTTTGTAAGTTAATGTTACACCTCAATTTGCTAGAATTACCGTAGATATTGCCAGATATTTAGCTAATGTGTCGCAAAAACGATTTTCAGACGAAACGAAACGTACTGCCAACGTATTTAGGTGATCATATTTTTTCGAATGTCATACATTATCTGATATTGCAGCTAGACTGCATAATTGCAAACACGCATGTGATGTCATACATCACGCAATTTACATCACTTACTGACGTCAGATCGTTCTGACATTTTACCTGCACAGACGTCTGACTTTGAACTCCTTTTACCTGCACAGACGTCTTTGACTTTGAACTGCGTTGAATATTCAGGAAATTGTGACTGAATATGGGGATGTTACCGACATATAAATTTGTTTGTGAAAGGCTTAGGTGTGCAGAATTAGCCAACACCATTGTATTTGATGTAAAAAAAAACAAGAGTACATACAATGGTGTTGGCTAATTCTGCGCACCTAAGCCTTTCACAAACAAATTTGTATATGTCGGTAACATCCCCATATTCAGTCACAATTTCCTGAATATTCGACGCAGTTCAAAGTCAAAGACGTCTGTGCAGGTAAAAGGAGTTCAAAGTCAGACATCTGTGCAGGTAAAATGTCAGAACGATCTGACGTCAGTAAGTGATGTAAATTGCGTGATGTATGACATCACATGCGTGTTTGCAATTATGCAGTCTAGCTGGTAAAAAAAAAACAAGAGTACATACAATGGTGTTGGCTAATTCTGCGCACCTAAGCCTTTCCAAACAAATTCATATGTCATTGACACCCCCATATTCAGTCAAAATTTCCTGAATATTCAAGGCAGTTCAAAGATGTCTGTGCCGGTAAAATGTCATAACGTTCTATGTCAGTAAGTGACGTAAATTGTATGATGTATGACATCACATGCGTGTTTGCAATGTCACATATTTTTCTGCTAATGCTGCGCATCTGGTAGTGTAAACAAAATGGCGAACAGCATACTGGATTAGTGTGGCCGGTAGCAAAATTGGTATTAAACTTGAAGCAGAACTATCCAGTGACATCATGACAGGTTAGTTTCTTAGTTGAACAGTTAATTTAGTAAATAAGACTTAAGACTGAGGATTTTACACGTTTTGACTATTAGAATAAGTTTTTGTCAAACTATCGGAATCTGATAAAATTGTGCCACAGGAACAGTGTAGCAATTAATCGGCTTGTTTATTCCGAAATCCACATATTTTATTCTTACGTACACAAGGCTAAATTTGACGTGAATTGCACATCTGCCGATGTGCAGGATTAGCCGAAATGACAGCAACTCTATTCATTGTCTGTTCCACGAAATGCTGCCCAATATTTATTGCTATATAGAAGTACTCCTAATCCGCTGTAACGTACGAGCGTTTCGGTGCAGGCTCCCTAGATTATACTAGAGGTAGACATTTATATATGATTAATTATTATTGTGGCAGATGCTATTAAAATTTACAAAGGACTACTTGATTGAACCAGTGCCTGGTTCAGTATTTAATATTTTAAACAAATTTAAACATCGTAATCCGGACCCATGCATGAACCAGACAGATGGATGACAAACCCACTGACAGTGCTCGACACTCGCCGAATCGGCATGGTAGCCCAAATAAAAATATTTGGGCTAGTAAAAATTTTGGAGTCCCATATTTCACTAGCCCAAATGAAAAGTTGGTAGCCCAAAAAAGGTATGACTCAATTTAATGAATATGCAATTAGAGGCGTATCTACACTGGCAGAGATGGACGAGTGACACAAAATTAAATGTACAGTCGAACCTGTGAACAACGACCGGCAAAGGGAAGTGGCCAAAGTGGTCGTTGTTGACAGGTGGTCGTTGTTCCAAGGGTCGAACACTTACCCAGTTTCACAACAAAGTCGGCCATGTTTTTAGCATTCTATTGTAATATATATGCATGCTTTTCATCAATTAAAAATTGCACGAAAATGGCTATAATAGTCAATTTATTTTGTTTTGTCATCTTGTTGTTAGTGTTCTGAACCCAGCCTCGCTTTGGAAATTATATACAAAGGGGAGTAATTATCTTCACGATAAGTATATCTCGCGGCCCGCTTTGGTGCACCATTTAATAGCTTGTCGTAATTACATGTAAGTGGTTTAATTTCGCATGACCATTAGTATTTTACACCACCAGTTGAAATTAATAACGGTCATATAGTCCAGAGGTCCAGATAAGGTGCGTATTTGCGTAAATACACAATTAAAAAATGCAAAAACCCAATTAAAATCAGAGACGATGCGTACCAAAAAGCAATTAAAATGTCCGGTACGCAATATTTTTTTATCCTGTAGCGTACTCCTCAAATGTATTTTCAGTCTGTCGCGTACTGCTAGATTTGTATACAATCCTACAAAATCATCGCCGATGATCTGTGCGGTCGGCCATTAAATGTTTACAAAGTCTGGTCCCGGCTCTAGCTGCGGACAATGTCTCGCTGTATTTCACCGATAACGGCTGGAAACCAGTATTCGGGTGTACTCGATTTGAACTCCAGGATTTAGCGGGAGCGATTCCGACTCTCAGCGGGGAAAAATGGGTCCAACTCGATACGAAACTCTAGTAATCCACCACATGGCATTTGTTTAGAGTACCGTTCAAGTTAATGATCCCAAATCTAGAATGTCCACCCTTATCGCATCGGCCGTTTTTGCCCATATTGATTTTGAGAACAAAAATCGGATAAGACGGGGCCTATCAATTATGGCGAAAGTTAACACAAACTTCAGAGCTCACGCGAGCCGGAATTGAATTCCCATTTATCTCTGAATTTGTTGTCACAATCCACGTCATTTACGGAAAATATTACTGATTGGCAAATCAATAATTGTGGGGTGAAAACGGCGATGCGAAACTTTTGTGAACCCGAGATCCAGGCTCATTACTAGTCTATTTTCTTAAATTCAAATCGATGTGAAACTGCTTGTTTCGACGACCCCGAGTCTACTGAAGGAGATGCAATGAAAAACGTCTGTAGACATTCGTAAACGACTATCCGCACATTTTGAATGTGTCAGGTTTATATTTTACATGTGGGACAGTATCATAAGTAATAAATGAAAATATGGTAACATTATTACTATTTCGACCAACGCACACGTTGAATAAAATGGCGGTCGAATTAACTAAGTTAAAATAGGACGAGTTGAATGGCGCCCGAATTCACCAATTAATATAATCGTAGTAGCGATAGACACTATACATAACACAATCGGATCATGTCAGATTTTTTCGTAGAAAATTGGTGACACATGGCGCAACAAAATGGCGGCCACAACAAACACACGTGGAAGAAACAAATTGCAAAAGTCCAGCACCAATGTTAACCTTATTTCGATTTATTTTACGACCGATGCAAAGGTGGCATCTCAATCCATTGCACAAGGCATCATACAGTCATTTTGTTGAGCTCGGTGTGTGGAGACCTCAAATTAATCGTGATTGACATTATTGATGAATTGCTGTCAAACGTGGTCAGCCAAAAAAAAATAGATCGCGTATTGCAAAGATCAATCTGCCAATCAAAGCATTCTTGATCAGCGTATGCACTGTTTGTCATTCAGATAATGAAACAACTTGCTTGATTTGTTTAAATATGATACTGCTTGTTACATAACTTATAACTATAAGTGTGCTAGCAGATCCGGAACTACACTGGCCACAAATGCCATAAGCCCAATTACTCTAGTAACAGTTACTTATATGTACTTGGTTTGAAAACTTGAACTAATCATTTTATGCTTCAATTAATTATATGAACAACAAAACGGTACCATTAATACATAAATTAGTACGATTTGTTTCCGAATCGGTTTTTGTAATCCAA
Source organism: Conchocele bisecta (assembly GCA_029237695.1). Lineage (NCBI taxonomy): Eukaryota > Metazoa > Mollusca > Bivalvia > Lucinida > Thyasiridae > Conchocele > Conchocele bisecta. The sequence goes on from CM055266.1 coordinate 33,739,566, forward strand.
ATATGGAAATACCCAATTGAAAAAAAATTGATGGGGTAACGTTTTTAAAATACCCAATTGAAAATTGAGAATACCCAATTGATTTCAAAAGTATGGAGTAACAGTACCCAATGTCAAATTCCTTATCTGGAGCCCTGTAGTCTGTATTAAAACGATAACCTATGTGGCGCGGCCTGTGAAAACAGCGAGTTTTTTTTGTAACAAAAAATATTTCATTGAATGCGTCAAGTCCAGTAACCCACACGAGCTAGGTGTCCAAATCAGGAGAGAACACCAGGCTTATTTGCTTTCTTTCCAATGTACTGTATACTATCCTGGTCAAGCCCGAATATTTAAGCAGCCTATGACGAATTGGCAATGTCCGCTGACGTAATTACTGATGTTTTTAATTAGATATTCGCGAGCATTGTAAACCATGTAAACTACGCGAATCCACTGCCTGGTCTGGTCGCTAATGCAATAAGCCGCGATTTGTCGGAGATCGAGACCCAATTCATATAAACACGTTTGTCGTGTCACTTTAGACTGGTTCCCGGTCGCTAGGAATAACGCTATATATGCTGCGCATCAGACAGGGTACCAGTCTAGTGTGGACTACGTGACTGATGTCAGCAACCGTGTGTATTGATCTTTGATATGGCCTTGTGCCCCGATGTGTGAAATTTACACTTGACACACGCTGTGTGTTTGAAGTCTTGGTCTTGTCACTGTAGACGAATCAGCATCGTGTAAACACAGTTTGCCAGCTAATGATCGAGTTTTATGACTTGCGCAGAATTGCATTATGCCTATTGGAATACATGACACGGAATACATATCGGGAATTACCGTTAATGGAGTTATGCAATATTTTTCATTGAAAAATGTCACTGAGTTTTGTGAAAGGAAAATCGGCGATTGCGATGTTATTTTATTTTGCCGACAAAACATGACTTGGTCGCTAATGGTCGCTGTTTGCAGTAAAAAAATGCTGCGTGGTAACGAAAATCGCTGGTCGTTATTCCAAGGTCTTTTAAAGAACAAATTGGACGGGGGGGGTTTTAACTGGCCGTTGTGGACAGGTGGTCGTTAACACAGGTTCGACTGTACAATTTAATATGTTTATATTTATAATAGTCCACGGTGATGTGATCCTCTGTTGTGAGCTCCAGCCACGGCCGGTCCCTCTTCCAATTCACCATTTCTCCCCTGTTACCCCTGTTCTCCTCATACCTAAAACAGTAGACTGAATACTTAAGATAGAAAGTGGTATATACCCAAAGGAGATCAGAGAGCCAGGGAAAACCAGAAACCGAACACTTTGCATCAAATACATGGCACGCGTACAGCGGTGGTCTCAGAGCCTTTAAAAGCGTGAAAAAATGCACTTCCCGACCAGCGGTGTACGAATCCCAAGAGAACGCAATAAACACTACAAGAAAAGGAAAAATACAACAAAAGCCCCACAAGACACTACCCACAATTACCCAACAAACACACTAGAGTATTTTCGTGCTAAATAATTCTAGAAAATTACCTCCCCCCCCATCTCCCTCCACAACCCGGTATTATTCAGGGCTGGCGGGCATCTTAAATTAGTATGGGAAATTCCGGACAGTTGGTCACCCTAGGTTTCAAAACCAAAGTGAAACCAAAAGTGCGAAAACAATCGATCACTTCCTGGTTCAATCGGCATACCTCGGATGTGTACATTGCACCCTGTGAGATTATGTCATGGAGAAAACAACCTTATGATCAACTATGGCTTCGTAATTTAACGTTTTCCACTTATAAAAAAAAAAATACACAACTACTTACTTGGCCCATTTACCCTTCTTCTTTACTGTCTTTCGCATCATGAAATCCCACTCATTTTTGGGAGCCGGCACAGCTTCAAGGTCGATAGCCAAGACGTCGACTTTCTCCTCGTCCGCCATTATTATCGCGACAAACAAAACCGAACGTTCCGAATGATACTTATTTCGCCCAAGTCGGTTTGTACATTTTCAAAATCGCGCTTGATAGTTTTGTCACTATTTCGTTTATTAATTCCACGAAAGAGTATCGATTCGTAGATAATTGTATCCCCCGGACTCCGTCGGGGGATACTATGGATTTGACAGCGCGCCGCGTCCGCCGCAGACACTTCTTGTCCGGAGCATAACTCGAACACCCTTTGGAATATTTTCATGAAACTTCACACATGCATAGACCACGACCCGAAGGTGTGTCGCGCACAAGAATGACAACTCTTGCATAGCTAATTTTTTAGTTATCTCCCTTTTTTGTTTCGCGCACTGATTGACCATAACTCGACCACCCTTTGGAATATTTTTATGAAACTTAACACATTCAATTAAACCACGAACCGAAGGTGTGTCGTGCACAAGAATGACAACTCTTGCATAGCTATTTTTTTAGTTATCTTCCTTTTCGCGCACTGATTTCCTGTCCGAGCATAACTCGACCACCCTTTGGAATATTTTCATGAAAAACTTCACACATGCATAGACCACGACCCGGAGGTGTGTCGCGCACAAGAATGAACAACTCTTGCGTAGCTAATTTTTTTTTTTAGTTATCTCCCTTTTTTGTTTGCGCACTCTACAAACTGGACAATAATGCATGAAGACCCGTTTTCTCGGTCTGCTCTGTACACCTTTTCTCGTGTGCTCTGTACACCTTACCTGTAGAGAGAACAATAGAGACTGGGAGAACCATGTGCTAGCATGGGCTTGCATGTGCAAATGTCCAATGCTTGACCACTGCTGACCACAGGTAATTTATACAGGTAAATTACTACAGTGGGTACTGTGTTGAAAGTATTGTGGCATTATGTGGACCTGTGCAGATATATGTAGATAAATATAGGACTATTAAAAAAAAATCTGGGCTCCAGTAGCAAGCATTATTATTTTTAACCTTTTTTTTTCATTTTTTGTTTTCATTTTTTGTTTTCATTTTTTTTCTCCATTTTTGTCTAGTAGCATAAGGTCGTAAGTGCTATATACAGACTATTCACCTGTGCATGTGCTAGCATGTGCAACTGACCACTGACCACTTACAGGTAATTTATACAGGTAAATGATTATATTACATTTCCGTAAACTGTGTTGAAAATATTGTGGCAATATGTGGACCTGTATTTATATGATATGTAGATAAATATAGGACTATTAAAAAACATTCTGGGCTCCAGTAGGGAGCATTATTCTTTTATTTTTTTTTGCACTTTTTTTCAATTTTTTAACTGACCACTAACTTATTACAGGTAATTTATACAGGTACATTATTACATTTCCGTAACTATTAACAAAAATTCTGGGCTCCAGTAGCGAGCATTATTATTTATTTATTTTTTTGTATATTACATTTCCGTAAACTGTGTTGAAAATATTGTGGCATTATGTGGACCTGTGCAGATATATGTAAATAAATATAGGACTATTAAAAAAAATTCTGGGCTCCAGTAGCAAGCATTATTATTTTCAATTTTTGTCTAGTAGCATAAGGTCGTAAGTGCTATATACAGACTATTATCATATAATAAAACAATTATTGACTAGTGAGCCATAGAATATAATCTGATATTCTATGGCTCACTAGTCAATAATTGTATAATATGTTCGGGCCAGTGAAAATTGCTTTCGGGCCCAGGCTCGAGGTCAAGGCGGGATAAGGCGAGGCATCTGATTCCGCGGAATTCTTGTTTACTTATCTCCCTTTGTTGTTTCGTGCTCTGATTTTGTATCCAGAGCATAACTCGAACATCCGCACACACAAATGGGTACTTGTTGTAAGCGTACGAGGATCTTATTGGGTAGGGTTAGGATAGTGTTGGGTACTCTTGTTGGGTATTTTTATACAGTAAAAACCCAACAAGTATTCATTTGTAGGAACGTGCGTCCCGTCCGTCCGTCACAAAACTTTAACACTCGGGTAAATGTCTCATAATTTCTGCATCCTTCGACCGATCTGCTTCATATTTCATATACACATTGCTCTGATGGTTCACTATCGCCCTGTGCCAAATCCACGTTCGTCCTGCCCCCGGCAAGCCCAGGGTCAAGGTCACATACTTGGTGCTTCAAAAACTTTAACGCTCGGGTTAATATCTTATAATTTCTGTTTTCTTTCACGGATCAGCTTCATATTTCATATACACATTGCTCTAATGGTCCTCTACCGCCCTGTGCCAAATCCACATTCGTCCTGCCCCCGCCAAGCCCAGGGTCAAGGTTACATACTGGTGCTTCAAAAACTTTAAACGCTCGGTAAATATCTTATAATTTCTGTTTTCTTTCACGGATCAGCTTCATATTTCATATACGCATTGCCTATGGTCCTCTACCGCCCTGTGCCAAATCCACGTTCGTTTCTGCCCCCGCCAAGCCCAGGGTCAAGGTACATACTAGTGCTTCAAAAACTTTAACGATCGGGTAAATAAATATATATACTTTCTGTTTTCTTTCATGGATCATCTTCATATTTCATATACGCATTGCTCTAATGGTCCTCTACCGCCCTGTGCCAAATCCACATTCGTCCTGCCCCGCCAATCCCAGGGTCAAGGTCACATACTTAGTGCTTCAAAAACTTTAACGCTCGGGTAAATATCTTATACTTTCTGTTTTTCTTTCTTATATGTTTATTTCATTGGGTCATCTTCATATTTCATATACGCATTGCTCTAATGGTCCTCTACCGGCCTGTGCCAAATCCACGTTCGTCCTGCCCCGCCAATCCCAGGGTCAAGGTCACATACTTGGTGCTTCAAAAACTTTAACGCTCAGGTAAATATCTTATAATTTTTCTTTCCATTCACGGATCAACTTCATATTTCTTATATGCGTTGCTCTAATGGTCCTCTACCGCCCTGTGCCAAATCTACGTTCGTCCCGCCCCCGCCAAGCCCAGGGTTAACATCACATACTTAGTGCTTCAAAAACTTTAACGCTCGGGTAAATATCTTATAATTTCTGTTTTCTTTCACGGATCAGCTTCATATTTCATATATGCATTGCTCTAATGGTCCTCTACCGCCCTGTGCCAAATCCACGTTTGTCCTGCCCCCGCCAAGCCCAGGGTCAAGGTCACATATTTGGTGCTTCAAAAACTTTAAGTCTCAGGTAAAAGAAAATTTTGACTTGGAATTTGGCCTCATTTATTATCAAAGCGATATGTTGGGACATCCCGTGTTCTATGAACACATTTTCTAGTTTATTAAACTTCACACATGCATAGAAGACGACCCAAAGGTGTGTCGCACGTAAGAATGACAACTATTGCGTCGTTAATTTCTTAGTTATCTCCCTTTGTTGTTTCGTGCACTGATTTCGTGTCTGGAGCATAACTCGAACACCCTTTGGAATATTTTCATGAAACTTCACACATGCATGGACCACAACCCTAAAGGTGTGTCACGCAAGAATGACAACTCTTGCATCACTAATTTTTTAGTTATCTCCCTTTGTTTTTTCCGTCACTGATTTTGTCTCCGGAGCATAACTCGAACACCCTTTTTCCAAACTACTTGTGTGTCTGGGGAGGGGGATACACATGCGCTTGTCGACAAGCGTCCATTTCTAGTTTGAAAGGTAATCAGTATTGCTCTGCAGCTACATTCAATGCATTTCTGCGCTTAATTAACATGCGACAAGTTGTTTTATAGAATGCAGAGATTGGGTCCGAAAACAAATGAGGACGAAATAATCAAGGTGCGATTTCGAACGCCGGGTAACATCCGCCATTTTCATTGGATAATTTACGCCGTCAAGAGTATGCCTACCCAATCAGCAACGTAAACACGCGTGTTTGACAAAGGTCAAGGATTGTTTTTATTAAAAATAACACAGGATTTGTTTACAATCGTCAGAAACAGCAAATGTTTTGAGTTTGGTAAGAAAGACGAACATCTTCCAAAATATGTGTGGTCGCCCAAAAGAAAATATTTGGGCGAGTGTCAAGTGCGCGGCGGGTAAAATCTGCTCGCCCAAGATGAAATTCACTCGCATTGGCGACTTGGCGACCGCCCATATCGAGGACTGCACTGACGTTCACCACGCGCACATACGGGAAAATGCACACCCGCCGGTGACATAGACACTTCCTGCAGATTTGATTGTGTAAAAAAAATTGCAACAGGCGATTTTACCTGATTCACGGATTTGTTGGATATGTCGCAGTAGAGGGGGATCATATTATTGAATGGGATTTCCCATAAAAACACGCAACTCAGTCTAGAAGTTCACTCGAAGTTCAGCATTGAAAAATATCTGCCGGACCGTATGTCTGACAGGAAGTAAATTTGTGACGGTCCTTATCAAAATTTGTCGGGACGGACCGACAGGTTTTCACTAACTTTGCAATATGTGTAATACATTCTGATGTGCGCAGCCCTTCCAGCGGTCCTATAATTCCTATATTTTTCAGACTTTTTCAAAATGTCCTATAATATCCTATATTTTGGGCAAAATTCCTATAATTCCTATATATTTGTTGGGTAAGCAAAAGGTTGCTTTTTCTTTGGTTAAAATATAACTTTTTTGTTAAATTTGTTGCACTAAATTCATCATGCAATTTAAAGTACATCCATAAGTATTTATTAATGTGATGTTGACATCATTTCAACAAAATTAATTTATGTAGTACCATGATGTGTGCCAATTCATTCTTAATTGTTTTTCAAAAATCCCTTTTTTAATGTAATAAATTAAGGTAAATGACTTATTTGCACAAATAAATGATTTGTGGTGGAACGTGGCTGGCTAGAAGGGGTGTTGGGAGGCCAGATATAGTGTCCTATATTTTTTTGAAATAAATCCTATATTTTTTTTCACTGCTGGAAGGGCTGTGTGCGGGACCAGGCATGAGGTTTCCGATGATTTTGTCATAATTTGCATTTTCAGAATCAGTCTGGTACATGCATGCTCAAATTTGATACTTTTACAAGTCGGGTGAGGGGTTTTCAATGGATTTTAAGCGACAGCCATTCTCATGCCTGAGGACCCCATCTGTAAAGTTTGTTTGTACAATCTGCGTTAACCAAATACATGCATTCTGGGACCATCAAATGCTTTGGCTGGAGCGATATGCTGGCCGCGGCCATATAGTTTACTTCACTAATCTGCTTTGTCATTTTCTGTGCTCGACGCAGACCCAATGTCTAATGTATACTCAGCAACACTAGAAACGTCCCACTTTTTGAACCGATATCTCTGGATATGTTTATGTTACACATTCTGTGAATGTACATGCGAGACACTGGTCATTTTGTGAATACACCCGTGTTAAGTTTCCACCAAATACACGAGGTTCAGAACGTGCGCGCTGTACCTGTACTCGATAAATTAATTCAGTCAATGTCGTACGATACTTGCGACATAGGCTAATCCGAAAATTGAAAAACGTTTTACTTTTTCATTGTTTTCATCATGCCACGCTTGTCTAAAGTTGAAAAAAATCAGGCAATTGGAATGATGGACACGGGAATGACGGCCAGTGCCGTGGCCCGCAGGTTAGGCTGCTGTCGGAAGACCATACAGAGGCTTGTGACCCGGTATCAACAGACTGGGACGGTTGACGATCGTCCCCGCCCCGGTCACCCCCGTGCCACCACCGCCAGGACTGACCGCTACATCATGTTAACCCACTTACGTCAGCGTCATTTGCCAGCCACCTCCACCTCAACCCAATTGAGCACGTCTGGGATGAGGTGGGTCGTAAGGCAAGGGCTAACCACCAAATTGACAACATTCGAGATCTGACACGGGATTTACAACAAGAATGGAGGAATCTGCCTAACCCACTAATTCTGCGTTACGTGACCTGCGCCGTAGAATTATGGCGTGTATTCATGCAAATGGTGGCCACACACGATATTAATCATACAGAATACAGTGGAAGTTTTTTTAGAGAGAAATCATCAAGCCCTAAACATTTTTTGAAAAAAAAAAAAAATCAGATTTTTTACCCCTCCCGAATTTGCCGTGATGTCACTCGAAATTTTTTCATCGCAATAAAATTTTGTCAACTGATATGGATTCACAAGTGATTAAACTTCATTTTCTGTACAGGTTTTAGTACCACCATCCTTATAGATTTCCAGCAATCTTTCCCTGAATATGGTGGGACGTTTCTACTGTTGCTCAGTATAGTTATTATGTCTTCAGGCTCCAGATAAGGAATTAGTAATCGAGTATTATCACTCCATCATTTCTGAAGCAATTGGGTATTTCAAAATTTGAATTGGGTAAAATAAAATCACTCTACTGTTTACAAATCAACAGACTGAATTATTGAATAGTTTACTTTGAAATGAAAACATGTCTTGGCATTTCATTAGAATTGTCTCCATGAAAACAATTCTAATGAAATACCGTACCAAGATGTGTTTTCATGGAAAATAAGAAAAATATGCGATCTTTGAGCTCTGTTTATTGTTTTCTGCAGCATGATAAAGGTACCACAACATTTTCATTGCTTTTTGATACTCGCTACTTCCGATTTCAATTGGGTTTTTAGCAATTTAATTGGGTATTAAGCAAATACGCAGCTTATATGGAGCCCTGTAGTTTGTATGTGCAGCAGTGATGCAATCTCATCTCATTGTCTGTTTCAGATGCTAACAGTGTAATGTGTGAGATATGTCGTAGAAATGGAGTACAGAGCCACTTATATGCCTATCAGATCAACCTGGGTGAGGCTGTCTATCTTTGTGAGAATAGTACGGTAGGTTTCCAGTGCATGCAGGGCTGCAGATAAGTTTTGTATCTAAAGAGCATTATATCCCCAAATTTCAAATTCAATGCATATTTTACTTTTGCGCTGCAAAAGTAAAATATGCATTGAATTTGAAATTTGCCGCTCAACTAAATAAATTTTCAACTTTGTTACAGTTGTTTCACTACTCAATTTGAAAATCAATGCATATTTTCACATTGCTGTGAGTATTTTGTACTCCCACTTTTGATAATCAATGCATATTCTGCTACAATATGTGCGTAAAAGACACAATACGCACCTTATCTGGAGCTCTGGGATGAGAGTTGGTAGAAATACAGAATTTTTTATCCAATCCATATTTGGGGTTCTTGGTTTTAGGCTTATTTCCCTAGTTGAGATTCCAAGGGTTATTAAGTACTTAATAACCCTTGGAATCTCAACTATTGTCTGTTTCGTGGAATGCTGCCCAAAATTTATTGCTATCAAAACACGCCAAACTTATTTTTTTTTTTTTTTCATAAAACTATCCAAAGCAGTTTTTAGCTCGACTATTCGAAGAATAAGTAGAGCTTATGTTGTCACCCCGGCGTCGGCGTCACCGCCTTGGTTAAGGTTTTTAGTCAAGCTTGTATATGGAATACTACTGGCCCTACACCCACCATACTTGGACAACTTCATCTCCTAGTGATGTACATCAATAACCCCTGATCTATATTTGACCTTCACCTACATTTCCTCTTGAATTACTTGGTTAATTCCCCTTGGTTAAGGTTTTTAGTCAACCTTGTTTAAGGTTTTTAGTCAAGCTTGTATATGCAATACTACTGGCCCTACACCCACCATACTTGCACAACTTCATCTCCTAGTGATGCACATCAATAACCCCTCATCTATATTTGACCTTGACCTACATTTCCTCTTGAATTACTTACTTAATTCCCCTTGGTTAAGGTTTTTAGTCCACCTTGGTTAAGGTTTTTTTTTCAAGCTTGTACATTGAATACTATTGTGCATCCAGACCATACTTGGACAACCTTTTCTCATAGTATGTACATCAATAACCCCTGATCTATATTTGACCTTGACCTACATTTCCTCTTCAATTACTTACTTAATCATTTTGGTTAATAGGTTTTTTAGTCAACCTTCTATATGGAATACTACTGGCCCTACACCCACCATACTTGGACAACTTCATCTCCTAGTGATGTATCAACAACCCTGAATCTATATTTGAACGTGACCTACATTTCCTCTTGAATTACTTACTTAATTCCCCTTGGTTAACGTTTTTAGTCAAGCTTGTAGATGGAATACTCCTGGCCCTACACCAACCATACTTGGACAACTTCATCTCCTAGTGATGTACATCAACAACCCCTGACCTATATTTGACCTTGACCTACATTTAACCTTCAATTACTTACTTAATTCCCTTTGGTTAAGGTTTTTACTCGACCTTGGTTAAGCTTTTTACTCAAGCTTGTACATGGAATACTATTGTGCATACAGACACCATACTGTAACCCCTGATCTATATTTGACCTTGACCTACATTTCCTCTTGAATTGCTTACTTAATTCTCTTTGGTTAAGGTTTTTAGTCAAGCTTGTAGATAGAATACTCATGGCCCTTCACCAACCATACTTGGACAACTTCATCTCCTAGTGATGTACATCAATAATCCCTGACCTATATTTGACCTTGACCTACTTTTAACCTTGAATTACTTAGTTATTTCCCATTGGGTAAGGTTTTTAGTCAAGCTTGTATATGGAATACTCCTGGCCTTACACCAACCATACTTGGACAACTTCATCTCCTAGTGATGTACATCAACAACCCCTGACCTATATTTGACTACATTTAACCTTGAATTACTTAGTTAATTCCCCTTGGTTAAGCTTTTTACTCGACCTTGGTTAAGCTTTTTACTCAAGCTTGTACATGGAATACTATTGTGCATACAGACACCATACTTGGACAACCTTTTGTCATAGTGATGTACATCAATAACCCCTGATCTATATTTGACCTTGACCTACATTTCCTCTTGAATTACTTACTTAATTCTCTTTGGTTAAGGTTTTTAGTCAAGCTTGTAGATGGAATACTCATGGCCCTACACCAACCATACTTTGACAACTTCATCACTAGTGATGTACATCAACAAACCCCTGACCTATATTTGACCTTCACCTACATTTAACCTTAAATTACTTACTTAATTCCCCTTGGTTAAGGTCAGCACTTTGGCGTACGTACGTACGTACGTACGTACGTACGTGGTGTGTCCGGTTAAAGTTTTTGGTGAAGTTGTTTGGTTAAGTTTTTTGGTTAAACTTTTTGGTTAAGTTCTTTGGTTTTTGGTTAAGTTTTTGTTAAGTTTATTTTTTGTTAAAGTTATTCGTTATAGTATATCATCGCAACTAGCTGCCCAATGGCATTACCTTGAAACTTTTCACATGTGTGTTTATCATCGTTTATATCACTATATTTTCATTCTACCCCCCCTCCCGTGCGGCCCCTGTGCCCAATGTCAAGGTCAAATTACTTTGAAGTTTTTTTTTGGTTAAGTTTTTTTTGGTTAAAGTTTTTGGTTAAGTTTTTTGGTTAAAGTTTTTCGTTTATACTATCTCTGCAACTGCTTTGCCATTACCTTGAAATTCATATGGGTGGGTTTATCATCATCTATATTTTCATTCTACCCCCCTCCCGTGCGGCCCTGTGCCAATGTCAAGTCAAATTACTTTGAGTTTTTGGTTAAGTTCTTTGGTTAAGTTTTTTGGTTAAAGTTTTTGTTTAAGTTTTTTGGTTAAAGTTTTTCGTTATACTATATCTCTGCAACTGCTTTGCCCATTACCTTGAAAACTTCACATGGGTGTTTATCATCATCTATATTTTCATTCTACCCCCCTCCCGTTCGGCCCCTGTGCCCAATGTCAAGGTCAAATTACTTTGAAGTTTTTGGTTAAGTTTTTTGGTTAAATGTTTTTGGTTAAGTTTTTTGGTTAAAGTTTTTGGTTAAGTTTTTTGGTTTAATTTGTTTGTTATACTATATCTCTGCAACTGCTTTGCCCATTACCTTGAAACTTCACATGAGTGTTTATCATCATTTATATTTTCATTCTACCCCCCTCTACCATCTCCTAATGATGTACATCAATAATCCCTGACCTATATTTGACCTTGACCTACTTTTATCCTTGGATTACTTAGTTATCTCCCCTTGGTTACGGTTTTTACTCAAGCTTGTATATGGAATACTCCTGGGCCTACAGCAACCATACTTGGAAAACTTTATCTCCTAGTGACGTACATCAATAATCCCTTGGTTAATGTTTTTAGTCAACCTTGGTTAAGGTTTTTATGCAGGCCGCAGCCACCTTCTTTGTCAAGCTATGTGTACGTCGACAACCCTCGTAGTCGAGCTATGCTGTTCTCCTACAGCTCTTGTTTAGAAATGAGCCTCCTTTTTATTTCACGAAAATCCGTCAAATAATTAAGTTATTTAAAAAAAACTGCCACGTACGGCACTTGCCATACAAATGTCCGTCTGGTTTGCAAGAATTGACAATTTGACCGATTTTCAAAATGTCAAGAACAAATAAGCAACTATAAACATAATGGTTCGGAATGAGACTTGCCTACTACACTTTCTGAACATTCTAAATTGTAATTACACATTTGTTTCTAGTTGTCAGTTCAAATAAATGTCCTAAATCTGTTCTGTTTTGAATGAACCGTCGGTGTTTTTTCGTGTGTCAAAACAAGATGGCGGTAATTCCGATGTGGACGAGTCCAATGGTTATGAGTAAGGGGTCTTCGCAATCGAATATTGTGAAATTAAGTTAGTCAGTAAATGTGAAACTAAACTGGGCTGTATTTTTCAATGGTAATAAGTTTAGAATTATGGTTTTGTCTGAAATGTTGTCTGCTGTCATCGCTGTAGCCATTCAGATGGAACCAATGAAGGCAATTGAGAGCACACAGGCGTTTGTAACACAAGTTCTTGTGAAAAAGCTTTTCAAAGGCATTGTTTGTTGAAATCTATACTATAGATATGTAGATCTCTATGTTACACTAAATAAAAATTACGTTTTTATCTGATGTATATTTATTTTTATGCCACCGGGTTTCGAAGAAACGGGTGGCATATAGTGTTTGGACCGTCCGTCTGTCCGTCCGTCTGTCTGTCTGTCCTTGCAAACATCAGGGGTTTAGGAGCTTAGGGTAAGGGTTAGTAACATAAGGATTCCTTTGAAGTTCTTTGAACTTATTCCGTTAGCCCATAAAACCTTTTGAAGTTTAGGTGCTAGTCCTTTGATCTTTTATATAGCAAATAGCCCATAAACCCAAAATGTTGGTACGTCCGTCTGTCTGTCTGGTCCGTCCGTCCGTCTGTCCGTCCGTCGTCTGTCCGTCCGTCCGTCCGTCCGTCACACTTTTCAGTTAACCAATTTGTCACAGTTTCTCTCAAATATGCTGCAGGTGGCATCCGCGTTCGACAGACGCATTTCTTGTTTATATATCCAATTATCTATTTCTCTCATTTCAATCCCTTTTTTTTACTTCCAGTTCTTACCGCGCAAGAAAGAAATCGCGTGCTTTTTTTTCTGAAATAAAAACGTTCTTTTTACAAGATGGCCGAACTGAAAGACGTTTTAAGTGAATTGAGAAGATTTTTCTAATCAGAGAAGCGAGTGGGTCATGCCATGTATTTGGATGTATTTATTGCACTACCCACTCAAACACACCCGCATCATGTGCTCAGTTCATTCGTACAGCAGCTTGCCCAAGCTCGTTTAACAAGGAAAGGAATGCTCCCTAATACTGCAGTAATTCGCTTAGGCATACACACGGCTAAAATAGACTACATACACATGGGCGGATCATGGCGGAGCTATTCCCGTCGCACGCATGCCTTCCCGCCCTCGTTTCGGTTTTGATACACACAAAAGGCAAAACTAGTACGCTATAATAGTGATAATTTGCACATTTAGCAGGGTATCTGCACCCAGTAGCCATATTGATAAGAGTCAGATACACATTGAACTTCAATTAATGTATTAGCAGAATCCACGCCCAATGTTGCAATAAGCGTGAATGCTAGGTACGCCCTCTGCTATTGTGATATATTACGACAGAGATGCCACACGTTGCTGTCGAGTAGTTGTATTGTGGACATGGGACGACCAGTCAATTTCGCATTATTATGTACACTGGAAAAGAAACTCGCGTGCAAATGTACATATAATATATGTCCGTCGGGTTCATCTTTTTCGGCTACTTTCAATCTGTGTTACTGTCAGGATGACTTTAAACTTCATATACTTTTTTGTCATCCATAATTCCATTATATAAAAAAATGCGGCATTTTTTATCCCCGTATTTTCCATGAAAATTTTCGACGATCTCTGTAATTAATGTTAATTATATATATTAATATTCCATAGCAAATATTCCGCATTTGCTGTGAATCTTTGGTGATTCTGGTGTGGCGAGCACCCTGTAATCATATCAGGATTATTCTGATTTCAGGGCTGAATATATATTTTCCTTATTGTAAATATTCAGTTTCTGATATTGGGACCACCCCACCCCCCCCCCCCCCCAAATTGGGACCCCCCCCCCCCCTTGTCACTTGTAACTAAACCCATTGACCGGACCTTAAATGACCTTTGCTGTTGATAGGTCGTTAAACCCCAACAAACGAACAAATATAGTGTATTACAGCTAACAATACAGTTTAATTTGAAATTAACTTGTTATGTCTTGTTTGCTTATTTACTATTGTTTGCTGGTAACAGTTAAACAGGCACTCCCTATAGTAGGCTGGCGATCATAGGAGACAGTCTTATGGTAAAGAAGAAACTCATTCAGTCATCTACAGGATTTACTTTCAGGTTACTAATTACAAGTGCACAACTTAAAAATAATACATTACCGATTCTGTTCGAAAACGGCATTGTGATATGGTGTAGAGTTTCTCTGTTATATGGTGTAGACACGGTATATATGTTGACACAAACACGATCGTGGTAAATCTTATTCATTTCTCCGTCTGTACATACCAGATACATTGCTGATATGTTTTGTAAGCTGTAACATATTGAATTAAACTGACACTTACTGCTGTCGTCCCGCGACGCCATCTTGTCAGCATGTATATACCTTGTCTACACCATAGTACGGAAACTCTAAACCATATCACAATACCGATTTATATTATTTCACAAAAAAAAATCACATACATTTTTTTATTTACTTGTACATGTACTGCGAAAATGTCAAATTACACCAAACAAACATATCTCCCCTGTTTATCACAGTTTCTGATAGCTGAGCATGTACAGGGGCGTAGCTAGCCAATTTGAATCTGCAGGCCCGGTTGACGACTTCGAGCACCGTTGGTGTGAGTAATTATGCTAGGTGGGTCTGGGGGCATGACCCCTCCCTTAAAAATATCGAAACTAGAAGGTAAATGATGCAATCTGGCACATTTTTTTCTCCATTTTCTCGTAAATTTTGCAGGTCCGGGCCTGCAGTGCCTTAATGCAGCTACGCGCCTGATGTACTTGATATATAACTGAATATAACGCATGTTTTTGTGAATGTGATGAAATATAAATATATATATTATTCCATTTACTGTGCCTTACGAGAAAAAACACATTATAGTTTTTAGATAAATATTTGAGACATCATCTGAGACACAGTCACATTAAAGGGTAAACAAAGAAGAAACCAATTCAGCCCTCCACACGAGTTACTTTGGTGACTTACAGGTGCTTTCTTACAGCAGCTAGAATTGAACTTATAAGTATTTGGATGTATGACACAGTTTTTGTTTAACATGTTTTTGCAGAAAATAAATTGATGATTCTGTTAATACCACAAATTCAGAGGAGTTTTTCCAGCCGTCCACGAATTGGCCATAATTTGTTCAAATTTCACAAGCTCAGTATAATACATTACTGTTTATGTAACAAATTTCTAATGATTGCATCTGAAAAAGTTAGCAGTGTTCATAAAAACAATTTCCACGCCACCAAAATCAAATTTGCAGTACGCTTACTGCTTCGACACAAAAAAAAATCGCAGGTTCTCCCCTCCTGCGAAATGGACTTGCTTCGAGGCCAGCCGCCTTCACTGAATTCCAGCTAATCAGCGCTCAGTTGTCATCTGTTGTCACGAGTAACAACAAAGATTGGATTGATATTTGACCGACATCATCTTCTATTTTCACCAAATTCCAGAATTCTTTACTAATGGAATTGATATATAAAACACTGACTAATGGAAGCAGGATGCCTATATTTTTCAGAATGGTAAGATTTGTTCACATAAAAGCCGATGTTATTGCCGATATTTTGATGATGAATCCAGGAAGCTGTTCGACAATAGGAAAATGTCGAAAACTGCTCAGCGCGTGATATTTTAACATGGGAGACCCCCATTCACTTTATCATTTCGGGCTATTACTTCATTCTAGGACCGAATTTCGAAAAACAAAAAGATGGCTCATTGCTAAATTTTGCTGAAAAATGATTATATGTAAAAAAATGGGAGTTTTAGGGTGTTTAAATAGGTTAAAAATTTGGGCAGGTTAACGTGAAACAGACAGTAGGGAAATAAGCCTAAAACCGTTAAATTGTTCCCTTGTCATCTGGATCTACACTTTTTGCCAATACCACTATACAGGCCTGTGGTGTTGAAAGGGTTAAAGGTACATACCCACTCAGTAGGCACAAAATGTTCTTTATATCAGAGACATCATCAGAGACATATCAGAGACATCATTAGATATTTCCTGGCAAAATAAACATTCATTCACCATTTCCCTACATGATGATTGACATTATTATACATTTTATATCAGAAGTAAATATCCACACTGATATCAGGGGTGATAACCGCGTTTCCTTAAACCGCGTTTCCTTAAAATTTTATTCTCTGTATTTATATTTTGATGTGCAAATGACCATACTATTTAATCTGTCGAAAAGACTATTTTTTCAGGTGAGGCATTTAATTAGTATAAATAATTAAAAAATATCATGCCTCGTTTGCATATGAAACGGGCCTGATACCACCGCGTGTCACTATCAGTAAAATAAATATTACTAAATGATTATATCTGTATAGCGGGCACTTGTAATTTTTAGAACTGGTGGAATAGTGACACAAATATACACTTTTTTAATTCCTGTAAAGTACAATTTGTGCCCTGAGTGGGCATGTACATGTACCTTTAACCTTTAGACCGCTATCTTAATTTTTTGTCGTCTGCTGGTTATTTTATATTTTGTATTTTTATCATCAAAAACATGCTTTGACAGCACTTCAGAATCATTTCCATTGGAAATGATTCTGAAGTGCTGCCAAAACATGTTTTTATTGAGAAATAAGGCAAGATATAAAAGCAACAGCAGACGACAATTGTTGTGAGTAGCGGTCGAAGAGTTAAGGCATCAACCATACATGTAGATAAAGAATATTGACCTTCATGTGAGCATATTGTAAAGAAAACAAATATTTATCATTATCTGGTATAGCCAAATAACCTGTGAAAATGTAGCCATTGAAGTCGGAGCTCCAGATAAGCTGTGTATTTGCTTAAATACCCTATTAAAATTGCCAAAAACCCAATTGAAATCAGAAGTAGCGAGTATCAAAAAGCAATAAAACATTTATGATACCTTTATCATGCTGCAGAAAACTATAAACAGACCACAAATATAGCAAGTTTTTCTTATTTTCCATGAAAAAACATATTGGTATTTCATTAGAATTTTATCATGCTGTTGAAAACAATAAACATACCACAAATATAGCATAATTTTCTTATTTTCCATGAAAACACATATTGGTATTTCATTATAATTGTCTCCATGGAGACAATTCTAATGAAATGCCAAGACATGTTTTCACTTTGAAGCAAACTATTCAACAATTGCTGTCTGTTGATGTGTAAACAGTAGTGTGATTTTATTTTATCCATTTAAAATTTTGAAATACCCAATTGCTTCAGAAATGATGGAGTGACAATACTCAATTACTAATTCCTTATCTGGAGCCCTGGAAGTATAAGCAAATGTTTGGCTCATGCAATACTAAGGAAATGTTATGAAATGATAGTTTTGGCTATAGAACTATAGAAGACCTACATGTAGATCTGCCACAGGTGGATAAAGTGTGACAAGGATAGTAAAATGGTAACCAGGCTAACCTGACCGTAGCTGTTGACAGGCCATTATACACCATTAAATAAATACTTTAAACACATGTAAATGAATGCTGTGATTAATAGTAGTAATATTTACAACTTCTATAAATTCATAATGCAAACGCCCAATCGACGTACAGTCGAGCACCAGTATCTCGAAGTCGAAGGGAGATCGTATTTTAGTCGAGATAGGACTAGGTTCGAGATACCGAGGGTGACATGGTCAAATATTTTCAATATCAAATCATGTTACCCATCACATCACGAGTAAACAATAAGGGAATAATGAAACAAAACATGTGTTGCTTTTATTATTTTATATACCAATTAATTGACAAACAACAATATGAACATTACATACATTATATACATGTATTCAATAGACAATATGTCACTCACTAACAAGGAAATAAAGTTGTGTTTACATAATGAGTAACATATAATACAAGAAACAGAAAAGTACATGTTTTAAACGAAATTGACACCGTCAGTCGCAGTCGGGTCTCGTGAAGAAGTCCTTGATCGTCCCTTGCTTCGTACACAGGCGTCTATACAGCTGTGTGAAGAATGCCGTGGACTTTGACAGGACTTTGACAGGGCGTTAAGAATGTCATGTGGCACGTTGTGATATGCTTAATGAATCATGTCGAACACTCCAACAAATCGAGGTGGACCAATTAAGCAAACAACCCGAGGCAGGTGTGAATTTTTTTGTTTCGTTTGATAATAGGTTTTGAAAATTAGTGTTAACCAAATTGATCTTGGCAGCCAGGCACTTAGGTGATTTACCCAAGCGTTTATGTGATCGAGATAGCGAAGTGATTTTTAACGTATTTGTATACGAAGGGGACAGAATGAACAGTCGAGACAGAGAACATGTTCGAGATAGAGCATGTTCGAGATAGCCGAGGAAATTTACATTAAACAAATAAGGATATAATTCGGGACTTTAGCGAATCATCGAGATAGGGGATACCATCGAGATACTGACGTTCGAGGTACTGGTGCTCGACTGTATTGGGTTTACATCCCAATACAATACATTAGACACACGTGACGGCGCGCAATGTTGTTGATTGGTTAAAGTTTGCAACGTCGCTGTTCCATGAATTGTGACAAAATGACGGAAAACAAGATTATTGTTAATTTTAACGCCATATTTGGTTATTTACATTTTTGGAACTATAAAAAAATGCAGTGTCGATATAAGTAATAAAATCATGGGCTATTGGGGTGAATAATACATTTGGTCTGTTTAAAGTTCCACACACTTTAAACAGACCAAATGTATTGTACAGTAAACACAACAGCCCATGGTTTTATTCCTTAAATAAAAATGTGAACTATTCTGTTAACAGTGCAGTTACCCTGTCGGCTTACACCAGGACTCTGTGATATTCACGCGGAGTTTGACTGACGTTCCCGCCCACAAGCTGAAGGATGCTGGCCCAGCGATTCCACCAGCACAACTCACCCTTCAGAATCAAGCCGCCTCCCAGATTGGGTCACATGGTCAGAGGCCTCAACGGGGTGTCACAGGTCAGTGTTTATTTTTCATCCAAATATTCGTAGATATAAGGTCCCTGTACTCCCTTGAATAAGTATCTTTTTTCCCCCACTTGAGGAAAATTCTCCCTCAAATACTCCTTTTGCTGATTTTACTCACTTATCATTTTTCAATGGCATATGATAATGAATTTTTAGGAACTTTTGAATCATTGGTTCAACAAACATGAACAAATAAATAAAACACTGTATTTTAAAATAAACAATAAGCCATTCTGGCTTACCATGCTTACTGCAGAAAAATTCCCTATTGTCGAACAATTCATTTTTTTGTCCCCCTGTCCCCAACCACCCCCCCCCCAACCCCCCTTCCCCCCCCCCCCCCCCAACCCCCTTCCCCCCCCCCCCCCCCAAAACTTACAAAAACCCTAAATATGTAGCTGTGACTACAGGCATTTGATTATTGCAACCATTATTGCTGTACCTAAGAACATCTGCAATTTTTTATGAAATATTTACAGAAACTGATTTTTCTGTTAATGGCACCGAAAGATGAAGAAAAATCATAGCAAATGTGGAGTTCTATTTTGATTTGCTATGAAAGTTTTGTCAACTTAAGGCGTCATTTACGGAAAATATTTGACATTTTGTAAATCTTTTTCATGAGATATCAGGGCTCCAGATAAGGAATCAGTAATTGAGTATTGTCACTACAGCATTTCTGAAGCAATTGCATATTTCAAAATTTTAATTGTGTAAAATAGAATCACACAACTGTTTACACATCAGCAGACCCCACTCATTGAATAGTTTGCTTCTGAATGAAAACACATCTTGGTATTTCATTAGAATTGTCTCCTTGGGGACAATTCTAATGAAATACCAAGATGTGTTTTCATGGAAAAATAAGCAAATATGCTATATTTCTGGTCTGTTTATTGTTTTCTGTAGCATGATAAAGATACCACAAATTTTGCATTGCTTTTTGATACTCACTAGTTCTGATTTCAATTGGGTTTTTGGCAATTTTAATTGGGTATTTACGCCAATACGCAGCTTATCTGGAGCTCTGAGATATCACACATGGTGTGTCTCCTGTATGAATGGATTTTCCTTTAATTTCAGCAACTCAGACCAGTAGACCAAACAGCATCAACTTACTGAAACGAAATGGCGTGCTCGACTCTAATGGGATCACAAATGGTCATCAGTCACAAAGTCAGCAGCAACATCGACAACAAAAACATGAACGATTTAATTTCTCCACCGATAATAGACAGGCGAAGACATCTAGTCAAAGTAAAACCCGCTCACATAATAACAGTGCTAGTCCCGACTTCACGGCTTTTCAGTTTGGCAGTAAACCTTCCAGAGAGGTAACTCAGCAGACCAGGTGTGAACAAGGGCAGTTGGGGAGTTCCCCTGGTGCGGTCAGCCAGCAGAATGGACTGGCAGGTGTCAAACTCTCCAGCAATGTATCTTCTCATTTCGACATGTCTAGTAACACATCCTGTATGTCAGAAACGTCAAACGTTAGTAGTCGTATTAGTAATGGACAGACAGGGTTTTCAAGTCTTGATTTAAAGTCTAACAGAAATGTGACTAATCATACAGATTTGCTTCTATGTAAAACTGCTGCTAGGCTCGGTGCTATTGCTGGAACTTCTGCAAACATGTGCCAAGATACATGTGTTGTTTTACCAGATATCAGTATCCCTGTTGACTCGTCTTCAGTAAACACATGTGCCAAGCGACATTTAAACATTCCATATCCTGTGGCAAATAGTCCTGATGGCAGACAACCCGGTGATAACAGCCCTGCCGAATATCCCAGCATGTTCTTACAGTGGAAGAATAAGGAGGCACTGTGTTGGCTCGATGTTGTTCTTTGTTTGCTCGTTCATAACAAAACCCTCCAGTCTTCATTGAAGGAAGCCAGCTGTGATGAATCGTCCATCGTTACGAAGCTTCTGACTGCCCAGCAGCAAGCTCAGAACATACTGTTATCACTGGACAGGCGCAGTACTGCTGGGGCTGATGTGTCGCTAGACAAACTGATCAACGCTAGTCAGTTGACAGGAAGTTCCTACAAACAGAGGCGGCCCAACACAAGGACATTAACGGTTGTCAGTCCGTCTGGTACCGATGGTGTGAATGTTAAAACCGGTGCCGGCTGCCACATTAATGCCACAACTGAGCAATCTGTTAGTCCAGAAAATGATGATGCAAATTGTGAATCACTAACTTCCGAATTGAATAAAGCTGAAGGTATTTTGAATACTGTTCGTGAAGATATTTGGGAGCATTTGAAGCCAAGTCTAAAATGTGAGAAAGGGCAAAATGATTCCCCCGTTTTTGCCTTTCCATTAATATTCCGTGACAATCCGGGAGTAGAAGATCTGTTCATGATGAAAGGTAAATATGTCTCCAACTGCACTCGCTGTGGCCTGGCTGAAACGAACGAAGTGGAGAAAATCATGCCAACGTTCCCGGCGGTCGTGAAACAGTTTGACATCAACAAACCAGTCCACAAAAAGAAGTGTGTACGATGCGGGTTGCTGGCACAGAGGAAGTTGGTGTATGAACGGTAAGCTTCAGAAACATAATATGTTTCATGTATCAACTGAATGCATTTAACAATTCATTATCCCCTCAACGATAGGCAAGAGGGATATTGTGTTAGTCCATGTACGTATGTGCGTGCATTAGTAACACCTATTTTTGTCGCATCTGCTTTAGCAGAAGTCGCCGCTTTTTCCGTCGTCGTCCTCGTCCGAAATGTCAAAGTTTGTACAAGCTTCATCATCATGGTATATATTCAATATTTGGACACTTGATACATATGAGCATTGGGAACACACTCATGCTGCCATTAACATGCCCTTGACCTTTTTTACCTTCACATTTTTGCGGGAACACTTAGCCATTTTTTTTGCGTCAAAAAGTTTGTACAAGCTTCGTCATCATAGTATAACTTCTCTGACGTTTTTGTGATGCTTACTTTAGCACATGCCCATGATAATGTTACAGTCAAATGCCTCGGCAGACATGACACCGCTTCCGTGGTGAAATTCTTGTTCAATAACTTATTGAGTGAGTGACAAGTGGGAGCATACGATGGGTAATCTAACAGTTGAATCTGGTTATACCCCCTATGTGAGTATTACAATTATTCCCCACCCCCATACATATCTACCCTTCATCATGAACAGATCTTCTACACCCTAATACTAAAATTAAATTATTGGAAAGATTATACACAAATCAGTCCAGCGGTATATAACCATTTTTGGGTTCAGTTTTATGCATTATATGGACCATTAAAAATGTAGTTTGTGAAGGAGGTACTAGTAACTTGAGTATCATGACCAAAGTAACGTGGTACACATTGTATAGTGAGGTATGTTTTATCATTACACCCCTAGTATATACCATTCTGGCCACATATTCACCGTCTATTGCTGGTTGTGTGAATGCAGGTTGGCGCCTTGTCTACTGATGCACTTCATGGAGGGCCTGCCCCACAAACACTGGCACTGGCTGCAGTTTGAGTTTGGCGGCCGGAACTACACCGTGACTGGGGTGATCCAGTACAAGAACAACCCGGACCACTTCATCGCCTGGCTCAGGAACCCCACCAGTAAGTTCAGCCATATAGACACATCAGGGGTGGGAATTTTCAGGATTCATGTATGAGGTGTGCTTCCCATGTTGAAACACCTGAAATCAGGATTTGAGGTTCCTGTATTTTGCCGAGAAAAATAATCAGGATTTGAGGTTCCTGTATTTTGCATTTTTAGTTGCAAAAAAAGATTTAGCCAATTTCAGGATTTGGCACTTGAAAATCATCTCCTAATGCAGTTATGCATGGTAAGGACCTTTACTGTTTGTTATAAAGCAGACCAGGGGGCCGTTTCACTAAACTTTGTACGACTAAAATATTCGTAAATGCAAAATTACGATAGTCTGTAAATTTCACATTAACAATGTTTTCTTGTAAATAATTATTGGATTTACATTTATTGAGCATAGGCTGCATATGCAGCCTATGCTCAATAAATGTAAATCCATAAATTGAAATTTACAGATGATCTTAAATTTGAACTTACGAACATTTTAGTCGTAAGAAGTTTAATGAAACGGGCCCCAGATGTTCCACTGACTGAATGATGATCAGTGAAGATCCTGATCAGACTGTAGGTGCACAGGCTGATCTGGATGTACACTGGTCGCTAATGCCATAACTTAAGCCCCATTTCTTCAGTTACAGCCACGCATGGGCTCGGAATATCATGAGTAGCGTTCATGAGAACAAATTTTGGGGCATCCTTGTCATTGATATTGGCTGAATGTGTCTGTTTGAATAGCTAAGCAATTCGGCATCTAACTGATACATTCTACCAAATCTAATGCTGATGATTCCCTACAAGTAGTTCTAAGGGAAGTTATTTGTGATTCAAATTCGCTAACATTGATAAAACTGGTCTCAGAGGTGGAAATTTCAGGATATATCTTGAAATCAGGATTTGAGGATCCTGATAATTGCATACCAATGTTTCAATATGAGAAGCACACTTTTATGCATTTGTGTGTGCCAAAAAAATGTTTCTTTAGCCATTTTCAGGATTTGGCACTTGGAACTGTTCCCATGGTCCCCACCCCTGTGTTGTCTATTCCCATGGTTTTGCAATAGTGACCATTTGGGAGTCATTTGACCCTTGGAATTTGCTTTTGCCTCTTGGAATTTTCTGCCAAAGAGAATTTGGGTATGTAGAAAATAGGAAATCTATTATGTAATTGTATTGATCATATTGATCCTTGAATTTCGGAGGCTATTGAAAAGTGATATTACCCTCTGTACAGTGTACAGTGTACATGATGTGCTAACACTTTCATTCCTATGTAGCTCGAGTGACCGTTCCATCATTCAGTTTGTAGGATGGGAGGGTAAGCGTGCTGTAACTATGTTTGTGATGAACAGAGCTCCAGATAAGCTGCGTATTTGCTTAAATACCCAATTAAAAATACAAAAAACAAAAAAACAATTGAAATCAGAAGTAGCGAGTATTAAAAAGCAATACAAAATTTGTGGTACCTTTAACATGCTGCAGAAAATTATAAACAAACCACAAATTAGCATATTTTTATTATTTTCCATAAAAACACATCTTGGTATTGCCAAGAAATGCCTAGAAATGTTTTTATTTCTAAGCAAACTATTCAATAATTGCAAACATTAGTGTCATTTTATTTTAGCCACTTAAAATTTTGAAATACCCAATTGCTTCAGAAATGATGGAGTGAAAATACTCAATTTCTAATTCCTTATCTGGAGCCCTGTGTGAATCCATCCTTTCTGATATACACACCTGGGGCCCTGTGATGTATTTTAAAGACAACTGACGCCAACCAGTAAAGCTATGACATTGTAATTTCTGAACTTGCAATCTTCTCCATTACAAGTTTCATATTGTTTGCAGTATTCTCTACATGTATGCTACATGTACATCAAATCAAGCATGTGACTAATTATACCCCCGCAATGAGTTGTGGGGGGGTATACTGGAGTCAGGTTGTTTATACCCCCCGCAACGAGTTGTGGGGGGTATACTGGAGTCGGGTTGTCCGTCCGTCTGTCCGTAAACTTAACATCAGAGAAATATTGTTATAACTTCTATTTCCTTCATCTAAAATGCTTAATATTTCACACATGCATTCCTGTAAGGCTCTACTACCATGCTGTGCCAAATCCACGACCGTCCAACCCCCGCTGATCCCAGGTCAAGGTCAAGGTCAATATCTTACAAAATTAACATGAGAAATATGTTATAACTTCTATTTCCTTCATCTAAAATGCTTAATATTTCACACATGCATTCCTGTAAGGCTCTACTACCATGCTGTGCCAAATCCACGACCGTCCAACCCCCGCTGATCCCATGGTCAAGGTCAAATACTTAACATCAGAGAAATATTGTTATAACTTCTATTTCCTTCATCTAAAATGCTTAATATTTCACACATGCATTCCTGTAAGGCTCTACTACCATGCTGTGCCAAATCCACGACCGTCCAAACCCCGCTGATCCCATGGTCAAGGTCAAATACTTAATCTCTTTTTATAAAACTTAACATTAGAGAAATATTGTTATAACTTCTATTTCCTTCATCTAAAATGATTAATATTTCACACATGCATTCCTGTAAGGCTCTACTACCATGCTGTGCCAAATCCACGAACGTCAACCCCCGCTGATCCCAAGGTCAAATACATGGTCTCTTTACAAAACTTAACATCAGAGAAATATGTTATAGCTTCATCTAAAATTCTTAATATTTCATGCATGCATTCCTCTAAGGCTCTACTATCATGCTGTGGCATATCCCCGCTGATCCCAAGGTCAAGATCACATACTTAGTCTCTTTACAAAACTTAACATCAGAGAAATCGGTTATAACTTCTATTTCCTTGCTCGGATCTGCTTCACATTCACGTTCGTTCCGCCCCCACTAAGCCGAGAGTCAAGGTCACAATCCCAAATTTTACATATTTAGGGGTACCTGGGCCCACGCGGGGGGTATTCCATAAGCCTCGCTTACTGACCAATCTAGTTATTTTTTATTCTGTTGCCTATCAGGTATCACCTGTATATGACCTTGTTTTTGAAACAGTGCAAAACCTTATTCAATTAACTCTTTGCATGCTGGGAAATTTGTGGGCTTTAAACAGTTCATTGTATTTCTTTTACTTCTCCCTATAAATATCATGAATATGTCTTGCAATTTCATTAGAATTCCGTCAGGACGCAATTCTAATGAAATTTCAAGACATATTTACAGAAAGAAATAACAAACATACTCATAATTTGTTGGATGTTATTTTCACTGCAAGCCTGCAAAGAGTTAACCGCTGTAACATTATTTTCAGGTGGCCAGTGGATGAAATGTGATGATCTTGCCTCGCCAATAACTGTGTTTCAATCCAAGCCGCCACCATTCCCGCCCAAACAGATCCATATCGTCATGTGGGAGGCGATACAACCATCAACTCCCATGCCTGCTTCTGTGGACATATCCGGTAACACAAGCATGACCACTTTAACCTCCGACAAGACGGGCTCTTTGCAAAAAGGAGGTATTTGGTCTTCTACTTCATCAATCTGTAGTCAAATGTCCGAATGTCAAGTGTTGCCAGAGTTTGTCTCGTCCGTACCAGCAGTTCTGCCAGGTGTGAAACCTGTTGCTTGCCGATCTGAAGCCAATGAAACTGAGATGGTGACACAGTCAACTGGCCTTGAAGCTGTGAGTGACATTAGTGGTATTGATAATGCAAAAGTTTCAACGGTTCCGTTTGTTGTTCATAAGCCACAGCCTAGAAAGGCAGCTGTTGTCACCTCAGATCCAGTGAAATCCATGGAGGAAGGTTGTATGGTTAGTGTTGGTCATCACAGTATTATTGGTCAGGTTCCTGTGATAAAGCCATCAAGTGTGTTCACTGTGCCTTCTAACGGTAATGGAACAAAACAACAGATAATTCAGGACACGCCTTGCAAAGGTTCTGCTGAAACCACTCACATGAAACAATCGCTGACATTAGTTAAAGGACCAGTCCAAACGTTGGACCAGGCATTGTCGCCAGCTCTCTTGCCAGGTGGACAAAATAGATTCAAAGTAGTATTTGCCAAAGCCTGCAAACAGTCACAAAGCACAAGTGGTAACACAATTTCTATGGGCAAAACAAAGGCCCTTACTACTACAGATGTTCCGAATAATTCCACACAGGGAGTAATAATGCAAAACAAACCACTTTCCGTACTAGAACTTGTGAAAGGAAGAAACACATGTCCAAAGCAGGTTGGTGCAGTTACAACCCCAATTTCATCACAAACATCATCTCCTAATGTTCATGCAAGTTTTACACCTAGTCAAAGGAACATCGTAGCCAATCCAGCGATAATACCTAATCGTCTATCACATTCCACTCAATCAAACGACCGTATTCTACAACGGTCAAGTGCAACCATGAAGAGTACACTGGCCACGCCTACAACAGGGAAGCCCAGCTCTAGTGGCTCATTTAAACAGCCGACCACTATGAATATGCTCAGGAATTTAAAAGCATGTTCGGTTGGCAAGGCAACCGGGGCATCTTTATCCAGAGATGCATTTAAGACAATGAAGTTTAGCAGATCCAAAGGTGTTCCTTCATCTACATCTCCTGTGTTGAATGGTACCTCACCCGCATCGTCCAATGGCAGCACCCCACATGATTCACCATTGCCACGCAGCGGAAATCTGAACTATCTGAGTGCTGTGAAACAATACTTGCTGAATAAGTCAACAAATGTTGCCGTTGGATCGCAGTTTAAAGGGATGTCTTTAAAATCCAAATCTTCAGATAACTTGTTGAACTTCACGCAGAATTTTTCTGATACTGTTGATTGCCTAAAATATTCTGAGGGGATCCTGAGCCCACAGTCGGAATACTTTGGTCGTAAAGCCAGCAGTCCTCACCAAAGCACAGCTAGTGATAACTTACTTCAAATTCATCGTAAACGAAAGGCAGACAGTGAAATATTGGCCCCAGCTTTGAAAATGGTAAAGCATACACAAAATAAAAATGGACAACAAAATGTGCACTCGATAAATAATGTTCACAACAGAAATGTACAAAATAATTCCCTTATTGCATTTACAACATTACATGATACAGACAAGACAGTAGACTGCAGCTTGACCACCAACAAATCTCCAAGTCCTCAGAAAAGTGAGACAAGTTCTACAGGTGCTGATGATATTCTTCATGAGTTGTACACTGCTCTTGACATTCCCATGGACACAGTGGGCGACACGATGTCCAACCTCATGAGTGACGTTGACGACATCCTGGGTCTGGTACAGGCAAACAACGCAGAGACGCAGGTGTTTACAGGGCTGGACCTCGGACACGGTTTGAGTACCAGTCCAATGACGGTCCCTGGCTTCTCACTAGCCTCTACTACTGCGTCTTCCGTTGTGTCCCAGGCTGGACCCATGACTGAAGGTGTGGCAAAAGGAAGATGAATGTGTTGTGGGAAATCAGACTGGTAGGTTGCTTTTGTAGTGTGGGCGGCCAGCTGAAAAAAAAGGCACCTTAGGACATTTGTGGCAATTGTTTGTGGGAATATAGCGTTAGTCCATGTACAGTCGCACCTGTACTAACGGCCACCTGTATTAAGCGTCTCCCTCCGTTAAGCGGCCATTTTATTTCCCCCCAATGAAAATTACTCTAAAATGCACCTGTATTAAGCGTGAACCTGTCTAACGCGGGCAACGGCCATGCAAAATCGTCCATTTTGACTCGAAATCCTCGTTTTAGCGACCATTCTCGGAAAATATCGGAAATTCTAAAAAAAAAGCTGGAACCAAATTCGTTCAGGTAATCCCCATTTCCCACCCAGTGACCTAATTCTCGATAATTGCAGGCCTGCCAAACTGTTTACAATACCATTTCAATTTGTTTTTTGACAACATATTGTTTGACCAAATTTTCATCACATCATTACGCGATTCACTAAAATCATGCCTACTCGCTGTGACAATAAAAGTCACGGGTCGATAGTTTCAATAATTCCCCTAGCCAAACACACAGGTGGAAGACTCGGACATATGACACCAAAAAAATACCTATTAAAAAAATCCCATTACCCCACCCCACCCACTTGGTCTCGTACATTACCATCTTCTCTTTATAGAAGATGGTAATGCACGAGACCAAGTGGGTGGCGCAATGGGATTTTTTTTTAATAGGCATTTTATCGGTGTCATAGGTCCGAGTCTTACACCTGTGGCCAAACATTGCTTCTGGCTACTATAGTTGTCAGTTCAAAACACGTGTTATTCTCGTGGCCAAGTTATTTATACAGTACAGCCAATCGCTGATAAGTAAAGGCCGGTATAGTTAACTCCCTCCGAATACTCTCAACCAGACAAAAAAAACACATGCAAACACGCAAACACGCGTTTATTTCAACCAAATATGGCTAACTGTATTGTCAGAAAACATGAAAAAGTCTGTAAATATCACGGACAATTTCGGCTATTTCGTACCTACGTAGTTTCGTCCTTTTGCAACTTTTTCCAATCGATGTTAATGTAACCCGATTTTTATGATAATTCAGTTTGGTATTCACTAAATATACAGAATTTATGCACATCCAAGTTCATAAATTATATTTTAAGTGAACTGAAACGGATTAATTTGCATGCATCATAATGTGCAAGTACTACATACGCCAGACAAACTGGTGATTTTCGGACGAACTGGTACATCTTGTAACAACAAACACGCGATTGACCCATCAAATTATTAAACGTTCCGTTTGATAATCCATTCTATTGTGCATATTGTATTTACATTATCCAGTAGCGGATTCGGGGGGGGGGGGAGGGGGGGGGGGGCTTCAGAAATCCCGATTTTTCTTCTTTTTTTTTTGATTTTTTTTTTTTTACACAAAGACGCATTTTGTGTTTGGCATTTCTAATTGACATAGGCGCCGCTTAGATCAATGAGTATTCAAAATTAAAGTAAACACTGTATATCATGATGTACATATGAACTTAAGACAAGTTTGACTGTACATTAATTGTACATATAAATCTATATGGAACAAGTTATAAGTCGGTGCAAGATGAACCTCCATTAAGCACCCACCTGTGTTAAGCAAGCAATTTTGGACTTTCCCATGGCCGCTTGCTTAAGACAAGTTTGACTGTACATGTGTGCGTACATACGTTAGTAACGCCTTTCAGTTTTTAATAACTTATGAAACGCTTCACCGATTTTGATAATATTTTGCCAGAATGTGTGTCTATGGATGGTACTTTGCTTTGCATACGACCCACATTCATCCATTCATGGTCAAGATCACAGAACTTGTGTTCCCCTTGTTTGTAAGGCATTATCAAGGCCACTAGCGAGGGGATTAGCTACGTAATAGCGTTGCCTTTGTTAATCTCGAGTGTGTGTGCTTCAATCCTCAATTGAAAGAATTGTGATTAACACATGCCCTGATCTGACTATTGATGTACATGCTAATCTGACTATTGGTGTACATGCTGATCTGGGTCGATGCTTGTCGCAAATGTCATTTTGTCACATTTCCCAGCTGTTGGGGTTGTTACATGTAAGGTGTGACATGATTCATAACATTGAACTCGTACTGTGACGTAACATTCGTGCCGAATGTTCAGCATTTTCAGTAGCTATTCAAATGTGTCTGGCAGTCAAAGAACCCTTTCAACACTACAGCCCTCTATAGCTGTGTTTGCAAACAGTGTAGATCCAGATCAGACGGCTCTAATTTTCATATTTTTTTTAAGAGAAAAAAAAGAACACCCCGTTCATAAATGGAAATCATTTTGTGGTGATTGGATTGGTCGGTAAATTAACATATTAAAATCTATTCCAGTTGTTTAGGGGTGAAAGGTTTAGTAGCCACATCTGCTCAATCAGGGCTGGGACTAGGCTGTTTACCTTTCAATGTCGGTGAAAAATAATAATATAAACAGGTGGGAATGTATAGACAAGTCGATAGCAAACGGAGTGGGCTCCTATCAGACTGATACAATATATCCCTTTTATTATATGTTATCTCCCTTGGAGATAAGAAAAGCGACCAAGAAAGTAGTGCCCTGTTCCAACTTATTCTATGGCGTTTTGGTCCGTCTTGCTTTGTATCTAAAACTCTACATATACTAATCTCTATAGTTTTCACAGTTTTGGGCTCAGTTTATCAGTTAAATTTTGTAAAATACGAATCAAGACATTTTGTGCGTATCAATACAGCAGCTATTATCTTGTCTCACGGGACAGTACGTACGCAGCTATTATCTTGTCTCACGGGACAGTAAGTCGAGCTTATCTTGTCTCAGGGACAGTAGTAGCAGCTATTATTCTTGTCACAGCAGAAGTACGCAGTATTATTTGTCTCACAGGACAGTACGTACGCAGCTTTATCTTGTAGACAGTAGTAGCAGCTATTATCTTGTCTCACGGGACAGTACGTACGCAGCTATTATCTTGTCTCACGGGACAGTACGTACGCAGCTATTATCTTGTCTCACGGGACAGTACGTACGCAGCTATTATCTTGTCTCACGGGACAGTAAGTACGCAGCTATTATCTTGTCTCACGGGACAGTACGTACGCAGCTATTATCTTGTCTCACGGGACAGTACGTACGCGCTATTACTTGTCTACGGGACGTGTCGCACTATTATCTTGTCTCACGGGACAGTACGTACGCGCTATTATCTTGTTCAGGGAGTACGTAGCAGCTTATCTTGTCTCACGGGAGTAAGTACGAGCTTATTTGTCACACGGGACAGTAGTACGCAGCTATTATCTTGTCTCACGGGACAGTACGTACGCAGCTATTATCTTGTCTCACGGGACAGTACGTACGCAGCTATTATCTTGTCTCACGGGACAGTACGTACGCAGCTATTATCTTGTCTCACGGGAGTAAGTACGCAGCTATTATATTGTCTCAGGACAGTGAAGCAGCTATTATCTTGTCTCACGGGACAGTACGTACGCAGCTATTATCTTGTCTCACGGGACAGTACGTACGCAGCTATTATCTTGTCTCACGGGACAGTACGTACGCAGCTATTATCTTGTCTCACGGGACAGTAAGTACGCAGCTATTATCTTGTCTCACGGGACAGTACGTACGCAGCTATTATCTTGTCTCACGGGACAGTACGTACGCAGCTATTATCTTGTCTCACGGGACAGTAAGTAGCAGCTATTATCTTGTCTCACGGGACAGTCGTAGAGCTTATCTTGTCTCACGGACAGAACGTAAGCAGCTATTATCTGTCTACGACATGTACGTACGCAGCTATTATCTTGTCTCACAGACAGTACTGTACGCAGCTATATTTGTCTCAGGACAGTAAGTACGCAGTATTATCTTGTCACACAGTACGTACGGGCACGCTATTATCTTGTCTCACAAGACAGTATTAGTACGGGCAGTATATCTTGTCTCACAGACAGTTACTGTACGCAGCTTATTAGTACTTGTCTCTACGGGACGAGTACGTTACGCAGCTGATTATCTTGTCTCACGGGACAGTACGTACGCAGCTATTATCTTGTCTCACGCGGACAGTAAGTACGCGATAAATTATCTTGTCTCACGGGTCAGTTTACGTTCGCAGCTATTATCTTGTCTCAAGGGACAGTATTGTACGCAGATATTATCTTGTCTCACCGGGAACATACGTACGCAGCTTATTATACTTGTCTCCACAGGACAGTAGGTACGCAGCTATTATCTTGTCTCAAGGGACAAGTACGTAGGCAGCTAGTTATCTTGTCTTCACAGGGACTGTACCGTAAGCTGCTCATTATATTGGTCTCACAGGGACAAAGTACGTACGGCAGCTATTATCTTGTATCACGGGACCGTAAGTACGCAGCTATATTTGGTCTCACGGGACAGTACGTACGCCAGCTATTAATCTTTGTCTTCACGGGACAGTAAGTACGCAGGGCTATTATCTTGTCTCAACGGGACAGGACGTACGCAGCTATTATCTTGTCTCACGGGACAGTAAGTTAGCAGCTTTTATCTTGTCTCCACGGGGACAGTAAGTACGAGCATTATCTTGTCTTCACGGGTCAGTACGTACGGGCAGCTATTTCTTGTCTTACAGGACAGTAAGTACGCAGATATTATCTTGTTCTCACGGGACCAGTTACGTTACCGCAGCTATTTATTTGTGATCACAGAGGGACAGTACGGTCGCATCTATTTTCTTGTCTCACAGGACAGTCGTACGCAGCTTATTTCATTGTATCACAGGGACAGTACGGGTACGCAGCTTTTATCTTGTCTACACGGGACAGTCGTACGCAAAGCTTTTATCTTGTCTCACCGGGACAGTACGTTACGCAGCTTTTATCTTGTCTCACGGGCAGTAAGTACGCAGCTTATTTTCTTGTCTCACAGGCAGTTGTGGGACAGCAATTATCTTGTTCGCAGGGACAGTACGTAAGCAGCTATTATCTTGTCTCACAGGGACAAGTACGTACGCAGCTAGTTATCTTGTCTCACGGGACAGTTACGTAACGCAGCTATTATCTTGTCATACGGGAACAGGTACGTAGCAGTTTATACTTGTCTCACGGGACAGTACGTACGCAGTGATATTATCTTGTCTTTCACGGGACAGTACGTACGCAGCTAGATTTCTTGTCTCAACGGGACAGTACGTACGCAGCTATTATCTGTCTTCGGGGGACAGTATTTAGCAGCTATTATATCTTGGTCTCACGGGAAAGTACGTACGCAGCTATTATCTTGGTTCTCACACGGGACAGTATGTAGCGTTTATCTTGTCTTCAGGGACAGTACGTTATGAGCTATTATCTTGTCTCACGGGACAGTAATGTACGCAGCTATTATCTTGTCTTAACGGGGACAGTTCGTAGCAGCTAGTATTTGTCTCACGGGACAGTACGTACGCAGCTATTATCTTGTCTCACGGGACAGTATAAGTACGCAGCTATTATCTTGTCTCACGGGACAGTACGTACGCAGCTATTATCTTGTCTCACAGGGATTCAGTTACGGGTACGCAGCTATTTTCTTGTACCTCACGGGACAGTACGTTACGCAGCTTATTATCTTGTTCACGGGAAAGTTTACGTACGCAGCTATTATCTTGGGTTCTCACGGGAAAGTATGTACGAAGCTATTTTCTAGTTCACGGGACAGTACGTTCGCAGCTATTATCTTGTCCTCACGGGACGTACGTACGCAGCTATTATTTGTCCTCACGGACAGTACGTTACGCAGCTATTATCTTGGTCTTCAACCGGGACTGTATGTTGCTGTATGATCTTGTCTCACGGGAACAGTACCGTAAGCTGCCTATTATCCTGGGGTTCTCAGGGACAGTTACGTACGAGCTTTTATCTTTGTTCTCCAGGGACAGTACGTTACGCAGCTATTAATCTTGTCTAACGGGACAGGGTTTTACGCAGCTATTATATTGTCTCACGGGACAGGTACGTAAGCAGATTATTATTCTTGTCTTCACGGGGACAGTACGTACGCAGCGATTATCTTGTCTCCCGGGACAGTACGGGTACGCAGGTATTATTTGTCTCACGGGTACAGTATGTAGCAGCTTATTAATCTTTGTCTCACGGGACAGTAAGTTACGCAGTATTATTTGTCTACGGGTCAGTTAGTTACGCAGCGATTAGCTTGTTCTACAAGAAGTAAGGGAACAGTATGTACGCAGCTATTATCTTGGTCTCACGGGACAGTAACGTACGCAGCTATTATTTCTTGTCCTCACGGGGACAGTAATGTACGCAGCTATTATCTATTATCTTGTCTCCAAGGGACCCATGGGTACGGGTACGCAGCTATTATAAGGGACTGTACGTACGCAGCTATTATGCTTTGTCTCCACGGGACAGTAGACACGAGCTATTTATCTTTGTCTCACCGGGACCCCCAGTACGTAGGGAAAGTTATGTTTCGCAGATTGTATCTTGTCGCACTGGGACAGTTAGTCGCAGCTATTATCTTGTCTCACGGACAGTAGTTACGCAGATATTATCTTTGTCTCACAGGGACAGTAGTACGCAGCTATTATCTTGTCTCACGGGACAGTTACGTACGCAGAAAAAAAACTATTATCTTGGTCTCAAAGGACAGTATGGTACGCAGCGTATTATCTAGTCTCACAGGACAAAGTACGTACGCAGCTTTTATCTTGTTCTCACGGAGACAGTATGGGTACGCAGCTATTATCTTGTCTCACGGGACAGTACGTACGCAGCTATTATCTTGTCTCACGGGACAGTATGTACGCAGCTATTATCTTGTCTCACGGGACAGTACGTACGCAGCTATTATCTTGTCTCACGGGACAGTACGTACGCAGCTATTATTATTGTCTTCACACACGTCGTTACGGGACAGTATTTACGGCAGCTATTATATTGTCTCACGGGACAGTAAGTACGCAGTCTATTATAATTGTCTCTCGGGACAGTATGTACGATGCTTTTTCTTGTCTCACGGGACAGTTCGTTACGGGGCAGCTTTTATTTGTCTCACGGGGACCAGTAAGTACGCAGCTATTTTATCTTGTCTCACGGGACAGTTTACGTACGGATGCTATTATCTTGTCTCATCGGGACAGTACGTACGCAGCTATTTATCCTTGTCCACGGGGACAGTTATGTTTACGCAGCTTTTATCTTGTTCTCACGGGACAGTTCGTACGCAGCTATTATCTTTCGTCTCACGGGACAGTACGTACAGCTGCTATTATCTTGTCTCACGGGATCAGGACGGGTACGCAGCTATTATCTGTCTCACGGGAACCAGTATGTTACGAAGCTTTATTTCTTGTTCACGGGACAGTATGTACGCAGCTATTTTATCTTGTCTCACGGGACAGTAAGTTACGCAGCTATTATCGTGTTCTCACGGGCAGTTAGTCGCAGCTATTAATCTTGGTCTCACGGGGACAGTAACGTTACGCCAAGCTATTATCTTGTCTTCAACGGACAGTACGTTCGGGCAGGCTATTATCTTGTCTCACGGGGTCAGTTAAGTACGCAGCTAATAATCTTGGCTAACGGGACAGTACGTTCGGCTGCTATTATTTGGTTCACGGGACAGTAACGTACGCCAAGCTATTTATCTTGGTCTAACGGGACAGTAAGTCCCAGCTATTATCTTGGTATCACGGACAGTAACGTACGCAGCTATTATCTTGTCTCAACAGGGACAGTGAGTTCGCAGCTATTATCTTGTCTCACAGGACAGTAATGTACGCAGCTTTTATCTTGTCTTCACTGGGACCAGTAATGTACGCAGCTATTATCTTGTCTCACGGGACAGTTACGTACGCTGCTATTTATCTTGTCTCCAGGGACAGTACGTTACGCAGCTATTCTCTTGTCTCACGGGGACAGTACGTTCGCAGCTTTATCTTGTCTCACGGGACAGTTATTGTACGGGCTAGCTATTATCTTGTCTCCACAGGACAGTACGTAAGCAGGTATTATCTTGTCACACGGGCAGTACGTACACAGCTATTATTTGTCTCACGGGACAGTTACTTAGGGACAGTAAGTAGCAGCTATTATCCTTGGTCTAAAGGGACTGTTACGTACGCTGCTAATTATCTTGTCTCAGGGGAAGTTAAGTACGCAGCTATTATCTTTGTCTCACGGGACAGTTTACGTTACGCTGGCCTATTATTCTTGTATCACGGGACTTGTATGTACGCAGCTATTTTATTGTCTCACGGGGACAGTTGTACGGGCAGCTATTATCTTGTCTCACAGGACAGTACGTACGCAGCTATTATCTTGTCTCACGGGACAGTACGTACGCAGCTATTATCTTGTCTCACAGGACAGTACGTACGCAGCTATTATCTTGTCTCACGGGACAGTACGTACGCAGCTATTATCTTGTCTCACGGGACAGTACTTGTACGCAGCGTATACTTGTCTCACGGGACAGTTATTGTACGCAGCTATTATTTGTCTCACGGGAAAGTATGTAGCAGCTATTATTTTGTCTCTCCAGGACAGTACGTGCGCAGCTATT
Source organism: Conchocele bisecta (assembly GCA_029237695.1). NCBI lineage: Eukaryota > Metazoa > Mollusca > Bivalvia > Lucinida > Thyasiridae > Conchocele > Conchocele bisecta. The sequence continues at coordinate 33,776,644 of CM055266.1, forward strand.
ATTTTTCACGGGACAGTCGTTACGCAGCCTATTATCTGGTCTCACGGGACAGGGGTACGTACGGCAGCTATTTTCTTTCTCACGGGACAGTATGTACGCAGCTATTATCTTGTCTCACACGGGACAGAATAACGTACCGCAGCTATTACCTTGTCTTCAGGGACAGTACGTACAAAGCTATTATCTTGGGTCCACGGGGGGACAGTACGTACGCAGCTATTATCTTTGTCTCACGGGACAGTACGGTACACAAGCTTTTATCTTGTCTCACGGAGATCAGTTAGTTAGGGACAGTTACGTTACGCAGCTTTATCTTGGCTCACCAGGGGACAGTAGTACGTACACAGCATTATTCTTTGTTCACCGGGACAGTACGTACGCAGCTATTATCTTGGTCTCACGGGACAGTACACGGGTACGCAGTATTATCTTTGTCTCACGGGACAGTATGTACGCAGCTATTATTCTTGTCTCACGGGACAGTAGTACGCAGCTATTTCTTGGGTCTCCACAGGAAAGTACGTACGCAGCTATTAATCTTGTCTCACGGGACAGTAAGGTACGCAGCTATTATCTTGGGGGGTTTTCTCACGGGGACAGTATTGTCCGCAGATAATTATCTTGTCTCACGGGACAGTACATACGCAGCTATTATCTTGTCTCACGGGGACAGTACGTCACGCAGCCTATTATTTTGTCTTCACGGGACAGTAAGTTCACGGGCAGCTATTATCTTCGTCTCACGGGTCAGAACGTACGCAGCTATTATCTTGTCTCTACGGGGGATCAGTACGTACGCAAGGCTATTATCTTGTTCTTCACAGGGACAGTACGTTACGCGCTATTATCTTGTCTCACGACACTTGTACGTACGCAGCTATTATCTTGTCTCACGGGACGTTAGTACGACAGCTATTTATCTGTCTCACGACAGTAGTACGCAGCTATTATCTTGTCTCACGGGACAGTACGTACGCAGCTATTATCTTGTCTCACGGGACAGTACGTACGCAGCTATTATCTTGTCTCACGGGACAGTACGTACGCAGCTATTATCTTGTCTCACGGGACAGTACGTATGCAGCTAGCTACAAAAATTTGCCTCCGATATGTTATCTACGGCTGCAATTTGACCCATTAAAAAATGTCAAAATTTAGTTAATTGTATATTTTATACCTTTAAGCAAATAATCTTTGATGTAGGACGTAAATTGCCAAAAAATAATAGAACAGAAATCATTTTCCCATGGAATCCATCTTTTCTCTACTTGTTGTTCAACATTCAACATAACAAAATGAAGCTTTCAAATTTACAAGATATACATGTAAATGTCAGATAAACACCTTGAGACAGTAAAATAACCAATTTATATGTTCTTTATTAATAATTTATTGATACAGCTTTGACAGTTTTATATCGTTAACATATCAAAGACGCCAGATAACCGATGGGAAAAATCACTCTTCCAATTAAATAGATGGGGTTAAATTGCTACGCTATAATCATGATAATGGTTAGTCACAATTTGTCAACCCGTAGAATATTGGAAACGAAAATTGTCGTTTCCTGTTGTTTTATATTTTACTTTCTTTCTCAATAAAAAAACATGATTTGACAGCACTTTAGAATTATTTCCATTAAAAAGTATTCTAAACTGCACGCAAAGAATGTTTTTGATGAGGAGAAAATAGAAAATAAACACCAGATGACAAAATTTCATTCAGCATGATTGTAAGTGTTCATCAGATACATTACATGTTGTGTAGTATTCACCCTGTCCATTATTAGTCACTTCTCTCGATTTTCTTACTGTAGGATGACAGGTTACAAACCATTTCAATACTGTATATCATGTATATATACAAGTTTACAAATTAGCGATATTCCCTTGTTGCAGGTCATTAGAAGATCTGCAGTCTGTGACTTGCGCAGAATGTTATACTCGCATATTTACATGTGCCACTCACTGGCTAATTAAACGTCCACATATAAACTATATAAGCTATGTTCGTTATTTTCAGTGTCCGTATATGAGACCACGTTGGCTCTAGCTTCCGATGAATCTCCTCTGGAATATAATAGGTAGTATCCGAGTCGTATTTCTAATGCCAAACAGCACAACAATTGGTTCACTAGTATCATATGCTGCCAATTTGACATTCAAACTGAATATTTAACGGATCTTACCTGTAGTTGGTGTGTATACTTGTCTACTGATGCAGTAGTCATTGTCGTACTACATAGTTCTTGACCAAACTTGGCATTTATCAATACTCATGGTCTAATTGGCCTGGAGGTGTTCAAATTCAGTATTAACCCTTTCACCACCCCCCCCATGCCTGTATAGTGGTACTTCAATACATTATTGTGACTTATCCTTGTCAGACTGCGTTTGCATTGACGTGTAGTTTGTAGTCCCGTACATCCAAACATACCGGTATGCATTTTATGAGGTTGATAATGCAGGGATTCCGCTGGGGAAAATAAAAAAATCGCCACTTCATAAATTGGGGATAAAAAATTACAATTTTCGAGAGAATATTTTTTAATTTTTTTTTCGATTTTTTTTTCGAAAATTGTAATTTTTTATCCCCAATTGTTTATTTTTATCGCAAATTGCGAAAGTGGCGATCGCCAGCGGAATCCCTGATAATGGGTTCAGTTTCTAACTTTGATTTTATTGGCAATATAGAATTAAGTGGAAATGGGAAGCACACGTCTTACATGTGCAAGCCAGATCCGTGACTATGAAACTCTGAATATGTACTCAAATTCAGTATTAACCCTTTCACCACCACTAGTGGTGGTACTGGCAAATAGTGTAGATCCAGATGAGCCGGATTGTGACGAGCCGTCTCATCAGGATCTGCACTTTTTGCAAGTAATTGTCACATTTTGGAGAACAAAAACACCACCTTTTCCTAAATGGACTCGTCTGAAAATCATTTTGTGACAATTGAATTGGTTGCAAAATTAATGTATCAAAATCTATTCCAGTTACTTAGAGGTGAAAGGGTTAAAATTAACAATTGCACAGGCTTGATTTCTTTACCTGGCTCAACCAAGCTTACTTTGAGACATTTGAGTATATGCTCTGAAAGGTATTATACTCATGATCATGTTGATCGCAGGTTTACTGTTTGGCATTTTAAATACATTTCCAGGACTCGTTACACCCTGCACTGAATGTCGACGCGAAGAAACGTAGTTATGTTGGGTACAGGTAGATGTATACTGGTATGCGTCCATTGATTAACGAACACGACCTACACAATCTTTACTGGCCTCTGAGTAGCATTAAAAATACTTAATATAGTCAAATCAGTAGCAAAAATGAAATAGACCGTACAAGCATTAACTTTGATCAGAAATGAGAAAAACGGTAGGTACATTGAATCATGGCCTACAGTACATGTATATTAAACCACCAGATCGCTATCCAATGATAAGAGTACAACTTTGAGATAAACTTTTTTGAAACAAACACTTCTGATGTTACTTGGCTCGTTCATTATCCCCTCACCGATGGAAAAGAGGGGATATAGCATTTAGTAGTCCATGTGCATAGTATGTACGTTTAAATAGTAAATAGTAGCACCTCTAATTTCTTAATAACTTATGAACAACTTCACAGATTTTAATAATATTTGGACTTGATGTGTGTCTAGGGATGGTGTTGTGTTCCATATACACCCAATGTCTGAAAACCCAAGATCAAGGTCATGGAGGATGTGTGTTCCATCTTGTTTGTTAAGGTCAAATGTGTTAAAAAGTGTTTTTTTGTCAATAACTGCTGAACCCCTTCACTGATTTCAATAATATTCATCCACACTGTCTTTCTGGGGATGGTGCTTTGTGTCGCATACTCCTGTAGCCTATTTCACCAACATTGATGAAATCGGCTACAGATGTCTGAAAACTCAAGTCACCTTATTGTTTCTCTCAAGAACTGCTTAACAACCCCTTAACCGATTTAAATAATATTTGGTCACAATATCTTTCTGGGGATGGTGCTTTGTTTCGCATACACCCAACGTCTGAACGCCCAAGGTCACCGAGCTTGTTGTTTTTGGTATGATATGATGGTACCGGGGTCTTAACGTTGAATCCATCCTTAAGGATTCATATCTTAAAAGTGAATCTTACTGGATCGTGATCAGGTATAGTACGGGTAAGTACTCGAGTGACTGGCCAAACTTTTGCCACTTTTACTTGATCATTTTCGACTGCAACCATGACAATTGCAAAATATTGACTAGTGTTGTGCACCACAGTTACAAAATACATGACTTAAAACAAGTTCAAATGATCATATTAAGCCACTGTTACGTGAAAATAATGTTATTTACATTACTTGAAGCCTTTCTCACAAAAAGGTGGCCAATAGTTTATATGTGTTGTTGGCGAACAGCCCTTCATTACCCAGACACTGTGGTTCCTTTAATAAATAAACCGCATATATTAAGAACACATAGTAGGGATGGTAAGATGGTTACAATTGCTCTATTCTCTATTCATGTTTAGAAACCAGCAGAAAGGTCGGATCTATATAAAAGTAGTCCTGATAACAAAAAAAAACAAAAACATTACTAATAGCCTTGTATTATTACTAATTTATTAGGTAGCTATATTGAGTCTGGCAGTTGTGTTATTTGACTCTCTGAAAAACAACAAACACCTTTTTTAACCAACCTTGTTTGAGATTGTCTGCAATGGCCAAGTTCCAAGAAAAGTATTGCATTTGTACTTCAAAGTTGAACTCTAAGTTGTTTTACTCTATTCTCATGATACTCGCAAATTATGCCATTTGTATAAGATCAAATACCAATGATAAAAGTAGTAAAAATGTCTACACGTTTACTAATACTCTGGAGATATTATTATATAATACATGTGTTTTGCTGAGTGATGTTGCAGTATTTAGACTCCCTTCACCAGATGAGTATTCCCATCTGTATATGACCTTGTTGGAAAACATACCTGTCATTAAATCGCTCATTTTTTCTGTTAGACAGCATGTAATGCAATGAGGTATTCACTGTCCAGATGTCTTTTAAATTGATCGTCTAATCAATTTCTAAGCTGAAAATGTTAATTGGGTCTACACAACAATTACAACTACAGGTCATTCTCGTTATCTTGAAGTCGAATGGACTGATGAAAATATATCGACATATCCGAACTTCGAGACAACAATTTGCCAAATTTCTCGATAAAAAATCTGAACATATCCCATTAAGTTTACTTGACTGCTTTAACTGATCATGCATTTAAACACATTTTAGCGGCTGTGTCTTTTTGGTTTCTATAGACGTGTGAAAACTTACCTGAGATAATCGCGCTGATTCAGACATGGTGGCGCCTGACGCTTAATTTTCGCATCGACATATCAGAATACAAATGTGAAGGAAACATACTTTCGGGACTCTATTTCCACTTCGACTAAACCGATATATCGACATATCCGATATCGAGTTATCAGGAGTAAAATATATGGTCTATATAGGGAATTCTACTGGAACTTGGGATGTATATCGAGATAAACAGGTATATATCGAGATAACGAGATTCAGCTGTACTTACATGTATGTTCTCATGGTATCTTATTAAAATGATAAATGCCAAGTTGATAAACCACTGAGGATATGCTGTAATAATCAATAAAAGAGGACTGGGCTTTAGAAGTGATGTTTAGAGTGTGATAAAAGGCACACATGGTCTGTTTGATCCTTGCTGGAACCACAATTTATGTTTGTGTGACCTTGACATTTACCGCTAGGCTACTATTCTATAGTCATTTTGGTAGGGACTTACAAGTGCCAGTAGTTGTCTCTGGTAAAACATTGAAATGAATGTCTGAAAAATGTCAAAAGTATTCAAGAATAAGACAGACCTGATGATCATTAGATATTTATGTCATCTGTTGGTCAGAACTATCTGTATATAGATCCCCATACTCTTGGAAATACAGGTAGCCTAAATGATCAAGTATCAATCAATCAACCCTTTTAATCAGAAGAAAAATGAATGGATGCATCCACAAGTTTTTAACTTCTTACTATCTGGTGACATTGCGCACCATCACACTATCAGTATTTACTTTGTAAACTGTGCTAATAATTAAAGTTACTGTCTGTTTCACGAAAGCTGCCCAAATTTTACGGCTATATAAACAATTAAAAAACAATATTTCTTTTGATAATATTAAATTAAAGGAAAAATTAAGAATGAGCCTTCTTTTTATTTCGTGAAATTTAGTCAAATATTGATTTTATTGCGAAATTTATTTTTCCCCATGTTAAATCCCCGTGTTAAATCCCCGTGAAGATGTCTATGGGGATTTTAACATGGGGAAATTTTTTTGAATTTTAGAAATACTGGACCGATTTTTAAAATTTAACTTGTTTTCTTAGTTAGATCATATCCAAGCTATCTAGTCCGGTTTCTGAGTCAATTTCCAAAAAAAAAAGTTTTTTGACTCTTCCCACACTTCCTTATCACTTTTTCCCCCATGTTAAATTCCCATAGAGAAATAAATTTTTCATAATAAAATCAATATTTGACTGTATTTCACGAAATAAAAAGAAGGCTCATTCTTAACTTTTCCTTTAATTTAATATTATCGAAAATAATATTGTTTTTGAATTGTCTACATAGCCGTAAAATTTGGGCAGCTTTCGTGAAACAGACTATAGTTTCTTACAAATGCTTTGTTTATATTTTGTTCACGCATTCTGTCTGTTTGTCTGTCCAAAATATTCAATTGTTCACTCACTGCCTGTGAGAATGCTAACTGCCAAGCTTATTTCAACAAGTCTCTGCTTGGATTATTTTTTTGTTTGTAATAAGAAATTATTGTTTTGTGTGTTGGTTAGTGTATAAGGGATGTTAAAGGTGTCTGTCTAGCCATTTCTCTTTATTATGGTCGACAAAAAATCATTCTGGTACATATAGTCGCCACCCTGTTCGTCTGTCTGCCTGAGATCTGCATTAAAAGTATTTGGCTACCTCGATGCCTGTTACTTCATATGCTGATTTTCATCATCTATGTCTGTATTCTACAGCCCATGCATTCGTGATCAACGTTAAGTTCAAATGCCTTAGAATTCTGCGTTCAAGTTTTTTAAGGATACAGCCATCAGTATTACTGAGTTCCTGTTTTCACTGCCAATTCCTGGAAAGACTGGATATATATGCTCATGTTAAGAAACAAAAGACAGAGTCAAGAGCTCCATGATAATCACCAAACACGACTACCAAAATATGTCCACAATTTTCATACAGTTGCAAGTGTGGTTTTATTGCACGTGTATACGTACTAGCACAAACATCCATTTGTCCGTCCATTCGACCGCAACACATAAACCTAACATTTCCAGTCTAGGCGGCGGCCTGGGGTATCCGTGAGCCCATGCTCACTTGCTCTAGTTAATAATTACTATTATTTGAACTTTTACCTTGTTATTAAAATTGGTTAAATCTTCATTAGAATGAAACTTTATACACTTTGGTCCAGGTATATGGCAGCAAAATACCTCTATATTCAGCAGCTTGGATCTCATGCTTATCTTTGGCACAAGGGGGGTGTATCTTGTATCTTTACAATGAATCCATCCTTACCAATGGTAAATTTTACTGGGATACACACCTGGACCAAAAGGAACACTAATATGATAAAGGAGACATGCTTATATTATGGATTCGCGGCTGGAAAAAATATATTAGTACTGAACATTCTCATATTTGGTATGCGGGGGGTTTGGAAGGAATGCTTATCTTAATAATGAAACCTTTCTTAGGCATTCATATCTCAATGGTGCATCTTTCTGGGATTCACATCTTGCGCTAAATGATCAGACGTAGTTCAGGGGCCCGTTTCACTAAACTTCTTGCGACTAAAATGTTCGTAAGTGGAAAATTATGATAGTCTGTACATTTCACATTAGCAATGTTTTGTTGTAAACAATTATTGGATTTACATTTATTGAGGCATAGGCTGCATATAATTTAAATTTCCAGACGATCATAAATTTGCACTTACAAACTTCTTCAGGTGTCTAGCAACGAATGTGGACACTGTCTTCCAGAAGTGAAAGGTTTCATTGTAATTTCAGACTGAATGCTCAGTGCTCCCCCCATATTGGGATGGGTTGTGGTCGAGAGGTTAGAACCTTGGACTTCAATACCAGAGGTTGTGGGTTCAAATCCTGCTTTAAGCATCAAATAATATTTCCATCCCACTGGTGTTTCTCGGATGAGACTCGAAACATACCCGGTAGGTCCCGTCCGTAAATGACATTAACTGTTACTGGGATATGAATCCATTCATTTTTACTGGAATCGCGTCGGACAGTTAGCCATGCCCCAGAAACCCCTCGATGGGCTAGTCCGTAGTGATATCTTGGAATAACCATAACAACAAAATGCATTGTGTTACTCGACGTTTAACTGTCATACGCAACCGCTAATTGAAAATATTATTATGAAAAACTACTTGCACTGAACAATATCAACAACGGATGTTCTACGTACAAAAACACATCGGATTATTTTGTTGCGCGTTCAGTTGGTATTTGCCCCCATTTGCGTCACAAATCGTGCTGTCATCGCTAAATTTAGTAACATGCTATAGTTTTCGGCAGAGTTAGCTCTCCTCCGAATTCTCTCCACCGGATAAACACATGTAAACACGCGACGCGTTCAACACACAAACGATATCAAGGGGTTACAGCTACCTGTTGACCCAGATTTTTTTAATGATCGCGATTGTGTCGCAATAAAACTCGCACGTGTGGGTCTAACTGATGTTAATCCTCATTCTATCGATGGATTTACAGCGGATTTTAGTGACATTCCCGAATTCTGCCTGATTGACGTTTGTCTAAGGTGGCGACAAAAAAAAAATTCTAACAAGTTTGGGCTTCCATACATTGAAATTTTTGTCAGCGGTTTGCCCAATGACGTCATTTGTATGTTTTAATATACTCGATCCGGGGCCAACTATTTCATTCACAAAACAGAAGTAAACATGGCGATGTCAAAGTAATGCAGAAACTTTAACAAAAATCCTGCTACAACATTGTTTTGTACCGACAAGGCATTTTCAGGCGCGACACCGCTTCCGTGGCGGAATTCTTGTAGTACCCTATGTTCAGTACTTTCAGTACTTTGATTCCCATATAGGCCCACCCGTCTGTGTATGACCATGCTGTTGACCAGATGTATAACATGAATAAATCAAATAGTGTAGGTGTATTCATGTTTACTTGATATAAAGTATTAAATAGATCCACTTGGCCAAGACTGTGCTCGGTTGCTAAATTCGGTGTTTGATTTCGGATGCTTGGGGGCAAGTGGTCTGGTGTGGTAAGGGCACCTGACACCAGATCAGGCATCAGTGATGGTGGTTTCATCCTTGCAGGCATTCAGAGGCAGAACATAGTGCTGCAAATTAGCTGTAGCTGTTCTGATCAGCGGTTAGTTCTAAAAAATACAATACCTTTTGCATAACAAGTGATAACTACTATTCAGTCTGGAACACCTGTCAGTAGAGAATACTCACACGAGTGGTTTCATTTCCTGAACACACATCTCGTCATTGCAGGGGTCGCTCTGTGGTTCAGACACATTAGTTCCACCTGTGTTTGTTCTCGTCAGAATGGTGTCTCCTGCTTGGTGTCTATTGGGCAGATTAAGGTCACATGCCATCAGCTTGAACTTGTAGATTCCATGCTGATTTTACAAGTCGGTAATAGCATCACTTTTCATGTTGATGATGCACAATTTATCTGCTAGAAAATATTTATTTTTCTTATTTATCATGTATATGCAACAAAATATATGTTGCAACCACACATTTGGACTGTCTTTCAAATTTCCTTTGAAATAATTAACTAAAATAATATCGAGATTTCCATTCCATAAAGCCGGACACAACATAATTGCATGTACAAGACGTGCTGAATATGGCAATCCTGTTGGAATAACGTATTGGTCGTCTAGGCTAGTGCAGTTTGTTTTGTTTGTCCATGGGATACATGAATACATACTGTTGAAAACTGATAACATCTACGTAAACAGTTTCTGCTCCTTTTATTAAAGGAGCACACCGACGATTAGCGGCGCTTTTATCAATTAGGAAACAAAAAGAATACATTATCAGCATAACATAAACATATACGATACATATATAAAGCATGCATAGCATAGAAAACACGGGGGATTCCCAAGAATCTAATTTTAAGAGATATTTCACGTGAAAATTGGACATCACAATTCACGTGACGACACTGGCACGCCAGGTCTTAACATCATCTTGTCATATGACGTGACGTCTCACCCGTACCCGCGTGGTGATGACCTGATTCCCCTAACCTTCACTTTCAAAAGTTGTAATAAAACATGTTTTCGGTTTTGTACTATTCCAACAATGGATTGAAATACTAATTTTTTATTTGATATAATTTGTCAATTTGCGTATTTCTAATCTGCCTTGGAGCTTGAATTGTGAAGCAGCTCCTTTAAATGGTAATCACATAATATTCCAGTTAATTAACTATCAACAATGGAAGATATATTGCCCAACATTTTTTAACAGTCTCAATTATTTCTTGAATAACCTATACCATCTTCTGTCTGTAATAAAATTCAGTCATCAGGAGTACATTGTATGAACTGGTTTCATTTCGCTATCTTGATGACATTTGCAATACCCGACTCCGATAGTTTGCATTTACTATTGGTTATACCCAGCCACACGTCTAGAGAACGTGGATGTTTTTTTTACTTTCGGCTAAATAAAAATCACTTGCAAAGGAAAATTTAATATTGCAGAAAGAAAAAAAAATCTTCTAGTAATATTCTTCCTATCTTCAGGCTTTTACTATGGTTTCTTAAACTCCAGATAATGGACGCATAATGTGGGGGATTATTATCATTCAATACTGACACATCACCTACATTGTATTCCCAAGTGCACATTAAAATAACCTCTTACTTTCAGGCATCTTCAGCAAAGCTGTGTCAAGCAGTACAGGGATTATCATGTTGCATTTCCGTTATGCCTTTGTCTGTATACATGTATGATCTACACACACGGAGTGAAAGTATACTTCACTTCAGTCGTGAATATCTCACATTATCCAAACAGGGAACAGACAAATGCAGTAGTATATGGGAGTTAGAATGATACCACATCCTCTTGGGAGGCGTGGCACTTCTCCCAAGAGGAGGTGGTATCATTTTAACTCCCATATACTAGTAATGCATATGCAACTTCAGACATCATTCATGGAAACTAGCATATCATTACACAGAGCCTGGATCTTCTTTTGTGTAGTGTTAAATACGAAACATATGCAATGTTAGCACATTTTGGCATATGATATCTGATGAAGAAAAATACACGGTGACTTCATAGTTTGCACCGGCCAACCACTTGTCTGTTTGCATCATCTAAAATGTGCACCAGAATGTGACTGCAACTTGCAAAGTAAATACGAATGTGATTGCAACTTGCACAGTAAATATGAATATGACTGCAACTTGCAAAGTAAATACGAATGTGACTGCAACTTGCAAAGAAAATATGAATGTGACTGCAACTTGCAAAGTAAATACGAATGTGACTGCAACTGCAACTTGCAAATTAAATACGAATATGACTGCAACTTGCAAAGTAAATACGAATGTGACTGCAACTTGCAAAGTAAATGTGACTAAGTTCTACTAGTCTGTCTGTCTTGGAATAGATGTTACAGCATGGCACCCAAAAAGTTATTTGTGTGTCATTCTGTAGCAGGATTGGTCCTTTGCGCTGTTTGTCTGTTCACCAGTCGTGTAACATGAGAGTGTTTTCCAGCATACATTGCTCTAAAATGCTCTTTGGGAAAAAACTGGTTCATGATTGGCAAAGAATATTTTTCCTCATTGCACGCTATTGACAGATTCTCAGAAAAACTGGTTCTATGAAAAGCATCTGTCGATGGTGACTCTTCTTTCATCTAGTATGTTTCGGCAATTATTTACGTGTCCAGAAAGTGAACCAGTTTAAAATATAATTTAAAGGGCAAAATAGGCGATATATGAGGTCATAGTCATGAAAATTGATTTAATATTCGTATTTTTTTTTACAATTCTAAATACAATCAGAAATGAATATGCTTTTTTAATGCGGAAGTTATATGTGTATGAAAGTATAATAATTACATACTTTTTTAATCAAAATTGCAACATTTAAATCCATGACTTGTTGCAGGCTTTGCCCGTATTGTGTTAGTGCGTATATGACTGGTAGCCATCTCTAAATATATTCTTGCAACAGCTATTGGAGGACACAAATCAAGAGAAACAACCTAATTGTGCTACATGGACATGTAGACTTTATGTCACTTGCAATAGCTGCACTTACAGCTAACTGGCAAATTCGAACGGCTACCCTGTGCTGTAAATAGCAGAGATTCAGATAAGGTGCGTATTTGCGTAAATACCCTATTAAAATTGCCAAAAACCCAATTGAAATCGGAAGTAGCGAGTATCAAAAAGCAATAAAAAATTTGTGGTACCTTTATCATGCTGCAGAAAACAATAAACAGACAACAAATATAGCATACTTTTCTTATTTTCTATGAAAACACATCTTGGTAGGAGACAATTCTAATGAAATGCCAAGACATGTTTTCATTTCGAAGCAAACTATTAAATTATTTTTTGTCTTTTGATGTGTAAACAGTAGTGTGATTTTATTTTATGCAATTACAATTTTGAAATACCCAATTGCTTCAGAAATGATGGAGTGACAATACTCAATTACTAATTCCTTATCTGGAGCCCTGAAATAGGATATCATTTTTATATTTTTAATATATTTTATCAAGATTTACTTTCACAGATCGGGTGTTCATGTATTAGATGTATTTAATCATGAGCAAAACAGTTGTGTTATTTGTTTTGGATCCTACATTTTCTGATTTGACCGCCTATTGTACCTTTAAATGGAAACTCCACATGACAGCAACTGCATTTTCATCGACGAGCCAGGCTTTCACGATGGAACCAGATTTCAGTTTGAAATGAAAAGCAAAATTCTAAGTTAATGGTAATTTCTTTCTTGCTTAAATGAATGTGGTTTTGTTTTATATTATCAGAAATGTTTGGTGGCGTATGGCGTTCGCTCACTAGTTGCACCCGGCTGAATTTTCGTCGTCGTCCAGAGTCTGTTGTCCGTCCACCAATTACTCAAGGTCATCCTAGGTCATCAAGCGGCAACTAGGCAGTAAGCTTCGTACCGTCGTATCTTGACAAAGTCTTGCACCCCATAACTTTGTCAAGATTGTGCCTGCCCAGGTTGAGTGATGTTGGGCAATGTGTAGAGATGAAAGGCACCGTCCGCTGCCTGGTGGTAATATTGCTTACAATCAGCTTTTATTGGCGCACTGTGCATGAATGATACACCATAGCTACGGCAAGTGATTTTACTAATAATGTGCTAAGACTACACTGTTTATATTCAGGAAAAGGTACTGCAGAACTAAGAAACGCTAGCTTATTTATCAAGTGGTTACTGATACTAGGAAAACAGCTGGGCATAATTATGAACTTGCAAAAGAACCAGTAGTCCATCAGCCACACTATTTTCTTCACACTTGAAAATGGCTGAATACAAATCCATAATATCTTTAACCATTGTGTGTGGCCCGTCTTCTACTCCGGAATCCTGCAAATTGTTAATTGGTTGTATAATTGGAGTTTACACATGATGCCTCGTAAATATGTTGGTTCCCTTAAAAACAAAACGGCGTTATTTTCTACTGAGTGTAACATGCCTGGACTGAGTTTACTGTATCGAGAGTCGTTGACAGCTGTGTACATATTTTTATCACGCCCGCTTACGGTCGGCGTTATATAGTCGCCAATTTTGGCATGTGTCCAGCAAATATCTCCACAACCCCAAGTCTGATTGACTTGAAACTTTACATACCTTTTTTTTCACCATCCATATTTTCATTCTATAGCCCACCCATGCGGCCCCCATCCCAAAGGTCAAGGTCAAATTACTTTGAAATTTGCGTTGAATTTTTTGGAAAATCTGCGTTAAGAGTTTTTTCATTACCAAATATATCCGCAACCCTAAGCAGGGTTCAATCTAGCTCCAAATTTTAGGGGGAAGTCACTTCCCCCTCCAGGGAATTTAGGGGGAAGTGGTGGAATTTATGGGGAAGTGGGAGAAGTGTGTTTTTTTCTCCATAATTTGCAAAGTATGTTAAATGTTGTCGTTGTCGGTTATCGGCAAAGACAATTTAACTGCACCAGATAATACAGATTATACAAATAAGACCAGGCATATTATTTAACAATAATTTTATTTTTAACACTACAGTATATAAATTCATGAAAATGTTGAAAACAGTATTTTATTGCTCAAGACCGTCAACAGACATTATCCCCTATTATAATTAATTTATATTAACCAATTAATATATGTAAAATGATATAAAACAATGAAATTATTATTTCTCACAAATTCATTTTTAGGTCCGAAACTGTGTGGGGGCGACTTGCTCGGGTGTCTACTTTTTCCCAATCATTTGGGAATTCCCGGTCACGAGTCGATTGTACCATAGGATATTCATGCACAACTTGTGCTACGCGTATTAATTCTTCCGTTTCAAACCCTGAAAAGTCCGAGTCTGACCGACAATCCGCATTATTTTGCATTTCCGCGTCGCTCCCGGAATCGGAAAACACATCGTCCGCCATTTTGGAAATCCGAAAATCTATTTTCTTTTCGTGTAACTCGTTTCTCTTAACGTCATAAAACGGCATTGTGGGAATTGAAGCTGATATCATTCTATTATTGGTAATACATTTGGGGGAATTCACTCCGTGATATATTAGGTGTAAACCCCGCAAATAGGCACCTGCAAAAATCAGCAAATGCTGTCATCGGCGAATGGAAATACTCGATAAAAACATCCAATGAAAACAAACTCCCACCTTGTGGGTGGAGTATTTGAAAATCGGCTTGCGGTTAACACAAGGAGTGCTAAACGGCCGGGATATGATTGACAGGTTGACAGGTCAATTCCAAAGGCCGTGTTTATTTCTATCAATTTCTGCCGCGTGCTGCATCAAACAAACTACTGAACTGTGTTGTGGTGTCACAGTGTGTGTACACAATAATCTGGTTTAACACGCTGCCCAAGGCCGTTAGGCATTACTCAACATTTGCAGCACTATTTGACAACCCTGGGAATATCGATTTCAGGTTAGCGGGGTGTGAAATGGGAAATTCTAAACAATTTTGTTTCAATTTATGACGATTATATGGAGACTGCAATCACCGAAAATTACGGGATTTTTTCAAAGCGAAGTCGACTTCGCCCGACGGGAAATAAAAAGCGAAGTGAACAAAAAAAAAGCGACGATGTCGCTCACTTCGCCCTCAAAATTGAACCCTGCTAAGTGATTGACTTTAACCTTCACATATCTCTTTATCATCATCCATACGCCCCCTGCCCCCCCCCCCTCCCCCATGCCTAAGGTTAAGGTTAAATTGCCCCCCCCCCCCCTCCCCCATGCCTAAGGTCAAGGTTAAATTACTTTGAAATTTACGTTCTATATGTCGTCCATATGGCCCCCTGTCGAAGGTCATGGTAATTCGCATATGTCATTATCATCATTCATATTTTCACCCTATAGCCCATCCATGTGGACCCCAAGGTCAAGGTCAAATTACTTAGAAAAATTTGTGTTAATGTTTTTTGTAAAATTCTGTGTTAAAAGTTTTTTCATTACCAAATATATCCGCAACCCTAAGTAATTGACTTGAACCTTCACATATCTCTTTATCATCATCCATACGCCCCCTATCTCCACAACCGCAAGTCCATTGACTTGAACCGTCATATACTTCTTTATCGACATCCATATTTTCATTCTATAGCCCACACATGCAACCCCCATACCCAAGGTCAAATTACTCAAATTTGCGTTGAAGTTTTTGTAAAATCTGTGTGAAAGTTTTGAAGTACCATTTCCTTAATCAGATTGCTCTAACCAGATACATACATACTGGGACCATCAAATACCACGGCGGGCGTGATATGCGGGCCGCAGCCATCTAGTTAATTTTGTGTTTCAAAAATGTCGTGGAGGATGGGAGCCTACGCATATTTTAACGGTGAATTCATTCATACCAGGATTCAAACCTCAACTGTGAATTCGTCCGTGTTAGCTTTCACAACTAGGGCCTGCCATAGTAAGGGTACCTGCCAACAGGTCAGGACATTCGTAATGCTTCACACCACAGACAGGTGTTCTCTTGTAAAATTTCTTTTTGAAAAGACATAAAACAACCAATCAACAAAGTATCGAGTAAAACATATTTAGGACACATGTGTAAAGGCTGTCGTCAACAATTACATATTAAAACTTTCTTGGAAAACTTTTTGTGTATGCAATGAGCGTTTCTCTTTAAATCTGCTGTCTGACATGGAGGATTATTGCTGTCTGTTTCGCAAAACCTGCTCAAAGTTTACGGCTATATAAACAATGCAAAATCAATATTTTTTCGATAA
This sequence comes from Conchocele bisecta, assembly GCA_029237695.1. Lineage (NCBI taxonomy): Eukaryota > Metazoa > Mollusca > Bivalvia > Lucinida > Thyasiridae > Conchocele > Conchocele bisecta. The sequence goes on from CM055266.1 coordinate 33,793,222, forward strand.
TATTAAATTGAAGCAAAAATTAAAAATGAGCCTTTTTATTTTTAGTGAAATTTGGTCCAATATTTATTTTATGGCAAAAGAACAATTTTCCCATGTTAAATCCCATAGTTTAAATATTGTTTAAACTATATCCCATAGACATGTTAGACATCTTCACTCTCTGTGAAGATGTCTATGTGGATTTAACATTGGGACATTTTTTGAATTTCAGAAATATTGGACCGATTTTCAAAATTTAACTGTTTTCTTAGTTATATCATTTGTAAACTATCTAGCTAGTCATATTCCAAAAAAACACAGACAAATCAATTTTTCGTAATAAAATCAATATTTGACCAAATTTCATGAAATAAAAACCAGGCTCATTCTCAAATTTTGATAAAATTTAATATTACATGTATTGAGAAAAAAAAAGAGCTTTATTTATAGTCGTAAAATTTGGGCAGGTTTTGTGAAACAGACAGTAGTTTATTGTGACCAGAGACTACACTGGACGCCTTACTCACTGGTGCTGCACTCCGCGCTGGCGTAAAATGTTTCGCGTCGGATAATTCTCCGTTTTCCTGACAAGATGCCACTCTGCTCTACCCTATAAACGCATTTTTGTGTCTAGGTTCTTGCGTAGGTTACTAGATTGAAATGCGTTTGCGCAGTATACTCTGCATGTAGATGAATGGGAATTTGTCGGGTATCGGGCACCTATTTTGATGCGAGAAATTTTACACCAGCCGGCACGGAGTGCAGGACCAGTGTCACTTCAGTTGGTGAATTTAGGCAACTGATATCACATGTATTTGTAATTTTCACCAACTTGGATGCATTTGGGCTGATCAGGATCTATACTGGATATATTTTGTCCAAAAGCTAACCATTTAGTCTACACTGCTTAACCCTTCAGAGTGTTAGCAAATGATGTTGTATTCCGTTTGTTATAAATAAACAAGCTTTGGTGGCACACAAAATTTGTCTGCTCAGTGCTGCAAAAATGTTTTTGTTTTAAACAAAATCGGAAAAGCAGACAAAAATATGGCTCACCTGAAGGGTTAAATTCCTTCTACACTGTTTGCTCTGACCGTGCTGTTTAATGTATGTAGAACGCCAATCAATCAGTAAATCTACACTGTTTGCTGCTTCCCTTTATCAAGTAACTCGCTATGCATTGACCAAATACCACGGCCGTAGACATTCTGGGCCATATAATGCAAGAAACGCCATTTTGAGAGTCGAGTTGAAACATCTTTTCCGCTGTCCCATTATTTTCGGCACCGCTACAGGCCTGGGGGCCGTTTCACTAAACTTTGTACGACTGAAATGTTTGTAAGTGCAAATTTAGGATCGTCCGCTAATTTCAATTGATGGCTTTACATTTATTGAGCATAGGCTCCATAAATGTAAATCCAATGATTGTTTACAAGAAAATGTTGTTAATGTGAAATACACAAGACTATCATAAGTTTGCACTTACAAACATTTTAGTCATACAAAGTTTAGTGAAACAGCCCCCTGAACACTGAACATTGTTTGAACGTCACATGACGTTACTTTATCAAAAGATATCGGTGTAATGATACATTGTAATATTTGCCATCTTCTAGGATAAAATGTTACCTGATAAATCGAATACCAGGCTAGTGTCTTGATATGAAGTTTATTGGGGTCGGCTTGAAAACAGTAAGAATTCCGAGAGATTCCTACACGTGTCCTGGCATTACCTGATAAACCAAATACCAGGACACTAGGCTGGTATTATCTATTTCTGTACATTGATATATCTGTTTTGCTTTTGGAACATATGTTGCTTAGGCAATGGATTTTGGATTCGTTGATACGGGTTCCAACCTTGCCGTGATATTCACCGGGAACAACTGCAACTGCTAGCAAGTGAAACATTACAGTATGGATTGGCGACAGTATATTTTGGACCGGAGACATTGCGCAATACACGAAACAGTAAAAGTAGCTACTGCAAGGGTATATCATGTTTATACAGTGCGAGATATCATTGGGTGTGAGATAATTACATATTAATAATTATAATAATATTATTATTATATCAATAATTTGACCAACTATTGATGAATCCGGTGAAAAGAGCATTTGAATGACTATGGCTGAAAGTAGTATCCATCTGGATACATTGCACAAACATGTACATCTATCAGTTCTTATCATCCATCGAAGGACTGCTTTTCAATAACGTACTGACAATATTGATGCCTCGGTCTGTTGTATTTAAAAAAAAAAATGGCAATCTTCACCTGGGGCCTGTTTCATTAAACATCATACGGTAAAAATGAAGATTTATATGAATACGTTTTCTTATTAACGCGAGTCACTAATGCTAACATTTTCCACCCACATGAACATGTCATTAAATGTGAACACCTCCACAAATTATTTGCCAGAATCAGCTTTAAGTGCAAATGTTATTGTACATTTCAATTTTGCACGAACTTCTTGGTAGTACGAAGTATAGTGAAACGGGTCCCAGACTAGCATGAACTGCTGGTATGATTGCCGAGGCAAGTTTAAATCACAATCTTTTTCACTGTCTCAGTGTGGCACATTGGTGTCGCTGTGGATTTACACTGCATATGAAACACTAGTTTCTTCACTGACTGGTGACAATATGTTGGAGACGCTAGTGAACTTGCATGCACGATTGGTATAAAACACATATTCGGCAAACATGGTGTCCTTGTCAAACCTGCTAGCGGTGGGAGCATGCGATGTGTAATTGAACGATCGGGGTTCATCCTTACCGGAATCGCGAGCGGAGACCTGGTTTGGCCCTCATGTACGTCTTTGGCTTCTTGTATGTGATAGTTGAATCTGGTTATACCCATTATATGAGTATAATATGATTAATCGTAATCCTATTACTTTTAGGGGAAGGGTCAAGTGACTTTGGTGTGGTATGAACCTGTCTCTAGGTCTGGTTATTCTAATATCGGGGCTGAATATATACATGTATATTTTTTTTATGTAAATATTCTTTTGGGATTTCCCTCCACCAATTCTCCGGTTGAATACGGGAACGAACCCGTTTGCCCGGCCTTAAGTGACCTTAGCTGTTATATAGGCCATTAAACACTTACAACAACATTTTGTGTAATCAACTCTTACAGCTTGCAATCAATGAATCTGAAACTTACATGTCTTCTGTAAATATTGAACATGTGCACCATCGTGTTTTTTATGACGAAAATATTTTTTCATAAAAATACGGCATTTTCAACTTGGGCATTTTTGTCACGCCTGCTTTAGCACATTTCCATCATCGTCGGCGGTATCCGAAATGTCAAAAAGTTTGTACAAGCTTCGTCATCATGGTATAACTTGAATATTACTTGACGTTTTGCTTCAATATTTGATACATGTCAGCATTTGGAACACATTAACATAACCTTGACCTTTTTTATGTTCATATTTTTGGACCGCTTATGTGGCGGAATTCTTGTTTCTACACCTTTGCATACAATCCTGTGAGTTTTTGTAATCTACTCCTCCGGCAACTGTCTGTCAATGGATCTGAAACTTTACACGTCTTCTGCACATATTTAACATGTGCACCATGGTGTTTTTATGACGAGAGCATATTTTTCACAGAAAGAATGCCTTGTCAACTTAGTTATTTTGCCACACTTCTGCATACAGTCCCATATAGGGTATACCGTTTGGTGTAATTAACTCCTCCAACAGCTTTCTGTCAATAAATACCTTAGCAGCACTCTTGTTCAGTATTACACACGTTTTTCAATGTATGGTTACTAATTTAGTTTAGTTAAATTAATTATACTGGCGTCTATAATGAAACTTCTTTCTAATTTTTGTGTAGTACCGGTATAACCATTTCACAACTAAAAGAAATATCACAATTTTTCCTTATTGGTACAAATATAGCGAAAATGCCAATTTATGCCAAGCCAAATTATCTCCCCTGCTTAACACAGTTGCTGATAACATGTACTATACTCTGCATGCTAGCGCAATTCTAATGAAATTCCAAGACATATTCATGGTATTTATAGGGGAAAATAAAAGAATATAACAAATTGACTATGCTATTTTTAGCTCACCTGAGCGAAGCTCATGTGAGCTATTGTTACCGCAATGTGTCCGTCGTCCGTCTGTCGTCCGTGTACATTTTCAAACGTCTTCTCCTCGGTAACCATTGGGCCTATAGTCACCAAACCTCATGGTCATGGTCCTTAGGTTGGGGGATTACAAAATTGTTAAAATGATGTCATCACGTAATCCAAGATGGCCACTGTCTAAAAATAGCACAAATTCTTCAAAAATCTTCTCAAGAACCGCCAACCGGATTTCGACAAAACTTGGTAGGAATGATCGATGTACAATGCTCTTTCAAAGTTGTTAAAATGGTGACCCCGGGGTCAAAAATGGGCATGGTCCGTGGGGTCAAATAGGGGTTAAATTTAATTTTTGACCGAATATGGTCATGTCATATATCAAATCGAAGGTGTCAACGAGGCGATCACTCTGGTGTTGAAATCGGATGGTTATGTCATCCAAGATGGCCACCGAAAGGTCAAAAGGTCGTTCTTTTATTAGAGATTTCAAAATTCTTCTTCACATGAACCGCTTGGCCCATGGTAGCCAAACTTAAAAGTTATCGTCCACGGGTGAAGCCTTTTCAGATTTGTTAAAATGGAGGTCGTCGCTAATCCAAGATGGCCGCCGTCTAAAAATAGCATAAATTCTTCAAAAATCTTCTTCTCATGAACCGCCAACCGGATTTCAATGAAACTTTGTAGGAATGATCGATGTACAATGCTCTATCAGAGTTGTTAAAATGGTGACCCCGGGGTCAAAAATGGGCGTGGCCCGCTGGGTCAAATTTTATTTTTGATCGAATATGGTCATGTCTATATCAAATCGAAGGTATCAAAGAGGCGATCGCTCTGGTACATTATTTGTCTAAATTGGATGGTCATGTCATCCAAGATGGCCGCCGAAAGGTCAAAAGGTTGTTCTTTTATTAGAGATTTCAAAATTCTTCTTGACACGAACCGCTTGACCCATGGTGGCCCCGTGCAGGCACCGGGGCGGGATCAACTGATCCTGAGAATAGTGTTGCAGTAGCCATTGCTTGTCGTAAAAGGCGACTAAACTGGCTTAACGATTGGGTTCATACTTTCCGGAACCCACTATACCGGATTTGGCCCTCATGTACATTTTTGGCTTTCTTGTATGTGAAAGTTGAGTCGGGCTATGCCCCATATATAAAAGTAAGATTAGCGCTAATCCTATTACTTTTAGGGGATGGGATAAATGATGCTGGTGTGGCGAGGGCCTGGCACCAGATCAGGTTGTTCTAATTTCAGGACTGAATATATATTTTGATTGTAAATATTGAGTTCTGAAGTTGGGATTTACCCCCCTTGGACAGGTGGATATGGGACTCGACCCCGTTGACCCGTCTGCGTGTAGACTCCCTGAGGCTTGTACCTCTATGTCAGAAAAGCGGACGTTAAACCCTATTCACTCACTCACTCACTTGACCCATGGTGGCCAAACTTCACAGTTATGGTCCATGGGTGAAGCCTTTTTAGATTTGTTAAAACGGAGGTCGTCGCTAATCCAAGATGGCCGCCGTCTAAAAATAGCACAAATTCTTAAAAAATCTTCTCATGAACCACCAGCCGGATTTCGACGAAACTTGGTAGGAATGATCGACGTAGAATGCTCTTTCAAAGGTGTTAAAATGGTGACCCCGTGGTCAAAAATGGGCATGGCCCGTGGGGTCAAATTTTATTCTTGACCAAATATGCTCATGTCGTATATCAAATTGAAGGTATCGATGAGGCGATTGCTCTGGTGCAATATTTGTCAGAATCAGATGATTATGTCATCCTTGATGGCCTCCAAAAGGTCCATTTATTCGAGATTTTGAACGTCTTTTTCTCAGGAACCACATGGCCGATGCTGGCCAAACTTCATAGTAAGTTAAGTTCCTTGGGTGAAGCATTTTCAGATTTGGTAAAATGAGAGGTATCGCTTAATCCAAGATGACTGCCATCTAACAATAGCACAATTTTTAAAACACTTACGAACTCCATGTCACATTTTCCTCTGGTGTTCATGGAGTCAGGTGAGCAAATTAGGGCCATCATGGCCCTCTTGTTTAGCTATAGCCAGCAGACAAAGAGTTAAATATAACGCATATTTTGGGGAATATGATCAAATAAAATGGTGCGATTGATTTATATGTCACTGTGCATGAAGTTAAAAACACATACCAGTAGCCGATTTCACCAACATTGCAAAGTATCCTTATCTAGCAAAGTATACTTTGAGGGAGAAATTTTCAATTTAAAGATAAATTTAATAATTGTTATTATACTGAATTTATTACATTATCACAGCCATATTGGCTGTGATAATGTAATACATTAAGTATAATAATTCTGCATACTTTTAATCATCAAATATATGCAATCGTTAGTTCTATATGATATAATGCATTTCAGGATAAAGAAATGATTTCTCCCTCAAAATATTGCAATGTTGGTGAAATATGCTACATGTGGTACTACTAGACTAGTAGTACCGGTATGTGGTTTTTCACTTCATGCACAGCAGTACTAGTATTGGATGTCTGATATCTGATTGGTGATCTGAGTTACTTGAAAATAGTTGTGAGTTTTTGTTGCACATTGAACCTTGGTCGTGACAGATGCACATAGTAAGTAACCTGCTATATCAGTTACAGAAAGGAACATCATCAACGGTCATTTCAGCAAGTGGACTTGCGATAAAATGCCATTTTCTCGTATCTGCTCTCGAATCCTGTGAGTATTGGTGTTTGTATGTTGGTTTAATAAATTGTGTAAAAATTAATACATGCTCAAGGACCGTCCATAGTTTCTTGTTCTTTAATTGCCTGTCCCTATTAGATGTTTTTAGCTCACCTGTGCCAAAGGCTCAATTGAGCTATTGTTACAGCTTTTCGTCCGGTGTAGGTTGTCCGTCCACAATTTCAAACGTCTTCTTCTCGCGAACCACTGGGCTAATGCTGGTTAAAACTTCACAGAGATGGGGGGGGGGGGGGGGGGGGGGGGGGGGGGGGGGGCGTGGGGGGGGGGGGGGGGGGGGGGGCACGTCAGATTTGTAAATTGGAGGTCGTCGCTTTATCCAAGATGGCCGCCGTGGAAAAGTAGGTAAAATTCTTTAAAAAAAATCTCGCGAACTGCCGGACCGATTTCAACGAAACATGGCAGGAATGATCGATAGTCGGCGCTGTTTCACATTTGTTAAAATGGTCCCCGGGGTCAAAATGGGCGGGGCCAGAGGGGTAAAATTTCACATTTCACTGAATATGGTTATGTCGTATATCAAATCGAAGGTATCGACAAGACGAACACTGTTTTGTCGAAATAGGATGATTACGTTATCCAAGATGGCCACCAAAACGTCATTCTTTCATTAGAGATTTCAAACGTCTTCTCGTCAACAGCTTGCCAAACCGATTTTTACGAAACTTTGCAGGGATAGCTGTTTCAGATTTGTTAAAATGGTGGCCCCTGTGTCAAACATTGGGAGGGGTCAAGTAGAGGTCAAATTTCACATTTGACCCAATATGGTGTCATATATCAAATGGGAGGTATCGACAAGACAATCACTCTGAAGCATGTTTTGTCGAAATCGTATTATTACGTCATTCAAGATAGCCGCCGAACGGTTAAAAGGGCATCCTTTATTTAAAAAGTTTAAACCTCTTCTCGTGAACTGCTTGGCCAATGTTGGTCGAACTTCACAGGTGAGTGGCAGTTGGGAGCCTGCGATGGTTATTTTAACGTTCGGGGTACCGGAATCCTGACCGGAGACCTGGTTTGGTCCTCGCGTACGTTGTGACAGTTAAATCTGGTTATACCCCTCATGTGAGTATTACGATTATTCGTAATCCTATTTTAGGTGAAGGGGCCAAGTGAATTTGGTGTGGTATGGACCTGACACCAGGTCCGGTTATTCTAATTTCAGGGATGAACATATTGTTATTCGATGTAAATATTCCGTTCAGATTTTGGGATCCACCACCCGGGACCCCTCCCATTCAGCATGTTAAATACGGGATTGAACCTGTTCATGTGTCGTTACCCCAGCCTTAAATGTTTACGGCTTTACATCGAAATAAATAATTATATATTCAGCCCTGAAAGTAGAACCTGTTCTGGTGCCAGGTCCATACCACAGCAGTCACTTGGCCCCTGAGTAAATACCGTATCCTATAGACACGCACATCATTTCTCGTCCGCAATGGGTGTCTTCGCGACCGAAAGGAACCGACTACGAACTACATGTATTATGAATATTACTAGATAATGAATATGCCCTGAAATGTATTTATTGAATAAATAATAAAACTTCATTTGCTGTCCTATTGCTCCAGTAGTCCGTATAAAACTGTTTTACCCCATTGGCACCACCATCTGATACACGCCTCAACTAGTCTCGCAAAACCTGTCCAAACTTTACGGATATATAACAATGCAAAAACTTTTTCTCAATAATACATGTACATGTACATTTGTATTAAATTTTATTAACATTTAAGAGTTGGCTTTTTTATTTCCTGAAATTTGGTGTTCAATCTTGATTTTATTGGGAAAACAAAATTCCCCATTTTAAATCCCCATATACATCTTCTCATAGTGGAGAAGTCTATGATGATTTAACATGGGGACATTATTTCTAATTTCAGAAATAATGGACCGATTTTCAAAATGTAACGATTATTTTCTTAGATCTTTTAGAAGCTATCTAGCCAGATTTCGGAGTCAATTTCTAACTTTTCCCCCATGGTAAATTCCCATAGACAATTAATTTTCGTAATAAAATCAATATTTTATCAGATTTCGCGAAATAAAAAGAAGGCTCATTCTTAAATTTTGGTAATATATGTTTGTGTATGTAATATCGAGAAAAAAAAATTGTATCAAATTATCTTCCCTGTTTATCACAGCCTACGATAATATTAGCAGAGTACAACTCGAAATTCATTGGACTTTGATTAAATAAAATGGCTGATATAATGTACAATGGAACCTCTCTAAATCGGACACATTGTAAACGTGTGTATGCTTAAATGTGGGCCGTTTCACTAAATTTAGTACGACTAAAATGTTCGCAAGTGCAAAATTATGACTTAAATAAATTTCACATTAACAATGTTTTCTTGTAAACAATTATTGGATTTACATTTACTGAGCAGCCTATGTTCAATAAATGCAAATCCATCATTTGAAATTTCCAGACGATCCTAAATTTGCACTTACGAACATTTTAGTCGTACAAAGTTTATTGAAACAGCCCCCTGATGATTATGCCTGTTACTGATAGCAAAGCACACGTTTGTGTATTTGAGTGCTCGTGTGCCCGAATTACAGTGGAATCTCACTCCACTGAACACCCTGGACACCTCCCAGGGTGTCCGGTTTAGAGAGGTTCCACTGTGTTCTGTGATTAAAGCGAAAATAAAGCCAAACTGAATATCTTAGACACAGTCGCGGCCGGATTAGCTCAGTAGGTAGAGCGACGGACGATCCCAGGTTCGTATCGCACCTCGTCACCGCTGCGAATGGTCAATTTGGTGTGTCCTTGGACAAGATAACTTCGTGCTATCCTAGTCCTATCGAATTGGGACTTAAATAGTCGGTCCAGGCATGCTGTCATCGAGCCAGTGCCGTCGTTAAATCAAAGCATTTACATTTATTGGACACAGTTACAGTGAAACATCTCTAAACCGGACACCAAGAAAACGTCTTTGATCTTATTTTTGATGAGCTTCTTGGTCATTTATCTCCGGTGATAATGTCTGTTCGTGATCGCATAGCACACAAGAATGGCGGATTTACAGTGAAACCTCTCTAAGCCGGGCACCCTGGGGACCTCCCAGGGTGTCCGGCTTAAGAGATGTTTCACTGTACTTTAAAGGTACATGCCCACTCAGTAGGCACAGACATGTTCTTTATATGAATTAAATAAGTGTATGATTGTGTTACCATTCCACCAGTTCTAAAAAGTACAAGTGCCCGCTATACAGATATAATCAGTACTAAATATTTTACTGATAGTGACGCGCGGTGGTATCGGGATATTTTCATACTCAAATGAGGCATGCTATTTTTGTCGCGCCCGCTTGCGGAAAGCGAGACATAGTGATCACAATGACGTCCGTCCGAAATCTGCGTTAAAGTTTTTAAAAATACCATCAAATGCCTCGGTGGGCTCGACATGCGGGCCGCGGCCATCTGGTTTTTAGCTCGCCTGCACAAAGTGCAGAAGAGCTTATGGCATACCCCCGACGGCGTCGGCGTCGTCGGCGTCGTCGGCGTCGTCGGCGTCGTCCACAAACTTAACGTTGGGGTAAATGTCTTATAACTTCTGTTTCCTTTCATGGAACACCTTGTTATTTCATACATACATTCCTCAGATGACCCTCTATCATGCTGTAGATGACCCTCTATCATGCTGTAGCATATCTATGACCCACCACCCAACCCTTACCCCAAGGTCAAGGTCACAAACTTAGAACATTCATAAACTTAATGTTGGGTAAATTTCTTAAACATCTGTTTCCTTTCATGGAACGCCTTGATATTGCATACATGCATTCCTCAGATGACTCTCTATCATGATGTAGCAAATCCATGACCCACCAACCAACCCTTACACCAGGGTCAATGTCACAAACTTAGCACATTCACAAATTTAACGTTGGGATAAATGTCTTATAACTTGTGTTTCCTTTCATGGAACACCTTGTTATTTCATACATACATTCCTTAGATGACCCTCTATCATGATGTCGCAAATTCATGACCCACCACCCAACCCTTACCCCAAGGTCAAGGTCACAAACTTAGCACATTCATAAACTTAACGTTGGGGTAATTTTCTTGTAACATCTGTTTCCTTTCATGGAATGCTTTGATATTTCATACATGCATTCCTCAGATGACCCTCTATCATGCTGTAGCAAATCCATGACCCACCACCCAACCCTTACCCCAGGGTAAACTTAGCATGTTCATAAACTTAATGTTGGGGTAAATGTTGTGTAACTTCTGTTTATTTACAGGGAATGTCTTCATATTTCATACATGCATTCATCTGATGACCCTCTATCATGCTGTAGCAAATCCACGATCCACCACCCAACCCTTACCCCAAGGTCAAGGTCACAAACTTAGCATGTTCATAAACTTAACGTTGGGGTAAATGTTGTGTAACTTCTAATTATTTGCAGGGAACGCCTTCATATTTCATACATGGATTCATCTGATGATACTCTATCATGATGTAGCAAATCCATGACCCACCAACCAACCCTTACACCAGGGTCAATGTCACAAACTTAGCACATTCATAAACTTAACGTTGGGGTTAATGTTTATAACATGTTTCCTTTCATGGAACGCCTTGATATTTCATACATGCATTCCTCATATGACCCTCTATCATGCTGTAGCAAATCCACAACCCACGACCCAACCCTTACTCCAAGGTCAAGGTCACAAACTTAGCATGTTCATAAACTTAATGTTGGTGTAAATGTTGTGTAACTTCTGTTTCTTTACATGGAACGCTTTGATATTTCATACATGCATTCATGTGATGATCCTCTATTGTGCTACAGCAAATCCATGACCACCCCCCCCCCCCACCTCTTTCCCCAAGGTGAAGGACACAAACTTTGTGCGTTCATAAACTTAAAGTTGGGTTAAATTTTGTTTTACATCTGTTTTCAGGGAGCGCATTGATATTTCATACATGCATTCATCTTAATATGCTATATTATGCTATAGCAAACCCACCACCCACCTTGCACCACTGACCCCAATGTCAATGTCCACCGCACGCCCCTTAACCCAAGGTTAAGTTATATAATGTTCATGTTTTTTTATGCAACTGTGCCAAGTTTGAGTGAAGGCTGCCAACAGGCGAGCTTCGTTGTCTTCTGACAACTCTTGTTATATTTATACTAATTAAATACGTCACCTGAAAAATAATATTTTTGACAGATTATCAAGAATGATCATTGCCCATCAACAAATAAATACAGATAATAAATTGTAATGTCCGTTAACATTTTAAGGAAACACGGTTATCGCCCCTGAAAATTTACGTCTGGTATAAAATGTATAATAATGCCAATCACTACGTGTGGTAGTGGTAAATGAATGTTTATTTTGCCAGAAAATGTCTCGTTGATGCCTCTGATATATAGAACATGTGACTACTGAGTGGGCGTGTACCTTTAAACTACACAAGGGTATATATATTAGTATACACTGGTTGCAAGTCAAACTATTTCTTTCATGACGCATCTCAAACTTTCCCAACGTGCCTGTTGCTCGGTGAAAAGGATTTTATACAAAATGCATGTACTCTGGAATGTGAGCCGGTTTTGTCGATCGAACGCAGAACGTGCGCCGTGCTGGTTCACACGTCGGCGAGAGCCATTTATAAACGGAGACATTAGCCCACACGAATACGCGTGCCGCCCGATATGCGGTGTGTATCGCACTGCCGCCCAGCATTTGCTTCTCGCATTTGCTTTACCGCACAGCAAGCTGAAAATATAACCCGATCGGGTTCCAATTTAAGCGCCAACAGGATTACTCGGTGTGCATGTGTTATTGTTTAACTTCGCATTAGGGTTAAAACGATATCATACCTGTATTCGACCTATGCCAATGACTGTGGTACATGTGAAACGTGAAGTTTGGTTTCTCGTACGTGTCGATTATGACGTGCCCTTAATTGTTTTGGCGACCGGTGACACACGGTTGAAGGTTCGTCGTGTTTTTTTTCTTCAATGAAACAATTTCGACACTTGGAACGAACAGTGTCGATCCTGATCACGCGGCGGGTCACCGAGTTCGCAAGTTGATCAGGAACTACAATGGTCAGAAGTAGACTACAACAGTTCACATAAACCAGGATTAATCAATTGATTTAGAAGATCTTCGGTGTAGTTTGCAACTGACGTCGAAAGTTGGCAAAAAAAATCAGAGCACATGCGGAATGTAATTCCGCATGTGCTCTGTAATTTTTGTCAACTTTAAACATCATTTACGGAAACTACCATCATTTTTTTCGGAATCGATACAGACGAAATTCGAGATCCGGGATAAGGCGGAAAAGCTCGTGGGTCTGTCTATGTAGTTCATAGTATAACAACAGCAAGGTGAAGGCGACAGGACCCGGTGACAGGTATCATGTACGCTCGTTTTCTAGTACAGAGTAACAGATCTGTTAACGGACTATTGGATGCCACAGCGCACTTTTGCCGTAAGTTCATTTTATTAATCGTTTCGTATTTTAACGTGTGTGCGCTATTGTATTAAATTAATATTGTAATACAGGTAGTGGTGTGTTCATTTATTACTGGTGTACGTGTTAGGTATAGGCGAAGTGAAAGCAGCCTGTAGCGGTGTTATATATATAGATTAATCCCCAGGTGTAGACGTGAATGAGTTCACGTTCAGAATCGCGCTCAGAATACTAAGGGTGAGAAAGTATAACTATGAAAAGTATCGCATGTACTTTAAATTGAATTTGACCTATATAATATTCTTTATAATTTAAATTAACCAGTTCCCATGTGAGCAACACGTGCGACCGCCTAGCTTCAAATAAATATGATTTTGAAAGGTCATTTTCTTCAACTCGACCGAGTCTCAGATATACGTAGATCTCCTGTAGCCGATTTCACCAACATTGCAAATTATATTTTTCTAGCAAAGTATACTTTGAGGGAGTAATCATTTATTTTTCCGGAAATGCATTATTTCATACAGAACCAATGACTGCATATATGTGATCATGATTAAAAGTATGCAAAATTATTATACTGAATTTATTACATTATCACAGCCATTTTGGCTGTGATAATGTAATAAACTCGGTATAAAAAAAAATTAATAAATTAAAATTTATCATAAAAGTGAAAAAAAATTCCTCAAAGTATACTTTGCTAGAAAAGTATACTTTGCAATGTTGGTGAAATCGGCTACTGAGAGTGATGAAACAGATTATGAAAACATACCGTAGTTTAATTATAGACCAGGGGCTCCTTCCACTAAACTTCGTACGACTAAAATGTTCGTAAGTGCAAAATTAGTGATAGCCTGTAAATTTCGCAGCCTATGTTCAATAAATGTAAATCCATCAATTGGCATTTCCAGACGATGCTAAATTTGCTCTTACGAACATTTTAGTCGTGCGACGTTTACTGAAACGGCCCCCTCCCTGTAGTGTACGTCTGCAACCAATTGTACCTATAATTCGACTTGGGGAAAAAATCGGGGTTTGGTAAAAAATTATAAAATATGTTTATAATACTGAAAAATAATACTTTTAATACAGTATAATACTTGAAATGGAAAATCAATACGCGAATAGGACATTGCATTGTACGCTTGGCTGAACTATAAGTATGTTATTGTTCACATATTGGATTTTTGAGGAACTAAATGAGCGCTCCCTCGCATTTAATTCCTCAAAAATCCAATATGTGAACACTAACTTACGCGTCTTAACCCTTTCAACACCACATACCTCTATAGAGACAATGTTTGCAAACAGTGCAGATCCAGATGAGCCGGCTCGTAACGAGCCGTCTCATCAGGATCTCCACTGTTTGTTAATAATTGTAAACGTTGTACAGATTACCCTTTTAGAAGACTGGGATAATTTGAATGAACAAAATTAATGAAATAGCGTGAAACATTGGCATGGAACATCCTATTAAGTTACTTGGTGTTGAAAGGGTTAACCCTTTCAACACCACAGACCTCTATAGAGACAATGTTTGCAAACAGTGCAGATCCAGATGAGCCGGCTCGTAACGAGCCGTCTCATCAGGATCTCCACTGTTTGTTAATAGTTATCAAATTTGAAAAAATTACCCTTTCTGAAGAATGGAATAGCCTGAAAATTTGAATGGACCAATGAAATAGCGTGAAACATTGGCATGGAACATCCTATTAAGTTACTTGGTGTTGAAAGGGTTAACGCAATATCCGTATCATACGTCACAGTAGAACCGTTATACACCGGACACCCACACAACTCCAGTAGTTGTGTATACATACTCGTAATTAATGTACGTTCAAGATTGCAACTCACATACACATATCACAGGTGGAAGACTCGGACCTGTGACACAAAGAAAATGACCATTACAAAAATCCATTACCCAACCCACTTGGTCTCATGTAGTACTATCTTCTATTATAGATTAACGTAATGTACAGTACGATACCAGGTGGGTGGGGTAATGGGATTTTTTTTAATAGGCACTTTTTTTTTATTCAAGTAAATTAATTTATTAAATGCAGGTACAATATATGTATATTAGTATTCGATCTAATAATAATAGAAATATTATTTTTAGGTGCAGGCACACATCTGTATATTTTATTTATAATGTATCGTTTTAACTCTTAGACCGCTACACACAACACTTGTCGTCTGCTGTTGCTTTTATATATTGCATTATTTCTCAATAAAAACATGTTTTGACAGCACTTCAGAATCATTTCCACATGCTGTCAAATCATGTTGTAAATTATTCTAAAGTGCTGTAAAAGCATGTTTTTGATGATAAAAATAGAAAATAGAAAATAAACAGCAGACGACAAAAATTAAGATAGCGGTCTAAGGGTTAAAGGTACATGTACATGCCGACTCAGAGGGCACAAACTGTTCTTTATAGGAATTAAAAAAGTGTATATTTGTGTCACTATTCCACCAGTTCTAAAAATTACAAGTGCGGTGTAAGGGTTAATAGTTTTGTTAATTACATGCACTTAGATTTTCGCAAGCAGATATCATTAACTTGTAAATAAAACCTGTGTACAAAATAAAAACCCGCGCATTTTCAGGACATGTAATTAAAATCAAATTAAATCTGATGTCAGACGGCTAAAATATGTTTATTTGATCATGCATGTGGGTTATGTGCGTGCTCGTCTGCATGTGCACCATCGTCGCTGATCGTCTGCACGTAACCCCTCTACGAACCGGCAAATAGCTATCTACTGACATTGAGTCATGCTATATGTATAATGAATATACAGTATTTACATGCAGTTGTGAACGCGTACTGATTTTTACGCCCAACAATGTGTGCGGTTGGGTCATTTAGTGTGCCGTTCTTTGTCTTGTGCAATGCGAACCGGCGTTTCGAGATTTTTGTCGGTTTAATAACCTTTTTTACAATGCTGAATTAAATGTTGTCGTCTGCTGTTTATTTCTTATGTTCCATTAT
Organism: Conchocele bisecta; assembly: GCA_029237695.1. NCBI lineage: Eukaryota > Metazoa > Mollusca > Bivalvia > Lucinida > Thyasiridae > Conchocele > Conchocele bisecta. Next base: position 33,809,525 of record CM055266.1, read on the forward strand.
TCTCATAAAAAACATGGTTTCACTGCACTTTAGAATCATTTCCAATGGAAATGATTCTGAAGTGGTGTGAAACCATGTTTTTGTTGCGAATGAAGACAAAGTATAAAACAACAGCAGACGACCATTTTCGTTTCCCGCATTCTAAGGCTTAATGGGGTCGGTCGGGCACTAGGGTCACAAAACAGTACGTCGAGTTATAAGCGAATTGTAGTCGGACTTCCGCAGACAGATCTACCAAGTGGTGACGTGCTGCGCGTCACAGGAAATTACGTCAACAAGGCGGAACTTCTGGTTCTAAATACAGCTTGGCATGTATTGCAATATTTAATGATTATTTTAATAGATATTGACGAAAGCGACGCAAAATGCGATTAATTGAGACGAAATGCTGTGCTTTCATTTGTCGGGAAACTAGAGCAAACAATAAATACCGTGAATGGCAACAGTGTGGCGCTGAATTTTGGAAGCGTCCTGGTGCCAATGCTAAAATATTTGTATCTAGGAGATACTAATTAGGAGATACTAACTCCTAATTAGGAGATAGTAGCTCCAAATTAGGACTTAGTATCTCTTAATTAGGTCTTACTATCTCCTAATTGGGAGATAATAAGTCCTAATTAGGAGATAGTAACTCCTATTTAGGATTTAGTATATCCTAATTAGGACGTAGTATTTTCTAATTAGAAGTTATTATCTCCTAATTAGGACTTACCGTGTCGATGCTAAAAACATTATTACTAACTCCTAATTAGGAGATATTATCTCATAATTAGGAGTTAATATCTCCTAATTAGGAGTTAGTATCTCCTATAGGAGATAAATATATTTTAGCATTGGCACCAGGGGGCCGTTTCACTAAACTTCCTACGACTAAAATCTTCGTAAGTGCAAAATTATGATAGTCTGTAAATTTCACATTAACAATGTTTTCTTGTAAACAATTGTTGTATTTACATTTATTGAGCATAGGCTGCATATGCAGCCTATGCTCAATAAATGTAAATCCATCAATTGAAATTTGCAGACGATTCTAAATTTGCGCTTACGAACATTTTAGTCGTAAGAAGTTTAGTGAAACGGCCCCAGGACGCTTCCATGCTGAATAACCCGCAGTTTACACCTAGAAAATTAATGTCCTGATAATGTCGCAACGGCCAGAATCCCCATGTCTCCAGTCACATCCTATGTACGCATGTGTAAATTTACAATTTCACACAGGTGACTATGATTACAATATAAGTACAGTGGAACTTCTTTAAACCGGACACCTTGGGCGATGTCCATTAGCGAGATTCCATCCAGTGAGCCACGTGAGCACTCCAAGACACATATGAGTGCAAAACAATGGAGCTTACAGGCTTTGCGTCCCGCTATGCAGATATATACATCATTTATTACTGATAGAGACGCGCGGTTGTACCAGGCTGTTTTGATATGCAAATGCGGCAGGACAGTTTTAAATTATTTATATCAATTAAATGCGTCATATGAAACAAGTATAATAGTGTCAATTAACACGATCGGAAATGGTACATGAAAAATGTCATATCTAAAGAATGGATGAACAAAATATGTCTCCTTATATTACAACCTGGGATGTGCACGAGAGTCCAGGTTTAAGCTGCCGTACATATTTTCGATTTGAAAATTAGAGCTAATTGCATTTGTTGGTGCAGCAAAAGCACCTGGCACCAGTAGCCGATTTCACCAAAATTGCCAAGTATACTTATCTAATCTAGCTAAGTACACTTTGAGGTAGTAATCATTTCTTTTCCCCGAAATGCATAGTTCACATATTGAACTTCAATATGTGAACTATAACTAACGTACTGTTTGCCACGCCCCATCGCGTGCTCATGTTACGTTTGACGCTTGCAAATCCCGACACTATTACATTATTGGCGGTTTTACAACGAATCGGTCATGTACACGCGGTGGCATGATCATGATGCGCGTCACAGGAAATTACGTCAGCAAGGCGGAACTTCTTGTTCTAAATATAGCTTGGCATGTATTGTGACATTTAATGATTAAGTTAATAGATATTGCCGAAGGCGTCGCAATATGTGATTAATTGAGACGAAATGCTGTGCTTTCATTGGTCGGACACTGGCGCAAACAATAAACATAGATACTTGTCATACCGCAGATAAGTTTCTCGGCTTTTGATTGGCTAGCTTGCCTGGTCATATATATGATATGACCTGCCAAGGCCGTCGGACATAGAGGAATTGCGATTCCCCTCCGGCGCCTCGTGTCCAATGAAGACACATTTTGCAAGCGTCTAGCGATTGCGAATTGTATTCCTCATTAAACACAATACAACCCCGAATTGATCAATAAAAGTAACAAATTGTACACTCAAAACCAGTCTTTATTGTTTATTTTTCCATAAATATTCTTCGCTCATCAAAATATGAGCGAAAAAATAGCCAAACTGTCCCGTTTAGTGTTTTCAAATCTCAACACACTTGGCTTCGTGACACGGCTATATTTAGGTCACAAACTATGGGTTCCACGCACGAAACGCGGCGTAGCAATGACAGCGAATGTTTGGGAACCAGTCGCATTCTTCTAGAGGCGCCAAAGGGAGAGCAGATCGATAGAGCAGTGAGATATAAATTAAATTACACGATATAAAAAAACTGTCATAAAGTCGTTTTCGATGGATTTCTTACTCCATATTTAGTTTGATTTCGTTTAATAAAAAAACAAAATGTTCATTTACGCCTTTATATTAAGACTGACGGTAGAAAATCGAATCTCGGATTATTATTTTTTCCTGAAAAAACGCAAAGATGAAAAGAAGAGATATGTTTATACGGCCAAATAAAGGATCTGCGGTATGACAAATACGTTATTGTGATTCTACACTATCGCCGAGGGTGAACATACCTCCAGACGGGCAATATTACACCATATAGCCTGTGTAGAATCACAATAACTTATAATGCGATGCTGACCGTGTGCTATATAGTTTCCTGGTTTTCGACAGGAAATTAATTGTTGTCTTTACATGGTTTAATTTGTTCCATTGTTATTTTATTTATTATTATTAATTCTATCACTAGAATTCTACCTGTATTTTGAGTGAAAAACGTTGTTATATTTATATACAGTGGAACCTCTCTAAACCGAACTCTCGGGAAAATGTGGATGCTTAATTTAGATGTGTTCACTGTCATGTACCTCTGATTATAATGGCGTTCCGTGATTGCAAAACACTAGAATGTGTCATGAAGTGCTCACATGTATGATTTACAGTGGAACATCTCCAAACCGGACACCCTGGGGACCTCCCAGGGTGTCCGGTTTGGAGAGGTTCCACTGTAATTAGGTAATATTTTGATTCAGCTTTATTGAAAGCGATACGTGACGAATGTAGTGTAACTCGAACATCTACGCCAATTAAATCATGTTGAAAGATAACCTGACGTGTCAACGTCATTCGAGAACAAGCAGCATGAGTAGTATTATCATTTCCAATTCAAATGTCAGTGATACAACTTCTATTATATTACGCTATAAAACAATATTAAAGTGTTAATGGGACGGTTATAATCTTAAGAGGTGTGCGCCTAGTATATGAGTTATATTCTTCAAGCCGGTTGGCTCGTACGTGACACCGTGCTAGTATTCACAGTTGATCGTTGTGCACAGTCAGTTGAACAGTCAATTTGCTCCGGTTTACATTTACCAGTATCCGTTTTACAATTATCAAATGAACATTGTACATACGTATACTACATGAAATAACATGCTCATTCTGTCAGTCGGATAAGATTGTTTAATTACTTGGAATTACAGCGTTTGAAGGTAAGACTTTCATTTCGTTAACCCGAATGTTCTGTGTATAACGCAGGGGGACTTCGACTTGTAAGGTGGGTGGCAGGTGGGAGCATGCGATGGGTAATTTAATGATCGGGATTCATTCTTATATTAAGGGAATCCCGAACATATTACCTGGTTTGGCATTCTTGTATGTGCGAGTTGAATCTGGTTATATGAGTAATATGATTATTCGTAATCCTATATACTTTTAGGGGAAGGGGCCAAGTAGCTTTGGTGTGGTATGGACCTGGCACCAGGTCAGGTTATTCTTATTTCAGGGCTGAATTATTTTTTTTTCGGTGCAGCAGGTTGATTATGGGATCAAACCCGTTGGCCCGGACTTAAATGACCTTAGCTGTTGGTAGGCCGTTAAACACCAATAAATCAATCAATCAATCGACTTGTAAGTCGCCCTGTGTTACAGACATAACATAAGGGTTATCATTTCATTAGCGAGAGTAATTATAATTCCGTATATTCTTTTGGGAAAATACCTATCACAAAACTTTCATCATACCATTACTATATTATTATTAAAATATATACTTTTAATATTGTCAAACATGTTTCGTTTTTCGAAATTGACTCCCCATGTTAAATTCCCATAGATTCTTTTGGGAGGGTGACTTTTTTGTTATTGATGACAAAGTACTTACTTTTAAATAGTTTTTAGATGTAATGTGTTTAATGGCCAAATGTGCGTCGGTAGCAAACCGTGGAACAGACAGTAGTTCTTATGAACTCAGTAAACTCGTTTAACAAGTATCATATTATAGAGAATAGTAGGTTAGTGCCGTGAATGGGAAAAAATATCCGGCAAGGCTCAAGAATTTCTTTATTTCTCATCAGAAGTATATGTTGTGACCACTCATTTGAACCGTCTCGCCGAGACGGTTCAAATGAGTGGTCACAACATATACTTTGGTTCAGAAATAAGGAAAATAGATAGAGAATAGTAGGTTAGTGCCGTGAATGGGAAAAAATATCTGGCAAGGCTCAGGAAACGGGATGGGCGAGGCTCTGCCGAGCACATCCCGTTTCCGTGCCGCGCCAGATATTGTTTCCCATTCACGGCACTAACCTACTATTCTATTTATCCCGTCAACACTTACAAATGGCTGTAAAATGCAAAAATTGTATTGACTGGATATCAAAAATGTTTCACGGCACCGTGTTTCACGGCACATACGCACTGTGTTGACGGGATAAAAACATTTTTGGACCAATCTATGAGAATACCCGCCTTGTCGCATATGTGGCTGTGACTGGAGAAATTGGGCTTGTGGGATTTGTGACCAGTGTAGCTCCTGATCTCATAGCACACCCGTGTGATCAGATAATGATCTCTATTGCTTGTTAGAAGAATGATGGGCGTTTACTTGGTGGAATGGCTAACGGTGCAGATCCTGATCAGACTGTGCGGATGCACTGGCTGATCTGGATCTGCACTGGTCGCAATACCCATAAGCCACACATACCAAGTATCAATGTAATAATGGGGTATTGATTGATTGATTGATTGATTGATTGATTGATTGATTGATTGATTGATTGATTGATTGATTGATTGATTGATTGATTGATTGATTGATTGATTGATTAACCGATTGATGGAGTTATACATATCACACTGACAATGATCCAGAGCTCCAGATAATTGGTGTGTATTTGCTTAAATACCCAATTAAAATTGCCAAAAACCCAATTGAAATCAGAAGTAGTGCGTATCAAAAAGCAATGACAAATTTGTGGTACCTTTATTATGCGGCAGAAAACAATAAACAGACCACAAATATAGCATATTTTTCTTATTTTTCCATGAAACACATCTTGGTATTTCATTAGAATTGTCTCCAAGGAGACAATTCTGATGAAATGCCAAGACATGTTTTCATTTAGAAGCAAACTATTCAATACTTGCGGTCAAACAGTAGTGTGATTTGATTTTATCCAATTAAAATTTTGAAATACTCAATTGCTTCAGAAATGATGGAGTGGCAATACTCAATTACTAATTCCTTATCTGGAGCCCTGGGGGCCCTTTCACTAAACTTCCTACGACTAAAATGTTCGTAAGTGCAAAATTATGATAGTCTGTAAATTTCACATTAACTATGTTTTCTTGTAAACAATTGTTGTATTTACATTTATTGAGCATAGGCTGCATATGCAGCCTATGCTCAATAAATGTAAATCCATCATTTGAAATTTGCAGACGATTCTAAATTTGCACTTACGAACATTTTAGTCGTACGAAGTTTAGTGAAACGGCCCCCTGATGATCTGCACTGTTTGCAAAACCCATACGCCTCATTCCTCCAGTCACAGCCACATGTGAGCATTGTGGGAAATTGGTATTGAGTATCTGCGATAACTGCGAATAACATCGAAAATTGACTAAAAATCTGAGTACATTAAAGGCGTTTGGACTCAGGGACCCGTTTCACTAAACTTCGTACGATAAAAATGTTCGTACGAAGATTTCTATTAATTTGCTTCTTATATTAACATGTTTGTCTAATGTTACCATGGTTCATTCCATTAAAAAGACTTTTCAAAATCGGATGTTAGAACAAATGTTATTGAGGATTTAAATGTTGCACTTCTTAGTCGTACGAAGTTTAGTGAAACGGGCCCCAGATATACATAGACAAAGATGATGCAGATTAGAAAAAACAGATTAATTGTAGATTTGTGTCGTATTTCTGAACCCAATTCTAATAGGCTATAAGTCGACAGGAAAAATATGGGGATTGGTAAAAAAATGTTTATAGTACAGGGGCCCGTTTCACTAAACTTCGTACGACTAAACTGTTCGTAAGTGCAAATTTGGGATCGTCTGGAAATTTCAATTGGTGGATTTACATTTATTGAGCATAGGCTGCATCGATAAATGTAAATCCAATAAGTGTTTACAATAACACAATGTTAATGTGAAATTTACAGACTATCATAATTTTGCACTTACGAACATTTTAGTCGTATGAAGTTTAGTGAAACGGCCCCCTGAACAATAACTAGCGTTGCAAACTTAAATATCACGGAAATAGTAAGCAGGTCCAACAGGCATTATAAGACAACCCGAGCGTTGAGGTTTCGAACACACTACGTATGTGACCTTGACCCTGGGCTTACCGGGGGCGGGACGATCGTGGATTTGTCACAGGGCGGTAGAGGATCATTAGAGTAATTTGTATCTGAAATATCAAGCATAAGGAAACAGAAATAATAAGACATTTACCCGAGCATTAAGGTTTCGAGACGTACGTACGCCGGTAACAATATACCCCCCTCACCATTCGGTGGCGTGGGTATATAAATAAATAATTACTCCCTCGACGTGTACTTGGCTAGGTAAGTACAGGGATTCCGCTGGGGAAAATACAAAAATCGCCATTTCAAAAAAAGAATTTTTTTTTTTATTTTATTATTGTAATTTTTTATCGCCAATTGTTTATTTTGTATCGCCAATTGCGAAAGTGGCGATCGTCAGCGGAATCCCTGTAAGTATACTTAGCAATGTTGGTGAAATCGGTTACTGAGTATTGTACTTTGACGACAGGTGTCTATGTTGACCATGGAGATGAGAGAGGGGATGCGAGGGGCGGAACTAACTAACCGGAAACGGACCGTACAGCGAAATCACTACACGACGGTAAAGATGGCGCCATGTAAAATCTGTGGCGGCAAATCAAGCGGATTCCACTTTGGAGTGATCACGTGTGAAGCTTGCAAGGTATTGATTGGTTAATTTGGTTATTCAACCCTGAATTGATTGGTTATTCAACCCTGAATACTATAAAACTAAATATATACAGACACTGCGTATCCTGATGAGCCGGCTCATCGGCTCATCAGGATACGCAGTGTCTGTATATATTTATCTGTCTCATCTGGACCTGCATAATTTCACTCCAATTCTAAAAATAAATCCCAATTTCTCATCAACGGAATAGTACAAAAATAATCATGGAAAAGTCCATGTTGGATATTTAGGGTTGAAACGTTTAATAATAGTGTCCAATTTTCAACTGAATTTTACTTCACGGGTGCTTGGAGACGTTTATGTCACGGACTGTGTATGGAACGCCAAATCTACATAAAATCAAATAATTAATGCTAGCATTAATTATTTGAGTTTATGTAGATTTGGCGTTCCAGAACTCTGTCAATACTGGCATATTGATGGGCACACATTTACTATAGGAATGAATGGCATTTTTGTGGAATTTATCGGGGTATAAACTTGGAAAAGTCGCGGGAATACTGGACGAAGGCCGGAAGGCCTCGTCCAGTATTCCCGCGACTTTTCAAAGTTTATATCCGCGATAAATTCCACAAAAATGCCATTCATTCCTTATAATTCCAGCATTTGAAATAAATTCATCAAGAAAATGTGTTTATTTTCCGTTTTCTTAATACTTATTTTAACTGCGCCCGACGGTTACGGAAAATAGTTCGGCATGGGAGCTTACTGGGATATAAATTTTGGACAGAGACTTGCTACGGACCAATCAAATGTCAGGGAATTGTGTAAATATTTTTATCACAGTCAAGTTCGCCTATTATCATGACTCACTTGACTTTCTGTAGCATTGCTATTCGAGTCAGAGTATCTATCATTTACATGACCTTCGGGTGGTGATTGGTTGGGAGCATGTGATCGGTAATTTAATCCCGACCGGAAACCTGGTTTGACCCTCAGGTACGTCTTTGGTGTTCTTGTATGTGAGAGTTGAATCTGGTTAGACCCCATATAAGAGTAATCCTACCGGTATTCCTTTCAGGGGAAGTGGCCAAGTGACTTTGGTGTGGTATGGACCTGGCACCAGGTCAGGTTATTCTAATTTCACGACTGAATATATATGTTTATCCCGTCAACACAGTGCGTACATGTGCCGTGAAACACAGTGCCGTGAAACATGTTTGATATCCAGTCAATAATATTTTTGCATTTTAAAGCCATTTTTAGGTGTTGACGGGATAAATAGAATAGTAGGTTAGTGCCGTGAATGGGAAAAATATCTGGCGCGGCACGGAAACGGGATGTGCTCGACAGAGCCTCGCCCATCCCGTTTCCTGAGCCTTGCCAGATATTTTTTCCCATCCCATTCACGGCACTAACCTACTATTCTCTATATCTCGATGTAAAGATTCCGTTCTGATTTGGGCATCCCCCCATGCAGCAGGTTCAATGCGGGATCGAACCAGATGGCCCGGCCTTAAATGACCGTAGTTGTTGATACGCCGTTAAACACCAATAAACAAACAAACATGACCTTCGTTGTCTGCAGGCATTTTTCCGACGAGCAATGATAAACAAGTCGACTTATGAGTGCACCAGAGGAGCAAAGTGTTCTGAAAGAAACGGCAACTTGATCGGCTGCTCGGCCTGTCGTCTGCAGCGATGTCTGCAAGCCGGGATGTCGAAAAGAGGTTCGTCTAAACACAGTGAAACCTCTCTAAACCTGACACACAGGGTGTCCGGTTTACAGATGTTCCACTGTAAATCAGGCATATGACCATTATGGGACATACTTATATATTTTGCAATCATGAACATCCGTTCCATGCTAATGCGGTTTGATGTAAATTTGATGGGATCCATGACTTAGAAAATGATACCTGATGGCATGTATAATGTTGTTAGATACTGGTACTATTGTAAATGCATTCAATAGAAATAGCATGGTCCAAACGTGTTTTTTTTTGTAATGGCAATTGGCTGGCGAACATAACGTCAACTTTTGACATCATTTACGGAAACTATTTCAAATTTTGTAAATATTGTTTTATTAAATATGGAACATCTTATTAATCAACAGTCGGTGCCAGTCATGCCAACCATATGATGTATTTGCAATGCTAATGACGTGACATAAATGAAATGTAATCTTTAAACACGCATTTGTATTCAAAATATATTACTACATATAGTAGCCTCAATTACATCGAAACTCAGTTGGTTCAGTCTATCAATTACATGTACTTGCAGGTGTCCGAAAAGGCCGATATTCAATTGCATTAAGAACGCAGGCGATATTGGACGCCATTGCCACAGAACAAGAAATGACATGTGGTGTTATCAACACAAACCCGCCAATCACAACGACACCGCTATCGCCGACCCGTTCTTGGACACCGTTTGAATCTACGCCGTTGTCTCCCCTATCGTCATCATCATTACCTCCCGTGTCGCCGGCGTCACAGACGTCGGAGTCGTCGTTATCGCCGCCAATACGGGCGACAGAGGTGAACAGAATTGTCGCCAACCACGGGATCTTGTTGGCGTGTCTGTCGGCGCCTGGCGAACCCAGCTATAACCAAGCATGCAAAGAAGCATGGGCGAAAAATGGTAATTTTGGCAATAATTGAATTTATTTTATTATTTAAAAATACATAATGTTGTGCTTGAAATCAAGCAGCTTGATTGGTTGAGTCTGAGCTGTGCTACAGCTAATGCTCAGCCAATCAAACTACTTGATTGCGAATATGTGTTCAGAAACGTTGACATCTTAGTAAGATGAACGCAGGCGACAGTGCTAGCATACACACGTGCATTGAACCATTAATTGTCATGCTGAATTAAACTGTGTCGTCTGCTGCTTATTTTGTATTGCCCATTTTTTTCTAATTAAAACATGGTTTGACAGCACTTTGCAATCACTTTCAATGGTTTTCAATGGAAATGATTCTATAATGCTGTCAAGCCAAACTTTTATTGAGCACGATGACAAATTATATAACAACAGCAGACGAAAATTTAATTTCCAGCATTGTAATTGTTAATTTTGCGTTTTCATGTTTTACATGGATCTGGGAAGACCATTGGAGGATGGTGCATTTTGGTATAAAGTTTATCAGACAAGGCTATGCAACGCTATATAAAGTTTCTAAGGCGAGGCTATGAAACACTACAGGAATCTCTACCATTTCCGAGCTGAGCCTTGTTAACTTGATATCTAAATAAAGTATCATCATGGTGTTGATTATATTAGATGGTAATATAATTTGCTCTGAAAGTTCGTCATCTTTCCACGTCATTCACAGAAAATGTCACAGTCTCACTAGGTAGAAACTCACTTTATTGTCTAATATCGCCTCACTGTTCACAGGACGCGCCAGACGTCGTTCACAGACACAGGGATTGACGGACGAACAAACACGATCGTTTGATGATCTGATTGCCACAGTAGTGGAGCTGCAAAAGTCCGTGTATCCCAATTATAAGGCGTCGGTTGATACCCACACAACACTGCAGGTAATAGCAGGAATATAATTGTTTATACTATGTTTAAACTCTCTGGCCACGTTTGATAATACAACAACGCTTATTATATGTTTGAACTTCTTTGTTCAATATTCATAGAATAAACCCAATCTCAATTACAAACATAAAACGAATACAGTGGAACCTCTCTAAACCGGACACACTGGGAGGTCCCCAGGGTGTCCGTCTTAGAGAGGTTTCACTGTAAATCAGGCATTTGATCATTCTGAGCCATAGTTGTGTGCTATGCGATCACTAGCAGACATTATCACCTGAGATAAATGACCAAGAAACTCATTAATAAGATAAGATCACATGTGTTTTCTTGGTGACCGGTTTAGAGAGGTTCCACTGTATAAGTATATGCTTGTGTCTGTGGGTATAACACTAACACCAATGTACATTCAGGTTATTTTCACAAATCGATTGGTGAAGTTTTCTTTATATTTTAGGGAGACCAGTTGGCGCAAAAACAGGCATGCCAATACTTATTTGGCAGATCATATCCTCCCACTTATGGTGATTCTAAGCACGGTCTTGTGGGGATGAACATGGAATTGGACAAGCGACTGTCACATTTCCGCAAAATTGCAGTAGAAACAGAAAGAGACATTGCCTTGTACATAAATCACATTCAACGTGTACCAGGATTCAGTCAGCTAGACAAGTGTGACATCATCAAGTTACTCAAGTGTAAGTAGACGTGCATGTATTTCTCTATCTGTAATGCAAGGTTTATGATCACGGGGTTACAACAACAACAACACGTACTGAAACTTCCAGCAGCCTTCCGATTCAAAGTACGTATTCTTTTATTTTGTTCTTATTATGTAACGGATTTTTTATGAAATATGGCGCATCAAACGCGACTTGTTAAGCTACTGACACGGAAATCGATTCTTCGCAAAAACTACATAAGTATTGCCGAACTCCCGGGACCGCCAAATGCAGCCCATGAAGACGCAGTTGCCGCGCCATATTTCATCACAATCCGTTGCCTATTAAGGAAAATATCAAATGATACTTACTTTGGAGTGGGCGCGCTTTCAACACTTTTAGCCATTGTTGTTGTTGTTGTAGCCACGTGATCACGCACCTTGTAATATATACGGGTGCTAATGTAACAGAAATACGTTCATCCATTCCAGGGTATCCAACGTCATGCGTCCCGCATACAAAGTGGTTATTCCAAAAACGTACTCTACCCACTGAACGATCAAAACAACGGACACACATCTTCTGCCCGTTTTATAATATACAGCCCTCTAAATTGTGTATTCCTATATATTGAATTTAGTCCAATACAATAATGCTACACAGCAAACTGTGCCACATATGCAATTCATATGAAAATGTTATAGATTTAAAAGCATTGTACATGGGTCTTCATATGAAATTCTTATGATTTGCATATGAAGTTCATATGATTTGCATATGAAATGCATATGAAGATCTTGCATATGAATTGCATATCGGCTCACTTTATATTATTTACATATGAAATTTTCATATGAAATTCATATGAAAAACATATGAAAATCATATGCCACACATGTTGTAGTGTAGTCAAGTTACTTTCTAACTTGAACGACAATCACGGATTGAATATGTAAATCATTTAAAGGGGTCATTGAAAGAAGGGGGCCAGGTTCCATAGGACTTAGCAGGGGGCTAAGTCCTATGGAACCTAGCCCCCTTCGTCCACTGACTTCTTAATTTTATTCGTTGGTGCTAACCTGAACACCAGACTGTAACCACACACTCGTGTTTTCTTACAGCATCATACAATGAGTTCTGGTTGTTCTGCAACTACGAGTCCATGAACGGTACTTCTAACAGCTCCTGCGGCACGGATGACGTCACTACCGCACGTAAAAAGGTGTGTTGTTAATTGCTACCATGTATTTTATGTGATGTTTAAAATGTATGTTTAGCCAGTCCACAGTGTAGTAAAGCAGTAAACATATTCTTGGTTCACACATAAATGTCTGTTCTGTGTATTATTTAACAGTGGATAACACAACGGAATGTTTTCGTTTCATCTTAAATGCATATATCCTTGGGAATGTTCACTATGACAATGACGTAACGTAGTAGCGGCTTAAGCGTACCTTTAAGATGACGTTCGTAACTACGCAAGTTCCTATTCCTTTGTACATTGGAAACAATACAATATGTTTAAGCTAAGCCAACTGCGTTGCTATTGTTCTTGGTGGCTACTGAGCACGGTCGTCCTTTCGGCACGGTTTGCCTATTGTTGGTAGTGTGTCTTGTTTACACCGATTTTTAGCTCAAGCTGGTGCTAGGAGGCGTTTGTTTCATTGACCATTGCAATACTGGCTTAGCGACAGAAATGAACAAGTGCAACAAAACCGCACTTGCAAATACATTGCAAGTGTGGTTTTATTGCACGTGTTCATTTTAAATGTATATATTTTGTGTACCAAAACAAAAGGTTTGGGGTATAAATAATCGTCACCCTATCCGTCTGTCTGTCCGCGATTTGCGTTAAATATTTCGGCTACCTACTATCTCCGCTACTGTAAGTCGGACTGGACTGGTTTGACACTTCATATACTTATTTGCCATCATCCATAGTTTCATTATGTCACACACTCATGCGGCCCCTGTGCCCCAGAGCAATGCCAGATGACGTAGACATGTTTCGTTAAAGTGTTTGCGAATTGTACATCATCCATTAGTGTTACTGATCTCTGCTTTTATCCCGTCAACACAGTGCGTATGTGCCGTGAAACACGGTGCCGTGAAACATTTTTGATATCATGTCAATACGACCTAATCACTGCGTATGAATATGTGCGGTTCGATTTTCCGATTTTGAGGATGCGGCTGTGGTTATTTGTAGTGTTGACGGGATAAATAGAATAGTAGGTTAGTGCCGTTCGTATGAATATGTGCGGTTCGATTTTCCGATTTTGAGGATGCGGCTGTGGTTATTTGTAGTGTTGACGGGATAAATAGAATAGTAGGTTAGTGCCGTGAATGGGAAAAATATATGGCGCGGCACGGAAACGGGATGGGCTCGGCAGAGCCTCGCCCATCCCGTTTCCTGAGCCTTGCCAGATATTTTTCCCATTCACGGCACTAACCTACTATTCTCTATTGTTTTGGTAGTCGTATTTTGGCGATTATGATGGAACTCTCGACTCTATCTTGTAATACTCTACAGGTCATGGGAACGCTGACCCCTAAAGATCACGTGGACGCTGTCCATCGGTTTGCAGAGGAACTGAAGAAACTTCAATTAACAATTGAGGAGCTCTCTATTATCAGAGTACTACTGCTAACTTTCACGGGTACGTAGAAGGGGGCATGTGACGTAATATTGGCTAAGTATATGTGTTTTGCAAATGATAATAGTTTCTTTGCGAGTTTCTTTGCGAGTTTATTTTCGAATGTGAATAGTTTCTTTGTGAATGATAATTTCTTTGTTAATGTTAATAGTTTCTTTGTGAATGATAATTTCTTTGTTAATGTTAATAGTTTCTTTGCGAATGTAAATAGTACTACCTCTAGAAGTAAGGAAAACGATGACATTGTATGCGCTGCAACAATCTCAAAGTTCTGGATTATATGTTGTATATACATATTACATTATACGGTAGTTGAACTATCAAGTTTCATGCAGCGTGCGTAGCCACGTATTTTCAAGAGGACGGCGTCAGTGACGTACACAAGCCCATTTATAATACAGTGGAACCTCTCTAAACCGGACCCTCCACCCGGTTTATAAAGGTTCCGCTATATTACATTCATCTAGTTTATCAGTAATGATACGAATGTCAGTACATTTTAACATCATAATGACTTCACATTTATTGGACATGGTTATCAAGTAAACTACGAATTTATGTGAAACTGAATGGTCCGCGATCTGACACAACCGGGCTTATTTGTGGTTGTGACTGGAGAATGGGGCTTATGGCATTTTTGACCATGGTAGCTCCTGATCAAGTAGCACACCCCTGATACTGATATATCTTGCTTGATAGAAGCATGCCGGATGTTTCATTGATTGAATGGCGTATGATTCATGTATGTTTACATGTTGCAATTGATTTGTGTTTAGACATGATTACGTATGGAAATAAAAACAGGAATGGTGAACAGTGCAGATCCTGATCAGACTGTGCGGATGCACAGTCTGATCAGGATCTACTCTGTTCGCAAAAACCAATAAGCCACATTTCTCCAGTCACAGCCACATTTCACGTCTGTGTAGATTGACCAACCCAAACACATGACACTGTTTACATGTAGGTTTCTCAAGTAATACACTGATGGCTTTGTATTAACGCACGTGTGATTCTTTTGCAGATCGCAGTACTTTGAAAGATCCAGCGAAAGTACAAGATATACACGATACGTTTTTGAACTGCCTACGTCAGCACCTGAATAGATCATATAGTAACCCAGG
Source organism: Conchocele bisecta (assembly GCA_029237695.1). Taxonomy (NCBI): domain Eukaryota; kingdom Metazoa; phylum Mollusca; class Bivalvia; order Lucinida; family Thyasiridae; genus Conchocele; species Conchocele bisecta. The sequence goes on from CM055266.1 coordinate 33,825,064, forward strand.
ACAGAGACTGACTAAAATTGTGGACAAGCTAGTGGCTGCGAGGAGTATCACGTATATGAACCACGCTGTTAATGAACAGTTTCTGAAAAACTGGGGTTTCCTCGTTCACGAATACCCCCTTTGGAGGGAGATGATGGCGTTTGATGACGGACAGACGGTGGAACAGTGTACAGTGTAATATCTGACCACAGTAGAAGTGCTATCTGATCGGCGGCAATTGTGATCGATAATGCCACAGTACCTCATTTTGTAGTTAACGTTGGCGCCAAAATATGAGGGTGTTTCATCTAGTCACTATTGTGTTATTTATCAAGCGGACATATGTACATATCCATAACTCGTTTAATTGCGACATCATGCATTTGTTCTGTAGTAGCCGCAGCTGGTACGACGTTCTGCTGGGGAAAACGTACAGTTTGCGTGGATGCTCTTAATTACGTTTCAGTACAGAGACGTCTCTTGAAAAAGGGACGTCTCTGTACCTAACCGGACTTTCGGTAATTTTCACAGCACAAATTCGTACCACCCGTCTATATATATTGTGTTGGAGCACCGAATGGCACATACACTGTTCCGGTCGTACATCTGTGTAGTGTTATATGTTGCAAAACGGCTGACGACCTGACAAAATAGGACTTACTTTTTTCTGTTCACGGTCTATTCTGAGGAGCCATCATAATTGTGCAATCTTTTAGCAGCCCGCATTTGCGGATGCACAAGGGATGTTTAATACTTAATAATTCCAGCACAAAAATATTTACACAATTCCCTAACATTTGATTGGCCCGAAGCAAGTCTCTGTCCAAAATTTATATCCCAGTAAACACCCACGCCGAACTACTTTCCGTAACCGTGAGGCGCAGTTAAAATAATTCTTAAGAAAACGGAAAATAAACACATTTTCTTGATGAATTTATTTCAAATGCTGGAATTATAAGGAATGAATGGCCTTTTTGTGGAATTTATCGGGGATATAAACGTGGAAAAGTCGCAGGAATACTGGACGAGGCCTTCCAGCCGTCGTCCAGTATTCCCGCGACTTTTCCAAGTTTATACCCCGATAAATTCCACAAAAAGGCCATTCATTCCTATAACAAAAGGCGAGAAACATAGACGCGGACTCTAACTGATCTAAGAAAGCTGGTTTTGTCAGGTCCAATGATTGATCTGTGTAAATATATTATGAATGTTAGTGAAATCCCTAGAGATTATTTATTTATCATTATATATAAGATAAAACCACATCCTTCGGCTTTATGTGCATCAGTAGTACCAGGGCCGTAGCGGCCACCACGGCAGCACGTGCATTATTTTGGCCTGTTTTTTTTGTTTTTTGTTGTTGTTTTTTTCGTCAGCTTCATGCTTTGAACATCCAATAACAACGCAATAAGGGTCTAAGTGGAAGGCTGCCGTGGCATTATTTTACACACCGCTACGGGCCTGATACTGTACGTGCATTATTCCAATGTGACATACTCAAGGTGTATAATCACGTGGACAACAACTACAAGTACTGAAACTTCCAGAATCCATCCGATTCAAAGTACGTATTCTTTTATAGTGTCCTTATTACGTAACGTATTTTGATGAAATATGGCGCATCAAACGCGTATGGTTAAGCTGCATTTGGTGGTCTCTGTACGTTGGCCCAAACTTATGTCTTTTTTGCGAAGAATCGATTTCCGTGTCTTCGCAAAAACGACATAAGTCTGTGCCGAACTCCCTGGACGACCAAATACAGCTCATGAAGACGCGTTTGCTGCGCCATATTTCATCAAAATCCGTTTCATATTAAGGAAAATATCAAATAATACTTACTTTGGAGTGGGCAAGATTTCAACACTTTCAGCCGCTGTTGTTGTTCATATAACCACGTGATCATGCACCTTGATACTGAAGACATAACTAATATATTGCATAACATGGGCTTTAGCAATCTTTGATAGCATGATATATGAAAATCATAATACACTAGTGGAATACATATGGGCCGCGCCATACTAAAACCGGGTTTAATGACAACGTCATGAAAAGCGGTAAACGACGTCGGAAAAACGACGTTTCAAATTGTCTAGCGTCGCCGTAAAAGTTCACAGTTTGCCCCCCCATTTACGTTTACTGGTGTCGGTTAACATTAAGTGTGAACAGAAAACGGAAAATGATAACTTACTGAAACTTTCACTAATATGAGACGCGATACCTTGTACCTAGGTACACATATTATGACGTCATGACTTGACGTCACGTACTTGTGACGTCATTGAACGTGAATACATGTTTGACGTTATGGCCATGGTGGCGTTTCAAAATGTTATGGCAAGGATACTTGCACGAGTTCCTCGCAGCATCAATGACATAGAAATGCTTCAGGCGCTGTACATTGTCGCCTAGCTGTCGTTCTTTGACACTTTTACTCTTTTTCGTCGGTTTTCCTTATGAATTCAAAATGGTCAACACATAATTTAACTGGCTACATATCAGCGAAGTCTTCGCTTACACTGCACTTTGATTCCTAAATAAGCTTAAATATGAACAACCTATTAATTGTATGCCAACGATATTACCATCTATTAGCTTGGTAAATTGAGACTTTTGAACAATTCTATCCAGTACTTAGCGAATGATATGCCATTTAATGCCACTCATTTTATCATAAATGGAGGTAGACACGCAGCTATCAAATGACATAAATATCCAGGGTTTGTATTGAATTTAAAATAAATGCATCAACATATTAATTGGAAATGTGATGGTCATAAACTTGCTTTTGAAGTCGAAAGTGCTTTTGTAGTATCAAATCATCAGTTTATCACTTGACTGCATAATCATGTATATCAGGCGATGGTAATGCGATCCTCATGAAAGACACACGGTGACAAGTATAAGGTATCACGCTACCAAATATGCCCGATGTCGTGTTTTGTCACAAAGTTAATGTTATAAGCGGCCTACTGCCTACTTTTATATATGTCGTCGCATACGAAATGTTAAATGATGTCGCTATTATTCCCCAAAATTATTTCAGACAGCAGCAAGCAACAGGGAAACGCCTGACTCTGCCTTATTGAAAATTATTCATACGAAATTACGTTTCTTGGGCCGCAATCCAAAATATGACGTTACATTAGCAACTGCAACACGAGCCATGCACATTATTTTCATACTTTGTCTGGGCCTAATGGAGACACTTGGCCAGGCTACGAGATATCCAAATTTGGTTGACATTCGATAAAAGATGACAAATCTATAGGACTTGAACGGATCAACACCACTTGTATACGCCGTTGATAAAAACGTCGTAATTTCGACGTCATTGATATAAAACGTCATATAAGTTTTTACCACGCGTCATAAAACTACTTCTAAAATGAAACATAATTCGGATACATTGATAATTTTGGCGGCATATGGCTTTTAAAAGATGTACAATTCAGAATACGCGAAAAAGTAAAAACTGAAAATGTTGTCATTAAGCCCGGTTTTCGCACGGGGCGGCTCATATGTAAATGAAATTTGTTACAGAAATCATCGGTAGGTGGTCAGTACAGTTTTCATTATATAGGATTCATTATTTAATTACACAATAAACAGGGCTCCAGATAAAGAATTAGTAATTGAGTAGTGTCGCTCCATCATTTCTGAAGCAATTGTTTGTTTGTTGTTTAACGGCCTATCAACAGCTAAGGTCATTTAAAGCCGGGTCAATGGGTTTAGTACTAAATCCCATATATTACCTGTACATGTACATGTTCAAGTACATGTACAAATGGGGGGGGGGAATCCCAAAATCAGAACTGAATATTTACAATCAACAAAACTATATATTCATGAAATCAGAATAATCCTGAGCTGATGCCAGGTCCTCGCCACACCAGAATCACTTGGCCCCTCCCAAAAGCAGTAGGATCAGTAATAATCTTACTACTTTTATAATGGACAATAACCGAATTCAACTCCCAGGTAACTAAAGATTCTGAAGCAATTGGGTATTTCAAAATTTTAATTGGGTAAAATAAAACCACACATCAACAGACAGCAATTATTGATTAGTTTACTTCGAAATGAAAACATGTCTTGACATTTCATTAGAATTGTCTCCTTGGAGACAATTCTAATGAAATACCAAGATGTGTTTTCTTAGAAAAAAAAAGCTATATTTGTGGTATATTTATTGTTTTCTGCAGCATGATAAAGGTACCATAAAATTTGTATTGCTTTTTGATACTCGCTAATTCTGATTTAAATTGGGTTTTTGGCAATTTTAATTGAGTATTTATGCAAATACACAGCTTATATGGAGCTCTGAATAAATATAATTTAACGCTTGGTATGATTGAATCTATGTTTATTAAACCCATTGCCTGATTTGATAATGAACTCGCCATATCCTCGTTTCATATTAACTATATAGACTCATTTAATAATGTATTAATTCATTACTCGTGAAGGATCCAATATTCAGTGTTAAGTCAGAACAGTATGATATTGGTAGAAATAATAACATATACTGATATGTGCATTATAATCGTCGTACATTTTTGTACATTAATATCTATTTGCTCTTTTAGTAAACAGTCGAACCTGTGCTAAAGATCATCTGGGAATATCAATTCCCTGTTTATAGCACCCACGCTCTTGCGTTCCCAATTACTCAATTACTACAAGTATACTACATAAATGACCCTGCAACTGAAAACCACCTGTGAACAAAGGCCAATCTGGCCTTTGTTCACAGGTGGTCTTCAGTTCAGTTCTCTTCCCATGGTTGGCCTTTATTCACAGGTTTGACTCTACATTATTTAATTATCTTCATTCTGTTACAAATAACGTACATTGGAATCCCTCTAAACCGAACACCCTTGAGATCCCGTTGTGTTTTATTTAGATCGGTTTCAATGTAATTTATGCCATTTTCCTGTCTGTTGATAAATGAAAGTGACATAAAGTGGCCATCGAGTGCTTAATTACAATGGAACCTCTCTAAACCGGACACCCTGGGGACCTCCCATGGTGTCCGGTTTAGAGAGGTTTCGCTGTATTTATAAAAAGTGTCAACAGATAACTTTACAAGTTGTGAAACAGGGGTCGAATGCCTTGAATGGTTCTAGCTGCTATCACAATATCAATGGAGTAATAATCACGGCTAAAAGTCGTGACAAATGTACACATACTGGTGAGTGACCTTTGACATATTTATGAATTTAGTTCAAACTACTTCAAGGTCAAAATGCATTTTTATGTATTCTTTCGTTACATTTAGCAGATCTGCGTACAAACTGCATTGTCATTTGTTTTTAACGGACCACATTACCAATGTTCTACCCCATTGATGGAAATGAATAAGTAGTTAAATTGTAATTCGATATGCCATATTTGTTATCTTAATTGCTTTTCGTAATTGATAAGAAACAATCAATTAGTACCTCTCTGCACTAGGTCGACGAAATGCTGTCTCCGCAGTATATGTTCTGTTAATCTGTTAAAGCACGCATGTAGCATACTATTAACACAACAAATACAACGCGTACCAGGTACATTTGGTATTATTTAGCATAGTCAAGACCAAGAACAACATTAAGGAAAATGAGATTACTCGTATGTATCGTGTATATTACATAGCTAAAATACAATTCATCTAAAAAAAAGCGCAGAATTGAAGACATTTGGATATTCAGATGCCATTTTAATAGTTTGCGGGACCTTATAAGTATCCTTATCCATATAAGTAGCCGATTTCACAAACATTGCTAAGCAAACTTATCTAGCTAAGTATACTTTGAGGGAGTACTCATTTATTTTTCCCGAAATACATTTCATATACAACTAACGACCGCATATATTTGATGATTATAAGTATGCAGAATTATTATACTGAATTTATTACATTATCACAGCCAAAATGGCTGTGATAATGTAATAAATTCAGTATAATAAAAATTAAATTTATCCGTAAATTTAAAATTTCTCCCTCAAAGTGTGCGATATATACTTTTTGGTGAAATAGGCTACATACCTGTTATTATTCACGTACACACAGTCAGTAAACTGGTTCCCATTTTGATACAATCGATGGACCACACACGGACAATAATTATCTTATTCCCTATATATGACTGCCACTGGACAATTGGGGCTTATGGGATTTGTGACCAGAGTCACTCCTGATCAAATATCACACTTCTGTAGTATGATAATAGTATATATATATTCCTTGTTAGAAGCATGACGTGTGTTTCATTGATGGAATGACGATCGGTGCAGATCCTGATCAGACTGTGCGGATGCACAGGCTGATCTGGATCTACACTGGTCGCAAAGTCCCATTTCTCCAGTCGCAGCCACATACACGTTTAACCCTTGCAGTGCTGGATTAATATATTTCCATCTCTTTCAGGTTTCTTATTTTCAATATTGTTGTAAATAAAAAGAAATTGCTTTGGCTTCTCACAAGAATCTTCTCCAGTGAGCATTAAAGTGACTGTGTCTCAGATGATGTCTCATATAGTCAATATGTGTGTTTGTTTTTTTTAAATAAATCAATCGCATCATTTTATTTCCAAAACACATACGTTATGTTGAAGTACATGCAATCATAACCTGTGATAGGCAAGGGGGGTAATTTGGCTTGGTATAATTTGGCATTATCTCTATACATGTATCAGTAAGGGAAGTTTGTAAACTATTTCTTTATTATTTGTTGTGCAATGATCATACGTACTATACCACATTTAAAAAGAAGTTTGGAGCTAGCTTAATGTTTATGTAGATTTAGCATTTCATACAGTCGGTGTGATAACAATGGCATACAGTGGGGTCAGCGTGTAAGTGCACACACGAATGAACACGACAGGTTGGTTCCAACCTGTCGTGTTCGTTCGTGTGTGCACTTACACGCCGACCCCACTGTAATTCATGTATAAACAAAATGTAAATATTTTTCTGCATTTTTTCTCATTTCGCATCAAAAGTGTATGTTGTTACCACTCAGTTGAACCGTCTCGGCGAGACGGTTCAACTGAGTGGTAACAACATACACTTTGGGTGGGTAGCGAACCAACCTGTCGTGTTCGTTCGTGTGTGCTGACCCCACTGTATCTCGTTCTCTGTATGTATCTTTGACAGATTGACAATACCGTAATAGACATGCGTTCATGTTTTATTATGTCATAATAAAATACATATTTATATATGCCGATCTTATATGGTGTCTTCTTCATTTCCTCACGTGCGGTTGTCGTCACGCTACAATGGAAAATATAACCAACAAGTCATATTTGTGGCTCTGACTGGAGAAATGGGGCTTATGTGGTTTTGCGACAAGTGTAGATCAAGATCGGCCTGTGAATCCGCACAGTCTGATCATGATCAGATCATGATCAGACTGTGCGGATTCACAGGTTCACCAATCCATCAATGAAATACCCGGCATGCTTCTAACAAGGAATATAAATTGTTATCAGGCTACGGGAGTTTGCTATTTGATCTGGAGCTACATATTCTGGTCAGAAATCCCATAAGCGCCATTTCTCTAGTCACAGCCACATTTACTGAAACTATTTAAAAACGCAACCAGGACGTATACATGTTATTGGACACCCTTGTGTGACCACCCATGTGACCGCAGTGTACCACGCGATTTTGATGTATCGATTCCGGGATTTTCAATAAATGATAGTTCGGGCGGTCTTGCCATTATACCGCTAATTATGAGTATTTCAACTTAACACTTCCGACGCTGTTGACGGAAATTGCCGTCTGCTGTTTTTCATTTTTGCTTTAATTCTTAGCAAAAAACTTGTTTTGACAGCACATGAGAATCGTCTCCACTGGAGATGATTCTCATGTGCTGTCAAAACCAGGTTTTTGTCGAGAAATATTGAAAATAAAACATTTCCAGCAGACGATTACATTTAATTCAGCTTAGTTAAAGCCAACACCAACTATTGATAAATAAATTGCAATGAATAGAAACAAAACTCATAGTTCATAAACAAAAACAGAATGTTATCCAATTAGACTGACACTCGTGTGGAGTTACACGTACCTTCCTAAAATACATATAAATATTACGTCTTAATGTGTGAACAGGTTCAAGGGTGTGCATGTCAGAGTGTCAATGTCATATTAAGGACAGCATGGATTTGTGATATTTGCGCACACGTAGGATGTATTGAATATTAAAGTTATCCTTCAAGGGATATAGAATTTATGACATACTTTAGAAACTCCGGACAACTTGTGTGCAAAAGTTCATTGTTGTGCAGATTAAAAGGTCAAGGTCATATTAAGGGCAGTACGGATGTGTGAATTGTTTCCACAAGTATGATGTATTGAAAAGTTAAAGTAATCCATCAAGGGTTATAGAAGTTGATAGAATTGAGAAACTCCGGCAAACTTCTTAATTTTTAAAAAAGTTCGAAGTTGTGAAGGTCAAAATATCAAGTCATATTAAGGGTAGCATGGATGTGTTGTATCTGTCCACAAGTATGCTGTGTTGAAATATTTAAGTGCTCCTTCAAGTGTTATAGAAGTTATGACAGGAATGAGAACTTCTTAATGCGTTAACAAGTTCAAAGCTGTGAAGGTCAAAAGGTCAAGGTCATATTGAGGGCAGCATGCATGTGTGGCAGTTGTCCACAAGTATGCTGTGTGGAAATATTTAAATTAAACCCTTAAGGGAAATATAAGTTATGACATAATTGAGAAACTCCGGCGAACGTTTTAATGTGCCGGACGGTCACACGCACACACAGTCCAAACACTATATGTATCCCGAGACCGGGGCCATAACAAATACATAAAGAAAAGAAAAAGCTCTTATCAGAAATTCCGACTGCCGAGTAACGGTAAAAAGCCTTCTATAGGTTTCACTGTAATTCCGATGTATGAGCACTGAAACACACGCATGTGTGCATTGCAATCATGAACACCAATAAACATCAGCGACAGTGAAACCGATCATAATTTAACACATCTATGTCGCAAGGTTGTTCGGTTTAAAGAGGTGTCACTGTATACCGATCGTCGGCAGTGGCAGATCTTGCGCTGCATGTCGCACATAGCATGGGAGTTAGGTGGGCATCCCTCCGCCGCCGGGTTGGAACAGTCAGCCGCAGACTTACATTCTACAAGGCGGGAAAACTGGTTAGGTACAATACCGAGACTGTCAACGTGATACAGCTTGGCACACCCGCTATACAAATATAATCATTTATTAATTATCAATTAACTGTTAGCGACGCGCGGCGGTAACAGTCTATTTTGATAATGTGCGGGGACGACGACTTTCATATCACGGCTGGCGGTGCGCATGCGCAGTATACTACGCGCGCCAGTAGGCTTCTCAATATGTAAACAAGAATATCAACATGTCGAAACGTCCAGGACGAAAATTGTATGAAACGGCGTCGGCCAAAAAAAAGGCGAAATGTCCGAGGGACATGCAGTACAGAGAGAGAGAGAGTGGTTAATATTGGCGATCAGATCACCAAATGGAAAGAGTTACGTGAAGATTTAGATTTGGACTCGAACCGAGATTTTTCTTCTCAACTTCCGATACTTCACTGCGCATGTCAAAGATGTGATATGATTGATCGTGTCACGTGACGCGTATTGGTAAAAATAGCACGAGGTCGGAAAATACTCTTTCTGGGCGCAATGTGAAGACAACAAAAACTTGTTTTGTGTACCACTCAGTGCAAAATGTCAATATTGACAAATTAATTTCCGTAACCCAACGGCTTCGGCTCGGAAGCGAGTCGATAAACTCCGGCTATCGGAATTCATCGGCCGCGAATCAGGGAGTTGAGCAGTTGACCCGAGCGTCTATCGGAAAATCGATCGGACTTTGAACACGCACCTGCTGTTTGTTTATCAACAAATATTGATATTTTCATCGACTACAAACTCATTTTTGTACCAAAATGAATGCAAACAGTTTCAAAGTGTGTGTAAATAGAAACCTGTTGGATTTATGTGTGGGAAAACCCAATAGGAGGCCAAATTCGGCAACTTGAGCCGTATAGGGGCTTTAAGGAAAATATCAAATAATACTTACTTTGGAGTGGGCGCGGCTTTCAACACTTTAAGCCATTGTTGTTGTTGTTGTAACCACGTGATCATGCACCTTGGTATATCGAGTAGACATATATCAAACCTGGGAATTCAATTTTGGTACACATGACATAATTTGCCATGCTCAATATATTGAGTAGGCCTATACCAAAACTAGGATTTGCATGTTACTGTACATGACATAAGTTGCCATGCCCGATTTATCAAATAGGCCTTTATCAAAACAAGGATTTTCAAGTTAGTGCACATGGTACCATTTTCCATGCTCAATATCCTATGTAGGCCTATGTGAAAACTCGGAATTTCAAGTTGCTGCATATGAAAAAAATTGACATATTCACTATATTGAACAGACCTATGTCGCAACTCGGAGTTTCAAGTGGTACACATGACACAATTTGACATACTCAATATATTAAGCCTGTCAAATTGTACCAGTACACGAACACTTGACAAACTCATTGAGAATTATTGAGGGTGTAACATCCAGCAACCGATCTGTGCTACGACCATTTATTCCATTTCACATACAGAAATGTGGCGTCACTGCAGACTGGGGTCAAGAGATATGTGCATGGCCCCTATAATTCCAGCACAACAATATTTACACAATTCCATAACATTTGATTGGCCCGTAGCAAGTCTCTGTCCAAAATTTATATCCCAGTAAACTCCCACGCCGAACTACTTTACGTAACCGTGAGGCGCAGTTAAAATAATTCTTAAGAAAACGGAAAATAAACACATTTTCTTGATGAATTTATTTCAAATGCTGGAATTATAAGGAATTAATGGCCTTTTTGTTGAATTTATCGGGGATATAAACTTGGAAAAGTCGCGGGAATACTGGACGAAGGCCTTCCGGCCTTCGTCCAGTATTCCCGCAACTTTTCCAAGTTTATACCCCGATAAATTCCACAAAAAGGCCATTCATTCCTATAGTAATTTCTGGTCAAATAGCACACTGCTTGTTACAAACATGGCGGGTGTTTCATCAACGTAATGGTGAACAGTGCGCATGCAGATCATGATCAGACTGTGCGCATCCATAGGCTGATCTCGATTTACTCTTGTCACAAGACCCATATGCCCCATTTCTCCATTGAAAGTCACATACGTGTATTAGTATTCCATTTGGTCTCTCGAATGTATCTTTGGAACAGACGAAGGCATGTATGTAGTTGTTTGCTGACAGCATTACTGCGCAATTTCTAGACAGTACATGGCAGACATGGCGTGTCGAGCTCAACGGTTGTCATTCTATTGCCCACAGAAGATGTATATTTAATCCATCATTACGACAGATGATTGCATGTAAATAGCAAATGTCGATTGTACGTAGAATTCTTTTTTTGTATTAATTCGTTCCCACGAAATAACAATTTGTTCCCTCAATTTAACAATTCGTTCCCTCAATTTAACGAACGAACGAACGAACGAATTGTTAATTCGAGGGAATGAATTGTTATATCGTGGGAATGAATTGTTAATTCGAGGGAACGAATTGTTAAACTGAGGGAACGAATTGTTATTTCATGGGAACGAATTAATACAAAAACAGATACATGTCCCCTGCGGGGCCCCGTACGATTGAGATCGGCGCATTGGTAATAAATAAACCGGCTGTCCGGTTAGCGCTATTGGTAACGATCGCGCATCTTGCCAATGCGGCCCTTATTCGATCCTCGACCGGGGCAGTATGTGAGACGGTATGGTGGTCGCCAGATCGGACATGTGGGTTTCCTCCGGGGTACTTTGGTTATATCCCACATTAAGGACATCAACACGAAAGCATTTGTATACGTGCCCTCGCGCTTGATTGCAATCATTGCAAAAATAGATGATGAAAACACGTTTTTAATTTATAATAATTCCAGCACAAAAATATTTACACAATTCCCTAACATTTGATTGGTCCGTAGCAAGTCTCTGTCCAAAGTTTATATCCCAGTAAACTCCATGCCGAACTGCTTTCCGTAACCGTCAAGCGCAGTTAAAATAATTCTTAAGAAAACGGAAAATAAACACATTTCTTGATGAATTATTTCAAATGCTGGAATTATAAGGAATGAATGGCCTTTTTGTTGAATTTATCGGGGATATAAACTTGGAAAAGTCGCGGGAATACTGGACGAGGCCTTCCGGCCTTCGTCCAGTATTCCCGCGACTTTTCTAAGTTTATACCCCGATAAATTCCACAAAAAGGCCATTCATTCCTATATTAATTAAACACCGAGGATCACGAACTGCACACATGGAATAAACCAGGAGCAATCGTGCAAAATACCTTTGTCGCACGAGCAGCATCCAACGAATCTGGCGGGTCCGGGTGCCGGCGCGTGCTCACAGAACGGTTCGTAGCCCGTGTCACACTTCATGTGCGAGTCGGCGCACGAATTGTTCCGCCCAAAACAATCAAACGCCGCCGCCGCAACTGGAAAATTAAAAAGCTGGGGCCGTGATTATACAATTGCCCGAGCCTCTGGTGCTGCAAACCGCACCAGTGTAAACTGTTTCACATCGTGGAATTTCATCAAATATATGTTTTGGGGATGGTGACTATTTTGGGGATGGTGACTATTTTTGTTATTGATAAAAATATAATATTTAAATATGTTTTAGATTTAATATGTTTAATAGCCGAAAGTCCGTCGGCAGCAAAACGTGGAACAGACAGTAGAGAGGTACAGTAGTTGGAGTGTAAATTATCAAAACAAGTACCATAATTATTGATCAATGATACTATTCCAGATTCGTGGACAGAAGGTCATATTATCCCGTTACATAAAAAAGGTAATGTAAATAATGTGGAAAATTATAGGGGTATAACACTTTTGAGTACACTGGGGAAATTATTCACGCGGGTATTAAACAATAGGCTATCCGCATGGGCAGAAGATTATCATGTCTACGTTGAAGCTCAAGCAGGGTTCAGAAAGGGAATGGGTACTAGAGACAACATTTTTATTTTACATGGTCTTATTTCGCACATAATCAACTCGGGTAAAAAGTTGTATTGTGCTTTCGTCGATTTTTCAAAAGCCTTTGATTATGTAGTGCGGGACAATTTGTGGTTAAAATTAATAAAGATGGGAGTTCGCGGTAAAATTTTGAATGTAATAAAATCCATGTACTGTAACGTTAAATCGAGGGTAAAGAACAATAAAATGCTAAGCGATGAATTTTCTTGCACCTTGGGCGTACGTCAAGGTGATTGTTTATCTCCCTTTTTATTCAGCATGTTTGTGAATGATCTTGAATTGGAATTTGAAACGGGTGGTTTGGAAGGAATTGATATTGGTATGCTAAAACTTTTTATACTTCTATATGCCGATGATATAGTCATATTCGCAAAATCAGAAAGTGGACTGCAAACTGGCCTGAACTTACTACACAAATATTGCATAAAATGGAAATTAAAGGTCAACACTGTAAAAACTAAGATACTCATTTTTCGTAAAGGGGGAACATTGCGAAGAAACTTAGAATTTTACTATTACAACGCCATCATTTAAATAGTGAATAAATTCACATATCTCGGTATAGTTTTTACTACAGGTGGATCTTTCACGGCAACACAATCGCTTTTATCTGGACAAGCTCAAAAATCTATTTTTAGGCTTAATAGATATTTATACAAATTCACTGATATTACAGTAATACACAGATTGCAATTATTTGACAAATTAATTTAGCCCATTCTAAATTATGGATCTGAAATTTGGGGTTTTGTAATGAGTAATCAAATTGAGCGTGTTCATTTGCAATTTTGTAAAAACTTACTAGGGGTGAAAAAATGTACTCAAAACGATTTTGTCTATGGTGAAGTTGGCAGAACTCCACTCCTTATTAGAAGATATATGATAATTATTAAGTATTGGTTTAAAATTATTCAGTCAGAACCCCATAAATGTATCAAACATATATATAATATGATGTTAGATGACATACAAACGTTTCCGAATAAACCAAATTGGGCATCACTTGTCAAAACAATGCTAGCACGCTATGGCTTTTTTCATGTTTGGCTAAGTCAGGGTGTCGGCAATATAGATGCGTTTTTATCAATGTTCAAGCAAAGATTAACTGACAACTATATACAAGAATGGCAAACACGTCTTAACGAATCTAGTCGTGCATTATTCTATCGCCAGGTATGCGACTTCAAACTTCAGTATTATTTGAAAGACATCACACTACCAAAATTTCGTAACGCTTTCTCGAGATTAAAAGTATCATCTCACCGCCTAGAGGTAGAAGCCGGTAGATGGAATAGAACTCCAATAGAAAACAGAAAATTCACATTATGCCATTGCTTAGAAGATGAATATCACTTTATTATAGAATGTAACATGTATCAGATATTAGAAAAACATATATAAATACTTATTATTGGAGGAGACCGAATATGATTAAGTTTATAGAACTAATAAAATCAGAAAATTCAAAAACTGTCAAAAATTTAGGCATGTATTTATATCAGGCGTTCAATATTAGAAACGAGAATTTATATTTACATAATTGAGATCATCTTCTCCCAACGCATCTAGTGATTATACACATACCAAACAGTATAATTTACCACGATATACGTGAATACTCATTTAACTCGATATGCTTGATATTTTACGTATATACTGATAATAGTGGTCAAATTATTGTCACACATAGTTATTACATAATTGTGGTCATATGCCTGACGTTTTGTATGTGAAAGAAATGAACTTAATTGTTTTGTCTGTGGTATTATGTAAGATGTAGTTGTGCAGTAAATTCAGCATGATTATAATGCCATTCTGAATCCCCAGCACAATTGTTGCATTCCACCACGGGTAATACACTTAAACGACTTTCTACTTATATTCACACCAGTCCTGCCGTTGTCTTTGTCACTTTGATATGTTTCGATTTATAGCATGCCATTTTCGTATTGCTTCATGGGCCATATGGCTTAAAGTGTTGTATTTTGAATAAACATCTCCCATATCTATAATAAAAAAGTAAATAATTGTATAATATATTATGATGTTCCTGAATCTGTCGTGTGGCACTGTACGACAAAAGCACGGTCCCTAATACAGAGTAACATACAAAGTGCACGGTCCCTAATACAGAGTAACATACAAAGTGCATGATCACGTCGTTATAACAACAACAACAGTGGCTGAAAGTGTTGAAATCTTGCCCACTCCAAAGTAAGTATTATTTGATATTTTCCTTAATATGAAACGGATTTTGATGAAATATGGCGCAGCAAACGCATCTTCATGCGATGTATTTGGTCAGGGAGTTCGGCACAGACTTATGTCGTCAAAGTTTTGCGTCTACCGACACGGAAATCGATTCTTCGCAAAAGCGACAGTTTGTGCCACAGTACACAGACCACCAAATGCAGCTTAACAAGACGCGTTTGATGCGCCATATTTCATCAAAATCGGTTACGTAATAAGGACAATATAAAATAATACGTACTTTGAAACGGATGGATTCTGGAAGTTTCAGTACTTGTTGTTGTTGTTAGTACCACGTGACCATACACCTTGACATATAACGCACCAAAATAGTGCAACAGCAATGCATGCCTCGCAAGAAACCTATACTAATGTATATGCAAGGAAATGACAAGAACACATTGACATACATTGTCAACACATTGACATACGCTACAAATGAGTAAGAGAGCAAGAATACACATTGGAAATTGTCACTCAGCAACAAGAGGTCAGTGGAATATGATGGCTAATGGACATAGACCCATTGTTCTACTGACCCCTTCTATTGTCTATGGCAAACCATCATGTTTATATCCGATGCCAGTGTACCATTACCTGTTCAACGTCAACGTTAGTATGTTTACTTGCAAGTACATTTCCGGCAACACCATAGATTCCAGAATAAACGTTGATACGTGATATTAATGAGGGATCGTAGCTAGTTATCTCCCTTTGAAATTATTTATAGAAATCCGGTCCAAATTATAATGTTTATGGCCTTATTACTTGTAAAAAGGGCGAATGTAGCAGGAATTGTTGTGAAAAGGAACCATTCTATTGTTTTTAACGATGTTTTTATCCAGATCATCCTACCAATCTGTGTAATCTGATCCAAGACTGCATTATTTGCCAGGTTGACAGTTTCACACACATAGATATTATCGCAACCAGTGTAGACGCAGATCAAACTGCACTGATCTGAGTCTACTCTGTTCGCAATATCAATGATTGTACTCAGTGTTCAGTAACAAATAAACGCTAAAATACCACATAGAACCGGATCTCTATAAATAGATTTGCAAAGGGAAATAACTAGCTACTGTCCCTCATTAGAGAATGCATACAGGGCGCCGTTTCACTAAACTTCGTACGACTACAAATTTAGGATCGTCTTGAAATTTCAATTGATGGATTTACATTTATTGAGCATAGGCTGCGAACGCAGCCTATGTTCAATAAATGTAAATCCAATAGTTGTTTACAAGAAAACATTGCTAATGTGAAATGTACAGACTATCATAATTTTGCACTTACGAACATTTTAGTCGTACGAAGTTTAGTGAAACGGGCCCCATGAACGTACCAATGACTGCGAAGAAAACTACGAACGTCTTCATGACTCGAGTGACGAAGGATATCTTGATGATAGCAGGGACGCGGTCTGTATTTATACGGCAAGGCTACTGTGTGTCATGTGAAATCGGTCCCGCTTACTCCTTAGACTGCTTAATTAAAATGTGTCGTCTGCTGTTATTTTTTATTTACCTTATTTTCTCATCACAAACATGATTTGACAACACTGTCAAACCATGTTTTAATTGAAAAAGAAGACAAAACATGAAACAACAGCAGACGACAATTATTGCATTGATGCAAGAGGATGGTTGACATTTCATTGTTCATCGCATGCAGAAAATGTGATGTTCGAATACTTAATTAGATATATTTAAATACTTCTAAAATGCTTAATAATTGGGATACATTGATACTATTTTTAATGGTAGATCAGTAGGCACAAATGGTTCTTTATATGAATTAAATAAGTGTATAAGTGTGTCACTATTCCACCAGTTCTAAAAATTACGAGTGCCCGCTATACAGATATAATCATTTAGTCATATTGATTTTACTGATAGTGACTCGCGGTGGTAACAGGCTCATGACATTTATTTAATTATTTATACTAATTAAATGCGTCACCTGCAACAATAATATTTTCAACAGATTATAAAATAATTAAAGATAATATCTCATGCTATATCTGCATATGTAAATAGTATCAGCTGATTGCATATCGACCTGTATAGATACATGCAATTTGTACATGAAATGGTGTTTAGAACAGCTCCATTTATTAAAGAATGCAAAAAAACACACACAAAAAAAACATTTTCGCTGCCATTTTGATTTTTTTTTGCAGTTGTGGAAGGAAATTGCGTCACTATCTCCCGTAATGTATATGCATATATTGATGGAAAACAATGTATATGTATTTCAACTTTATGAATGTCTGTAATCGCTCATAACAACACGCGAGTGGGGGGGTATTGCTGGCTCAAGGTCTAGTAGCTTAACCATTAGACCGCTATCTTATTGTTTTTGTCGTCTGCTGTTTATTTTCTATTTTCCATTTTTATCATCAAAAACATGCTTTGACAGAACTTTAGATATACAACATACTTTGACAGCACTTGGAAATGATTCTGAAGTGCTGTCAAAATATGTTTTTATTGAGAAATAAGACAATATATAAAAGCAACAGCGAATTGTTGTGAGTTGCGGTCTAAGGGTTAATGGTTTTAAATATCGCAGTAAGTAAGGAAGTAAGTAAGTAATTTGTTTATTATAGTGACATGTACCGGTATATAACGAAACAGGGAATATGTACAATATAATATTGGCGAAAACACCCGGCCCTATGGACCTATATGTCACTTTCCAAGTTTAGGTAACAAATGTATGTGAAATAAGTGGGGTACTAAGTGGACCAGTGAGCTTGCTTATACAGTAGGGCGACGTATAAAGTAAGTTACTGTAGTGGCATAGCTAGGCGCATATTATCTACAGTGTCTTTAATAAATCGCAGTGCATCATTTCCTTACATATATACTGAGCAAAACTAGAAACGTCCCTCCATGTTTAAGGAAAGATTCATCAAAAACCAAAAGGGTTACTTTTAAAAATCAAAATGGAAGAACAAGTTCATTCATTTCTGTATCAAAGCCAATAAATTGCATTTGGATATCTTGTTAAATATTCGAGAGATAACCGGCCAAGGGCGGTAGGGGTCAAAATCAAAAATCACAAAAACTCAGAAATGTGTTACTTAATGTTTAGAGATGGAATTTCAATAAGTAATGTGGCAAATTCAGTAAATCTCGTTAGTACCGAGTGTGGCCACCATTTGCATGAATGCATGCAATGATCCTACGCCGCATCGACGTGACGTAACGCAATACCAGTGCGTTGGGCAAATTCCTCCATTCCCGTTGTAACGCCCGTGTAAGATCGCGAACATTGTCAATCTGATGGTTAGCTCGTGCTTTGCGGCCCAGCTCATCCCATATGTGCTCAATGGGATTGAGATCCGGGGAGACCGCGGGCCATGACATGACGTCGACGTTGTTTTGCTGTAAGTATTGAGTGGTGACCCTGGCTACGTGAGGGCGGGCATTGTCGTGCATCAATGTCACACCAGGACCATGCTGACGGATAAATGGTAAGGCATGTGCATTTAGCACATCTGCAACATAACGTTGTGCATTGATGTTGCCCTGTACAACAACCAAATCTGTCTTCCGGTTTCCCATGATCCCACCCCAGACCATTACGCTCCATCCTCCAAACCTGTTCTTCTCAACAATGCAACAATCGGTGAATCTTTCATTTTTACGCCTGTATACCCGTAATCTTCCGTCAGCATGACTAACTGTGAACCGAGATTCATCGGTGAACAAAACTCGGTTCCAGTCAGCCCTTCTCCAGTTCAGATGACGTCGCGCCCATAACAGTCTGGCAGCACGGTGACGTTGGGTCATTATCTGACCAGTGTACGGCGGCGTGCCCGGATTGGTTGGGCGTTTACGACGCGTAACCGGTTGCGAATGGTCTGCCCTGAGACACCGTATCGCCTAGCAGTGACTGTTGCTGCCAATCGACGTTGACGTAAGTGCGTCAACGTAATGTAACGATCGGCTCTAGCCGTCGTTACACGAGGCCTACCAGGTCGCTGCAGGTCGTGAACAGCCCCAGTCTGCTGGTACCGGGCTGCAAGACGATCAATCGTCTTCCGACAGCAACCAAACCGAGGCGCGACCGCCCTGGCGGCCATCCCACCCGCAAGCATCCCAATTGCCTGATTTCGCTCGTTTTCGGAAAGCCGTAGCATATCGAAAACAGTGAAAAATTAAAAAAGTTTTTTAATTTTCCGAATAGCCCCTATCGCATGAATGGTACGACATGAACTGAATCACCTTATCGATGACAAGTATAGCGTGCACGTGCAAAAAGTGGAAATCAACGTTCCGGTCACTGGCCGCTATGTAAACCGTGTGTATCGGCTAAACTCTACACGATCGTATTCTGAACATCGCCACGGTTTAAAATACATGTACTTTGAACATGTGGTACATACATAGACAGAGCTACACCGGCTATAAAACAGGGACGTTTCTAGTTTTGTTGAGTATAGTTATACCTTATCTGTTTACAGTAATATGTGAAATATAACAGATTGTATACATCAGTAGTTACATTAGTATTGCAATGGGGGATCGTCACTAGTTATCTCCCGTTGGAATGCTTTGATATAACGACGGCACCTTGCATGTCGGGACCGACTGTTTAAGTCCCATCCGATAGGACTAGGCTAGCATGAAGGAAGTTGTCTTGCCCAATGACACGCCAAATCGACCATTTGCAGAGGTGGGAATCGAACCCTGGGTCTCCCGATCCGCAGTATAACGCTCTACCTACTGAGTTAATTCTGCCACCATGTTTTATAGAAATTCAGCCCAACTTATGTAGTTTAGGGCCGTATTGCTTCGAAAAAGTGCGACTGTATCATGAGTTGGTATGAAAAGGAACAAGTATAGTGAATTCGTCTATTGTCTGTTTCACGAAACGTGCCCAAATGTTACGGCCATATAAACAATGCAAAAACCATTTTTGTTTTGATAATATTAGATTTTATCAAAATTTAAGAATGAGGCTTCTTTTTATTTCGTGAAAGTTGGTCAAATATTGATTTTATTACGAAAAATGTATTTGTCTATGGGAATTTAACATGGGGGAAAAGGATGTGGAGGAACTGTTGGAGGAGTCAAAAAACTAAAAAAAAATTTATATTGACTCTGAAACCTGGCTATATAGCTTGGAAATGATCTAACCAAGAAAACAAAAGTTATATTTTGAAAATCGGTCCAGTATTTATGAAATTCAAAAAAAAATCCCCATGTTAAATCATCATAGACATCTTCACTCACTCTGTGAATATGTCTATGGGGATTTAACATGGGGAAATTGTTTTTTCGCAATAAATTCAATGTCTGCCCAAATTTCACGAAATAAAAAGAAGGCTCATTCTTAAATTTTCCTTTAATTTAATATTTATATCGAACAAAATAATGTTTTTGAATTGTTTATATAGCCGTAAAATTTGGGCAGCTTTCGTGAAACAGACAGTAGTTCATCCAGATCATCCTACATATATGCGCAATCTCATCCGGGGCTAAATTACTTGCCAGTTTTATATTTTCACACTTATTAAGTTTATTGCCAACAGTGTAGACTAAGATCAGACTGATCCTGGTCGACTCTGTTCGAAAAACGAATAGCGTGTGGTATTCTACGCAGCCCCGCAGGGGACATGGATTTTTTTTACTTATTCGTTCCCACGAAATAACAATTCGTTCCCTCAATTTAACAATTCGTTCCCACGAATTAACAATTCGTTCCCACGAAATGACAATTCGTTCCCACGAAATGACAATTCATTCTCTCAATTTAACAATTCGTTCCCTCGAATTAACACTTATTTCCCCTGATATATCAATTCGTTCCCACGATACAACAATTCGAATTATTAAATTGTGGGAACGACTTGTAATTCGTGGGAACGAATTGTTAAATTGAGGGAACGAATTGTTATTTCGTGGGAACGAATTAATAAAGAAATAAATTCTTCGTCCCCTGCGGGGCTCCGTACTATTCAGTAAGAACTCGCGCTGAAATCGCCAATATACATGTGACCTCTTGATGACCTCTTCGATACGAGCTATCTTCACATAATTTCGTGACATTATTTTAGCATATACTTAGCGGATAAGCAATGCCGGTATGTGTTCCGCTATACTAGGACGAAACAATGTTTATGATGTCTACGACCAGTGTGCACTACAAACCGCGGCATAATATGTGAAATTCAAAGAGCTCCAGATAAGTTGTGTGTTTAAAGGAGATATAACAAGAGATCTGGTTTCGAGATACGCTTGTGTATTAATAATTTATATATCAAATAAAACAAATTTCACAATAATCCGACCAGTATGTGCCGTTTATTAGAGCGCTGATATAAATGTATGGGACACTAGCTGTACTGTAAAAATATGAGAGTTTGAAGTTTGAAGTTTGTTTATTGAATAATATAGGCCACCGGCCCACAATATAACATGGTGAAATACACATTAGAGGAGTGATACACCGTCTTACAGTACATGTATGTCTAACAATGTAGACAAGCATTATACGAGCAAGCACATGTATACTAGTGCACATTAGAGGAGTGATACACCGTCTTACAGTACATGTATGTCTAACAATGTAGACAAGCATTATACGAGCAAGCACATGTATACTAGTGCACATCGTACTCAGCTTGTATAATGGATTGTCTTTTCTCCAATGCTAGAAATATAAACTTAGCAATGTTGTGAATATGTGGTATATGTGAACTCGCCATCATTCTATTAAACGAATCATGATTATGGTTTCTAATAGTTTCGAAATTTAAAAACTGTAGGCGTAGTTGTTCATAAGAGCTACATTCTACAAAGAAATGGTATTCGGTCTCAACCACATGTATATTATTGTGTCGACAAATTGGACAATGCCGTAAATTCCTGTCAATGCCAATATGACGACCAGTTTCAATTAGTAAATTATGAGTTGAGCATCTGAACTTAGCTAGCGCTTGTTTATACGGAAACGATAAGTCTACAGATAAATAGGTTTCAGGTGTTAGTGCGGATTTGAACCCACTATATGTATCTGCTTTACTAGTTGTTTGTAATAAATCATGCCATTTCTGTGTATAACAGTCCGAGATTCTCTGCTTAAAAACATCGAGAAAATAATCTAGGTCGCCTACATCTTGTGAAAGCCAAATGTAACCGAATCCAAACGAATACAGGAGTAATCTAATACTAGTAGCCCAAGTTTTGCGGCCACTATCGTCCAACTGCTTGAGCATAATATAACATTGACGCGGATATCTGTCACGATCCATTCGTAAAATAGTCAACCAATATTTGATGCATCGTGGCATATATGTAGTACAGAGTGGTAAACGGCCACATTCACCGTATGCAAATACATTTGCCGTCTGCTGGGGTAATCCACAATATTGTTTACAAAAAGCTATGTGGACCCTTTCAATACGTTCAATGCATTGAAACCCCCATAATTCGGCACCGTAACAAAGAATCGGTTTCACCATCGAATCGAATAATTTAAAAATATCAGCATGGTGAAATTGTCCAAATGAGCGCTGATATCGAAATATGCATGCTATTGACTTTTGTGCTTGTTTAGATGCATATTCGTGTGTTTTCGACCATACTAGTTTTGGCGTCATGTACATACCTAAATATTTATAATATGACACAGTTTCAATTGGGTTGTGTCTATAATACCATTTTTCATAGCTACGCAAAATATCACCATTTCTAAAAACAATTATTTTAGTTTTATTTAGGTTAATTTTCATATTTACTGCATCACAAAATTTTGAAATACAATCAATTTTTCTCTATAATTGGATGGCGGTTTCACTAAAACTAGAAACATCATCAGCATACATCAATGCAAGTAGGTCACATATATCTTCTGTCACAAATATACCTCTATCAAATGTACTTCGTAAGTAAGCAACAAGATCATTTATAAAAAGACAAAATATAACCGGGTTACATATACAACCCTGGCGCGTGCCGATATTACACAAAAAGAAGTCAGATAACTCATTTCCAACAGGTACACACGATTTTAACTTGTTGTACATTGATTGAAAGACTGTCAAAATTTTGCCATCAATCGACTTTCTTTGCAGAGCATTCCATAATATATTGTGTTGTATTGAATCAAATGCCTTTGAAAAATCGATAAATATGCAATAAAACCGACCACGTGGTCTTGATAGGTATTTTTGTGTGATAGACATCAGGGAGAAGATGTTATCGACAGTAGAATTATTTTTTTACGAAAACCTGCCTGAGATTCATCTAATATGACATTGTCATTACACCAAGATTGTAGTCTATTATTTAGAATACAAGTAAACATCTTACAGAGACCATTAATTAACGAAATACCTCTATAATTCCCTGGGTCTGACTTGAGACCAGCTTTATGAATAGGAGTTATAATACTTTCACACCACATATCTGGAATGTTTCCACTAGTAAATATGTCATTGAAAAGTCTAAGTAGATATGGAACAATCAGTGTAGTAGTACTCTTGTAAAATGCAATACCGACTCCATCCGGCCCGGATGCCCGGTTAGCATGTACCTGATTTATAGCACGTACTATCTCAGATTCTGTAATGCTTCCATTTAAATCATCATTCGAAACATCAACATGAATATTCGATAAAGTATCATCAGGGGTATATGGTTGCGATGCATGAGGTTGGTTTAATAATGATCCAAAATAGTCAATCCATTTGGAGCATGGTATATGCTTGTCATCGGATGACGACTTGGAAACGGATTTTTTAATCAAATTCCAAAACTCTTTAGGCCTATTCCTCGCATTTACGAGCTTATTCCTGTTAGTTTTATTATAAAGAGCTTTACAATTTCTGCACATTGACTTAAATATATTCCGTGCATGTTTGTATAGCTCCAAATCAGCCATGTCATTTGATGCTCTAAATTGTCTTAACAATTGAAACTTTGTACGTTTAGCAATGAGAATGACCTAGTTATAAACTATACATACTGAAATGCGACAGTGGGTGACAAAATGGACATACTGTGCAATTTTCAACAGCTGTAGGATACCAGTCTGTAGTCTGTATATACATGTATTTAATTTACATCGTCAGGTTACAAGCTATGTTTTCCCCGATAGTACTTGTATATAATGCTAAATCAGACGAACAACAGAGTAGACACTTATCAGAGCGGCCAGGTACATATATGGATCTGGTGCTATGCTGGTCAAACTGTCATAACGTCATTCCTGTAGGCCATTGTCCACTTACAATGAAACAATGCAGTACATGGGGTCAATTAAGGAAAGCCAAATGCCCGGGGTGATAGCAGTGGGAAAGTCAATATAATTGCCACGGGGGTTGGTGTGGGGTGTTGTTTGAAGATTGTGTCAACATCCGCTGTACTTATCAGAGCGATTAATTGCCCCGCCAATGGTCCCTGCCACCGGGCACTGCGACTGAGAATGTGCAATAAGCCAAACACAACACGGGGCTTATAGGGCGTTTGCGACCAGTGTAGATCCAATTCAGCCTGTGCATCCGCAGTCTGAACAGGATCTGCACTTTTCGGCATTCCTTCAATATAACACATTAACATGCAATCTAGATCGTATTTAGACTATAGGAGTGTTATATTTGATTAGGATCTATACTGGTCACAAACCCCATTTCTCATCGACATTTGGCATTTCAAGTCGAAACATTTTCTATTTATTTGAAACAAGTCAGTAGGCAAATAGATTAGTAATAGTAAAGAATTTACTGTCCATGTGGAAATTGAATATATCAGTTTAATTCTTTTTATCTGTCAAAGAACAAAATATGTGATTAAGTTATATTTTAATATTCGAAAACAGTATTTGCGGAAAAATAAGCGAGTAGACATTCAAGTTACACAATTTTAGTCCTGAAATATAACATTAATCCATGTGTAAAAACAAAAACATTATGATTGACAGCCAAAATGGCTGTGATAATGTAATAAATTCAGTATAATAAAAATTAATAAATTTATCCTAAAATTGAAAATTTCTCCCTCAAAGTATACTTTGCTAGAAAAGTATACTTTGCAATGTTGGTGAAATAGGCTACAGAATAGTAGTAGACCAGACATTGCAGCCTGTAAATCACTCTACAGAACCTGTATACATTCAAATATTCCGGTTTCCTCCAATTTCAGGATCTACATGGTTGACATTAATGATTTGGTTCCAAGACTACATGTATTAAAACAGCCCTACTACACTGATCAGTATGTTCCACTGTTAGCAGTATTGTTCTACTGTTATACTGCCAATAGTATCGCCAATCAATGTGAAATGGAACACAATGTGTTTCGGAACACCACCGGATATAATGCATAGCGCGTTTGATTTCACGAATTTTTCGATTGGATATCTCTGGAAAACACAGAATTTCATTCACCACTCATTCATCCTTTTGATCAGTTTGTATGCTACTCAAGTTTTTGTTTTTAAACAAAGCAACTGGGATGTGTACAATTTTAGCATACACAGCTTATGGCATAATGGTGATTTAAAGTAACATTGTCTGAATAATATATGCAACATACCACTGATTATGTAAAAAAAACAATGTGACGAACACTGTTGTAGTCAGCGACTAAAAAGAGGAACGTGTATCGACCGTATCGACATGCCAGCATGGACAAGGCATACACAAATGAAATAAGCAAAGGAATGCATCAAAATAATTATAGAAACATTTTTAAGAATATATTGTAATATTTATATAAACCCATTAACATGTTTAAGTTGATTTGATATGTTGAATACTGGTAAGTTTTTATCTGAATTGAATAGTTTTCTTACTTTATTGATTTATTTTGTTTGAAATTAGCTGTTCCATTGAATGAAGGAATTAGCATATATAGGTCGTTAGGTGTTCCGAACCTAATTGATCTAGGCTACTGTTATACTGCCAACCGTACTGTTCTACTGCCAGCATTACTGTTCTACTGCCAGAAGTACTGCTCTACTGTCAGCACTTGGTCCTAATTAAGTATTCTTAGGATCCAGTTCAGCTGTAGTGTTCTTACAATCCAAAAAAAACAACCATCCTTTTGACGTAACACATGACCCATTATGTTATGCTACTTGGAGTACTGCTGTGTTGTTCTACTTCCACCAGTACTGCTCTACTGCTCACTCCAAACTTCCTAAAGTACTGCTCTTCTTTCGTCATCTGAATGGTGTCGCTAAAAAATCAGCGCGGGATTATCATCATCATTTCAACCACCAACAACAACAACAAACAAAACAACATTAACTGGTCTTGCGTCAGGTTAAAATTGCCATATATTTTCAAATTGGTAACTGAATTTAATTTGTGTGGTTGATCCAACTTCGCAAATATGTAAGTTATTGTTCCTGTCGTTTAAATAGACTGTCTTACTCGTGTTTCTTGACAAATACAATATGTGAATTGGTTTAACCAGTAACTCGGACAGGCCCATGGGCCATATGTCGGTATCTTCACAATTTGAACATGGTTTCATCCAAAAGATTCAGGATATGAAGTCCATGTGAATAAATTAATTTTTATGACCAGCCACTGAATCAGTGGGGGGGCATATAGTGTTACCGGCATCCATACGTCGCGTACATTCGTCTCAAAACCTTAGGCTTAAGAACGCTCGGGTAAATGTCTTATAATTTCTGTTTCCTTCCACGGATCTAGTTGATATTTCAGACACGAATTGCTCTAATTGTCCTCTACTGCCTTGCGACAAATCTATGATCGTCCCACCCCTGTTAAGCCCAGGGTCAAGGTCACATACTTGTAGACATAGCACTATGACTTTACTACCGTCTATTGCAAAGTAAATAATAAATGATAAAAGTCAGATAATGAAAAATAGAAGTTAAACATGATATAGAGACATGGCATGTTAGTCTAACATACTTGGTGCGTTTGATACCTTTACGCTCGGTTAAATGTCTTATAATTTATGTTTCTGTGGTAGGGATGGGGGTGTGGCTCCCTGTCGGGAATGTACTTCGCGTTGTGGTATAAGATGTTATCCACTGATTATCCCTACCCTAGGCACCTGATCATTCCCAGGTTCTGATTTTGGGATGTATCGTCGGGAATGGGGGTGTTGTAGTTGATTGTTAAGGGTGAAGGGTGACTTGAGTGGGACTGAAATATGCTAAGTCAGTAAGTGCTAAGTGAGACGCGAAATGATCACCATGTATGCCACTAACACTGGATAGCACCAGTTTATAATCACTGTGGTCAGGTGTGACTGAATTGTGACTGGGGACTGGGCTGTGCCTGAATGGGACTAAGAAACCCCGGAGGACTATACATGTATATGTGACTCTCGGACACAATTGCAACTATCACTCAGGATTGTCCCAGGTATGGGAAAATCTGGCTTGATTTATTTACGCCAGAGGGCCAGTGTTAAAAAGGAAAAGCAAATTGATTATATTTCAATTATTTATCATTTGTACTGTTTCACAATAGTGTATTTAAATCAGACTAGTACAGTAATATAGACAGGAGTAGTAGTTAACTGTTGGAGAAATTACAATCTAGGGAATGTTGGAATTAGCGAGTTATTAGTGGTTTGGTGTATTTGAACCTTCCACATGACTGGCAGTGTATTTGAACCTGGCAGTGTACGGTATTTGAACTTCCCCCAATTCTGGCAAAGTTGATCTGCGGACTAGTAACGAAAATCGAGAGCTTTTATACCCGAACACAGGATTAACCCCGAATGACCTCTGTCGGCCGAAATTGGCTGGGACGAACCGTTTGATTGGTAAGTCACAGATAATTTCATCCAATCAGATTCATTCAAGTCCGGATCTCCGAACTGTCAAGACTGTGTTTATTTGGCTTTGTAAAACCATGTGTTTACAATAGATAATGGTGTTTAAACCACATAAAAGGTCAATGTCATCGATAAATATCGATGGATTTACAGAATATAGACTTTAATGCTTCTGCTAACACTAAACATAGCGGAAACAGGTAATTATTTAGTGAGAATTTGTCTTTGCTAAATCCCGAATTAGTTCGGATCCGACAAAAATTTAATTCTACCACATTTCCTTGCGCGGATCTTGTTGTTATTTCACAAACGCATTGCTCTAATGGTCCTCTACCACTCTGTGACAAATCCACGATCGTCCCGCCCCCGCTAAGCCCAGGGTCAAGGTCGCATACTTGGTGCGTTCGAAACCTTAATGCTCGGGTAAATGTCTTATAATTTCTGTTTCATTTCATGGATCTGCTTGATATTTCACACAAGCATTGATTTAATGGTCCTCTACCGCCCTGTGACAAATCCACAATCGTCCTGCCCCCGCTAAGCTTAGGGTCAAGGTCACATACTTGATGCATTCGAAACCTTAACGCTCAGGTAAATGCATTCTAATTTCTGTTTACTTACATGGATCTGCTTGATATTTCACACACGCATTGCTCTAATGGTCGTCTACCGCACTGTGACAAATCCATGATCGTCCTGCCCCTGCTAAGCCCAGGGTCAAGGTCACATACTTGGTGAATTCCAAACTCTGGGTAAGTGTCTTATAATGTCTGCTTCCTTGCATGGATCTGCTTGATATTTCACACACCCATTGCTGTGATGGTCTGCTTCTCTGGCCATCTGTGTTTTCAAATGTGCCTCGTTTTCTTTGCTTGCCAGCGGGGGAATTCGACAGGCCACATTTCTAGTTTAAATAAATTCCCTCTGTGCTGGTTAATGGAATAATCTGAAAATGAATGAAGAAAAATCCATTCCATTTAATTAGGGGTGAACAAGTGAAATTAATAACTGCTACGTACAATGTTACTTCGCTAAGAATGGTGAAGGGAGCAAGTCAGTAAGTTGACTGAAACCGTGGAAAACATTGATACGGAAGCTTAAAACAGACAATGTATCCGCATTCCCATGACATAGCATCGGGTTCCCACACAATAGGATCTTGTTCCCGTGAGATAGCATGTGGTTCCCATGAGAGAGCATTTTGTTCCCACGACATAACATCTCATTCCCACAAAATAGGATCTCATTCCCACAAAATAGTCAGCCAATCAGAAGGTAGCACCATTGTGAAGATGGTGGAGTAATATCTGCTATTCTATTGGCTGATTATGTCGTTTGAACGAGGTACTATCTCTTGGGAACGAGATGCTATGTCATGGTAACAAGATAGCTATCTCATGAGATAAAAAAAATGCACATGTCCCTTTTAAGCTGCATTACCTTGCTCATGGGGTGATCAAATGATTTAATTTATTCTTGACTTCTATTTGTAGTGTGTCATGTCAGACTGCGACCAGGGGGGTGCGACAACACCCATCAAACAGGAAGGAAAGAAGAAAAAGGAAAAACAACAGAAGCCAGGTGATTGGATATTAGTGACTGCGATTGGAGAAATGGCATTTATGGCCCATTTAGCTCTGAACTGTGTCCAGTGACCGGATAATTGGTGCTCATCATATGTGTGGCCAGTCTAGCTAGTAATGGTGCTTATGGCATGTCTGGCCAGTCCAGCTTCTGTAGCCGATTTCATCAAAACTGCAAAGTATACTTAACTAGCAAAGTATACTTTGAGGGAGAAATTTTCAATTTAATGTAAATTTATGAATATTTATTATACGAATTTATTACATTATCACAGCAATTTTGGCTGTGATAATGTAATAAATTCAGTACAATACTTCTACATACGTTTAATCATCAAATATATGCAGTCGTTAGTTCTATATGACATAATGCATTTCGAGATTAATAAATGATTACTCCCTGAAAGTATACTTTGCTAGATAAGTATGCTTTGCAATTTTGATGAAATTGGCTACTGATCTGTAATTATAATCAGAGGAACAGCTCTTAACCCTTACAGTGCTGAATTTAAAATTTGTCGTCTGCTGTTTATTTTTTATTTTCCATTTTTCTTATCCAAAACATGTGTTGGCAGCACTTTACAATCATTTCTAATGGAAATGATTCTAAAATGCTGCCAAACCATCTTTTTATTTAGAGCAAATACAAAATAAGAAACAACAGCAGCCGACAGTTTTCGGTTCCTACCTTCTAAGGGTTAAATGGCATTTATGGCCATTCTAGCTCTTGATCTGTAACCGTGACTGAATAAATGCTGCTTATGACATTTTTGGCCATAAGCTGGAGAAATGGGGCCTACGTGTTTTGTGACCAGTGTAGATCCAGATCAGGCTGTGCATCCGCATAGATTTGTAACTAAGGAGTAATGTACTCCTTGGTTTCATTTATTAGTCACACAGCTGATAAATTCTCTGGAGCTCTGAATATAAATATATCACAATAATTCCAGCACAAAAATATTTACATTTGATTGGCCCGTAGCAAGTCTCTGTCCAAGAACTACTTTCCGTAACCGTGAGACGCAGTTAAAATAATTCTTAAGAAAACGGAAAATAAACACATTTTCTTGATGAATTTATTTCAAATGCTGGAATTATAAGGAATGAATGGCCTTTTTGTTGAATTTATCGGGGATATAAACTTGGAAAAGTCGCGGGAATACTGGACGAGGCCCGGCCTTCGTCCAGTATTCCTGCGACTTTTCCAAGTTTGTACCCCGATAAATTCCACAAAAACGCCATTCATTCCTACAATAACATACTGCAGTTTTCAAAGTGTCCAGGTGGGTGGCAGGTGGGAGCATGCTATGGGTAATTTAACGATCGGGGTTCATCCGTACCGGTATCCCGAACGGAGACCTGGTTTGGCTCTCACATACGTCTTTGGCACTTTTGTATGTGCTAGTTATACCCTCCGCAATGAGTTGTGGGGGGTATACTGGAGTCAGGTTGTCCATCCGTCCGTGCATCCGTCCGTGCATCCATAAACTTAACATCAGAGAAATATTGTTATAACTTCTATTTCCTTCATCTAAAATGTTTAATATTTCACACATGCATTCCTGTAAGGCTCTACTACCATACTGTGCCAAATCCACGACCGTCCAACCCCCGCTGATCCCAATGTCAAGGTCAAATACTTAGTCTCTTTACAAAACTTAACATCAGAGAAATAAGTTATCACTTCTATTTCCTTGATTGAAAATTCTTAATATTTCACTTGTGCATTCCTCTAAGGTTGTACTATCATGCTGTGACAAATCTACGACCGTCCAACCCCCGCTGATCCCAAGGTCAAGGTCACATACTTAGTCTCTTTACAAAACTTAACATCAGAGAAATATGTTATAACTTCTATTTCTTTCATCAAAAATTCTTAATATTTCATGCATGCATTCCTCTAAGGCTCTACTATCATGCTGTGACAAATTCCCGCTGATCTCGAGGTACTTAGTCTCTTTACAATACTTAATATCTGAGAAATCGGTTATAACTTCTATTTCCTTGCTCGGATCTGCTTCACATTTCACACACGCATTGCTCCAATGGACCTCTACCACCCTGTGACAAATTCACGTTCATGCCGCTCCCGCTGAGCCCAGAGTCAAGGTCACAAGCCCACAAACTTGGACATTTTTACGTATTTTAGGGGTACCTGGGCCCACGCGGGGGGTATTCTGTAAGCCTCGCTTACTGACCAATCTAGTTGAATCTGGTTATACACCTAATGTGAGAATTACGATGATTTGTAATCCTATTACTTTTAGGGGAAGTGGCCAAGTGACTGGTGTGGTATGGACCTGGCACCAGGTTAGGGTTATTCTAATTTCAGGACTGAATAAAAGAAATTTGATGTAAATATTCTGTTCTGATTTTGGGATTTTCCACCCAATGCAGTAGGTTAAGTACGGGATGATCCGATCTAAGCCATTGGCCCGTCCTTAAATTACCTTAGCTGTTGATAGGCCATTAAACACCAATAAATAAAATAAAAGTGTCCATTTTAGTGAGGTTCTTCTGTACGTCACCTATGTCAACCTTCAGGGCCCCGGCTTTAAATGACCGTATCTGTTGATAGGTCATTAACAAGCAATCAATCAATCAACCTTCAGGTAAATCCCCGACTCGGAAAGATAAAAAGAAAGGTGAGAATCCAAAAGGAAAGGGAGCCGGTGGTTCCTCATCCGGTGCCCAGCCTAGCAAGGCAGAACATGCTGGTTCCTCTACAGAGGCTGGTGCCCAGTTCAGTAAGGCTGAGTTGAAGAAACTACGACGAGAGAAACAGGTAGGCTGCAATCACTTACATGATACAGAGCTCCAGATAAGTTTT
This sequence comes from Conchocele bisecta, assembly GCA_029237695.1. NCBI lineage: Eukaryota > Metazoa > Mollusca > Bivalvia > Lucinida > Thyasiridae > Conchocele > Conchocele bisecta. The sequence continues at coordinate 33,857,561 of CM055266.1, forward strand.
GTATCTAAAGAGTATTATACCCCATATTTCAAATTCAATGTGTATTTTACTTTTACAAAATGTATTATTGATTTTCTTCCTTATTAGCTCGCCTGCACGAAGTGCATAAGAGCTTATGGCATACCCCCGGCGTCGTCGGCATCGCCGTCCACAAACTTAAAGTTGGGGTAAATGTCTTATAACTTCTGTTTCCTTTCATGGAACGCCTTGATATTTCATACATGCATTCCTCAGATGACCCTCTATCATGCTGTAGCAAATCCACGACTCACCACCCAACCCTTACCCCAAGGTCAAGGTCACAAACCTAGCACATTCATAAACGTAACGTTGGGGTAAATGTTGTGTAACTTCTGTTTATTTACAGCGAATACCTTCATATTTCATACATGCATTCATCTGATCAAACTCTATCGTACTATAGCAAATCCATGACCCACCTCCCACCCCTTTCCGCAAGGTCAAGGTCACAAACTTAGCACATTCATAAACTTAAAAATAACGTTGGGGTAAATGTCTTATAACATCTGTTTCCTTTCATGGAACGCCTTGATATTTCAAACATGCATTCATCTGATGATACTCTATTGTGCTATAGCAAATCCATGACCCACCCCTTGCCCCACGGTCAAGGTCACAAACTTAGCACATTCATAAACTTAACGTTGGGGTAAATGTCTTATAACATCTGTTTCCTTTCATGGAACACCTTGATATTTCATACATGCATTCCTCAGATGACCCTCTATCATGCTGTAGCAAATCCACAACCCACCACCCAACCCTTACCTCAAGGTCAAGGTCACAAACTTAGCATGTTCATAAACTTAACTTTGGTGTAAATGTTGTGTAACTTCTGTTTCGGTACAGGGAACGCTTTGATATTTCATACATGCATTCATCTGATGATACTCTATTGTGCTACAGCAAATCCACCCCCAGCACCCCTTTCCCCAAGATCAACATCATAAACTTCACGTTGGAGTAAATGTATTTTTAGCTCACCTGAGCGAAGCTCATGTGAGCTATTGTTACCGCAATGTGTCCGTCGTCTATGAACATTTTCAAACGTCTTCTCCTCGTTAACCATTGGGCCTATAGTCACCAAACTTCATGGTCATGGTCCTTAGGTTGGGGGATTACAAAATTTGTTAAAATGACGTCATTACATAATCCAAGATGGCCGCCATCTAAAAATAGCACAAATTCTTCAAAAATCTGCTTCTCAAGAACCGCCAACCGAATTTCGACAAAACATTGTAGGAACGATCGATGTACAATGCTCTTTCAAATTTGTTAAAATGGTGACCCCGGGGTCAAAAATGGGCGTGGCCCATTGGGTCAAATTGGGGTCAAATTTTATTTTTGACCGAATATTGTCATGTTATATACCACAAATCGAAGGTATCAACGAGGCGATCACTCTGATGCATTTTTTGTTGAAATCGGATGGTTATGTCATCCAAGATGGCCACCGAAAGGTCAAAAGGTCGTTCTTTTATTAGAGATTTCAAAATTCTTCTTCACATGAACCGCTTGGCCCATGGTAGCCAAACTTAAATGTTATGGTCCATGGGTGAAGCCTTTTCAGATTTGTTAAAATGGAGGTCATCGCTTATCCAAGATGGCCGTCGTCTAAAAATAGCATAAATTCTTAAAAAAATCTTCTTCTCATGAACCGCTAGCTGGATTTCGACGAAACTTGGTAGGAATGATCGATGTACAATGCTCTTTCAAAGTTGTTAAAATGGTGACCCTGGAGTCAAAAATGGGTGTGGCCCGTGGGGTCAAATTGGGGTCAAATTTTATTTTTGACTGAATATGGTCATGTCTATATCAAGTCGAAGGTATCAAAGAGGCGATTGCTCTGGTGCATTTTTTGTCGAAATTGGGTGGTCATGTTAACCAAGATGGCCGCTGAAAGGTTAAAAGGTCGTTCTTTTATTAGAGATTTCAAAATTCTTCTTCACACGAAACGCTTGGCCCATGGTGGCCAAACTTTACAGTTATGGTCCATGGGTGAAGCCTTTTCAGATTTGTTAAAATGGAGGTCGTCGCTAATCCAAGATGGCCGTCGTCTAAAAATAGCACAAATTCTTAAAAAATCTTCTTCTTATGAACCACCAGCCGGATTTCGATGAAACTTGGTAGGAATGATCGATGTACAATGCTCTTTCAAAGTTGTTAAAATGGTGACACCTGGGTAAAAAATGGGCGTGGCCCGTGGGGTCAAATTTTATTTTTGACCAAATATGGTCGTGTCATATATCAAATTGAAGGTATCGATGAGGTGATTGCTCTGGTGCAATATTTGTCGGAATCGGATGATTATGTCATCCATGATGGCCTCCAAAAGGTCCATTTATTCACGATTTTGAACGTCTTTTTCTCAGGAACCACATGGCCGATGCTGGCCAAACTTCATAGTAGTTATGATCCTTGGGTGAAGCATTTTCAGATTTGGTCATCGCTTAATCCAAGATGACCGCCATCTAAAAATAGCACAATTTTTTTAAAACACATGAACTCAATGTCACATTCTCCACTGGTGTTCATGGAGTCAGGTGAGCGAATTAGGGCCATCATGGCCCTCTTGTTTATCAATTGTTCCCTATTTAATAATGAAGAAAATCAATAATCCATTTGTGAAAATAAAGTATGTATTTAATTTGAAATACTCTTTAGACACACAGCTTATCTAGAGCTCTGATAGTGTGTACTTGATTTGGTCCTTTCGCTAAACAAATGAGTGTAGTGAACCAAGTTTGTTTAGTGGAGGGACCCAATCACAAGCACATTATTCCACGATAATCAGCTCATCTGGTTGAATAATAATTTTATTACATCTCGCACATGTTTTAGAAAAACAGCAAATCAAGCGTAAAAAAATGGCCACAAGTTGTGCAAATTAAATTCAGGTGGCTGACTTTAGTGATGGTGATTGTTACCACAAATCAGAGTTTGTGTTCGAGAGAATTATTTGATTGGTCAAAGAAAACACTATATTGTAATGTATGTTTTCATACGATTTCACATGAAAAGCTCATATACAATTGATACAAAGTGAGGCAATTCCCATGTAAAATCTTCATTTTTATTTCATACGCAAATCATATGAATTTCATATGCATTCATATGTTTTTCATATGCGTTTTCCACATGACTTTCACATCGAATGTGACACTGTCTACTATGTTGGGGGGCATCCATGTTAGATGAACACATAGTCTGGTTGTAACCAGTCGGGGAACCGAAGCGAAAACGAGGCAAAGAAAGGAGGAGATCCCAAGGAGACGATGCCTCGGGTGCCAGACAGTATCAATCACTCGCTCTTTCAATTGTCCCCGGAATGTTGCTGGGACGTTAAATCCATTCACTTTCACTTTTTGTCCCCGGATGTATATGTTGTGACCACTGATTTGAACCTGCTCTCAGTATACATGTTTATCAAGGCAAGGTGAAGAACCCAATTGGTTTTCAGTGACCTTGTTGACTGTCCTACCTCGACGGGTGTATATTGTGACTTTCGGCACTCTTGTTCCAAATAAATTAGGCATCCCTATCGTTGATACAGGAACAGCAATGAGTGGAGAAGAACAAGGCAAATGAAGGAGAAGCCCTCAAGAAGGAAACAATACCCAGGGTGCTTGAGTAAATCAATCACTCGCTCAATTTCATTTCTCCTCAGATGTATCGGGATGGGTTGTGGCCTAGGGGTTAGAACACCTGACTTCAAATCCGGAGGTTGTTGGTTCAAACCTCGCCTTAGGCATCAAAAATACTTTCATGTATTTCCATTCCACTGGTCTGTTGGATGAGACTTTAAACTGTGATCCCGTCTCTATATGACCTTAGCTGTTGCTGGGACGTTAAACCCATTCACTTTCTGACCAATCATAACAACGATAATCAGTCTTTTCCAAATACAGGAACAACAACGAGCAGAGAAGAACAAGGCAAAGGATGGTGGAGGCCCCAAGAAAGAGACAATGCCCAGGGTGCTAGAGATTATCAATCATTCGCTCAAGTTCATTACTCCTCGGATGTATATGTTGTGACCACTCATTTGAACCGTCTCAATGAGACGGTTCATATGGTGGTCACAACATATACCTCTGACCAGGCATAAGAAAGAAAATCAGGTTTTTCCGAATACAGGAACAGGAACGAGCGGCGAAGAACAAGGCAAAGGATGGTGGAGCTCCGAAGAAGGAGACAATGCCTAGGGTGCCAGACAGTATCAAGGCCGACGTTGCCGAGACACAGAAAAAGGTGGCCAAGAAACTGGAGAAACAACAGATCCCCAAACGGACGTCGGCGCAGCGGAAGGTGCGGCTGTTTAACCATTTGCAGCAGTATGAGCGAGAGGTCTCGCTGACACAGTCCATGCAGTGAGTCACGTTTTTACTGACACAGTCCATGCAGTGAGTCACGTTTTTACTGACACAGTCCATGCAGTGAGTCACGGTTTTATGTATTTTACTCCTTAAAAAAAATCAGAGACGAACATCTCGAACAAAAAAAATATAAAATTCTTAAAACAATCCGCCCTCCCGTTTCACATTCTGCAAACCCTGTGTCTGAGAACCAAAGTACTTATTTTGTATGGTCTAAGGCTTAACAGGCCCGTACGCAGAGGGGGTGTGACGGGTGCGCACGCACCCCCCTTAACCCTTTCACTCTTAACCCGCAGGCATGCATAGTGGTATTGGCAAACAGTGTAGATCCAGATGAGCCGGCTCGTAACGAGCCGTCTCATCAGGATCTGCACTTTTTGCAATTAATTTTCACAATTTTGAGAACAAAAACACCCCATGTTCATAAATGGACTGGTCTGAAAATCAGTTTGTGATGATTTAGATTGGTCGCAAAATTAACAAAAATCAAAATCCATTCCAGTTGCTTAGGGGTGAAAGGGTTAATCTGCCGAGGTCTGTCCGTGGGTGTGCAAAAACAATGTTTAGCTCTTCGCGCCGTCGATAACGCACCCCCCTAAAATAATTATTGCGTACGGGCCTGCTTAGGCCATAAAAAAATAAGTACTTTGATTCTCAGACACTGGCTTTGCGGAATGTGAAACGGAAGGGTGGATTGTTTTAAAAGAATTATATTTTTTCGTTTGATATGTTCGTCTCTGATTTTTTTCAAATTACCCATATATGCAGCTGGCAACCTGAAAAAAAATGCTTGACGAGCAGAGATTATTCAGACACGGCGATATCTGAGAATCAAAGAACTTTTTGTATGGCCTTATCTGTGGCAGTGACTGAAGAAATGGGGATTACATGATTTGTGACCAGTGTAGTGTATAGTCAAATGGCACACTTGTGTAGCATGATAACAATCTGTATTGCTTGTTAGAAGCATAACAGGTGTTTCATTGATGGAATGGCGAGCAGTGCACAGGGCTCCAGATAAAAAATTAGTAATTGAGTATTGTCACTCCATCATTTCTGAAGCAATTGGGTATTTCAAAATTTTAATTGGGTAAAATAAAATCGCACTACTGTTTACACATCAGCAGACAGCAATTATTGAATAGTTTGCTTCGAAATTAAAACATGTCTTGGCATTTCATTAGAATTGTCTCCTTGGAGACAATTCTAATGAAATACCAAAATGTGTTTTCATGGAAAATAAGAAAAATATGCTGTATTTATGGTCTGTTTATTGCATGATAAACGTACCACATAATTTGTATTAATGTTTGATACTCGCTACTTCTGATTTCAATTGGGTTTTTGGAAATTTAATTGGGTATTTAAGCAAATACGCAGCTTATCTGGAGCCCTGAGTGCAGATCCATAAGCTCCATTTCTCTAGTCACAGCCATATATACACAACCAATCTGAACCATCCATTAAACCGCTAGTGAAAATACAACATTTTCTTTTGTTTCAAGCAGTAGTTTACACAAATGTAAGGTTTCACAATGTGCAGCCATCGGTAAAAGTTTTTGCCATGGCATGAGAGAACTGTTTGAACCCCAAGGCTGTAGGCCGCAGGTTCAAACAGTTCCAGAGTGCCACGGCAAACATTTGCCCATGGCAGGACATGTTCGACTGTCGGAAATATCATGCAATTTCTGCATATATGCTGTACTTTCGTTACTTTGATAATCTGCTCTATTCAAACAGCTGATTTACACATACATATTCCGGGGCTGCAGCCACATCAATTTCAAAATTTCAGTGCGACCGTTGTGAACTGTTGTTCTGGTGACGTAATGGTGCGTTCTTTTAACGTCATGAGATACAAGCATTACGTAGGTGTTGGCTTGGCTCCGGAATGAGCATTGTCTACAGACATGGTCAAACAGCATGCGCTGTACATTTGAACACGGCTATGAGCATTGTCAAACAGCGGCAGTCATGTAACAATATAATGGTGAATTACACCACTCGTTTCTAGATATATAATGTTACAATAACATGGTTCCAATATAATTTATTTTGGACATATCCTCTGAATTGTAAGACATGCTTTTTTTGCTACATGGCTTATGTTAATGAAGCTTGGTCACAGCTTATTTATACCCCCCGCAACGAGGGTATACTGGAGTCACTGTAAGGCTCTACTATCATGCTGTGCCAAATCCACGACCATCCAACCACCGCTGATCCCAAGGTCAAGGTCAAATACTTAGTCTCTTTACAAAACTTAACATCAGAGAAATAGGTTATAACTTCTACTTCCTTCATTGAAAATTCTTAATATTTCACTCGTGCATTCCTCTAAGGTTGTACTATCATGCTGTGACAAATTCACGACCGCCCAGCCACCGCTGATCCCAAGGTGAAGGTCACATACTTCGTCTCTTTACAAAACTTAACATCAGAGAAATATGTTATAACTTCTATTTCTTTCATCAAAAATTCTTAATATTTCATGCATGCATGCTCTACTATCATGCTGTGACAAATCCCCGCTGATCTCGAGGTCAAGGTCACATACTTAGTCTCTTCACAAAACTTAACATCAGCGAAATCGGTTATAACTTCTATTTCCTTGCTCGGATCTGCTTCATATTTCACACACGCATTGCTCCAATGGACCTCTACCACCCTGTGACAAATTCACGTTCGTGCCGCTCCCGCTAAGCCAGAGTCAAGGTCACAAGCCCACACACTTGATTTTTGTTTACATATTTAGGGGTACCTGGGCCCACGCGGGGGGGGGTGGGGGGTATTCCATAAGCCTCGCTTACTGACCAATCTAGTTGTTGTAGCCCTCGCCACAACTCACTCAAACATCTACTATTTAATGTTATGCTCTTAAATCTTGGTTAACATTCATGTTTTAAGTATGTTTTGCCAATGTTAACCCTTAGACCGCTATCTTAATTTTTTTGTCGTCTGCTGTTTATTTTCCATTTTTATCATCAAAAACATGTTTTGACAGCACTTTAGAATAATGTACAACATGCTTTGACCACTTCAGAATCATTTCCATTGGAAATGATTCCCAAATTCTGTCGAACCATGTTGAGAAATAAGGCAAGGTATAAAAACAACAGCAGACGACAATTGTTGTGAGTAGCAGTCTAAGGGTTAATGAAACTTGGTCAATATAATGGGAGTCTCTGCAACCTTTCTCTAGTGATTTTAGTTGCACAATTAATGTATATAATACTGACTGGCATTTGCAACGCTAGTTATTTTCAGTATTATAAGCGTGAAATTTCCGTTCAATGTTCACGAAATGTCAGCAATGTTTATGCGTCTGTGTGTCACAGGTTTTCGTGTAGTGGAATGCACCCTGCCATCATCCGACTGGGGTTACAGTACGCCGAGGGTGTAATCAGCGGCTCCAACGCCCGCTGTATAGCCCTGCTCGCAGCCATGAAACAGGTACATTTCTTTATGGATGAGGTGGGTGGCTGGTAGGAGCATGCAATGGGTATTTTAACAATCGAAATTCATCCTTACCGGAATCCCAACCGGAGGCCTGGTTTGGCCCTCATGTACATATTTGTATGTAAGAGTTGAATCTGGTTATACCCCCTAAAATGTTAAGGAAACACAGTTATCGACCCTGATATCATTGTGGAAATTTACATCTGATATAAAATGTATAATGATGCCAATCAATACGTGGGATAATGGTAAATGAATTTTTATTTTACAGAAAATGTCTCAGATGATGTCTCTGATATAAAGAACATTTTTTGCCTGCTGAGTGGGCATGTACCTTTAACTCTTTACATGCTAGCAGTGAAAATATCATCCAACAAATTGTGAGTACCCGGTGTGTTTCTTATTTCTCTCTGTAAATATGTCTTGGAGTTTCATTAGAATTGCGTCCTCTGGACTCGATTCTAATGAAATTCCAAGGCATATTCATGATATTTACCGACAGAAAAATAAGAGAAAATATAAAGAATTATCGTCTACTACTTTTGAACTATTTATAGCCCACATATTTCTCAACATGCAAAGAGTTAAACCTTAGAATCGCTATCTTATTTTTTTTGTCGTCTTCTGTTTATTTTTTATTTTCCATTTTTATTATCAAAAACAAGCTTTGACAGCACTTTAGAATAATTTCCAACATGCTTTGACAGCACTTCAGAATCATTTCCATTGGAAATGATTCTGAAGTGCTGTCAAAACATGTTTTTATTGAGAAATAAGGCAAGATATAAAAGGAACAGCAGACGACAATTGTTGTAAGTAGCGGTCTAAGGGTTAATATGCACTACATTGTCAATAACGGCACAGTATTGACCAACAACATCGCTGTTCCGTGAATTGCAACAAAATGACTTAAAGCAAGGTGATTCTTCATTTTAACACCATATTTGTCCATTATTATTTATTTAAACTGGCAGAATATGCAATGTAAATATTTATAATAAAACCATGGGTTGCTGTGTCTACTGTGGTACTCAAACTATTTGGTCACATTAAAGTTTTCAAGGAATCCTGACGCTATGCACTTTAAACATGCCAAATGTTTTACTTACCACAGTAAACGCAACAGCCCATGGCTTTATTCCTTAAATATGTACAAGGAATTGGTTTTATCCCGTCAACACAGTGCGTATGTGCCGTGAAACACAGTACCGTGAAACATTTTTGATATCCAGTCAATACTATTTTTTGCATTTTACAGCCATTTGTAGGTGTTGACAGGATAAATAGTATAGTAGGTTAGTGCCGTGAATGGGAAAACATATCTGGCGCAGCACGGAAGCGGGATGTGCTCGGCAGAGCCTCGCCCATCCCGTTTCCTGAGCCTTACCAGCTATGTTTTCCCATTCACGGCACTAACCTACTATTCTCTATTTAATATGGGCCCCTGACAGAAAAAAAGGTGATCTTTCTACAGTATGTTTGCAGTGAGGCAGGATCCAGTAGCCGATTTCATCAAAATTGCAAAGTATACTTATCTAGCAAAGTATACTTTGAGGGAGTAATCATTTATTTTTCCCAAAATACATTATTTCATATAGAACGAACCGTTGCATATATTTGATGATTAAAAGTATGCAGAATTATTATACTGAATGTATTACATTATCACAGCCAAATTGGCTGTGATAATGTAATAAATTCAGTATAATACAAAATAATAAATTTATCCCAAAATTGAAAATTTCTCCCTCAAAGTATACTTTGCTAGAAAAGTATACTTTGCAATGTTGGTGAAATGGGTTACTGATCAGTATGCTCATCCACAGTCAGATCTGGGGGCCGTTTCACTAAACTTTGTACAACTAAAATGTTTGTAAGTGCAACATTATGATTGTCTGTAAATTTCACATTAACAATGTACAGTGCAAAATTATGTTTGTCTGTAAATTTCACATTAACAATGTTTTCTTGTAAACAATGTTCAAGAAATTGAAATGCATCAATTGAAATTTCCAGACGATCCTAAATTTCCACTGACAAACATTTTAGTCGTACAAAGTTCAGTGAAGCGGCCCCCAGTCAGACACTGAAAGAGCCCAATTGCCATCACAAATATTGGATGCTAATCCAAATTTGTAAAACCAATTCCTTGTACATATTTAAGGAATAAAACCATGGGCTGTTGCGTTCACTGTGGTATGTAAAACCAATTCCTTGTACATATTTAAGGAATAAAACCATGGGCTGTTGCATTCACTGTGGTATGTAAAACCAATTCCTTTACATATTTAAGGAATAAAACCATGGGCTGTTGCGTTCACTGTGGTATGTAAAACCAATTCCTTGTACATATTTAAGGAATAAAACCATGGGCTGTTGCGTTCACTGTGGTATGTAAAACCAATTCCTTGTACATATTTAAGGAATACCATGGGCTGTTACATTCACTGTGGTATGTAAAACCAATTCCTTGTACATATTTAAGGAATAAAACCATGGGCTGTTGCGTTCACTGTGGTATGTACAACCAATTCCTTGTACATATTTAAGGAATAAAACCATGGGCTGTTGCGTCACTGTGGTATGTAAAACCAATTCCTTGTACATATTTAAGGAATAAAACCATGGGCTGTTGCGTTCACTGTGGTATGTAAAACCAATTCCTTGTACATATTTAAGGAATAAAACCATGGGCTGTTGCGTTCACTGTGGTATGTAAAACCAATTCCTTGTACATATTTAAGGAATAAAATAAAAACCATGGGCTGTTGCGTTCACTGTGGTATGTAAAAAACCAATTCCTTGTACATATTTAAGGAATAAAACCATGGGCTGTTGCATTCACTGTGGTATGTAAAACCAATTCCTTGTACATATTTAAGGAATAAAACCATGGGCTGTTGCGTTCACTGTGGTATGTACAACCAATTCCTTGTACATATTTAAGGAATAAAACCATGGGCTGTTGCGTTCACTGTGGTATGTAAAACCAATTCCTTGTACATATTTAAGGAATAAAACCATGGGCTGTTGCGTTCACTGTGGTATGGTAAACATTTGGCATGTTTAAAGTGCATAAATATATGTATGAGAAGCGCCATGCGATTTTGTAACTGGACAGTCTGATCACGATCTGCACTGTTCGCCATTCCGTCAATGTAATACCTTTTAACAAACGATATAGATCATTGTCATGCTACACAAGTGTGCCCCTTAATCAGGAGCTACGCTACACTGGTCACAAATCCCGTAAGCCCCATTTCACCAGTCACAGCCACAAAACGCGACTCACTGCATGGACTGTGTCAGCTTCTAAGAAGCGGTATAGATCGTTATGCGATTTTGTACCTAAGAACATGTGCGATATCTCGTGAAAAATATTCACAAACACTATTTTCCGTAAATGACGTTGAAAGAAGACAAAAAAATCATAGCAAATGCTGAATACTATTCCACCTTTGCTATGAGAATTTCATCATCTTTCGACATCGTTTACAGAAAATATCACATTTTCTGTAAATATATTTCATGAAAAATCACACATGTTTTTAGGTAATAAATCGCATGGCGTGTCTCATATGATCATGATCAAGCATTCTTACAATGGTCATATCGTCTCGTTTGTCAGCCGAAATTTCTCAAATAATATCTAATCAGGGCTCCAGATAAGGTGCGTATTGGTGTATTTTACGCAATTATTTTAGCTGAATACGCATTGATTATCAAAAGTGGGAGTACAAAATACACACAGCAATGTGAAAATACGCATTGATTTTCAAATTGAGTAGTGAAAATACTGTCATAAAGTTGAAAATTCACTTAGTTGAGCTGCAAAAAGCAAACAGTGTTTGCTATTTACAGCTCAAATAAGTGAATGTTTAAATTTGTTATACTTTTTATCATTTGTTCCCTATTTAGTAATGAAGACAATTAATAATCCATTTGTAAAAGTAAATACGCAATGATTTTGAAATCAGGGGGTATTGTACGCTTTAGACACAAAGCTTATCTGGAGCTCTGATCTAATAACTTGTCACAATCAAGCAGTTTCTGCTTAACTTGGCCTTTATTCATCGAGGACAGGTGTTGAGCTTGTGTAACCTAACAAGACATTGTATTTAAGGTGATTACTGATTACTCCACACCACCTAAGGAGGAGCTGTGTCGAGACCTTACAACCAAGATCAAGCCATACATAAGGTTTGCTTATTAACCAATTGAAACTGGAGGGACAGCGACAATATGGCTGGAAATTCCTGACCAGTTTTACATTCGTTCAGCCCGATTATTAATTTTCAGCAAAAACTAAGAATGAACCTGCTTTATATTTCTTGACATTTGGTCAGATATTGACTTTATTGCAAAAATGCATGGGATAAAAAGGAACTGAAGAAAAGCATGAAGAAAGTCCAAATATGAATTTTGTTGTTGTTGTTGTTGATCCTTTTGCTAATCTTCTGCTAGCTTTGTGCTTCGTAATCTCAGGATGCTCTACACTAGGTGCTTTAAATGTAAACTCTTGTGACGCATGCGTGAAGTAGGGAATAAAATATTATTGAAACCTCCCTGTACCCTTAAGGAATCTCAGGAATGCCATGATTAACTCATCTCTGCCGTAGTCACTTATCTCCTCTACATTCCCTGTATATACTTTAAGATTCAGGGCATCACACAGTATCTCCTCATTTCTTGTAATTGATGTCACTTCTCTATTCAGTAATTCTCTTTGTCGCGAATATTGGTCAATGTCATGTAGGAAATGCCCAATTGTTTCTGGGACGTTGCAGACTTCGCACATTCTTGTTTGATTTTGTTTGATCACTGCCATATGTGCGTTAAGCTTCGTGTGACCACTCAGCAGTTTCTCAAGTGCCTCAAGTTTCTCTCTTCTTGGAATAAGCTAGAAGGATGAACAGAGCTGCAAAACTGATTTCCATCGGACATCAAACTGATGAAAGAATTCAGTTCTTACTGTCAGACTCGTTTCTTAAATCTTACATGCAATGGATGAAAACTGGTTTGTATCATAACCCTCTATCTACATTTCTTTGAAACCTGCAGTGGAGCATCAATACTCCATTATCAATCAATCAGTTGATGAGCAGGGCTCCAGATAAGGAATCAGTAATTGAGTATTGTCACTCCATCATTTCTGAAGCAATTGGGTATTAATTGGTTAAAATGAAATCACTACCTTTTACACATCAACAGACCACAATTATTGAATAGTTTGGTTCACAATAAAACATGTCTTGGCATTTCATTAGAATTGTCTCCTTGGAGACAATTCTAATGAAATACCAAGATGTGTTTTCATGGAAAATAAGGAAAATAAGCTATATTTGTGGTCTGTTTATTGTTTTCTGCAGCATGATACAGGTACCACAAATTTTCGTTACTTGTGATTTCAATTGGGTTTTTGGCAATTTTAATTTCATATTTAAGCAAATACGCAGCTTATCTGAAACATTGGATGAGTACATTGTTATGCTATCGTAACAATAGTTGTAGGGGGCATATAGTGTTTACCCTGTCGATTCTCTTCATACTCCGTATACATCCCAACCATCAAGTGCAGGAGTGCGTAACTTAGTTGCGAAGGTAACTCTTGCAATCTACTCACGTACGGGAGTAATTGCAAGAGTTACCGTTCGCAACTAGGGTGTTGTCCTATTTTCGAGCTCTTCGAAATGCACTTTCCTGTGTTTTACAGCATTTAAATTCAGACTCCAACTGGTGGTAAACTGTGATCTATGTAAACTCCGTGGCTGAACGGGGGGGGGCTGCAACCTCGAAACCCCCCCCCCCCACCCCATCCAGATCCGCCCCTGTATAAGCAGCTCCATCAACCAATCAGTCAATCAAATACTCAATCAGTCAATCAATACCCTGTTATTACATTGATACATATTGGTGGCTGTGATTGGAGAAATGAGGCTTATGGGCTGTGACTGGAGAAATTGGGCTTATGAGTCTTTGCGACCAGTGCAGATCCAGATCAGCCTGTGCATCCGCACAGTCTGATCAGGATCTGCACTGTTCGCCATTCCGTCAATGAAACACCTGTCATGCTTCTAACAATCGATATAGATCATTATCATGCTACACACATGTGCCCTTTGATCAGGAGCTACGCTACACTGGTTACAAATCCCTGTAAGCCCCATTTCACCAGTCACAGCCACAGATAAGGAGTAAAATTCATAAAAACGTGACTCACAGCATGGACTGTGTCAGCTTCTAACAAGCGGTATAGATTGTTATCAGGCTACATGAGTGTGCTGTTTGATAATAAACTACACTGGTTACAAGTCCTGTAAGCCCCAATCAATCAATCAATCAATACCCCATTATTACATTGTCAGAGTATATTTACACTGTCCTTGAATTCATAATGGAAACGCCTATTCAATGTATTGCGTTCATATCCCAGTACATTTCATTAGCTCCACATGACGTCGCATGACGTTCATTCGTTAAAGTTTGTTTGGCGTCATTAGATTACATGATGTTCATCGTCTTGTCGATAAAGTCACGATATTGACCGGCAACGTCGCTGTTCCATGAATTGCGACAAAACAACGTAAAATAATTCCTAATTTTTACGCTGTATATGGTTATTTACATCTTTGAAACTATCCGAAAATGCAGTGTAAATATAAGTAATAGAACCATGGGCAGTTGCGTTTACTGTATTATGAACAACAGTTGGTCTGTTTAAAGCACTTTAAACAGACCAACTGTTGTTCATATAGAGAATATTAGTATAGTGTCATGAACGTGAATAAATATCTGTCGAGGCTGAGAAATCAGGATGGGCGAGGCTTGCCGAGCACATCCTGATTTCGAGCCGAGTCAGATATTTATTCACGTTCATGACACTATAATAATATTCTATTTATCCCGTTAACCACATCAAAGTTGTTCAAATGTCTCTAAAAATGCATTTGTGGCCTCATAAGTTTGTCTTCTGAAGCGACAAGATTATCGTGTTACGTCATTCACATAATGACGTAACGTCATACATAATGACGTATCTACTAGACGTGAACGAGAAAAAATACACGTACCTGCTTTTCACGTCTAGTAGCGACATAGTTGACGGGATAAAATACAGTAAACGCAACAGCCCATGGTTTTATTCCTTAAATATACAGTGTTTGGAGATGTAAATCAGATGTAAATCCACTGTAAATCAGACATGTGAGCACTTCATGACATATGCTAGTGGTTTGCGATCATGAAAAGTCATTGTAACCCGATATACATAACAGTGAAACACATCTAAGTTAAACATCCATATTTCCCAGAGTGCCCGGTTTAAGAGGGGTTCACTATATTTCAGTTTCCTCAACCAGTGCCGGCCGCTGTCAGTCAGCATGGGCAACTCAATCACTCAATCACATTGATATATTCAGTATTTCTGTTTCCTCCACCAGTGCCATCCACTGTCAGGTCCAGCATGGGCAACTCAATCACACAATCACATGAATATATACATGTAATTTCAGTTTCCTCCGTCCTCAACAGTGCCGGCCGCTGTCAGTCGGCATGGGCAACTCAATCACTCAATCACATTGATATATACATGTATTTCAGTTTCCTCAACCAGTGCCAGCCACTGTCAGTCAGCATGGGCAACTCAATCACTCAATCACATTGATATATACATGTATTTCAGTTTCCTCAACCAGTGCCAGCCACTGTCAGTCAGCATGGGCAACTCAATCACTCAATCACATTGATATATACATGTATTTCAGTTTCCTCAACCAGTGCCGGCCACTGTCAGTCAGCATGAGCAACTCAATCACTCAATCACATTGATATATACATGTATTTCAGTTTCCTCAACCAGTGCCAGCCACTGTCAGTCAGCATGGGCAACTCAATCACTCAATCACATTGATATATACATGTATTTCAGTTTCCTCAACCAGTATGCCTTTAAGGCCACTGTCCAGTCGCATGGCCACTCAAATCACTCAATCACATTGATAATACATGTATTTCAGTATTCCAGTTTCTCAGCCATGCCAGCCACTGTCAGTCACATGGAACAACTCAATCACTCAATCACATTTGATATATACATGTTTATTTACAGTTTCCCCTCAACCAGTGCCAGGCCACTGTCAGTCAGCATGGGTCAACTCAATCACAATCATCAAATTCATTGATATACATGTATTTCAGTTTTCAGTCAACCAGTGGGCCAGCACCCTGTCAGTCAGCATGGGCAACTCAATCACTCAATCACATTGATATATACATGTATTTCAGTTTCCTCAACCAGTGCCGGCCGCTGTCAGTCAGCATGGGCAACTCAATCAAGTACCTCAAGTGGCATATCAACCAGACGCCAGGCACTACGGCAGACACCGTGGTAAATTTTACCTTAACCTTAACAGAAATTGTCGTCTGCTGATGTT
This sequence comes from Conchocele bisecta, assembly GCA_029237695.1. NCBI lineage: Eukaryota > Metazoa > Mollusca > Bivalvia > Lucinida > Thyasiridae > Conchocele > Conchocele bisecta. The sequence goes on from CM055266.1 coordinate 33,873,849, forward strand.
TCATATATAGAGGATCTCAAACGAGTTTCCATTTGATATGAGATTTATGAAACGAGTCGCGTACACTATATTATATAAAAATGCGAACGAGTTTCATAAGTATCATATCAAATGGAAACAAGTTTCAGATTCTGTTTATCACATGACTTCAGACTCCAACGAGAAAAGAACTTGGAAATATCCAATACGTTTCAGTGAGCAGACGCCATTGACTATTTTCGCATCTAGTTGGAAATCTGCATAGAGAAAAATAGGTTTCATCATATCAAAAAAAATATTATCAATATGTCATATATTAACAAGTTCCTGGGGCCCGTTTTACTTCAACTTTGTATGACTAAAATGTTTGTACGTGCAAAATTATGACAGTCTGTAAATTTCACATTAACAATGTTTTCTTGTAAAACAATTATTGGATATACATTTATTGAGCATAGGCTGCATATGCAGCCTATGCTCAATAAATGTAAATCTATCAATTGAAATTTCCAGACGATCCTAAATTTGCTCTTACGAAAATTTTAGTCGTACAAAGTTTAGTGAAACAGGCCCCTGTTCTTTATAAATACTATCAAACGGGAGCTCGTTATGACAATTGCAGCAATTTTAATGTCTGACAGAGTCACAGACACTTCTAATGACATTTAAAACCTGATGATGTCAATGTCAAAACATCATTGCTTTATCGTGCCATTACGGACGTCATTTGGAACGTCTCTACTTTATTAATTTGACATAACTTTGGCGCATAATACGAATACGTAATTAGGGTGATGCGACCAGCCAATCAAATTCTCTCCAGGTGTTATTACTCGTGTGTCGTATCACATTTATGAAATGGGTTCAAATATTGTATAACAAGGATTTCATGTGATAATTTGTATTCGTTCTCAATAAAAGCATGATTTGACAGCACTTTAGAATCATTTCCATTGGAAATGATTGTAAAGTACTGTAAAACCATGCTTTGGCTGAATAAAATGGCAAATAAAACATAAGCAGTGGACAACAACGTCTAATTCAGCACTGTAAGGGTTAACCCCTACACGAGGGTGGTTGGTCAGGATCATGTGAAGGGCAAATTTAACAATGGAGTTCATCCTGTTTGGCTCTCTAGTACATTTTTGGCTGTCTTGCAAATTGAGAGTTGAAGCCGGTTATACCACTTATGAAAGTAATACTACCGTAATCCTAGTATTGTTAGGGTATGGGGCTAAGTGACTGTCTGGTGTGTCTGGTGTGGCGAGGACTTGGTCAGGTTATTATATATCCGGGAATGGGTATTTTTAAAATAAATTAACGGACATACATTGGAGATCTTAATGAGACGGCTTCTGGATCTTCAGTGTTTACAAATGCTTTATGGTTTGCAGATCTGAAAGAGGTAGCACTGTAATATCAGGGCTCCAGATAAGGAATTAGTAATTGAGTATTGTCACTCCCATCATTTCTGAAGCAATTGGGTATTTCAAAATTTGAATTGGGTAAAATAAAATCACTACTGTTTACACATCAACAGACAGCAATTATTGAATAGTTTGCTTCAAAATGAAAACATATCTTGGCATTTCATTAGAATTGTCTCCTTGGAGACAATTCTAATGAAATACCAAGATGTGTTTACATGGAAAATAAGAAAAATATGCTATAACTTTGGTCTGTTTATTGTTTTCTGCAGCATGATAAAGGTACAACACATTTCTTATTGCTTTTTGATACTCGCTACTTCTGATTTCAATTAGGTTTTTGGCAATTTTAATTGGGTAGTTAAGCAAATACGCAGCTTATCTGGAGCTCTGTAATATTAATGTCTCTAATATAAGGTTCGACCATGGCCAGCCGTGGGTAAACATTTGCCGTGGCACGAGTGAACTGTTTGAACCCCAAGGCCGTAGGCCGCAGGTTCAAACAGTTCCAGAATGCCACGGCAAACGTTTACCCACGGCTGGACATGGTCGAACGTTAGTGTTACATTTTCGTCAGAAATATGTGTAAATTCAGCATATATGCGCAGTTCTTTCGGTACTTTGATAATCTGCTCCATTTAAAGAGCTGATTTACACATACATCTTCCGGGGCCACAGTGCACTTCGCGTGATGCAGCCGCATCAATTTCAAAATTTTAGTGTGACCGTTGTGAACTGGTCTGGTGACGTAACGACGCGTTCTGGTAACGTCATGAGACACATGCATTACGTAGGTGTTGGCTTGGCCCCGGAATGAGCATTGTCTACAGCAATGGTCAAACAGCATGTGTTGTATGTTTGAACACGGCTGTGAGCGGTGTCGAACAACGGCAGTTACGTAACAATATGTGTCTGTGACTGGAGAAATGGGGCTTATGGATTTTGCGGTCAGTGTAGAACGAGATCAGCCTGTGCATTCATGCAGTCTGACCAGGATCTGCACTGTTCACCATTTCATCAATGAAACACCCGCCATGCTCAATAAATGTAAAACATTGTTAATGTGAAATTTACAGACTATCATAATTTTGCACTTACAAATTTTAGTCGCTCACAAGTTTAGTGAAACGGCCCCTGGTATTGCATTGCAATATTTTGCCAATATTGATTTCAAAATTTGTTTGCTATTGGTGCAGGCGAAACAACAGCTGCATGACAAAATCAACGAGTTTATCAACGAGCGGATAACGCTGGCAGCTACTGCCATCTCCGACGAGGCCTCCACGAAGATTGCCAACGGGGACGTGATTCTCGTCTACGCCTGGTATGTACATGTACATACAGAACACTGGGCTAGCTTCTTTGTATAAAAGTTACAGTGCAACCTCTCTACAACAGCCACCCATGGGAAGACGCAAAACTGGCTGTTGTAGAGAGGTGGCTGTTGTAGAGAGGTTAATGCTGAATTAAATTTTGTCGTCCGCTGTTTATTTATTTTCTTCGATAATTCTAATCAAAAACATGCTTTGGCAACATTTTAGAATCATTTCCAATGGAAATGATTCTAAAATGCTGTCAAAACATGTTTTTATTGAGAAATACAGCAAAAGCAGACGACAATTTTCGTGTTCAGCTCAGGTTAGATACAGAGGAAATCATCCATTTGGGATATAAAATGGCGGCTGTTATAGAGAGGGTGTTGTTGTAGAGAGGTGGCCGTTCGGGGAAGTTCGACTGTACTGTCATTTCGTGAAATGTGTGAAATCCTCAAACCCTGGTGCTGGAATAGTCTGATTTACTAAATTAACAATTCAACTAAGAAACTAACCTGTCATGAAGTCACTGGATAGTTCTGCTTCAAATTTAATCCAATTTTGCTAATGCTGATTCAGTATGCTGTTCGCCATTTTTGTTTACACTACCAGAGGCGCGTTTCACTAAGCTTTGTACGACTAAAATGTTCGTAAGTTCAAATTTAGGATCGTCTGTAAATTTCAATTGATGGATTCACATTTATTGAGCATAGGCTGCATATGCAGCCTATGCTCAATAAATGTAAATCCAATAATTGTTTACAAGAAAGCATTGCTAATTTGAAATCTACAGACTATCATAGGTTTGCACTTACAAACATTTTAGTCATACAAAGTTTAGTGACCCTGATGCGCAGCATTAGCAGAAAAAATTGTGGCGTTGCAAACATGCATGTGATGTCGTACATCACACAATTTAAATTTTTACCTGCACAGACTTTTTTGAACTTCGTTGAATATTCAGAGAATTTTGACTGAATATGGGAATGTTAATGACATTTAAATGCGTTTGGTGCTCAGAATTAGCCGACACCATTGTACAATCCTCAGAGCTCCAGGTATTGGCGTATTTTACGCACTAATTTTAGCAGAATACGCATTGATGATCAAAAGTGGAAGTACAAAATACTCGCAGCAATGTGAAAATACTCATTTATTTTCAAATTGAGTGATGAAAATACAGTAATAAAGTTGAAAATTTACTTAGTTGAACTTCAAAAAGCAGCTCAAATAAGTGATTTAAAAAAAACGGTACGTATTATGTTTTACCACGAGGCGGGTGGGTGGGCGGCCGGCGGACAGAAAAAATGCATAGTTTGTGTGCACAACTCCTGAAACCGTTCAGTCAATCAATCTGAAACTATACACACGTCTTCTACACATGTATATTGAAGATGTGCACCTTGGTGTTTTTATGCTTAAATTTATTTTTTTAACACAGCCATTTTTTCTACATTTTTCTATACAATTCTATATAGGGTACAGAGTTTGTGTACACAGCTCCTCTGAAACTTTTCAGTCAATCGATCTGAAACTATACACATGCTTTCTACACATATTGAAGATGTGCACCTTGGTGTTTTTATGCCGAAAAAAATATTTTTTAACAAAAACATCATATTTTTAACTTTATAACCATTTTTTTGCTAAATTTTTGTATCCAATTCTATATAATTTCTACTTTACACATCTCTACCTAAATTAATATACATGTTTATCACAACAAGAGGAAGAAATAATGCTATAGATTTTCAGATTCTCATTAATGTTTCTTGCCTCGGTGACAGCTTCACATTTCTGCATCTTCACTGTCAGGCCCTTCTGCTCGGGCTTATTTTGTGACTTACGGCACTCTTGTTAAATTTGTTTTATTTTTTTATCAGTTGGTCCTTAATATTTAATAAGGAGGAAAATCAATAATGCATTTGTAAAAGTAAAATACGCATTGAATTTGAAATCTGGCGGTATAATACTCTTTACACACAAAACTTATCTGGAGCTCTGACAACACTTAAATTTTATTGTCTATGAATTTTTCATTTTCTCAGTGAAAAGATATTTAACAGCACATAGTGATGATTTTCATGTGATGCCAAAACATATTTTGTTACAAAACAAGTTAACCATTGTAAACCGCACGCCGTCCACTCAGTTTACACTCTCCTGACTTGATTTTAGCGAGGCAGGTGGCAGGTGGAAGCATGTGATGGATGATTTAACTGGAATCCAAACCGGAGACCTGTAGCCAATTTCATCATATTGCAAAGTATACTTATCTAGCAAAGTATACTTTGATGGAGTAATAATTTATTTTTCCCGAAATGCATTATTATACCCCCCGCAACGAGTTGTGGGGGGGTATACTGGAGTCAGGTCGTCCGTCCGTCCGTCCGTCCGTCCGTCCGTCACTAAACTTAACATCAGAGAAATATTGCAATAACTTCTATTTCCTTCATCTAAAATGCTTAATATTTCACACATGCATTCCTGTAAGTCTCTACTACCATGCTTTGCCAAATCCACGACCGTCCAACCCCCGCTGATCCCAAGGTAAGGCTCTAGTACCATGCTGTGCCAATCCACAACCGTCCAACCCCCGCTGATCCCAAGGTCAAGGTCAAATACGTTAAGTCTATTTTACAAAACTTAACATCATTGAGAAATTATGTTATGAACTTCTTTATTTCCTTCATCTAAATAAATGATTAATAGTTCACTCGTGCTATTCCCTGTAAGGCTCTAACTACCCATGCCTTGATTGCCAAATCCACGACTGTCCAACCCCCGCTGATCCCAAGGTCAAATACTTGGGTCTCTTTACACTTAACAATCATAGAAATATTGTTATAACTTCTATTTCCTTCATCTAAAATGCTTAATATTTCACACATGCATTCCTGTAAGTCTCTACTACCATGCTTTGCCAAATCCACGACCGTCCAACCCCCGCTGATCCCAAGGTAAGGCTCTAGTACCATGCTGTGCCAATCCACAACCGTCCAACCCCCGCTGATCCCAAGGTCAAGGTCAAATACTTAGTCTCTTTACAAAACTTAACATCAGAGAAATATGTTATAACTTCTATTTCCTTCATCTAAAATGCTTAATAGTTCACTCGTGCATTCCTGTAAGGCTCTACTACCATGCTGTGCCAAATCCACGACCGTCCAACCCCCGCTGATCCCAAGGTCAAATACTTGGGCCTCTTTACAAAACTTAACATCATATGTTAATGTTATAACTTCTGTTTCCTTCATTTAAAATTCTTAATATTTCATGCATGCATATTCCTCTAAGGTTGTACTATCATGCTGTGACAAATCTACGACCATCCAACCCCCGCTGATCCCAAGGACAAGGTCAAATACTTGGTCTCTTTACAAAACTTAACATCAGAGAAATATGTTATAACTTCTATTTCCTTCATTGTAAATTCTTCATATTTCATGCATGCATTCCTCTAAGGCGGCTACTATGATGCCTGTGACATATTCCCACTGATATCAAGGTCAAGGTTACATACTTAGTCTCTTTACAAAACTTAACATCAGAGAAATCGATTATAACTTCTATTTCCTTGCTCGGATCTGCTTCACATTTCACAGACGCATTGCTCCAATGGATCTCTACCTCTACAATGGTTTCGCCCTCAGTGACAAATTCACGTTCGTGCCACCCCCGCTAAGCCCAGAGTCAAGGTCACAAGCCCACACACTTGGAAATTTTTTCATATTTAGGGGTACCTGGGTCCACGCGGGGTGTATTCCGTAAGCCTCGCTTACTGACCAATCTAGTTATACCCCCCACCCCCCGCAACGAGTTGTGGGGGGGTATACTGGAGTCAGGTTGTCCGTGCGTACGTGTGTCCGTCCGTCCGTCGTCCGTCCGTGCGTCCGTAAACTTAACATCAAAGAAATTTGTATGTTATGTTTTATTTCCTTCATCTAATAAAAAATGCTTAATATTTCACACATCATTAACTGTAAGGCTATACTACCATGCTGTGCCAAATCCACGACCGTCCAACCCCCCGCTGATCCCAAGGTCAAGGTCAAATACTTAGTCTCTTTACTTAAAACTTAACATCAGAGAAATATTGTTATAACTTCTATTTCCTTCATCTAAAATGCTTAATATTTCACACATGCATTGCTGTAAGGCTCTACTACCATGCTGTGCCAAATCCACGACCGTCCAACCCCCGCTGATCCCATGGTCAAGGTCAAATACTTACGATAGTCTCTTTACAAAATTCAACATCAGAGAAATATTGTTATAACTTATATTTCCTTCATCTAAAATGCTAAATATTTCACACATGCATTGCTGTAAGCCTCTACTACCATGCTGTGCCAAATCCACGACCGTCCAACCCCCGCTGATCCCAAGGTCAAATACTTGGGCCTCTTTACAAAACTTAACATCATATGTTAATGTTATAACTTCTGTTTCCTTCATTTAAAATTCTTAATATTTCATGCATGCATATTCCTCTAAGGTTGTACTATCATGCTGTGACAAATCTACGACCATCCAACCCCCGCTGATCCCAAGGACAAGGTCAAATACTTGGTCTCTTTACAAAACTTAAAGGCCCAACTGGGATATAAAAGCCACCAGATGGCGCTGGGCAGGCTTTTTGATAATTTTATGCATGCTTCACTTCAGGGACACATTTTCAGATATTTTAGAAATACCACTGAATAAATAAGTACACTATTTCACACAGACATAGATAATACAACTTTGAAAGGTTTAGAAAAATTTGGATTTAAGAAAACAAATGTAAATGTGCTTTTGAAGTAATACAATGTACTCAACTGACAACTGATTCAAACTTGCCGGGCGGAGCGTAGCTGTTACATATGTAATTCATGCATAGAGCTGAGTTCATGACCCAACATTGTAAACAACCCCACGTGTTTAGTGATAACGCTAACAGCTATAACTGCATGTATGGTCAACATCAGACAGTGTGCCAGCCGCACAACTTTGATTTTGGACAGTAATATCAAATTAAATGTGTGGTTGGTATGCACATAACAAGGTGAATGAAACAAAACCATGGTTTAATAGACCAGCAAGAGAAATATTTCGCCTAGAACTTGATACAGTGGCTGTGAAAATGCAGTACACATGTATATACTAATTATAAACAGCATATACTCGGGTTAGTATGCAGTCACAAAACAGCATGTATGTGCAGTCTGATCTGGAATTTACATGACTACATGAATTCAAATTTGCTAGCAGCCTTATTTCCTGTATACTAACACATACCAGTATGGCTATTTCAACACTGGTCTCTAGTTAGCTGTCAGCATATATTATATCTGCAGCAATGCAGTCTAACTGGGACGGGGTTATCTGTGGAATGACATGACGTAGTTACACATTTTTATAAAATACCGACTTATTACAAACACATCTTCTTATATATTGGTTACTACATGTACTTACAAAATACATCGGAGATAAGAACCTTGTTCAGGTCCAGAAGCACAATATAGGTTTCACTATATATACATGACACACTCTAATTAAGTAACGGACACTGGACACGTTACGACATGCATATCCCCGGATCAGCTGGTGCATCCTCGCAGCCTCATCAGGATCTACACTGTTAAGTTTGGTGGTCATTCATGGTGGCTCTAATTAATGATGTAAACTGCATCATGCTATAGTCATGTGCTATCTGATTGTGAGTTAAACTGATCAAACACTCAATAAGCCCCATTTACTTATTGTGTGACACATGGAAAGGTGTTTCATTCAATTTTACTTCTTTCTATTTTTAATAATTTATATAATGGCATCAAAATACTCTTTGCTTTGCAATAGTAAGCAGCAAAATACTATATAAGTTTTAACACTTTTAGTAAATTCTCAATCATTTGCCTGCACAAATAAAACATACAGATACTATTAGAGAGACTGGTATACACTGTATCATTTGTGTGTTTTATGGGACCACACGTTTGATAACAAACCTACATACCATATATCTAGATACTGGTCAGTACAGAAACCCCTACACTGGCTATCCAGCTGCCCCTTCACTGTTCGACATTGGGAGCAGACGACAAACATGTGCTGCTGTTTATGTATTCTATTTATAAAGCCAGTGTATAACTGACAGGCTGGGGACGCTATCAGTAATTGGATATGCCCCTCCTACTAAATTCGGTACCAGGGCACCGATTGTTGGGCCTTTAACATCAGAGAAATATGTTATAACTTCTATTTCCTTCATTGCAAATTCTTCATATTTCATGCATGCATTCCTCTAGGGCTCTACTATGATGCTGTGACATATTCCCACTGATATCAAGGTCAAGGTTACATACTTAGTCTCTTTACAAAACTTAACATCAGAGAAATCGATTATAACTTCTATTTCCTTGCTCGGATCTGCTTCACATTTCACAGACGCATTGCTCCAATGGACCTCTACCTCTACAATGGTTTCGCCCTCAGTGACAAATTCACGTTCGTGCCACCCCCGCTAAGCCCAGAGTCAAGGTCACAAGCTCACACACTTGGAAAATTTTTCATATTTAGGGGTACCTGGGTCAACGCGGGGTGTATTCCGTAAGCCTCGCTTACTGACCAATCTAGTTATACCCACCACCCCCCGCAACGAGTTGTGGGGGGGTATACTGGAGTTAGGTTGTCCGTGTGTGTGTGCGTCTGTCGTCCGTCCGTGCTTCCGTAAACTTAACATCAAAGAAATATTGTTATGTTTTATTTCCTTCATCTAAAATGCTTAATATTTCACACATGCATTACTGTAAGGCTCTACTACCATGCTGTGCCAAATCCACGACCGTCCAACCCCCACTGATCCCAAGGTCAAGGTCAAATACTTAGTCTCTTTACAAAACTTAACATCAGAGAAATATGTTATAACTTCTATTTCCTTCATCTAAGATGCTTAATAGTTCACTCGTGCATTCCTGTAAGGCTCTACTACCATGCTGTGTCAAATCCACGACCGTCCAACCCCCGCTGATCCCAAGGTCAAATACTTGGGCCTCTTTACAAAACTTAACATCATATGTTAATGTTATAACTTCTGTTTCCTTCATTTAAAATTCTTAATATTTCATGCATGCATATTCCTCTAAGGTTGTACTATCATGCTGTGACAAATCTACGACCATCCAGCCCCCGCTGATCCCAAGGACAAGGTCAAATACTTGGTCTCTTTACAAAACTTAACATCAGAGAAATATGTTATAACTTCTATTTCCTTCTTTGCAAATTCTTCATATTTCATGCATGCATTCCTCTAAGGCTTTACTATGATGCTGTGACATATTCCCACTGATATCAAGGTCAAGGTTACATACTTAGACTCTTTACAAAACTTAACATCAGAGAAATCGATTATAACTTCTATTTCCTTGCTCGGATCTGCTTCACATTTCACAGACGCATTGCTCCAATGGATCTCTATCTCTACAATGGTTTCGCCCTCAGTGACAAATTCACGTTCGTGCCACCCCCGCTAAGCCCAGAGTCAAGGTCACAAGCCCACACACTTGGAAATTTTTTCATATTTAGGGGTACCTGGGTCCACGCGGGGTGTATTCCGTAAGCCTCGCTTACTGACCAATCTAGTTATACCCCCCACCCCCCGCAACGAGTTGTGGGGGGGTATACTGGAGTCAGGTTGTCCGTGCGTGCGTGTGTCCGTCCGTCCGTCGTCCGTCCGTGCGTCCGTAAACTTAACATCAAAGAAATATTGTTATGTTTTATTTCCTTCATCTAAAATGCTTAATATTTCACACATGCGTTACTGTAAGGCTCTACTACCATGCTGTGCCAAATCCACGACCGTCCAACCCCCGCTGATCCCAAGGTCAAGGTCAAATACTTAGTCTCTTTACAAAACTTAACATCAGAGAAATATTGTTATAACTTCTATTTCCTTCATCTAAAATGCTTAATATTTCACACATGCATTGCTGTAAGGCTCTACTACCATGCTGTGCCAAATCCACGACCGTCCAACCCCCGCTGATCCCATGGTCAAGGTCAAATACTTACGATAGTCTCTTTACAAAATTCAACATCAGAGAAATATTGTTATAACTTACATTTCCTTCATCTAAAATGCTAAATATTTCACACATGCATTGCTGTAAGCCTCTACTACCATGCTGTGCCAAATCCATGACCGTCCAACCCCCGCTGATCCCAAGGTCAAATACTTGGGCCTCTTTACAAAACTTAACATCATATGTTATTGTTATAACTTCTGTTTCCTTCATTTAAAATTCTTAATATTTCATGCATGCATATTCCTCTAAGGTTGTACTATCATGCTGTGACAAATCTACGACCATCCAACCCCCGCTGATCCCAAGGACAAGGTCAACTACTTGGTCTCTTTACAAAACTTAACATCAGAGAAATATGTTATAACTTCTATTTCCTTCATTGCAAATTCTTCATATTTCATGCATGCATTTCTCTAAGGCTCTACTATGATGCTGTGACATATTCCCACTGATATCAAGGTCAAGGTTACATACTTAGTCTCTTTACAAAACTTAACATCAGAGAAATCGATTATAACTTCTATTTCCTTGCTCGGATCTGCTTCACATTTCACAGACGCATTGCTCCAATGGACCTCTACCTCTACAATGGTTTCGCCCTCAGTGACAAATTCACGTTCGTGCCACCCCCGCTAAGCCCAGAGTCAAGGTCACAAGCCCACACACTTGGAAAATTTTTCATATTTAGGGATACCTGGGTCCACGCCGGGTGTATTCCGTAAGCCTCGCTTACTGACCAATCTAGTTATACCCACCACCCCCCGCAACGAGTTGTGGGGGGTATACTGGAGTCAGGTTGTCCGTGCGTGTGTGCGTCTGTCGTCCGTCCGTGCGTCCGTAAACTTAACATCAAAGAAATATTGTTATGTTTTATTTCCTTCATCTAAAATGCTTAATATTTCACACATGCATTACTGTAAGGCTCTACTACCATGCTGTGCCAAATCCACGACCGTCCAACCCCCGCTGATCCCAAGGTCAAGGTCAAATACTTAGTCTCTTTACAAAACTTAACATCAGAGAAATATTGTTTTAACTTCTATTTCCTTCATCTAAAATGCTTAATATTTCACACATGCATTGCTGTAAGGCTCTACTACCATGCTGTGCCAAATCCACGACCGTCCAACCCCCGCTGATCCCATGGTCAAGGTCAAATACTTATTATAGTCTCTTTACAAAATTCAACATCAGAGAAATATTGTTATAACTTATATTTCCTTCATCTAAAATGCTAAATATTTCACACATGCATTGCTGTAAGCCTCTACTACCATGCTGTGCCAAATCCACGACCGGCCAACTCCCGCTGATTCCATGGTCAAGGTGAAATACTTAGTCTCTTTACAAAACTTAACATCAGAGAAATATTGTTATAACTTCTATTTCCTTCATCTAAAATACTTAGTCTCTTTACAAAACTTAACATCAGAGAAATATTGTTATAACTTCTATTTCCTTCATCTAAAATGCTTAATATTTCACACATGCATTCCTGTAAGGCTCTACTACCATGCTGTGCCAAATCCACGACCGTCCAACCCCCGCTGATCCCATGGTCAAGGTCAAATACATGGTCTCTTTACAAAACTTAACATCAGAGAAATATGTTATAACTTCATCTAAAATTCTTAATATTTCATGCATGCATTCCTCTAAGGCTCTACTATCCCCGCTGATCCCAAGGTCAAGATCACATACTTAGTCTCTTTACAAAACTTAATATCAGAGAAATCGGTTATAACTTCTATTTCCTTGCTCGGATCTGCTTCACATTCACGTTCGTGCCGCCCCCGCTAAGCCCAGAGTCAAGTTCACAAGCCCACACACTTGGAAAATTTTACATATTTAGGGGTACCTGGGCCCACGCAGGGGGTATTCCGTAAGCCTCGCTTACTGACCAATCTAGTTTCATATAGAACTACCGACTGCATATATTTGATGATTAAAAGTATGCAGAATTATTATACTGAATTTATTACATTATCACAGCAAAAATGGCTGTGATAATGTATTAAATTCAGTATAATAAAAATTTATCCTTAAATTGAAAAAAATTCCCTCAAAGTATACTTTGCTAGATAAGTATACTTTGCAATGTTGGTGAAATAGGCCACTGGTTTGGCCTTCATGTACGTCGTTTGTATTCTTGTATGTGACAATTGAATCTGGTTATTCTTATTTGAGGGCTGAATATATTTATTTTCGATGTAACTATTCCGTTCTGATTTTGGGATTTTCCCCCCAATGCAACAGGTTAAATACAGGATCGAACCCGGTGGCTCGGCCTTAAATTACCTTAGCTGTTGATAGGCCGTTAAACACCAATTAATAATTTTAGCGTGGCATTGGTAATAATCCAGTCCCCGACATAAAGACCCGTATACATTGAAATGTACCCGATTTTTCTCAATGGATTCCAGTAAAAGGTCCATTGTCACACATAATTGACCAGGGTAGACATTGGAACAATGGGACATTACTCTGCTGGAGACCATTTTCAAAATTGCCGCCATCGGCCATTTTGTTGTTGTTCGTTTCGGATCAAACTGGCATATAATCATGTGTAATATATCGTTTTGTACTAATTTCAGGTCGATGAATTCGTTTTTACCATCATTTTTTCATTTCCACTGACGAGAGACATCAAAAATCAAAATGGCGCCCAAAAACCATATTTTATTGACAAAAAAATCATGACCGATTAATTTTGAATACTATTAAATTGCTATTACATTTTATACCAGATGCACAAATGTTGATAAAAATGTACATGTACGTTTTATATGGATTACTTGTTGTAATACAATGACTTCTTATTCAACATTAATCAATATTGAGACGCGCCGCGACATAACGTACCTTCAGGTAGTTGTAATTATCGCCATAGATGGTTTCGAAAAGTTAACATAATTTCTGCAAATGACGTCAGAATTTTACACAAATTTCAGTCCAAATGCGGAATTCAATTCCGCATCGCGGAATTCAATTCCGCATCTGCTCTTAAATTTGCGTCAAATTCGTACATTATTCACGATCATTACGTTCAATTTCCCTTACAATTTACGGCGAAAAATCCAAATACCCGAAGGTACGTTATGTCGCGGCGCGTCTCAATTATGTGTGGCAATGGACCTTTTAGAAATCCATTGAGAAATTTCGGGTACATCTCAATGTATACGGGTCTTTATGTCGGGGACTAGATTAACTCGTCCTCCTGGAAACTACGGTCTCCATCAGTTACTTCGGCCATAATGCGGATTATCAGGAGAAAATCGCAGAAAATTGCTGATAATCAAGAGAAAATCGCAGAAAATTGTAGAACAATATCTTTATCGATTGAGCAAGCACAGAATCAAATAGATTCTAAAAATAGATTCTGCGTGTCAGGACATTACAATATGTGTAATTGGCGTTATACCATTTAACAACACTACCATTTTAAAAGTACCAGCAGGCGTTAAAATGCCAGCGATGTTTATTGTGGAGTTTCTTCTTCCTGAAAGTTGAACTGAATGCTACTAGTTGTAAAAATACATTGTGTTTATATACTACTAATTAGTTCTTCAATATGAGTGACATAACTCCAGTACCATCAACATCATCATTAACCTCAGCCGGTGCTGTCCTCGATGGTGTTAAACTTACACATAATGAATATTGTGATGTTGACTTGAAACAATGCATCATTTGTCAAAAGCATGACAGAAAGAGTCGCGTATCATCAACTCCCAATGGTCGCGAGAAAATAAAACATGCTGGGACAGTTAGACAAGATGTTGTTGCTAAACGCCTTCGGAACCATAGACGATCAAAGCTATGTTTACCATGTTGACACATGCTATAAGGTGTATACAATGAAGAAAACCATTGAAGCTATTTCCAGAAAGGCAACTACAGAAGGCATGCGAGAAGTGGTAGAGATGGAGGTAGACCAGGGTGATGAATGTAGACCGCCAATGTCTCTACGCAGTGAAACACACGTCAGATCCAAGCCTAGTTCAAATATACATTCAAATTACATCCCCTGTGTCATATGTGGCAACCTTTCTTTGACAATTAAAGGACAAAAAAGCAGGGGGAAAAGTTCCGCATCTGCGAGAGGGAACGAGCAAAATTATTTTTACTTGCAACACATCACAACTGTGATGACGTATTTGACATGGGTTTCAGATGTGAATTCCGTAGAGGCTGTGTTTGCGGCTGATCTATACTGTCACAAACAATGCATCAATAAATACATTCTCAACTACCAGCGCAGCTCGGAAGAAGCCAGCGAAGATAGCCATATTGTCGCTCCAAAACATGCTCTCTTTCAAGAAGCAGTGAAGCAGATAGATCCTCTCCTGGAGAAAGATTATGGTTTCACTGTAAGTGAAATTGCATCCTTCATGGTATCTCTAAACACTGGTGACGATGATTTGAATATCCGGAACAGAGATGTGAAACAACTCTTGATTGATCACTATGGTGACAGGATCCAGTTTGTCAAGAACCCCAGGCGAAATGCATCAGAGATGGTATATTCGTCCCATGTTCGCCAAGAGGATCTTATTGTCAAAATCAAGAATCTAGACATCATGAGACAATCTGGTACGTTGCTGCGAGGACTCATCCAAAAGGTTAATTTTGGATTGGGCGACAGGTTCTGTGATTCTGAAGAAATCAAGGAGTCATGGGAGAAGACTCAGATGCCAGATGGACTATTGACATTTTTCTCATCTCTCTTCAATATTCCCAAAGCTCGCATGACAAGAATTCAAGCCCTCATGCATGATTATGATGAGGAAGAATGCCCGAATGATAGTGATGAGGAGGATAATGATGATGAGGCAGACAAGTCAGTCAAACACTTCACACTCAGTTGCACTGTCTGTTTCAAATAATAACATACCACATACACAAGGGCCGACAAAAGACCCCAATGCATGCCATGGTTGGGCAAAGTGTGTACGGCAAGACAAGGAGTCGAGCTCTCATCACAACACTGAATCGCATTGGGGTTTCCACCAGTTATAATGAAGTCCGAAGAGCTCGTAAGCCTCCTTTTCCTCATATGCGGTTCTCAAATCAGAAGCTGACGGTACCCCAATTCCCAGTCATTTTAATAGCAGTGATTTTTGCATTGGGGCCATGGACAACAGCGACTACTCTCTCGGACGAGTCATCCCTTTCAGGCACACATAGCAAGCACTATACTGCTATGGTATTGTTCCAGGAGAAAGTCAGTGCACCAGCTGCTAAGCCCAATGTATCTTCAACAGGCTTAACAAAATCGTCTATCCCCACTGGTCAGAAGTTACCTTGTCAGATTGTACCACATCATGCAAAAAGTGTTGATTCGACCATCACTTTCACCAGATTTTGTCCTTCGAGAAAATAGCAACTTGGGTTTGTGTGATCCTGATCAAGCCGCGAAAGACTCTGATAAAACTGAGTTTGTCATTACACTTGTGCGCTCTGAACTTCCAAATTTAACGGCAAGTCTGCCAGGTGATCTTCCGACTTGGGGTAGCATTCATGCGCTTGTTTCTGAAGCAAATGTTCCTCTGATGAGAGTTGGATTCCTACCAATGATTCCAAAACCTGTAACAGACTATGCTACTGTCCGCAAAGCTCTTACAAACTTCCAAAGTGTACGTCAACAGTTGAACCAGTCTATTCTACCAGTATTCAGTGATGAGGGGGTGTTTCAGGTAGTAACAGAAGTGGTTCTGACAGAACCTGACACCTTTGCTGACATATACCCAATGATGGGGATGTTCCATTACTGCAAAGTACTCTTGCGCTGAGCTGGACGTTTATTGACGGTACGGGCTTCGATGATGGATTGATTGAGGCTGAAGTCTTTGGAAAGAAAGTACTGCAATCAGTCCTAGCTGGTTCTCACTATGTGCGAGCATTCAAAGGTATGCTAATTGTGGGTGAAGTGCTCAATCTTCTGAAATGGAGAGCTTTCTGGGAAATGAATTCGGATGATTCACACACTCCTTTCGTGCACTCTGTTGGTGATTTGAAGGATAGTCTCAGTGATCACAATATCCCCCCAGATCTGGTTGACAAGTTTCAATCTGTGGTGTCTAGCTCTGATAACTTGCGTGTGAAGCTTGAGGCATTCACAGCTGAGTGTGAAGCGAAGTCAGAGCTCTGCAAATACTTGGGCTTATTCGAGAACATTCTGTCTGTGATCAAGAAGATGATCACTGCTGACAGAGAAGGGAACTGGCCACTCCATATTGCCACTGTGAGAGAATCGATGAAAATGTTCACAGTGTTTTGATTGTATCAACTACCTTAGGTATGCATCATGGTACCTTGAGAGGATTGAAGTTATGGAAGTTGAGCAACCCATGCTGTTTCGCCGCTTCATGATGGGTCAGTTTGTGATCCAAGACAGAGAGGGGGGTAAATTCAGTGCCGTCTCACCTGACATGAAACTCGAGCAGACCATCAACAATCTGAGAAAGGTCCAGGACATGTGATTGTGGGCAGCTCGGGTGATGCTTCAATAGTGGCCGAGTTCGAACTCCTGTTTCACGAGATCACAGGAATCACCAACCTCTTCAACCATCTGACCAATGCTGGGTTGATGGCACACCTTGATGCAACAGTTATACATCATGAGCTCCGTGGCCGAAAGGCAATTGTCTTTGATGAAAACGTATCGCGATTACTGGATTTCATCTCACAGCGTCAGAATCCATTCGCAGTGACCACAATAAATGTTTCATTACATAACATCGTGACGCACCAGCTGGTTGCTACAGAAATGAAGACTAGGCTGCTCAGAGCATTTGAAATTGGTGAGCAAATCTACCAGGGATACCGGAATGAGCGATTTGTTCTGAAGACAGTCAAGCTGTCTGGCACTATTTCTAAGGTTAAGCTTCCACGTTTTGACACACAGCCAGCCGCCGGACAGTACCCGACAGGTAAACCCAAGAAACCAGTCGTCACTACTAAACAACTTGCTGCTAGTGTACGTACTGTTGAGATAGCTAAGCAACGAGGTTACACAGTTGAGCAAGTCGTGAGTCACGACCTTTTCGACACCAGCCCACTGTTTGATGGAGATGCCACATTTCCTCGCTGTACCAAGCCAGAAAAGTCAAAACTTGTAGCTGAACTTGAAAAGCACTTACTTCCAACAGATTCTGTGTTCAACCCTTCACATATGAAAACTGATGTTGTTCTTGACTTCATGTCTAAAATTAGACAATATCCAAACCTGTCGATCTTTCAACATTTCGGCCAAGCCATTGAAACTGTCCTCAACTATGCAAGGAGCATCTGTCATTCTGAATGTAC
Organism: Conchocele bisecta; assembly: GCA_029237695.1. Taxonomy (NCBI): domain Eukaryota; kingdom Metazoa; phylum Mollusca; class Bivalvia; order Lucinida; family Thyasiridae; genus Conchocele; species Conchocele bisecta. The sequence continues at coordinate 33,891,945 of CM055266.1, forward strand.
CCACCTTGTCTTCGACTCTTACTGCGAGCTGTCAGTCAAGGAAGGAGAGAGAGGGCGACGGGCAGAAGAAGCCGGTGGCACGATAGATGTAGTAGCCATGACAGAGTCAGTCCCTATACCACAGCAAATGGGGAAGTTCTGGGCTAGTTCCAAAAACAAAGAAAGCCTTCAAATCCTCACAAGAAACATAGCACTAAGGGACCACAGTAACATTGTTGTCAGTGGAATGGTAGTGGACAATGAAGTCATGAACGCACAGTTTCAAGCGGAACCTGGATCAGCTGTTGATGTGCCCACGTGTTCTAGCTGCCAAGAGGAAGCAGACTGCAGGCTGATTTCACACATAGCATGGAGCGTAGAGAGAGGATGTGATAGAGTTGTAGTCATATCCAATGACACAGATAGTATTGCGCTCATCCTGCGATACATGACAGTCTTCAAAACCAAAGGTCTCAAAGAGCTGTGGATTGAATATGGAACAGGAGAGCACAGACGAAAGATACCACTACACACACTCCATACCAGGCTAGGAGCAGATACCTGTAGTATCCTCATCAAAGCTCATGTTCTCTCTGGTGACGACGCCGTCAGTAAAGTTGGCACAAAACATGCCGCTCTTGTGTGCCAGCCCATGTCCCTGACCAACTTTGCAGAAACCAATTCACTGACTGAGGCTGACATCCGTGTTGTTGAACAATACCTCGTTCGACTTTGAGCAGGTGCTCGCTCAAGCACAACAGTTGACACATTCGATACACTGCGATATGATTGCTATCTGAAAGGTAAATCTCTAAATGAGTTACCTCCAACTTCCTCAGCCATATGTGGTCATGTACGGAGATGTTTCTTTGTGATACAGAATGCCATCACACTCCTGCAACCAAACCATGACAGTCTGGACCCCAAAGATTTCGGTTGGACCAACGAGAGCGGTGTTCTCGTCCCCGAACGATTTCTCTATCCCCTACCACCTAACATTCTCGTGCTATGCCAATGCACTGGTAAATGTGACAGGAGGTGTAAGTGCCGATCCAATGACTCAAACTGTGTTCACTTTTGTCACAAAGAAAATGAACAATGTGTAAACAAGCACTAACTGTTGCGAGATTGTTGTTTCGTATCTAGTTTAACATCAGAAATGTCCTGCTTCTTGAAAGGGAGCATGTTTTGGAGCAACAATATGACTATCTTCGCTGGCTTCTTCCAAGAAAATAAATGAGAAAATAATGAAAATAACATCGGAAATGTCATTACATCTTGTAATAATGCAATGTTAAATACATTTTTACAGAGTTCTAGTCTCTCTAAACACATGCATATACATACTGGAGAACAGCCGTTTACTTGTGAAGTATGTGATAATGAAGCACTGTGTTCAATACACCATCTGTTTTCTACTTCATTTAATCATTTAAGACATCAACCAGACAATTGAACACATTCTATACCTATCTTTACACTCAGTCCAAAATAACCGTTTTTCACTATAGCTGTTGGCAACCATTTTGTTTTTAGAGCTATCTCATCACTGGAAATGAGAAAATAATGGTAAAAATGACTTCCTCGACCTGAAATTAGTACAAAACGATATATTACACATGATTTTATGCCAGTTTGATCCGAAACGGAAATTCTTTTTTTGACGATGGCGGCCATTTTGAAAATGGTCCCCAGCAGAGTAATGTCCCATTGTTCCGATGTCTACCCAGGTCAATTATGTGGGGCAATGGTCCTGTTGCTGAAATCCGTGGAGAAATATAGGGTACATCTCAATGTATACGGGTCTTCATATCAGGGACAGGACTATAAGTGGGCGAGTGCTCATTTTGTACCCTGGTATTTTGAGCAGTGTTCTGTGTGTTGTTGTAGCTCGTCGTTGATCCGGCGAGTGCTCTGTGATGCACACACACATGGTAAACAGTTCAGAGTGATTGTGGCCGACAGTCGACCCAAAATGGAGGGTAAGTCCGCTACGTTTAAACAGAGAATTTGACACGAGTCGTGATTTGTGGCTGTGACTGGAGAAATGGGGCATATGGAATTTTGACCAGTGTAGCTCCTGATCAAATAGCACACTCCTGTAGCCTGATAATGATCTATATTACTTGTTAGAAGCATGGTGGGTGTTTCATTGATGGCATGGCGAACAGTGCAGATCCTGATCAGACTGTGCGAATGCGCCATTTCTCCAGTCACAGGCATATTTTTAGCCGGGCTGCGGGCGGCGTCCACAATCAATGTTAAGTTTTCGTGTTTGAGTCCATTTCTTTGTTACTGTACCACCTAGGACCACCAAACTTTCACAGCTTCATAATCAAGGGGTGCCCACCACATACCACTATCCAACATGTTACTTTTTTTTTTATTTTGACCCATTTTTTCCGCGCAATCTACTTAGCCATTTTCAATGTTAAGTTTTCGCGTTTTCAATGTTAAGTTTTCGTGTTTAAGTCCATTTCTTTGGTACTGTACCACCTAGGACCACCAAACTTTCACAGCTTCATAATCAAGGGGTGCCCACCACATATCACTATCCAACATGTTACTTTTTTTTTAACTTTACCCATTTTTTCCGCGCAGTCGACTTAGCCATTTTCAATGTTAAGTTTTCGTGTTTACAATGTTAAGTTTTCGTGTTTAAGTCCATTTCTTTGGTACTGTACCACCTAGGACCACCAAACTTTCACGGCTTCATAACCAAGGGGTGCCTACCACATACAACTATCCAACATGTGACAATTTTTTTACCTTCAACTATTATTTCTACGTAATTGACTTAGCCATTTTCAACGTTAACTTTTTAACGTACGTCTGGTTAAATATTTTGCTTAAAACATTTTTGTTATACTATATCTCTGCAACTGCTTCGCCCATTACCTTGAAACTTCACATGGGTGTTTATCATCATCCATATTTTCATTCTAACCCCCAACCGTGCGGCCCCTGTGCCCAATGTCAAGGTCAAATTACTTTGAATTTTTTTGTTAAAGTTTTTTCGTGTACTTTATCTCTGCAACTGCTTCACCCATTACCTTGATTACTACTTCACATGGGTGTTTATCATCATTGTCGCACCCGCTTGCGGAAAGCGCGATATCGTCGGCATTTTGGCATACGTCCGTCCATCCGTCCGTCCGTACGTCCGTGCGTCCGGTTAAAGTTTTTTCGTTCAAGTTTTTCCATCTACTATATCTATTTTTTTAGTGTCCATGCCTCGCCCCAAGGCGTGACATGCAGGCCACGGCCATCTAGTTTACAAAAAGTGGGTATAATTATGTTATCCAAGTGTCTATGCTTGGAAAAAACCTGGCCTTCGTGGCTTTGCCTCGTTTCTTGTTGTATAGTATTTTTAAGCGAGTTTACTAATAGCTTTGTTTCTTTAAAAAAATTCTGATTAGGAAGTAAATAAGTGTATAATTGTGTCACTATTCCACCAGTTCTACAAATTACTAGTGCCCGCTATACAGATATAATCAGTTATATTTTACTGATAGTGACGCACGGTGGTATCAGGCTATTTTCATATGCAAAGAGGGCATGATATTTTTCAATTATTTATACTAATTAAATGTCACCTGAAAATATAATATTTTCGACAGATTATGAAGTATGATCATTGCAGAGAATAAATAGTAATGTTCATTCAAATTTTAAGGAAACACGGTTATCGACCCCGATATCATTGTGGAAATTTTCGTCTGATATAACATGTATAATAATGCCAATCAATACGTGGGATAATGGTGAATGAATGTATATTTTGCAGAAAATGTCTTTGATGATGTCTCAGACATAAAGAACATTTGGTGCCTACTGAGTGGGAATGTACCTTTAATATGAAATTAGTTAACAAGTTTAATGAATATACATGCAATATTAATTCATCACAATTGTTAGATTCTATTTATTGCAGAAGCAAACACGCATCATATATTGCAGCTGTACTTCTCACATAATATTTTCAGTAGCTGTCTCATTTATAAGGCGTGGGTGGTTGGTCGGGCGAACGCGATGGCGTAAATTAGCGGTAGGGGTTCTTCCTTATAGGAATCACGATTTGCCTGGTTTCGCCCTCAGTGACATTTTGCTCTTTTGTTACCTGGGAGTTGAATTAGGTTATTGCCCATTATAAAAGTAGTAGGATTATTACTGATCCTACTGCTTTTGGGAGGGGGGAAATTTGATGATTAAAAGTATGCAGAATTATTATACTGAATTTATGGATTTACTGAAAATTTACTGAAAATGGCTGTGATAATGTAATAAATTCAGTATAATAAAAGTTAATAAATTTATCCTTAAATTGAAAATTTCTCCCTCAAAGTATACTTTGCTAGATAAGAATATAATTTGACGATGCCAGCTTGCAGACAGCGTGATATAGTCGGCACATTGGCGTACGCACGTCCGTACAGTTTTGGGTTAAAATATTTTGGTATGCTATCAAAGCCTCGGCTGGGCGCGACATGCGGACTGCGACCGTCTAGTATTTACATGAAAGACATAAGAGACGCGCTATGTGATTTTTTACCTAACATGTGCGATTTGTCATGAAATGTATTTGCAGAAACTGATATTTTCTATATAATGTTCATATCAAATGTGGAATAGAAAATTTCATCAACTTTCGAAGTCATTGACTGAAAATATTGTAAAGTTTATAGAAAAAAAATATTCATGAGATAGCACACATGTTCTTAGGTACAAAATCACATGGCGTGTCTTATATGTAAATACATGATTGAAATGCAAAGACAAAAATGCAGTGTGGGTACATGTACTCATTTGCCTGATATTCAGTGGAACATCTCTAAACCAGACACCCTTGGGACCTCCCAGGGTGTCTGGTTTAATGAGGTTTCACTGTGTGTTAATTGTTGCCATATATCTTCACCATTGCTGCTTGCAGGCAAAGAAACATTAAGACGACTTGTGAAGGAAGGCATCAAGTGTTCATACGTTCTCATCAATACCGTGTCGTATGTTATCACAGAGGTATGTAGAACAGTTTTGTGAGATATTTGTTTTCTTTGTAAGTAAACAAAAATGACAGATATTACTTTTTAGCTTGACTATTCGAAGAATAGTTAGAGCTTATGTAGTCACCCCGGCGTCGTCGTCAAGGTTAAGGTTTTTAGTCAAGCTTGTATATGGAATACTCCTGGCCCTACACCCACCATACTTGGACAACTTCATCTCCTAGTGATGTACATCAACAACCCCTGACCTATATTTGACCTTGACCTACATTTAACCATGAATTACTTAGTTAATTCCCCTTGGTTAAGGTTTTTAGTCATCCTTGGTTAATGTTTTTAGTCAAACTTGTACATGGAATACTATTGTGCATACAGACACCATACTTGGACAACCTTTTCTCATAGGGATGTACATCAATAACCCCTGATCTATATTCCCCTTGGTTAAGGTTTTTAGTCAAGCTTGTAGATGGAATACTCCTGGTCCTACACCAACCATACTTGGACAACTTCATCTCCCTGACCCCTGACGTATATTTGACCGTGACCTACATTTAACCTTGAATTACTTAGTTAATTCCCCTTAGTTAAGGTTTTTAGTCAACCTTGGTTAAGGTTTTTAGTCAAGCGTGTACATGGAATACTATTGTGCATACATACACCATACTTGGACAACCTTTTCTCATATGGATGTACATCAATAACCCATGATCTATATTTGACCTTGACCTACATTTCCTCTTGAATTATTTAATAGTTAATTCCCCTTGTTTAAGGTTTTTAGTCAACCTTGGTTAAGATTTTTAGTCAAGCTTGTAGATGGAATACTATTGTGCATACAGACACCATACTTGGATAACTTGTTCTCATAGGGATGTACAGCAATAACCCCTGACCTATATTTTACCTTCACCTACATTTAACCTTGAATTACTTAGTTATTTCCCCTTGGTTAAGGTTTGTACTCAAACCTGCTTAAGGTTTATAGTCAAGCTTGTATATGGAATACTACTGGCCCTACACCCACCATACTTGGACAACTTCATCTCCTAGTGATGTACATCAGTAACCCCTGATCTATATTTGACCTTGACCTACATTTCCTCTTGAATTACTTAGTTAATTCCCCTTGGTTAAGGTTTTTAATCAACCTTGGTTAAGGTTTTTAGTCAAGCTTGTATATGCAATACTACTGGCCCAACAACTTCATCTCCTAGTGATGCACATCAATAACCCCTGATCTATATTTGACACCTTGACCTACATTCCCTCTTGAATTACTTACTTAATTCCCCTTGGTTAAGGTTTTTAGTCAAGCTTGTATATGGAATACTACTGGCCCTACACCCACCATACTTCGACAACTTCATCTCCTAGTGATGTACATCAATAACCCCTGACCTATATTTGACCTTCACCTACATTTCCTCTTGAATTACTTACTTAATTCCCCTTGGTTCAGGTTTTTAGTCAACCTTGGTTAAGGTTTTTAGTCAAGCTTGTACATGGAATACTATTGTGCATCCAGACACCATACTTGGATAACTTTTTCTCATGGGGATGTACATCAATAACCCCTGACCTATATTTGACCTTCACCTACATTTCCTCTTGAATTACTTACTTAATTCCCCTTGGTTAAGGTTTTTAGTCAACCTTGGTTAAGGTTTTTAGTCAAGCTTGTACATGGAATACTATTGTGCATCCAGACACCATACTTGGATAACTTTTTCTCATAGGGATGTACATCAATAACCCGACCTTTATTTTACCTTCACCTACATTTAACCTTGAATTACTTGGTTAATGTTTATAGTCAAGCTAGTATATGGAATACTCCTGGGCCTACATCAACCATACTTGGACAACTTCATCTCCTAGTGATGTACATCAATAATCCCTGACCTATATTTGACCTTGACCTACTTTTATCCTTGGATTACTTAGTTATTTCTCTTTGGTTACGGTTTTTAGTCAAGCTTGTATATGGAATACTCCTGGGCCTACAGAAACCATACTTGGAAAACTTCATCTCCTAGTGATGTACATCAATAACCCCCGACCTATATCTGACATTGACCTACATTTAACCTTGAATTACTTACTTAATTTCACTTGGTTAAGGTTTTTAGTCAACCTAGGTTAAGGTTTTTATGCAGGCCGCAGCCACCTTCTTTGTCAAGCTATGTGTACATCGACAACCCTCGTAGTCGATGCTGTTCTCCTACAGCTCTTGTTAGTAGGCTGTTCTCCTACAGCTCTTGTTTGATTTTATTCAGCTCAGCCTTTTCAAGAAAAAAGTAGTACTGGTGGACCAAATGAAAGCCTTGTAATCTACAAAATGTCAGTTATCAGATATAAGTCACAGGTTGAACAGGACCAAGGCATTAAATATACCTAACAGTATCAGTAACAAAAAAACGTTGACGGTCAACACAATTTTCATAGCAAATGCAAAATTTTATTCTGCATTTGCTATGAACACAGGGCACAGCCCTTCAAAATAGGGAGAGGTTTTCATTAAAACATTGAGAAAATTTCTGTTTTAATTATATAGTGAAAAACTTCTCCCTCGACTCAAAATAGGGAGAAGTCAGACAATTTAGAGAGAATTTCACCCACTTTGCCTTGTAAACTGATCCCTGTCAGAACATTTTGTCAACGTTTGACGTTTGTTTTACTCTATAGACCTTGGTCCGCTACTTCAATATGATTATTCCTAATCATGTTGCTGTACTTTCCTGCTTGTACTAATCAGCCTTGTTAACATGAGCATTAGAGAATCATGTGCAATCGAGGATTTTAAATGTAAACCAAGTTTTATAGGTTGAAAAAATATACACTGAGTGTATTCTAAGATTATATTTTCCATTTGTGGCCTCAAGTCTAATCAGGAGCTACCTGGTCATTAACCCTGTCACCCCTAAATATGTGACATTAATAGTTCCATGTTCATCTCTGGATTATTCCATTAATCAGATAATGGGTGTTTTCAGAATATCTGAAAAATACCAATAACACTGCAAATCCTGATGAGACGGCTTGTTACAAACTGGCACATCTGGATCTACAGTGTTTGCAATTGTTTGCTCTATGGTATGTAGGATTGAAATGGTCGAGTGTGGCTCTTTGTGTATCTGATGTGTGTTTCCTACGCCCCCAGGATTAAAAATGGGCAGGGTAAGGCCAGAAAAAAGGGCAGATTTAGTGTATAAAACTTTGAAACAGGGGCACATTCAGCGCGCGAAACAGTATCTTTAATACATGTATTACTTGAATAATAATAATGCTTGTAACTGTGTCTGATCCAATTGTAATCAAAAAGAATACAATTTATTTGGGCAGCATGGTATTATAGGTTGTTTGATTTGTATGTGGATATATGCACAAATTCTTCAGCGTGCGATATTGCACGACTTTAGGAACCTAATATCGTTGCGAGGGGGAAAGAGTGGCATATATCCACATACAAATCAAATAACCTTTTTTAGCTGACCTGAGCGAAGCTCATGTGAGCTATTGTTACCGCAATGTGTCCGTCGTCCGTCTGTTGTCAGTCGTCGTCCGTGAACATTTTCAAACGTCTTCTCCTCGGTAACCATTGGGCCTATAGTTACCAAAGGTAGGGGGATTACAAAATTGTTAAAATGACGTCATTACGTAATCCAAGATGGCCGCCGTCTAAAAATAGCACAAATTTTCAAAAATCTTCTTCTCAAGAACCGCCAACCGGATTTCGACAAAACTTGGTAGGAATGATCGATGTAGAATGCACTTTCAAAGGTGTTAAAATGGTGACCCCGGGGTCAACAATGGGCGTAGCCCGTGGGGTCAACTTTTATTTTTGACTGAATATGCTCATGTCATATAACAAATTGAAGGTATCGATGAGGCGATTGCTCTGGTTCAATATTTGTTGGAATCGGATGATTATGTCATCCATGATGGCCGCCAAAAGGTCCATTTATTCGAGATATTGAATGCCTTTTAAAAACACATATGAACTCAATGTATGTCACATTCTCCTCTGGTGTTCATGGAGTCAGGTGAGCGAATTAGGGCCATCATGGCCCTCTTGTATTATATACGTACATCACTCATAATGCATATGCGCCTAACAAAGGATATAAAATATAACTAGATTTGTCAGTAAGCGGGGGGCTTACGGAATACCCCCCGCGTCAGCCCTGACCTAGAATGAATTCCAGTTCGCATACTATCATTTTCAGATAAAAGACTATGTCAGCATATATGGAGAGTGCGATGGTGGTTCCAGTTGAAAAAAGCAAACTAGATATTCTAAGTCCGTGACCTTCACCCCTGGCATAAATGGGGGTCGTAGGTTTGTTGCAGAATGACGTACGAGTCAGAGAAGGGCCGGGTAAAATATCACCGCATTCCGCAAAGGGAAAGAGAAGTTATAAGGAAATTTACATTTGTTAAGTTTTAGTTTTTTTCTAAGTTTATAAGTCCGTGACCTTGAGCCCTGGCATAAATGGGGGTCGTAGGTTTGTTGCAGATTGATGTATGAGTGTCAGAGAAGGGGCGGGTAAAATATGAAAGATTTCCGCAAAGGGAAAGAGAAGTTAAAAGGAAATTTACAATTGTTAAGTTTTGTGACAGACGGAAAGACGGACGGACGGACGGACGGACGGATTCCGCAAAGGGAAAGAGAAGTTATAAGGAAATTTACATTTGTTAAGTTTTAGTTTTTTTCTAAGTTTATAAGTCCGTGACCTTGAGCCCTGGCATAAATGGGGGTCGTAGGTTTGTTGCAGAATGACGTATGAGTGTCAGAGAAGGGCCGGGTAAAATATCACTGCATTCCGCAAAGGGAAAGAGAAGTTATAAGGAAATTTACATTTGTTAAGTTTTTTAGTTTTTTCTAAGTTTATAAGTCTGTGACCTTGAGCCCTGGCATAAATGGGGGTCGTAGGTTTGTTGCAGAATGATGTATGAGTCAGTCAGAAGTGGGTAAAATATGAAAGATTTCCGCAAAGGGAAAGACAAGTTAAAAGGAAATTTACAATTGTTAAGTTTTCGTTTTTTTCTAAGTTTCTAAGTCCGTGACCTTGACCCCTGGCATAAATGGGGGTCGTAGGTTTGTTGCAGATTGATGTATGAGTGTCAGAGAAGGGGCGGGTAAAATATGAAAGATTTCCGCAAAGGAAAGAGAAGTTAAAAGGAAATTTACAATTGTTAAGTTTTTGTTTTTTTCTAAGTTTCTAAGTCCGTGACCTTGACCCCTGGCATAAATGGGGGTCGTAGGTTTGTTGCAGAATGATGTATGAGTGTCAGAGAAGGGGCGGGTAAAATATGAAAGATTTCCGCAAAGGGAAAGAGAAGTTAAAAGGAAATTTACAATTGTTAAGTTTTGTGACAGACGGAAAGACGGACGGACGGACGGACGGACGGACAAGCCGACTCCAGTATACCCCCGTTGCGGGGGGGCGGGGGGGGGGGTATAACAACTTTGTTGCGAGGGGGTATAACTAAAATAAACAAATTAGTGATGATTTAGAAGGGAACTATTTTACGATGTGAAACGTAGTTCCGGCACTGACCAATATGAACTCACGAGACGTCAAGATGGAAAAATATTGACGGCCTGCGTTCCAATGTGTTTCAATATGAAACAAAAGTACATGTACGTATATAATAACACTAGATATGTTCACTGTCACTTTCAGGCGACTAAAGTTCTGCTAGGGGCACATGCATTGCTGGCAAATGGTTTCATGATGTCACGGGTGGGCAGTTCACTTATCTCCCTGATCGCCAAGTCAAGGAATGTGCCGGTGCTCGTGTGCTGTGAAACGTACAAGTTCTGCGAGAGAGTGCAGACAGACTCGTTTGTGTTTAACGAACTTGGTAAGTTCAGATCTAGCTGAGCGTTTAGACTCTTGGAAACTTGTGACATGTTCTTGGTAGTCTGTGACCTGGTACTGAGGGTATAAAACTTTTTTTCTGCAAGGCTCCAGATTAGTAATTGAGTATTTTCACTCCATCATTTCTGAGCAATTGGGTATTTCAAAATTGTAATAGGGTAAAATAAAATCACCTACTGTTTACAAATCAACAGACAGCAATTATTGAATAGTTCGCTTCGAAATTAAAACATGTCTTGGCATTTCATTAGAATTGTCTCCTTGGAGACAATTCTAAAGAAATACCAAGATGTGTTTTCATGGAAAATAAGAAAAATATGCTATATTTGTGGTCCGTTTATTGTTTTGTGCAGCATGATAAATGTACCACAAAATTGTTATTGCTTTTTGATACTCGCTACTTCTGATTTCAATTGGGTTTTTGGCAATTTTAATTGGGTATTTAAGCAAATACGCAGCTTATCTGGAGTGTGTTTCTGTACTCAATCAGAACCTGCTCAACTTGGACTAATCTGGAATATGTGTATGATGTCTGTTGCAGGTTAGAACATACCAAATAGGTGTACTACATAATTTAATTGAATTCCATCCAATAAGGCCAGTCTCTCCTGCTATTCGTATGGATGCTGTGGGACCTATTTCTACATGACCGGCAGCCTGTCTGCACTGGATCTGCATGAATAAAAGAATAGGTTCACTTGCTCCTAAGAAGTAAAATTCAACCTCGTCATGTCCCCCACTATTGTTTAGATTATTTGGCCATCATAAATAGTGTCTCATTGTTTAGGTTTAGTACAATTCTACTGATATTTTGATACAATTTGTTTTGGGATTTGGGAAGGGTTTTCCCCAAAAATAATATCCAATTATTTAGGGTCATTGTCATTGGTATTCTTTATTTTACCAGGTGACCCGGACGACCTGGTGGATATCGGCCGGAAATCACCGTACCTGTCGGACTGGCGCGACTACAATTCGCTCACGCTGCTCAACCTCGTCTACGACTTCACGCCGCCCGAGTTTATCGCCTGTGTGATCACCGAGCTCGGCAAGATCCCGTGTACCTCCGTGCCCGTCGTGCTACGCATGAAACAGGCAGAGACTAACGAGACGTAGCTGTGCGGGCATACAGTGTGTTTGATTGTGTGGATATTATATACCAGGGGCCCGTTTCACTAAACTTTGTACGACTAAATGTTCGTAAGTGCAAATTTAGGATCGTCTGGAAATTTCAATTGGTGGATTTACATTTATTGAGCATAGGCTGCATATGCAGCCTATGCTCAATAAATGTAAATCCAATAATTGTTTACAAGAAATCATTGTTAATGTGGAATTTACTGACTATCATACATTTTGCACTCGGGAACATTTTAGTCGTACGAAGTTTAGTTTAAACGGCCCCCAGTCTTGTAAATAGCAGAGCTCCAGTTAAGGTGCGTAATTTGACCAATTTGGGGTGAAATTTTGTTATTTCTTTATGAAAAATGGCAAGTTGTGAGTCCTTTAGAATCGTCTCATTGAGACGATTCTAAAGCACTCCCAACTTGCCATTTTTGATGGAGAAATAAGAAATTTACCTCCGAATTACGCACCTTAACTGGAACTCTGAAATAGGTTGTCCAACTTGGAAAATCACGAGTCCCGTAGTAACCCTAAATATTTGGACACCATTTGTTTACATTGATATTGTGATAAACCAGTGTAACCATAGTAACCCTGTGTATTTGGACACTCCTTGTTGTGGCATGGGTGGTAGGTGGGAGCATGCGATGGGGAATTTAACGATCGGGATTCATCCTTACCGGAATCTCGACTGGAGATTTGGTTCGGATCTCATGTATGTCTGGCTTTCTTGTATGTAAGAGTTGAATCGGGTTATACCCCTTATAAGAGTAATATGATTATTCCTAATCATGGTAGCATTACTTTTATGGGAAGGGGCCAAGTGACTGGTATGGACCATGTCCGGTTATTTTAATTTCAGGGCTGAATATATATTTTCTCGATGTAAATATTCCGTTCTGATTTTGGAATTTTCCACCCAATGCAGCAGCTTAAATATGGGATCGAACCCGTTGGCCTGGCCTTAAATGATCATAGCTGTTGATAAGCCGTTAAACACCAATAAATCAAATCAAATGTTTGTTTGTTGGGGTTTAACGGCCTATCAACAGCTAAGGTCATTTAAGGCCGGGTCAATGGGTTTAGTACTAAATCCCATATATTACCTGTACAAGCACATGTATATGTTCAAGTACATGTACAAATGGGGGGAAAATCCCATAATCAGAACTGAATATTTACAATAACAAAACTATATTCAGCCCTGAAATCAGAATAATCCTGATCTGATGCCAGGTCCTCGCCACACCAGAATCACTTGGCCCCTCCCAAAAGCAGTCGGATCAGTAATAATCTTACTACTTTTATAATGGGCAATGACCAAATTCAACTCCCAGGTAACAAAAGAGCCAAAGATAAAAACATACCTGAGGGCCAAACCAGGCAAATTGTGATTCCTATAAGGAGGAACCCCTTCCGTTAATTTACGCCGTCTCGTTCGCCCGACCACCACCCACTCAAATGTTTGTTGTGGCAGACCATGTTTATATGTGCTTCCCAGAATAAATTGTGTCCGAATATTTAGGATTGTCCTGGTAACTACTACCTCGGCATCTTTGACGTCAAATCGACAAACTCCACCAATTCTAACGCTGATTCCCCCAGTTTGGTATTAAAACTACTTGTAAATTAGACTGCCCTATATGGTCGCTGGCATACCTCCTGCTTGAAGAGCTAGTGGCATGGCTTGTGCTGGGGCCCATTTCACTAAACTTCGTAAGACTAAAATGTTCGTAAGTGCAAATTTAGGATCGTCTGGAAATTTCAATTGATGGATTTACATTTATTGAGCACAGGCTGCATATGCAGCCTATGCTCAATAAATGTAAATCCAACAATTGTTTACAAGAAAACATTGTTAATGTGAAATTTACAGACTATCATAATTTGGCACTTACGAACATTTTAGTCGTACGAAGTTTAGTGGAACGGCCCCCAGATGTCTGCCACAGCCATACGAGACATCCCATGTGATATTGTGCGTAAGAACATGTGCGATATTTCGTGAAAAATATTTACAAACTTTACGATAGTTTCCATCTTTGACATCGAAGGTTGACAAGATTTTCATTGCAAATGCGAAATTTTAATCAACATTTCCTATGCAAATCTTGTCGTTTTTTGACGTCATTTACTGAAAATAGCACAGTTTCTGTAAATGTATTTCACGAAAAATTGCAAATGTTCTTAGGTACAAAATCACATATGGGCGTGGCAGAAATCTACATCCTTATAAACGTTTCGAGCTAAGGTGAAAGAAACATCACAAACTTGAACCCAGTTTGACATCTTTGGTGTGGATGAAATATTGAAAGACAAACTTACCATTTAGTAGATTATACAGAGCTCCAGTTAAGGTGCGTAATTGGAACAAATATTCCGGGTATTTTGGCAAGTTGGGATTGCTTTAGAATCGTCTCAAGACGATTCTAAAGCATTCCCAACTTGCCAATTTTGGCGAAGAAATAACGAAAGTCTCCCCAAAGTTGATCAAATTACGCACCTTAACTGGAGCTCTGCTATAGCCAATTTCACCAAAATCACTATTAAAGTGCACTAACCTAGCTAAGCACACTTTGAAGGAGTAATTAGTTACTAGTATATGTACTACAATATATTACTTCATATATAACCTATTTGTATATAGTTGATGATTAAAATTATTTGTCTGTCATATATTGTATTTATTATTAACTTATCACAGCCATTATTTTTATTAAATATTTGATTTCATTATAATAAAATATTACTGTAATTTATGCAAAAATTACAAATAATTGCACTTAGCTGGATTAGTGCACTTTGTGGATTTGGTGAAATGTGCTACAGTTTTATTAACCCTTACAATGCTGAAATATAATTTGCCGTCGGCTCTTATTTTCCTTTTTTTTTCTTATCAGAATTCTAAAGTGCTGCCAAACCATGTTTTTATTTCAAATAGAGAAAATAATACAAAATGAGAAACAACAGCAGACAACAATTTTCGGTCCCCCCCCCCCCCCCCCCCGTAAGGGTTAATGTTTCAGCATACTATTCTCTTATGAGAAACAACAGAAGACATGTCAATAAATAAATATGCTAGTGGGTGGCAGGTGGGAGCATGCGATGGGTAATTTAACGATCGGGGTTCATCCTTACCGGAATTCCGACTGGAGACCTGGTTTGGCCCTTTAATACATACCGGTACGTCTTTGGCATATGTGACAGTTGAATCTGGTTATACCCCTTATGTGAGTATTACGTTCATTCATAATCTTATTTTAGGGGAAGGGGCTACGTGACTTTGGTGTGGTATGGACCTGGCACCAGGTCGGGTTATTCTAATTTCAGGACTGAATATACTTTTTCTCGAAGTAAATATTCTGATTTTGGAATTTACCCCCCCTCCGGCCTTACATGACCTTAGCTGTTGATAGGACATTAAACACCCATAAACAATTTGTGACCAGTGTAGCTCCTGATCAAATAGCACACTTGTGTAGACTGATGACGATCTGTATTGCTACAGTGCATTCTCCGTTTTTGTTCCACCGTAGACAACACTTGCAAACTCGACGCGAACGCAACGGTTTGCTGTAGCGCTGTATACATTGTTTAAACGTATAATACGGTTCGTACACGTGTAATGCACATTGTCAAACCGTTTAGTTTAAAAACGTTGTATACGTTGTTTAAACGTATAATATGGTTCGTACACGTGTAATACACATTGTCAAACCGTTTAGTTTTAAAGCGTGCAATACATTTAGCTTCAAGGCGTATAACACGCTTTGGCGTATACATATGTAGCGAGGTGAAAGAGTTGAAACGTGTACAACGCTTTACCTGGAAGCGTGTAGCTATATGAAAGCGTTGAAACGTGTACAACGGTTACACGTTTTAACGCGAATACCTGTTCGGCCCCGATCGCTTCGAGGCGTCCTTGTTTCGTCCCTTTTAAAATATCGCGAATACATACCCTCAGATCGAGTTCAAAGTACATCGGCGGTGTGATTTAGCACTTCAATTGATCCCTAATCCCTGATGCCTAATGAGTCACGCTTTTAACACGACAGATGTACCTTGTCGTTTATCAAAATGTTTGCGAATTGTAGATCACGTGAGCCGGCTCATCAGGATCTGCGGCATTCCTACGTACACGTACATTTTATATACACAAAAATGACCCCTAATACAGCGTAATGTAACAGTTCCTAACTTAATATGGAATAGCCCGGGCCGATAGTCAGTGTCAGTTACTTGGGGTTAAATATTACGAACACAGATAAACACAGTGCATGGTTTCTTTATTTTATTTTAACATCATCAGAAATGGCGAGTCTAGGAACTCTCGTATCTTTACGCTGAAGCCAGTCTATTTCAGTCACTAATCCGCTATACACCTGTCCCACGCGTGTGTTAAGAAAAATCGATATTTGGAGAAACTGAATACACAGCGAGCTGCACACTGGTTTAACACGGATATGGCCCGCGGATATGTGTCATAAATTACTTGGTGGTCAAAACCGGTAAATTTACAAGGTTTATAGCGAAATAGCAGCCGACTGGCAATTTTTCTCGGACCGATTTTTAAGACTAGTTTTCAAATCTCAATCGGTCTGAGAGTTCAAAAATCGGTTCAGAACCTGAAAACTGAAAATTTTAGAAGCCCTGCAGTGAGTCTAGAAGTATATATACACACACGAAGAACGATCTGAGCATGCGCATTCTACGCGATACACGGTTGGCATACCAAAACGTGTAATGCGTTAAAACCCGTGGAAACGTGTTATACGTATAACACGGTTTCATCTGTACGGTGCTGTGTACATGTAGAAGCGTGTAACCGTTCGTCAAAGAAAGCGTTAAATCGTTTAAATGGTTTACCTTAGCGTTGTATATGTTTACAACCGTTGTATACGTTTACAACCGTTGTACACGGATTACACGCTTTTGAAACTTAATGCTTTGTTTACAACCGTTGTATACGTTTACAACCGTTGTACACGGATTACACGCTTTTGAAACTCGATGCGTTGAACACGGTTTGTTCGACTTTCGCGCAACGCATGGCCGAAAACGTATTACACGTAGACGACACACGGTTTGAAACGCAACTAACGGAAACTCCACGGATACGCAACGCACAAAACTTTGTACACGTATAAACCCGGAACATTTTGACAGAAACGACTGTAGCAGCATGGCATGCATTTCATTGATGGAATGGTGAACAGTGCAGATCCTGCTCAGACTGCAGCTGGAAAGACTGTTCTGTATGGGGCTACTTTGACATTATTGTATGCTTAGAAAATCTCGTAAATCATAAACGGAGAATCTCAACGGGCTTTTATTTGATACAAGGTTCATGAAACGAGTCGGGCACACTTTAGCCTTTGCTGTTCAGTAGATAAAATGCTACCGATTTACAGAAATCTCATATCACATGGAAAGAAGTACGGGATTCAACGTACAAAGAGTTTAGAGATGTCCAATGCATTTCTAGTTGAAAATGAATACAAAGAATTATTTCATTATTAACAATATAACTACAGTGGAACCTCTCTAAACTGGACACCCTGGGGTATCCCCAGGGTGTCCAGTTTAGAGAGGTTCCACTATACCCCAGGGTGTCCAGTTTAGAGAGGTTCCACTATACCCCAGGGTGTCCAGTGTTCCACTATACCCCAGGGTGTCCAGTGTTCCACTATACCCCAGGGTGTCCAGTTTAGAGAGGTTCCACTATGCCCCAGGGTGTCCAGTTTAGAGAGGTTCCACTATACCCCAGGGTGTCCAGTTTAGAGAGGTTCCACTATACCCCAGGGTGTCCAGTGTTCCACTATACCCCAGGGTGTCCAGTTTAGAGAGGTTCCACTATACCCCAGGGTGTCCAGTTTAGAGAGGTTCCACTATACCCCAGGGTGTCCAGTGTTCCACTATACCCCAGGGTGTCCAGTGTTCCACTATACCCCAGGGTGTCCAGTTTAGAGAGGTTCCACTATGCCCCAGGGTGTCCAGTTTAGAGAGGTTCCACTATACCCCAGGGTGTCCAGTTTAGAGAGGTTCCACTATACCCCAGGGTGTCCAGTGTTCCACTATACCCCAGGGTGTCCAGTTTAGAGAGGTTCCACTATACCCCAGGGTGTCCAATTTAGAGAGGTTCCACTATACCCCAGGGTGTCCAGTGTTCCACTATACCCCAGGGTGTCCAGTTTAGAGAGGTTCCACTATACCCCAGGGTGTCCAGTGTTCCACTATACCCCAGGTTGTCCAGTTTAGAGAGGTTCCACTATACCCCACGGTGTCCAGTGTTCCACTATACCCCAGGGTGTCCAGTTTAGAGAGGTTCCACTATACCCCAGGGTGTCCAGTTTAGAGAGGTTCCACTGTAAATCAGACATATGACTATGCCAAGGCATGCAGATGTGTTTTGCGAACTTGAAAAGGCATTATCATCAGAGATGGTTGACGATTGAAACCCATAAAATTAAAACTACAGACTGCATGCGTGTCCGGTTCAGAGGTTCCACTGTATTGTAAACGGGCACTATAATATGGTTCTGTTTATATTTATAGACTGGAACTCACAACAGTAATACATTATTGCATCATGGCGTCACTGGTGTTTCTAAGGATGTATGAAACATGAAGACGTCGGCGTTGATTCAATGCTGCACTGACGAAGCCATTAACGACATCATTTGGAACATCTTTGTTCGTTTTGCATAAAGGTTGTGAACGCATAACGCGGATGAACAGGTTGATCTAGATCTACACTGGTCGCAAAACCCATATTAAGCCCCATTTCTCCAGTCACTCAGCCACAAATGGGTTCCAGTACCGCATACAATCTGTTCATGTAATAACAATAAATATATGGAAAACAGTGTTCAATGGGTCATAGAAATCCTGGAATCAAAGTCCGTGCATGTGGCCGATTTCATAAAAATTGCAAAGTATACTTATCTAGCAACATATACTTTGAGGGAGTAATCATTTATTTTCCCGAAATGCATTATTTCATATAGAAATAACGACGTCATATATTTGATGATTAAAAGTATGGAGACTTTTTATACTGAATTTATTACATTATAAATAATGTAATAAATTCTGTATAATAAAAAATATAAATTTCTCAAAGTATACTTTGCAATGTTGGTTAAATCGGCTACTGGACTGCTGTGTGTTGAGTGTCGGTCCTGGGCATGTCTTGGCTACTGAAGCCAGTTGGGAGATGGCCAGTCTTCAACATTAATACTCGTCACTGTTCGTCAACAATGGATAACGGCCATGTTGTGTTTTTATCAGTTGCTCCACGGAGAAGACCGAGAAATCATCTTTCTTTCAGCCTCTTTACGAACGTCACTTCATCTTTGTTGCGGATACCATACCTGTAGCAAACCACAATTAACCCTTTCACCCCTAAATATATACAGTCAAATCTGTGAATAAAGGCCATCCGTGGGAAGAGAAAATTCTGGCCTTTGTTCACAGGTGGTCTTTGTTCTCGGGATCATTTATGTAATAATTGATTAATTGGGAAAACAAAAGCGTTGACTACTATAGACAAATAATTCCAGCACAAAAATATTTACACAATTCCCTAACATTTGATTGGCCCGTAGCAAGTCTCTGTCCAAAATTTATATCCCAGTAAACTACCACGCCGAACTACTTTCCATAACCGTGAGGCGCAGTTAAAATAATTCTTAAGAAAACGGAAAATAAACACATTTTCTTGATGAATTTATTTCAAATGCTGGAATTATAAGGAATGAATGGCCTTTTTGTGGAATTTATCGGGGATATAAACTTGGACTAGAAATGTGGCCTGTCGGCACACGAATGCCCCCGCTGGCAGCCAAAGAAAACAAGGCATATTTGAATGTGTATTTGTCACAGGGTGGCAGAGGACCATTGGAGCAATGCGTGTGTGAAATGTGAAGCAGATCCGAGCAAGGAAACAGAAATTATAAGGCATTTACCCGGCGTTAAGGTTTCAAACGCACCAAGTCTGTGACCTTGACCCTGGGCTTGGCGGGGGCGGCACGAATGTGGATTTGTCACAGGGTGGCAGAGGACCATTGGAGCAATGCGTGTGTGAAATGTGAAGCAGATCCGAGCAAGGAAACAGAAATTATATTTACCCGGCGTTCAGGTTTCAAACGCACCAAGTCTGTGACCTTGACCCTGGGCTTAGCGGGGGCAGCACGAATGTGGATTTGTCACAGGGTGGCAGAGGACCATTGGAGCAATGCGTGTGTGAAATGTGAAGCAGATCCGAGCAAGGAAACAGAAATTATAAGGCATTTACCCGGCGTTAAGGTTTCGAACACACCAAGTCTGTGACCTTGACCCCACCCGGCGGCTTAGCGGTGCGGCACAAATAAGAATGGATTTGTCACAGGGTGGCAGAAGGAACCAAATGGAGCAATGCGTTGTGTGAAATGTTGAAGTCAGATCCGAGCAAGGAAACAGAAATTATAGAAGGCATTTAACACCCGGCGTTAAGGTTTCGAACACACCAAGTCTGTGACCTTGACCCCGGGCTTAGCGGGGGCGGCACAAATGTGGATTTGTCACAGGGTGGCAGAGGACCATTGGAGCAATGCGTGTGTGAAATGTGAAGCAGATCCGAGCAAGGAAACAGAAATTATAAGGCATTTACCCAGCGTTAAGGTTTCGAACGCACCAAGTCTGTGACCTTGACTTGACCCTGGGCTTAGCGGGGGCGGCACGAATGTGGATTTGTCACAGGGTGGCAGAGGACCATTGGAGCAATGCGTGTGTGAAATGTGAAGCAGATCCGAGCAAGGAAACAGAAATTATAAGGCATTTACCCAGCGTTAAGGTTTCGAACGCACCAAGTATGTGACCTTGACCCTGGGCTTAGCGGGGGCGGCACGAATGTGGATTTGTCACAGGGTGGCAGAGGACCATTGGAGCAATGCGTGTGTGAAATGTGAAGCAGATCCGAGCAGGGAAACAGAAAATTATAAGGCATTTACCCAGCGATTAAGGTTTCGAACGCACCAAGTCTGTGACCTTGACCCTGGGCTTAGCGGGGGCGGCACGAATGTGGATTTGTCACAGGGTGGCAGAGGACCATTGGAGCAATGCGTGTGTGAAATGTGAAGCAGATCCGAGAAAGGAAACAGAAATTATAAGGCATTTACCCGGCGTTAAGGTTTCAAACGCACCAAGTCTGTGACCTTGACCCTGGGCTTAGCGGGGGCGGCACGAATGTTGATTTGTCACAGGGTGGCAGAGGACCATTGGAGCAAAGCGTGTGTGATTCATTCCTATAGTAATTGCTCTTCGGAGGTGGCATTTAACACAGGTTTGACTGCACATGGTAAGTTCCTTGTTAATTTTGGACAATGCCATTAATCAACATGGGTGTCGAAGGTCACTATATCAATG
This sequence comes from Conchocele bisecta, assembly GCA_029237695.1. Taxonomy (NCBI): domain Eukaryota; kingdom Metazoa; phylum Mollusca; class Bivalvia; order Lucinida; family Thyasiridae; genus Conchocele; species Conchocele bisecta. The sequence continues at coordinate 33,913,342 of CM055266.1, forward strand.
TGTATGATCACGTGGTACTAACAACAACAACAAGTACCGATTCAAAGTACGTATTCTTTTATAGTGTCCTTATTACGTAACGGAAATATGGCGCATCAAACGCGTCTTGTTAAGCTGCATTTGTTGGTCTCTGTATTTTCTCCGAAACGGAAATTGATTCTTCGCAAAAACGACTTAAGTCTGTGCCAAACTCCCTATATCACCAAATGCAGCTCATGAAGACGTTTGCTGCGCCATATTTCATCAAAATCCGTTGCATATTAAGGAAAATATCAAATAATACTTACTTGATCATGCACCTTGACTATTATAATACGCCCGTCGAGGCATGGCCATGCAACAAAGGGAGATCAATACGGTTCATCCCCTTGCCATGATAAACATGTGTACTAAAGTTGGCTACGATGCGTTGAGCAGAGTTATTGCGTGGAAAAGGATATAGAAGGCAAAAATTAAACATGGCCGCCAAGGCCGGGAGATAACTACTTAGAAACAAGAGTACCGAAGGTCACAATATACGCCCATGGAGGCATTGCCAGTCTATAGGGGATGATAACTCACTCAAAACTCATAAGGTTCTTTCTCGAGCCATCATAAACACCTGTACAAAACTTGGTTACGATCCATCAAGTAAAACTACTGTCTGTTCCACGTTTTGCTGCCGACAAACTTTTGGCTATTAAACACATTCAATCTAAAAAATATTTAAAAATAAGTACTTTTTCATCAATAACAAAAAGGTCACCATCCCCCCAAAAAAACTAGAAATGGACACTTGGCACGATTTGGCACAGGGCGGTAGAGGACCATTAGAGCAATGCATATATGAACTAGAAATGTGGCCTGTCGGCACACGAATGCCCCCGCTGGCAGCCAAAGAAAACGAGGCATATTTGATTATAAGCCATTTACCCGAGCGTTAAGGTTTCGAACGCACCAAGTCTGTGACCTTGACCCTGGGCTTAGCGGGGGCGGGACGAATGTGGATTTGTCACAGGGCAGTAGAGGACCATTGGAGCAATGCGTGTGTGAAATGTGAAGCAGATCCGAGCAAGGAAACAGAAATTATAAGCCATTTACCCAGTGTTAAGGTTTTGAAAGCACCAAGTCTGTGACCTTGACCCTGGGCTTAGCGGGGTCGGGACGAATGTGGATTTGTCACAGGGCGGTAGAGGACCATTGGAGCAATGGCGAAGTGTGAAATGAAGTGAAGCAGATCCGAGCAAGGAAACAGAAAGGGATAAAAAGCCATTTCCACCCAGCGTTAAGGTTTCGAAAGCACCAAGTTCTGTGACCTTGACCCTGGGCTTAGCGGGGGCGGGACGAATGTGGATTGTCACACGGGCGGTAGAGGACCATTGGAGCAATGCGTGTGTGAAATGTGAAGCAGATCCGAGCAAGGAAACAGAAATTATAAAGCCATTTACCCAGCGTTAAGGTTTTCGAACGCACCAAGTTCTGTGACCTTGACCCTGGGCTTAGCGGGGGCGGGACGAATGTGGATTTGTCACAGGCGGTAGAGGACCATTAGAGCAATGCGTGTGTGAAATGTGAAGCAGATCCGAGCAAGGAAACAGAAATATAAGCCATTTACCCAACGTTAAGGTTTCGAAAGCACCAAGTCTGTGACCTTGACCCTGGGCTTAGCGGGGTCGGGACGAATGTGGATTTGTCACAGGGCGGTAGTAGGAGGCCATTGGAGCAATGCGTGTGTAAATGTGAAGCAGATCCGAGCAAGGAAACAAAAATTATAAGCCATTTAACCCAGCGTTAAAGGTTTCGAAAGCACCAAGTCTGTGACCTTGACCCTGGGCTTAGCGGGGGCGGGACGAATGTGGATTTGTCACAGGGCGGTAGAGGACCATTGGAGCAATGCGTGTGAAATGTGAAGCAGATCCGAGCAAGGAAACAGAAATTATAAGCCATTTACCCAGCGTTAAGGTTTCGAAAGCACCAAGTCTGTGACCTTGACCCTGGGCTTAGCGGGGGCGGGACGAATATGGATTTGTCACAGGGCAGTAGAGGACCATTGGAGCAATGCGTGTGTGAAATGTGAAGCAGATCCGAGCAAGGAAACAGAAATTATAAGCCATTTATTTACCCAGCGTTAAGGTTTCGAACGCACCAAGTCTGTGACCTTGACCCTGGGCTTAGCGGGGGCGGGACGAATATGGATTTGTCACAGGGCAGTAGAGGACCATTGGAGCAATGCGTGTGTGAAATGTGAAGCAGATCCGAGCAAGGAAACAGAAATTATAAGCCATTTACCCAGCGTTAAGGTTTCTAACGCACCAAGTCTGTGACCTTGACCCTGGGCTTAGCGGGGGCGGGACGAATGTGGATTTGTCACAGGGCGTAGACACCATTAGAGCAATGCGTGTGTGAAATGTGAAGCAGATCCGAGCAAGGAAACAGAAATTATAAGCCATTTACCCAGCGTTAAGGTTTCGGGACGTACGTACGTACGTACGTACGTACGTACGGACGCCGGTAACACTATATGCCCCCCTCACCATTCGGTGGCGGGGGCATAAATATGAAGCTGATCCGTGAAAGAAAACAGAAATTATAAGATATTTACCGGAGCGTTAAAGTTTTTGAAGCACTAAGTATGTGATGTTAACCCTGGGCTTGGCGGTGGCAGGACGAACGTGGATTTGGCACAGGGCGGTAGAGGACCATTAGAGCAGCGCGTATATGAAATATGAAGTTGATCCGTGAATGGAAAGAAAAATTATAAGATATTTACCTGAGCGTTAAAGTTTTTGAAGCACCAAGTATGTGACCTTGACCCTGGGCTTGGCGGGGGCAGGACGAACGTGGATTTGGCACAGGGCGGTAGAGGACCATTAGAGCAATGCGTATATGAAATATGAAGATGATCCATGAAAGAAAACAGAAATTATAAGATATTTACCCGAGCGTTAAAGTTTTTGAAGCACTAAGTTTGTGACCTTGACCCTGGGCTTGGCGGGGGCAGGACGAACGTGGATTTGGCACAGGGCGGTAGAGGATCATAAGAGCAATGCGTATATGAAATATGAAGCTGAACCGTGAAAGAAAACAGAAATTATAAGATATTTACCTGAGCGTTAAAGTTTTTGAAGCACCAAGTATGTAACCTTGACCCTGGGCTTGGCGGGGGCAGGACGAACGTGGATTTGGCACAGGGCGGTAGTGAACCATCGGAGCAATGTGTATATGAAATATGAAACAGATCGGTCGAAGGATGAAGAAATTATGAGACATTTACCCGAGTGTTAAAGTTTTGTGACGGACGGGAGGACGGGACGCACGTTCCTACGAATGAATACTTGTTGGGTTTTTACTGTATAAACAAGAAACGAGGCAAAGCCACGAAGGCCAGGTTTTTTCCAAGCATGGACACTTGGATAACATAATTATACCCACTTTTTGTAGACTAGATGGCCGTGGCCTGCATGTCGCTCCTTGGGGCGAGGCATGAACACTAAAAAAATAGATATAGTAGATGGAAAAACTTTAACGAAAAAACTTTAACCGGACACACGGACGTACGGACGGACGGACGGACGGACGCCAAAATGCCGACGATATCGCGCTTTCCGCAAGCGGGTGCGACAATGATGATAAACACCCATGTGAAATATCAAGGTAATGGGTGAAGCAGTTGCAGAGATATAGTACACAAAAAAACTTTAACAAATAAATTCAAAGTAATTTGACCTTGACATTGCGCACAGGGGCCGCACGGTTGGGGGTTAGAATGAAAATATGGACGATGATAAACACCCATGTGAAGTTTCAAGGTAATGGGCGAAGCAGTTGCAGAGATATAGTATAACGAAAAAGTGTTAACCAAAAAATTTAACCAGACGTAAGCTAAAAAGTTAACGTTGAAAATGGCTAAGTCAATTACGTAGAAATAATAGGTGAAGGTACAAAAATGGTCACATGTTGGATAGTTGTATGTGTAGGCACCCCTAGGTTATGAAGCTGTGAAAGTTTGGTGGTCCTAGGTGGTACAGTACCAAAGAAATGGACTTAAACACGAAAACATAACATTGTAAATGCGAAAACTTAACATTGAAAATGGCTAAGTCGACTGCGCGGAAAAAATAGGTCAAGTTAACGCGAAAACTTAACATTGAAAATGGCTAAGTCGACTGCGCGGAAAAAATGGGTCAAGTTAAAAAAAAAGTAACATGTTGGATAGTGATATGTGGTGGGCACCCCTTGATTATGAAGCTGTGAAAGTTTGGTGGTCCTAGGTGGTACAGTACCAAAGAAATGGACTTAAACACGAAAACTTAACATTGAAAACGCGAAAACTTAACATTGAAAATGGCTAAGTCGACGGCGCGGAAAAAATGGGTCAAGTTAAAAAAAAAGTAACATGTTGGATAGTGATATGTGGTGGGTACCCCTTGATTATGAAGCTGTGAAAGTTTGGTGGTCCTAGGTGGTACAGCAACAAAGAAATGGACTCAAACACGAAAACTTAACATTGATTGTGGACGCCGCCCGCCCGTCCGCCCGACCGCCCGACCGGCTTTCGCCAATCCAATAGCCTGGATTTTTTTAAAAAAAACCTGGCTAAAAATGAATACCCAACAAGAGTACCCATCACTATCCTAACCCTACCCAATAAGATCCCCGTACGCTTACAACAAGAAACGAGGCAAAGCCACGAAGGCCAGGTTTTTTCCAAGCATGGACACTTGGATAACATAATTATACCCACTTTTTGTAGACTAGATGGCCGTGGCCTGCATGTCGCGCCTTGGGGCGAGGCATGGACACTAAAAAAATAGATATAGTAGATGGAAAAACTTTAACGAAAAAACTTTAACCGGACACACAGACACACGGACGTACGGACGGACGTATGCCAAAATGCCGACGATATCGCGCTTTCCGCAAGCGAGTGCGACAATGATGATAAACACCCATGTGAAGTATCAAGGTAATGGGTGAAGCAGTTGCAGAGATATAGCACACGAAAAAACTTTAACAAATAAATTCAAAGTAATTTGACCTTGACATTGCGCACAGGGGCCGCATGGTTGGGGATTAGAGTGAAAATATGGACGATCAATGTGAAGTTTCAAGGTAATGGGCGAAGCAGTTGCAGAGATATAGTATAACGAAAAAGTGTGAACCAAAAAATTTAACCAGACGTACGCTAAAAAGTTAACGTTGAAAATGGCTAAGTCAATTACGTAGAAATAATAGGTGAAGGTACACAAATGGTCACATGTTGGATAGTTGTATGTGGTAGGCACCCCTAGGTTATGAAGCTGTGAAAGTTTGGTGGTCCTAGGTGGTACAGTACCAAAGAAATTGACTTAAACACGAAAACTTAACATTGTAAATGCGAAAACTTAACATTGAAAAATGGCTAAGCAAAGTCGACTGCGCGGAAAAAATAGTTCAAGTTAAAAAAAAAAGTAACATGTTGGATAGTGATATGTGGTGGGCACCCCTTGATTATGAAGCTGTGAAAGTTTGGTGGTCCTAGGTGGTACAGTACCAAAGAAATGGACTTAAACACGAAAACTTAACATTGAAAACGCGAAAACTTAACATTGAAAATGGCTAAGTCGACTGCGCGGAAAAAATGGGTCAAGTTAAAAAAAAAGTAACATGTTGGATAGTGATATGTGGTGGGCACCCCTTGATTATGAAGCTGTGAAAGTTTGGTGGTCCTAGGTGGTACAGTACCAAAGAAATGGACTTAAACACGAAAACTTAACATTGAAAACGCGAAAACTTAACATTGAAAATGGCTAAGTCGACGGCGCGGAAAAAATGGGTCAAGTTAAAAAAAAAAGTAACATGTTGGATAGTGATATGTGGTGGGTACCCCTTGATTATGAAGCTGTGAAAGTTTGGTGGTCTTAGGTGGTACAGCAACAAAGAAATGGACTCAAACACGAAAACTTAACATTGATTGTGGACGCCCGCCGCCCGCCCGCCCGCCCGCCGCCCGCCCGGCTTTCGCCAATCCAATAGCCTGGATTTTTTTTTAAAAAACCTGGCTAAAAATGAATACCCAACAAGAGTACCCATCACTATCCTAACCCTACCCAATAAGATCCCTGTACGCTTACAACAAGAAACGAGGCAAAGCCACGAAGGCCAGGTTTTTTCCAAGCATGGACACTTGGATAACATAATTATACCCACTTTTTGTAGACTAGATGGCCGTGGCCTGCATGTCGCGCCTTGGGGCGAGGCATGGACACTAAAAAAATAGATATAGTAGATGGAAAAACTTTAACGAAAAAACTTTAACCGGACACACAGACACACGGACGTACGGACGGACGTATGCCAAAATGCCGACGATATCGCGCTTTCCGCAAGCGAGTGCGACAATGATGATAAACACCCATGTGAAGTATCAAGGTAATGGGTGAAGCAGTTGCAGAGATATAGCACACGAAAAAACTTTAACAAATAAATTCAAAGTAATTTGACCTTGACATTGCGCACAGGGGCCGCATGGTTGGGGATTAGAGCGAAAAAAAAATATGGACGATCAATGTGAAGTTTCAAGGTAATGGGCGAAGCAGTTGCAGAGATATAGTATAACGAAAAAGTGTGGACCAAAAAATTTAACCAGACGTACGCTAAAAAGTTAACGTTGAAAATGGCTAAGTCAATTACGTAGAAATAATAGGTGAAGGTACACAAATGGTCACATGTTGGATAGTTGTATGTGGTAGGCACCCCTAGGTTATGAAGCTGTGAAAGTTTGGTGGTCCTAGGTGGTACAGTACCAAAGAAATTGACTTAAACACGAAAACTTAACATTGTAAATGCGAAAACTTAACATTGAAAATGGCTAAGTCGACTGCGCGGAAAAAATAGTTCAAGTTAAAAAAAAAAGTAACATGTTGGATAGTGATATGTGGTGGGCACCCCTTGATTATGAAGCTGTGAAAGTTTGGTGGTCCTAGGTGGTACAGTACCAAAGAAATGGACTTAAACACGAAAACTTAACATTGAAAACGCGAAAACTTAACATTGAAAATGGCTAAGTCGACTGCGCGGAAAAAATGGGTCAAGTTAAAAAAAAAGTAACATGTTGGATAGTGATATGTGGTGGGCACCCCTTGATTATGAAGCTGTGAAAGTTTGGTGGTCCTAGGTGGTACAGTACCAAAGAAATGGACTTAAACACGAAAACTTAACATTGAAAACGCGAAAACTTAACATTGAAAATGGCTAAGTCGACGGCGCGGAAAAAATGGGTCAAGTTAAAAAAAAAGTAACATGTTGGATAGTGATATGTGGTGGGTACCCCTTGATTATGAAGCTGTGAAAGTTTGGTGGTCCTAGGTGGTACAGCAACAAAGAAATGGACTCAAACACGAAAACTTAACATTGATTGTGGACGCCGCCCGCCGCCCGCCGCCCGCCGCCCGCCCGGCTTTCGCCAATCCAATAGCCTGGATTTTTTTTTAAAAAACCTGGCTAAAAATGAATACCCAACAAGAGTACCCATCACTATCCTAACCCTACCCAATAAGATCCCTGTACGCTTACAACAAGAAACGAGGCAAAGCCACGAAGGCCAGGTTTTTTCCAAGCATGGACACTTGGATAACATAATTATACCCACTTTTTGTAGACTAGATGGCCGTGGCCTGCATGTCGCGCCTTGGGGCGAGGCATGGACACTAAAAAAATAGATATAGTAGATGGAAAAACTTTAACGAAAAAACTTTAACCGGACACACGGACGTACGGACGTACGGACGGACGGACGTATGCCAAAATGCCGACGATATCGCGCTTTCCGCAAGCGGGTGCGACAATGATGATAAACACCCATGTGAAGTATCAAGGTAATGGGTGAAGCAGTTGCAGAGATATAGTACACGAAAAAACTTTAACAAATAAATTCAAAGTAATTTGACCTTGACATTGCGCACAGGGGCCGCATGGTTGGGGATTAGAGTGAAAATATGGACGATGATAAACACCCATGTGAAGTTTCAAGGTAATGGGCGAAGCAGTTGCAGAGATATAGTATAACAAAAAAGTTTTAACCAAAAAATTTAACCAGACGTACGTTAAAAAGTTAACGTTGAAAATGGCTAAGTCAATTACGTAGAAATAATAGGTGAAGGTAAAAAAATGGTCACATGTTGGATAGTTGTATGTGGTAGGCACCCCTTGGTTATGAAGCTGTGAAAGTTTGGTGGTCCTAGGTGGTACAGTACCAAAGAAATGGACTTAAACATGAAAACTTAACATTGTAAACGCGAAAAGTTAACATTGAAAATGGCTAAGTCGACTGCGCGAAAAAAATGAGTCAAGTTAAAAAAAAAGTAACATGTTGGATAGTGATATGTGGTGGGTACCCCTTGATTATGAAGCTGTGAAAGTTTGGTGGTCCTAGGTGGTACAGTACCAAAGAAATGGACTTAAACACGAAAACTTAACATTGTAAAAGCGAAAACTTAACATTGAAAATGGCTAAGTCGACTACGCGGAAAAAATGGGTCAAGTTAAAAAAAAAAGTAACATGTAGGATAGTGATATGTGGTGGGCACCCCTTGATTATGAAGCTGTGAAAGTTTGGTGGTCCTAGGTGGTACAGTAAGAAAGAAATGGACTCAAACACGAAAACTTAACATTGATTGTGGACGCCGCCCGCCCGCCCGCCAGGCTTTCGCCAATCCAATAGCCTGGATTTTTTTTCAAAAAACCTGGCTAAAAATAATAATGCTTGCTACTGGAGCCCAGAATTTTTTAATAGTCCTATATTTATCTACATATATCTGCACAGGTCCACATAATGCCACAATATTTTCAACACAGTTTACGGAAATGTAATATCCAATGTAGTAATTTACCTGTATAAATTACCTGTGGTCAAGAGTGGTCAAGATTGGTCAAGACTGGACATTTGCACATGCTAGCACATGCACAGGTGAATGGTTCTCCCAGTCTCTATTGTTCTCTCTACAGGTAAGGTGTACAGAGCACACGAGAAAAGGTGTACAGAGCAGAAGAGAAAACGGGTCTTCATGCATTATTGTCCAGTTTGTAGAGTGCGCAAAACAAACAAGAGCTGTAGGAGAACAGCATAGCTCGACTACGAGGGTTGTCGATGTACACATAGCTTGACAAAGAAGGTGGCTGCGTCCTGCATAAAACCAAGGGGAGATAACTAAGTAATCCAAGGATAAAAGTAGGTCAAGGTCAAATATAGGTCAGGGATTATTGATGTACATCACTAGGAGATGAAGTTGTCCAAGTATGGTTGATGTAGGCCCAGAAGTATTCCATATACAAGCTTGACTATAAACATTAACCAAGTAATTGAAGGTTAAATGTAGGTGAAGGTAAAATAAAGGTCAGGGGTTATTGATGTACATCCTATGAGAAAAAGTTATCCAAGTATGGTGTCTGTATGCACAATAGTATTCCATCTACAAGCTTGACTAAAAACCTTAACCAAGGTTGAGTAAAAATCTTAACCAAGGGGAATCAAGTAAGTAATTTAAGGTTAAATGTAGGTCAAGGTCAAATATAGGTCAGGGGTTGTTGATGTACATCACTAGGAGATGAAGTTGTCCAAGTATGGTTGGTGTAGGGCCATGAGTATTCCATCTACAAGCTTGACTAAAACCTTAACCAAAGAGAATTAAGTAAGTAATTCAAGAGGAAATGTAGGTCAAGGTCAAATATAGATCAGGGGTTATTGATGTACATGACTATGAGAAAGGGTTGTCCAATTATGGTGTCTGTATGCACAATAGTATTCCATGTACAAGCTTGAGTAAAAAGCTTAACCAAGGTTGAGTAAAAACCTTAACCAAGGGGGGGGAATTAATTAAGTAATTCAAGGTTAAATGTAGGTCAAGGTCAAATATAGGTCAGGGGTTGTTGATGTACATCACTAGGAGATGAAGTTGTCCAAGTATGGTTGGTGTAGGGCCAGGAGTATTCCATCAACAAGCTTGACTAAAAACGTTAACCAACCAAGGGGAATTAAGTAATTGAAGAGGAAATGTAGGTCAAGGTCAAATATAGATCAGGGGTTTGTTGATGTACATCACTAGGAGATGAAGTTGTGCAAGTATGGTGGGTGTAGGGCCAGTAGTATTCCATATAGAAGGTTGACTAAAAACCTTAACCAAAAGGAATTAAGTAAGTAATTGAAGAGGAAATGTAGGTCAAGGTCAAATATAGATCAGGGGTTATTGATGTACATACCTATGAGAAAAGGTTGTCGAAGTATGGTGTCTGGATGCACAATAGTATTCAATGTACAAGCTTGAAAACAAACTTTAACCAAGGTTGACTAAAAACCTTAACCAAGGGGAATTAAGTAAGTAATTCAAGAGGAAATGTAGGTCAAGGTCAAATATAGATCAGGGGTTATTGATGTGCATCACTAGGAGATGAAGTTGTCCAAGTATGGTGGGTATAGGGCCAGTAGTATTGCATATACAAACTTGACTAAAAACCTTAACCAAGGTTGACTAAAAACCTTAACCAAGGGGAATTAACCAAGTAATTCAAGAGGAAATGTAGGTGAAGGTCAAATATAGATCAGGAGTTATTGATGTACATCACTAGGAGATGAAGTTGTCCAAGTATGGTGGGTGTAGGGCCAGTAGTATTCCATATACAAGCTTGACTAAAAACCTTAACCAAGGCGTGACGGTGACGCCGACGCCGACGCCGGGGTGACAACATAAGCTCTACTTATTCTTCGAATAGTCGAGCTAAAAAGGGAGATAACTAAAAAAAATAGCAATGCCAGAGTTGTCATTCTTGTGCGCGACACACCTTCGGGTCGTGGTCTATGCATGTGTGAAGTTTCATGAAAATATTCCAAAGTGTGTTAGAGTTATGCTCCGGACAAGAAGTGTCTGCGGCGGACGCGGACGCGGCCCGCTGTCAAATCCATAGTATCCCCCGACGGAGTCCGGGAGATACAATTATTTGATAAAAGCTAGATTTTTAAAATCGGTCCACAAATAAAAAAAAATATTTTAAGAAAAATTATTTTTAGCTCCCATGTTAAATCCCATAGGAAAATGGTTTTTTCACAATGAAATCAATATTTGATGTAATTTCATCAAATACATTTTTTTTGGGGAGGGTGACTTTTTTGTTATTGATAAAAAAGTACTTACTTTTAAATATTTTTTAAATTTAATGAGTTTAATAGCCAAAAGTTCGTCGGCAGCAAAACGTGGAACAGACAATAGCTAATGTGTGGACAAGCTATGCCCACCCACACGCCGTACAAGGTGAATACATATGTCTTTTTTTTTCACATCATATTTACTGCCGATTGAGACAAGTTCCAGTGATTGGCGATGGCTTGGTGGTCTAGTGCAGTCTGATCAGGGATTACACTGTTCACTATAGTGCAACCTCTCTATACCGGACACCCTGGGAGGTCCGCAGGGTGTCCGGTATAGAGAGGTTGCACTATAAACCAGGCATATCGCCCCTCCAAGGCATGTTTCGCGCCATGCGATCAAGAGGAGACGGTGCCATCGGCAATAAATAACAGAAACCCATCAAAATTGCCCACACATGGATGCAAATAATGTCCGGTTCAGAGAGGTCCATTTGTATTTGGAAAGAATTCAAATCTGTATCATGACTGCTAGCTGGCCAGGCACTGCAGGTTCATTGGTCAAAATCATGATACAGCTTTTTGTTCAAAGCAGGCCACATGAGACACGCCATATGATTTTGTACCTTCGGACATCTGCGTAATTGCATGAAATACGTTAATTTACAATATTTTCCATAAATGGGGTCAACATTTTCAGAGTACATGCGGAATTATATTCTGCATATACTCTGAAAAATTTGTCAAAAAAATATTGTAAATTTAATTAAATTAATTAAATTAATGAAATTACGCAGATGTCCGAAGGTACAAAATCCCATGGTCATATCAGGCAGGGTAACAACTACTTACTCCTTCATTGTCTTGTTATCATCTGTAAGTCTCTGGCCATCAAAATACAGTGCATATCTCTTCCATATATATCTCCTGCAAAATAACGGGGAGGCAACATGGTTATAATGGTTAAGAATGTAATAGTGTCATTGTTGTTGGTTTTTGATGTTCGACAATGTATGGCACTAAACATTTTAGCTTACAGATCACAATGTGAATTCAAGCAGCTGAAACTAAAACCTTGTCATGGTCTCGAGTTGTACCATTTTTCAGAGTGAACATTTCGTTAAGGGGAGATAACCAAGATCAAAAGTACAATATCCAGAGTTGTTTTTTCTTGCAAGCAACATTCCTTCAGGTTGTGATGTACATATGTGTGAAGTATCGTGTATATATGCTAAGCAGAATACGACTGATGATCCGGACATGAACCTAAACCAACAATGTGAGCATTCTGTCAAAGGGAGATAACAAAAGTGCCAAATCTAGCGTTGTCTTTCTTGCGTGTGACACAATTCTAGGTTGTGATGTATACATCGGTGAAGTATCATGAAGATATATCAAGCAGTTTTCAAGTTACAGACTTAAACAAACAAGGTGTCAGAACAATTGTGTGTCGGACGGCTGTATGGACAGTGGTAAAACACAATGACCCCAAATTGGTGGGGGCATAAAAACATTGAAATGAGTCATTAGGGAACCAGCTAGTCGTCTAACCAATAGGCTTGTTAAGAAAAAATGCTTACAAATCGATATTATAGCCAAAAGCTATTGACACTTGGTCAATGTCGAACCAGCAATCGGTCAATCAGCTACAAACCAGGGACCAGGGGCCCGTTTCACTAAACTTTGTACAACTAAAATGTTTGTAAGTGCAAATTTAGGATCGTCTGGAAATTTCAATCCAATAATTGTTTACAAGAAAGCATTGTTAAAGTGAAATTTACAGACGATCATAATTTTGCACTTACAAACATTTTAGTCATACAAACTTTAGTGAAACGGGCCCACGTTCCACAAAAATGTTTGTCCGAAGATTTTCATTAATTTTCTTCTCCCATTAACGCGTTTAACTAACGGTACCATTTTGCACCTATATGCATGTGACCACATCCACCTACAAACGCGCCTACAAACTTCTTTGCCTTACAAAGTTTAGTGAAACAGTCCCCAGGTGTATGGAGTAATGATGTAAAGCCTTACCAGCCGAGGTGTGTTTTCCCGCTTTCACGATTCTGTTTCAGGGTCACATGGCGCTTTATGGCGTGCTTCAAGTCAATAACCTTGGCCAACTGCGTGATGACTACCGCTACAAATCAAAACAGACATGGAGCCACATGCTTTTGCAACCGGTGAATACCCAGATCAGCCTGCAGATACACACTCTGACACATGGTCGTCACTGTTTGCCATTCTGCCAGAGAAAACAAGAGTGCCGAAAGTCACAATATACGCTCGGCGAAGAATAGCCAGTATACAAGGGGGATAACTCCATGGAAAAAGAAATCTGATGGATATACCTCTCAAAAAGTAAAACTCAAATTTCTTTGTAACACAAATTAAAAATAAATTACCGGTAACACAAATTTCTATCTAAGTCATTGGACATTGAATCTGAGCACAGGGGCCACATGGGTGGGCTATAGAAAATATGGATGATGACAAACAAGTAAATAAAGTTTCAAGCCAATCTGACTTAGTTTCAGAGATAGAATAGATAGAAATTTGCTTTAAAGTTCTTAAACCTTAAACACTGCCGCATGGGTGGGCTATAGAATGAAAGTATGTATGATGACAAATAAGTATTTTTTCAAGCCAATCCGAGAAAGGATTGTGGAGTTTTCACAGATAGAGACCAATTCTGACAAGAGAAACAAGGCAGTTACCAAAACGGAGCATAGACCAAACTCGATCAATCAAACCTACTGATTTTGATCACGATAATTTGATCATGAGCCTGTTTGATTGGCTGAGCAGCTTAGCCTCAACCAATCAAACATTCCTGATTTTGAGCATAATTATATAATATATGCTCGGACAATTTTATAATCAAAGGCCAAAAAGCTCCAAGTTTTATAATCAAAGGCCATTTAGCTCTGTGATTTTCCAACTACAGGTATGGCCAACTTACGGAGTGTTTGGTCGTCGGCCCGACAAACATTCACCACCATGGCCTGGCCGTACTCCAAGGCGATCTGGGAGTAAATCTCCTCCAACGTGACCTCCGCGGGCAGGTCACACAACAGCGGGTCATTCTACAAACAGTATGTCACGGTGAATGGAGACAAGTCATTCTACAAACAATATGTCACAGTGGATGGAGATGGGTCATTCTACAAGCAATATGTCATGGTAAATGGAGACGGGTCATTCTACAAGCAATATGTCACGGTGAATGGAGACGGGTCATTCTACAAGCAATATGTCACAGTGAATGGATACGGGTCATTCTACAAGCAATATGTCACGGTGAATGGAGACGGGTCATTCTACAAGCAATATGTCATGGTGAATGGAGACGGGTCATTCTACAAGCAATATGTCACAATGAATGGAAACAACATTCTAGAAACAATATGTGATGGTGAATGGAGATGGGTCATTCTACAAGCAGTATGTCACAGTGAATGGAGACAGGTCATTCTACAAGCAATATGTCAGTGAATTGACACAGGTCATTGTTACTGTTTTTTGTACAAGCAATATGTCATTGTGAATGGGGAAGATTCAACTTTTTTATAGCATTTTTACACTTAATTTTGAAAATCAATATTTTCAAATGTAAGTATTTTTCATTCCGAAATTAATGCGTATTCAGCACAGAACACACTCGATGACGCGCCATCGCAATATACTCATTTTGCCAAATGCTAAGTTGAAAAGGGGGAGATAATCCATGACCAAGGACCGAATAAAAAATCGAAATTCACTTTGTGCATCTATGCACCATAAGGAAGGCACACACCAAGATTTAAGTTCCTAGCTATTACAGTTAAAAAGTTTTACTTCTTACAACGCAAAATTGGGAAATTCTAAGTTGAAAAGGGGGATATAATCCATGACCGGGGGTCGAATCAATTTCAAAATTCATTTTGCACATCTACACACCATAAGGAAGGCACACACCAATTTTCAAGTCCCTACCTATTATGCTTAAAAAGTACATACAGACGGATGGGCAGACACCTGTGACGAAAACAGTATACCCATTTTTTTTCTACAAAATGTTGGTCCAGGGTAGGTTTTGAACTCTGCACTAAACCCCTGTAGCCTATTTCACCAACATTGCAAAGTATACTTATCTAGCAAAGTATACTTTGAGGGAGTAATCATTTAGTTTCCCCGAAATGCATTATGTCATAGAACTAACGACTGCATATATTTGATGATTAAAAGTATGCAGAATTATTATACTGAATTTATTACATTATCACAGCCAAAATAGCTGTGATAATGTAATAAATTCAGTATAATAAAAATTAACAGATTTATCCTAAAATTGAAAATTTCTCCCTCAAAGTACACTTTGCTAGATAAGTATACTTTTCAATGTTGGTGAAATAGGCTACAGAGCCACAGCCCATTCCTGTCATAGGGCAGGGAAGCAAAAGTATACTTTTATTATTTCTGCAAGTCCTTCCTTTGTTTTCTGCATAAGTTCCTGGTGTGTCGGCTCTTCCTGGTGTGTCCGCTCAGCTCGGCTGTTGCTGCCACCGTCGTCGGTCACATGGGTGCTGTCAGTCCCGCTACTCCTTGTATCGGAGCTGTCCATGCTGCTATCTAGACCGAGTTGTCTGGGTTGTCCGAGAAAAATAATACAAATATGTGATAACAACACTTTCTGTACCCAGAGCTCCAGTTAAGGTGCGTAATTTGGAGGTAAATTTCTTATTATTATTTTTATTTCTCCATCAAAAATGGCAATTTGGGAGTGCTTTAGAATCGTCTCAATGAGACGATTCTGAAGGACTCCCAACTTGCCATTTTTGATGAAGAAATAACAAAAATTTCATCCCAAGTTGGTCAAATTACGCACCTTAACTGGAGCTCTGTGTACCGTTGTTGGCTAGTGTTCTCGCACCTCCATCCCACCACACAGGCCGTTAAAATGGTGATAGGATGGTGTAATATACTGTTTTAGACATGTAGAAACAAAAACAGTTGTAGTCATTGTTTAGTCAATATATAGTGTGACTAAACAATGACTACAAATGGTTTTGTTTTCTACAATGCTAAAACAGTATTAAATATAGTATAAAACAATGACCAATTTTTGTTTTATTTCTGTTTTATTTCTAAAACTGTATATTACACAATCCTATCACCATGCCGACAGCCTGTGCCCCACCACACATGAATAATTACCACCCAAACTGGCCAGAGGGAGAATACTTGCTGAATATTTGACCACTACCCAACATTTTTAACAGCTCACGGATACCCCCAACTGTCACCTGGACCGATTAAACAAAAACTTAAGGACGGACAAATGAATGTACCAGATGGACGGATGGAAATACGAAAACTAAATACCCTCGAAATACTTTGTACATGTGTGGAGAAAGGAAGAATTATTAATTTATTTGTTATTGTTATTTTAAGTAGTTTAAACAATTTATGTTGTTTTTTAAATTGGTGGAACTGGCGTGGTCAGATGGTTTAATTGTGTCCAGGAACCTCGGGTCTCAGTTCCTTCATCATAAAACACAGGCCCGTAGCCAGACCTGTTTGAAGGGGGGGTCGTTTCGAAGGCTCAATGGGTCTGAAGTATCTACCTGTTTGAAGGGGGGGGGGGTCGTTTCTAAGGCTCAAGGGGTCTGAAGTATCTATGGGGGTCTAAAAAAGTGGACCTCAAGGCTAAAAAAGTGAACCTCGAGGCTGGGCGGGGGGGTCGTCCGACCGCTCCGAACCCCCCCTGGCTAGGGCCTGAAACAGTACTATAATCTGGTAAATGTAAGCATTCAGTACAGTTCTTCTTTCTCTTTTTTCTTTCCCTCTCTGTGCTTCCTTCTACCTTTCCTTGTCCTACTGCTCTATCTAGTCTTTTTCGTTTTTCCTCTCATTTCCCCCTAGTATTCAACTGGTGATAACACTCACGTGTGAGGGTATACCAGTATACCGGCAAAAGCAAAAAAGAAAAAATTACAACGAAATATACCGGTTACTGGTTATATCAAACAAAGGTAAATCAATTAGTAATAAGTCCCGAACTACTAAGTTCACATAGGAGCTGTGTACGTTACTATACTGTAATGCTGTATATCACTAACTGGTTTAATTAAAACGAGATATATCGACTGGCTCTTTCTTGTCCAAATCTGTATTTCTTGTGCTACACTAAAGTTTCTTGTTGGGGCCTTTGCCTTTGGACATAACCTCACTTATAAGTCGCTTCCTGTCGTTGCCGGTCTACTTTCACATTGGCCGGAAAGACGTACGGACCTCTGAAGCCATACCGCTCACCTAGCAATATATTGCTCTGTTGTTTGTTAAAGGTCCAGGCGCCCGTTTCACTAAACTTCGTACGGCTAAAATGTTCGTAAGTGCAAATTTAGGATCGCCTGGAAATTTCAATAGTATATGCAGCCTATGCTCAATAAATGTAAATTCAATAATTGTTTAAAAGAAAACATTGTTAATGTGAAATTTAAAGACTATCATAAATTTGCACTTACGAACATTTTAATCGTACGGAGTTTACTGAAACGGGCTCCTGGTCTCAGATGTCAGATCCTATGGGTGACCTGAACAAAAGAAAACTATATATAATAATTGGAAAAATAACTTGCTAAATATAGGAGCAATATTTCCCGCGGTTGTAGTTACATGACAGTGGCGGATCCATGATTTTTTCTGAAGGGGGTAGGGTTAGTTTAAACAATATTTATTTCAAATAATATACATATATATTATATATATATATGCATCAAAATAAATATAAAGTAACGGTGAATATAAGGATTAGAAAACAAGCTCACAGAGCTTATGTGAATTATTCTCCTGGAGTAAAGCATCAGTAAATGGGAATGTGGCAAGAATGCATATAATGTATACATATGTAAGTTTTGTTAACAAATTGAAGGAAAAAAAAGTTATCCCAAGCATGCGCTTCGAACCATTGACATTGTTTTGAAGGGGTGGGGTTTGGGGTGTCTGACTAATTTTCAGTACATATAATGCTCATGTGGTAAGGCACATTGTGATACTATCTTCTGAATAGGCTCTTTATAATATTTGGACATTAAACCGATAATTCACCCTTATTTGATAGTACTTGCTATTATTTTTACAAAATCAGACAGCTTCTCAATTGCAAAAATTGCCGCCCACCCCCAGGCAACCCCCTGATCCGCCACTGCATGGCAAACGTGTCTTGACTAGACACTACGCGGTGTCGAATATTAACTGATAGGTCCTGCAATATATACGTCATCGACTACATCGATAAGAAATATATAGCATTCATTTCTTGCAATGTTAAATTCGGTTATGTCTGCGTATATGTACATCGTGTCTTAAAGTGGCTGTGTTTCAGATGGCACCTCCAAATAAGCATTTCACAAAAAAACACATGAGATATATCACTGCATGGATATTGTATGAATACAGCTAGTCTCGATATTGTATGAATACAATCTCGACTTTTTCTTGGACATAAACATGCGTTTGTCGGTTAATTATCTCATGTGCATATTAAGTCGTGGAAATTACATGCTCAAAATAAGCTAACAAAAAGTGTTAATCCCTCTATAACACTTATAAGTGTTATAGAGGGAGTAACACATTTTGTTTAGCTTGTTTTGTTTTAATTTATGGTTGCTTTTAGGCATATTTAATGTATTTATAGACCTCTGTCCGTTACATCAACCTGTGATATTAATAGTGTATAGTCAACGCAAGGCATGTGGCAACTAAGTGTGAGCACATCAGTGGAAATATGAATTCTATATTTAGCAAAACTAGCGTTACTAACGCTCGTTATTATTTTGATAATAAAATATTTTGTTTTCATATTTTTGTTGCACTTTCTCAGCTCACTCACAGGGGCAAA
This sequence comes from Conchocele bisecta, assembly GCA_029237695.1. NCBI lineage: Eukaryota > Metazoa > Mollusca > Bivalvia > Lucinida > Thyasiridae > Conchocele > Conchocele bisecta. The sequence goes on from CM055266.1 coordinate 33,932,322, forward strand.
TATATTCAGGAAATCAATAAGAACCTTCAGTTAAATGTTTTGTTCCTACCTCAGACAATACCTCATCTGAAACACAGTACATGTTATATTGTTTGTGGAGATTACATACATGTACATGACGTGTACAAGTGCAATGCTGAAACTGTAGTAATAAAGCTTTTGAAGAGTTAACAAGTTTCAAGTTTCTTTGTGTTTTATCTGCAGCTTATCATATCTTTGACACATTTCACTGTGTTGTTTCTGTATTAACACAGCTCGTGTGCATGGTATGTGCATGAAGATGTGAGAAATAAGTTAGATCATGTTTGTCCGCAAGTACGAGCGATAATCCGCTCGCTAAAGCTCGCCGATTATCTCCTCGTACATGCGGACGAGCCGTGATCTAACTTTTACAAAGCGGTATATATATAGCCATTAGTAATCACGAATCGGTACGTCACTATTCCCGTGGTTTTCCGATAGATCTGTGCAGGCCTACAACTATAAGTTCAATGTAACATGAACTTTCCTGCAGATGATGTTTATATATATACGATATCGGAAACTGACAAATTCCATAATTAAACGCATGTGTATCATCAGTGACAAGTTGCGACTGTATTCATACACCATCGATTGATAAATGCCATTCGGATGATATTCAGTAAATTAACTTTATATCGCCGCACAGTCTGATCAGGATTTGCACTGTTCGCCAGTCGATCAATGAAACACACACACTGTGGTAACAAGCAATGCATATCGTTATCAGGCTACATGGGTTGCTATTTGATCAGGAGTTACACTGGTCACAAATCCCATGTTAATTGATGGGCCCTGATCTTTCTCGATATACGGAAATATGGTAAGCCAGAAAATCCCATATACTGATCGTAAAAATGAACATCAAAATTACAGCCAGCAGTGTAGCCCTGATATGACAACGATATATATATTTCCATATCATGTAGCGCATATATTTTAATTCAATCACAGACACAACGAAATGTATGCTTTTAAGACTTGTATCGATACATTAGCGGTCATTAAACGGCCTCACATTGATGGATATGCATGTTACACTACTATTTATACAATTTAAACATTTATTCTGTATAACATGCACATTTCATACATACTTAACAATTTCATAAATAATCATGTCTGTATATACGCTCTTGTTTGAAAATGACGTCGCTGCCAGTCCACTGTATATCACAGATAGTTGTTGAATCATTATAGCAACGTGTATGCCCACCCTTCCAGTGCGGGTCGCATGGAACGACACTGCGACGGGTGGTAGCTCTCGGGATATGTCTCCATTGATCCATAAGTGCGTTGGCCAACTCCCGCAAATTTCTCGGTTCACGTGCACGTTGACGGTCACGTAAACGACGTACCAACTCGTCCCATACATGCTCGGTGGGGTTTTAGTCCGATAAACAGGAAGGTGAATCAATCAGGCCCGTAGCCAGAGGGGGGGGGGGGGGGGGGGGTGTCGGAGCGGTCGGACGACCCCCCCCCCCCCCCGCCCAACCTCGAGGTCCACTTTTTTTTAGCCTCAGGCCCCTTGGGCCTTCGAAACGACCCCCATCCCTTCAAACAGGTCTGGCTACGGGCCTGTCAATGGTATGTATATAATGCCGTACTTAGCAGAAAGTCCGGCGTCAATTGTGCAGAATAGGTACGGGCGTTGTCTTAATTGTTTCAACGTCAGTTTTTGATGGCCTCCGTGACATCCAGATCAACAGTTAGTAGCAAACCGTTCTCCGTATTTTTCTAAACCCTCGCATGCCGGCTACCATGGCTGATGTGAAACATCGACTCATCGCTGAAGACATCGCTGCAGGCAATATATTGTCCCAATTATGTGGCACAATACGAAGACACTATACCTGCCTGGAGTGGTCCAGTGAAGGATCGCTTTACGGTAACGTCGGGTGAGAACAACTGAACTGTCATGTAGATATTGTTTTAGCATAACGAATTGCGTGTTCACTGACCAACTTTTTTGTCGGATTTTGCACGTGCATTTTCAGTTCATAAGGAAAGGTGACCCGCTGAGTGCACAGCAATTGGTTATTACACCAGAAACATAGAGTAATGTATGTTTCTGATTTGACCAAATGGAGTACGATTTGGTAATACATTGTACTCGATACAGTAGTGAGAACTTTAGCCAATCCAATTCTTTATTGTGGTGGTCGGCATTTTGGAAGTCGGCGTAACGTAAACATGTCACGTGACACATGGACGTTTTACAAATCGCTCCTCTAATCTTATTGGGGATTTTGATATGAACTTAATTCCCAATACTTCGTGAATTTGTATGTATATATCGTTATCAGTGGCGGATCCAGGATTTCACCAAGGGGGCAAGGGGGCAAGGGGGGGGGGGGCACATGGAACTTGAACGAGGTATGCTCGTTCGTCGACTGATCGGAACGAGGGAGTTTGCTAGGGGGTCCGGGGGCATGCCCCCCCCCCCCCCCCCCGGACAATTTTTGAATTGAGGAAGCCATTTCCTGCATTCCACTGGATTTTTGTCATATATTTGAAGATCATATAACAGTCCATACAATAGTAAAAACAATTTTTTTTTTTAAATCGGGATTTCTGAAGGGCGGCCCCCCCCCCCCCCCCCCCCCCCGCCCCCCCCCCCCCCCCCCCCCCCCTTAATCCGCCTCTGGTTATATTCAATCCAATTCCCCGTGATGTCTGTTATTTCGACAGCTGTGCACAGTAATTGTCCCTATTCTATGCTATTTTCTATCTTCCGATTGTGAGTATTGTACAGTTACAATATTGGTTGAGCGCCTATATCGATACAGCTATAGGTACATACCCAGGTTAGCTAAAATTTGTGAGTTCAACTGTTAAATTGTGTAACCTTGATGTCTACGTCGCCTATTGTATGAAAACCAGTCTTATATATCTACTAAGTAGATGTTACTGTAGGCATATTAACATTCTAATTATGTTTCCTGAGACAAATAACAATATGCAATTTTCTGTAATATGGACATTCCTTCATGCAAATCAGATTATTCAGAAAACACGACGATAATGGCACTTTGCTGGATGGGATGATAGTTTTTGGTAGATAACATTTTCTCGTGGTGAGTGTCACCCAGAGTTAGTAAATTGTATATCAACCAATCAGTGGGTGGGAAAAAATAAAATTCAGCCAATCAAAACTTACGAGAAAAACCGACGCACTGGATGAAGTAAACATGGCGTCAGTTCGAGTAAGTTTCAGTTAGGTTGCCCAAAAAAAGATGCATATAACACTTTTTGCCAAATGCTTTTACCAAATTATCATTGTAGTTTTATTAAGTGTGTATTATTGTTGAGGATTTCATGACTGTCACACCAAACTTCCTGTCGGTATACGTCTTGTTTTACGTTTTATTTCAAAATTATATAATCACAAATTGGTTTCAAGGGAGGTAATCCATATAGTGCTGAACGTTTCGGACCATGAACGTTTCGTACCAGAACGTTTCGTACCAGAACGTGCTGTCGCAAGCAGAGTTGTGACTTTGAGCTACATATTCATGTTGTTTTATTCGAGCAACTCGAACCCCTGTATAGCACCACTTCGTTTGCAAATTTAGATCTTTCATATAATTTTTTTATACGCCCGTTTGAAAAAAACGGGACGTACATATATCATGTAATTCACCTTGTATGGGCGGGCGGGCACAGCTTATCCACACAATAACTAGAGTCCTACTTGATGGATCGTAATCTAATTCGGTATACATGTTCATCACGACAAGATGAAGAAGCCTATTGCTTTTCAAAAACTTCCGATGATTTATCTCCCCTTGGCGGCCATTTTTAATTTTCGCACTCTGTATCCTTTTTCACACAATAACTCAAGTTCTACTTGACGAATCATAACTAAATTTGGTATACACAGAGGCCTTGATAAACTGCGTATTTGCGTAAATACGCAATCAAAAAATCTGAAAACCCAATTCAAATTGAAAGCCCTGCGTACCAAAACCCAATTAAAACATCGAGTAATCAATTGGCTTGAAAATATATGCGTACTGATAATTTTACAAGGACAGTTTTCAATAAAATTATTGAAAAATGCCAAAGACGTCGATGGCAAAATCAGTCACAAAATCACCGCTAGCCTATCTGTCTTATTTGGTTACAATACGCGTCTATATTGATGATGCAACTATACATATAATAAGCGTCTATGGATGTTTTATGAATAGGATACGCACGGTCACTATTTTTTAGCAGATTACACGGTGACGGTATTTGTGAAAAGCACTTCATATGAATTTCCGGTCGGTCGATTACGATTGATAATGGCGATTCCTTTTTGTAATTCGCCATTTAATACGCACAGTGTTCGCACTAAGTTTATTTTCATTCGGATATACTTCGGATGTTATTGTTTAAGATTTGACAGACCGCAGTAAATATTTCTTCACAAAACGTGGAGAAAAAAGACGCAGCAAAGGCCCAATTAAACATAATTTCTAATTAGTTTTAACTAACACTTAAAAGATGTCACATGCACGTATTCAATGTTTTATGTAGCCATGTTTATTGCACATTTTGATACCAGAATTGGACAATACCCTATTCAATTTTACACAATGGGGTAGCGGTTGTAAGGTACCCAATTGATAATTGAAAATACCCAATTGAAAAAAATATCATGGAGTAAAAATACTCAATGAATAAATCCTTATCTAGAGCCCTGTATACATGTTTATCACGGCAAGACGAAGAAGACGAAGAAGGCTTCAAGAAGCCTATAGATTTTCAGACATTTCCGTAGTTGCGAACAGACTCTTGCAATCTACTCCCGTCCCATCCGTAGTCAGAGTTACGATTCCACTCGTAAGCTTCCTCTGCAGAATAGCGAATCAGATCTGACTCGCACTTTAAAAATATATAAAACCTGGCTAGATAGTTTGCAAATGATGTAACTAAGAAAACGTGGGTGGCAAATGCGAGCATGTGATAGGTAATTTAATGATTGTGGTTCTTTCTTTCCGGAATCCCGACCAGATACCTGGGTTGGCCCTCAAGTATGTCTTTCTTGTATTTGAGCGTTGAATCTGGTTATACCTCTTATAAGTGTAATCCCACCGGTATTACTTTTAGGGGAAGGGGCCAAGTGACTTTGGTGTGGTATGCACCTGGCACCAGGTCAGGGCTGAATATATATATATATTTATCGCGATATAAATATTCTGTTCTGATTTTGGGATTTTCCTCACAATTTAGCAGGTTAAATGCGGGATCGAACCCATTGGCCCAGCCTTAAATGACTAGCTGGTGATAGGCTGTTAAACACCAATAAACAAACAAACAAACAAATAACTAAGAAAACAAGTTAAATTTAGAAATCGCTCCACAAATTCCAAAATT